>JAAGVU020000092.1:10582719-10618903 GCA_011763525.2 Mormyrus iriodes | reverse complement strand
CCCTAAATGCATTGAAGCAACTGCCATGTGATTGGTTGATTAGATAATTGCATTAATGAGAAATTGAACAGGTGTTCTTAATAATCCTTTAGGTGAGTGTATTTGTATAGAGGTATTTTAGTCTTCACAACCGTCCTGTTTGATATGTTTTGTTTGTTATAAATGTGACTGCTTGTTTTTGTGTTACATCTGTGTGATTAAGACTGCATGTTAAGCTGACCATTATGCATGTTTGACAGCCTGTCATGTTTTACTATTAACAGGCACTCTGTAATCATATTGCATGCTATCTACTGGCACCCTACTGCCCTTCTGCCTATAGCTCACCCAGTCCCCTGCTCAGCATTCCTACTCTCACCCAGGCCAGCATCTGCCAGATACCCACTTTTGAACAAGTTTCTTACTTTTAAAGGGAACCTTGTCCTTGATAATTCATGTAAGGAAGGGTGGTTAATGATGAGGGACAGGTGTGTTGAGGCAGTCACATGAGTAGGAAGTCATACTTAGGTCACTAACGTTGGCAATCAGTGATTGCTTTAGAGCAGTGTTTCTTAACCCAGTCCTCAGGGACCCCTAGGTGGTCCAAATTTTTGCAGTCCACATTTTACAGTTTCACAAAAAAACTTAAAAAAAACTGATCCATATAATAAAATGAGCCTGTTCAATGCAGGACTAGGCCTACAGTCTTCGTTAGGTATATGTTTTGTCCTTGCGCTCTGCATGCACAGCAAATTGGCCTTAGTAATGTGCGGATTCATAATAAGAGATAAGGAACACACTCTTATTTATTTTTTGGGAATGGGGGGTGTCTGCTGATATTGGGAGAACACGTCTGCCCTGTCCCCCCTGTTTCTGACACCCCTGGTTGCGGGATATCTAACCTTATGTACAATTTATTTTTTATCACAGGGTGATTTTGGATATGGTTTATCCTCTGTGGGTAGAAACAAAGCAAACATTTGTCATTGGTGGGCTAAAATCACTGGTGGGCTACTGTGCTGCTGTATAAACCCATTGAAAAACTCTTGGAGCTGTTTCATTGTGATTCAGGAATTGTGCAATCTTGTAATGTATGCTTTGTTGTGATATTTTGCTGTTAACTTTTAGAAAAATTGTCTGGACTGGCAATTAATGTGTTTTTTTCCTTTAAAGGAACCAGGCCAGCCACTGTTTCATGTGGTTTATTAAATTACAATTCATTTTCGTTTTTTGGTGCGACCATGTTGTGTGGGTACTGAGTTCACCACTTTGCTCTTTTGGTGGTTTGTATTTTAACTGACATTGAAGTATCAGCTGGTATGTATGTGGTATTCCCTTCATTTGCTTTGTATTTAACAAGGTAGCCTACTCAGGGATTCTGTACAGGGCCAGGTCAGCCTCAACACACAATCACCACTTGCTATGGGGTGACTTCACTGTGTAGCACTGGCTGTAGTGGTGTAAATGAGTAATGCTTTCACTGGTGGTAGCGTAGTGGTAAGTGAACACATAAGTGTGTTGTGGTAGAGGGGTGGCATGGTGTGGGCTCCTTGTCTCCTCTCTGTCCCCAACAGGTGGCTGGTTGAGGTGGTGTGCGGGAGCAGACGTTTACTCTGTGGAGGGCTGACCTGCTATCTAGTTGTTCTAACATTTTTATGGAGAAAACTGTACAACATCTGTTGTTTTTTTAAATAACATTCAATACATTTTGTATGGTTGTAATAAAACTAGCAGTACTTCCATTTTTTTCTGTGTTTAACATAAGGGAATTTTTGCCATCCAGTACCAGACGTCGAGTAGGCAGTCTTCTAACCCAGAGACCTGGAATGTATCATCTAGTTTAACTATATGTGTGTGTGTGTGTGTCTATATATATATATATATATATATATATATATATATGGATATGTATAACTGTGTATCATCAGCATAGCAATGGAAACCAACACCATGATTTGTAATAATGTTACCAAGTGGTAGCATACATAAAGTGAACAGTAGCTGGCCCAGCATTGATCCCTGTGGGACACCATATTTGACTTCAGTGGACTTGGAAGATTCATTGTTCACATGAACGAACTGATACCGAACAGTTAAATAGAAACAAAGTCAATAGAAAGCTGTCCCCTTAATGCCAACCATAGATTCACTGGTTATATCTGTGATGACAACTATAACCTTGGTGCATGTCTGTTTTACGGGTAATTTTAACTGATACTAAATGTCTATGAAGCAGATACCCCCTTTGAATTTAAATTTTAATTTTTTGTTAAAGTAGGGTTTTCCCTAGTTCAAAACTGGTTGCTATTGGCTATTTTAGAATTGTGTCCTTGTCTATGAAACTATGTTCATAAATAAAATTGACCTTTAACTGAAATATTACACATCATTTCCTGCTTAAATAAAACTGGTATAGCAGATTCTTCTCTACACAAGATTTCTTTTTCATAACTTAATTATGCCACAACAAAAGCACAACATGAAGTTCTGTGTCATAAGAATTTATCCAAGTATGTTGGTTCAGATAATTTAAGCAGTACATCAACGATTCTTGTGGAGAATATTAATGATAAATAAACACACTTTGACAAAAACTGGGAATACCTGAAAAGGTCATACACTTCTAGTACGTTAATGGCAATCTGGTAGGATTTTACTATGTTCCAAACATTTTGCCATCCAATAAATTGATATAAACGACAAAAAAATTACATTCACAACTGCAAATTTTGAAACCTCAGTTTTCAATGCTTTCCAGTCACATATCTCACATTTGATAATACCTCAATGGGGATTTGAACCCTCTAGTTTGTCAGCATTTGAATACTATGGACGAAGCAACAGCTTCCAAGGGGACGCGTCGGAGTGTTTGAAGTGTGCTCCTCCAGTATATAGGTGGCGCCACTTCACTGTCAGAATGTGCTCCCCCCAGTGACGTACTTCTACTGCCAACTGGACTTGCGCTGCTCAAATCAATGACGTGGACATTCATTTTAACAGTAATGTAAGAACCTTGCTAGAAATTGTTGCACGATCGACTAAGTGGTTTACCCGGTAAAGTTTAGTTTGCGGTCATAAACGAGTAGTAATTCTCTCTAACCGACGACAAGCTGTTTTAGTTTCCATAGCACGGCAGCTTTCAGGGTGAGTGCTTTCCTTAACATGTATATATGGTTAACTAACCACCTGATTAGCCCCATTTAGGATGAATAAAGCTACGATTTTATAGTCACCATTCATGTCTAGTGAAATTTTAACTGAAGCTTTTTACCGCGGTTGTCTCTGTGTAGTTTGTGCATGTCAGTGTTTTAGCGGTAGTCCCTAGTTTGAGGTTAATAGTTGGCTGTGTAGGTGCGTTACAAAAAAAAGAAGTACATGATACCATAATGCGTACTAATATAATTTTCTTAATTGTTTTGTAAAGGCAAAATGAGTAAGAACAAAGTGTTGAATCTCAGGGACAAGATAAATGACAACGAAGTGGATCTTAGCCTTTCTAACTTGACGGAAGTACCCGTAAAAGAACTGGTAAGCCCCCTCGCGGTGTTCATAGCTGAGCGGGAGGGTGTGCACTTTGCATGCATGCAGCTTCACTTTGCTTGTTATGGTGGCAATTAAATAGTTAACTTGATAATGTTTTAGGCAGTTTTGGTAGTTGTCGCAGTTGATGATCGTCCCCAACAGATTAGCTGTTCTCAGTCGTTGTACGGCCGTGTGTTTGTGCGCCCGGTACTACAGACAGTCACTGACGATGTCCTCCCTGAATGCTACTGACAGGCCGCTTTCCCTAAAGCCACGGTGCTGGACCTCTCCTGTAACAATTTAACCACGCTTCCCGTAAGTGTCCCACATAAATCATTGCTATGTACTTAGTCTATATGCCAAGTCTGTAGCTATGAATCGCTGATTTTTAAGCATTTTGGTAGGGTTTTTTTGTGTTTATGTGTACCTGTCCTGCAGCCTGAATTTTGCAGTCTGACGCACCTGGTGAAGATAGACCTAAGTAAAAACCAAATTGTCAGTCTGCCAGTGGATTTGGGGCGGCTTGTTGCTTTGCAGCACCTGGACCTGTACAACAACAAGCTCACCTCTCTACCACTCAGCTTTTCCCAGCTCAGGGTAAGTGATCAGTGTCCCTGTGATTAAGTCTACACAATGAATGAAATTCTGGGGAGGAAAGGCAGAATTAGCATGCAGAGAAGTAGAATATACTTGCTATGGATGTCTTTGTGTGTTTGCCGTACACTCTTGGATTTATTCAGGGGCACAGGTGGTGGGTGTGGGATGGGAGGGACACCCCCCCCCAGTTATATAGGGACCCTGATCCACCCCTCCCCCCACTTTTGAAGGGAGGGGAAAAAAACAAAACTATAATAAAATAAGTAAGGCTGCACGATATCACATCACAATATAATTGCAATTATATGGTGCATGCGTAATAATAACCAGTGCTTAAGATGAGGGGCATAAGTATTTGTCCAGGTGCCGGCTTCTTGGTACTATACAGATGTTTACTTACGCCCACAATTTGGGAAGCAGGTTAGTGGTACTCCTAAAATATTGAGAGGCGTATTGTGATGCCAAAAAGTTTGTAATATGTATAAATTTATGTGTATTAAATTCGGTTAGCAGAGCACACGATACACTGTTTTGGTATGTCATAGAAATGATGAACACTGAAGTGGTGGTGAAGAAAGTTGCACTTAAACAGCCACATTATCTTTTGAAAGAGGAGATATATTAATGGTATGGAAGGTTAAAAAAGGTTTGCTCTAATTTATGCGTATTAGTAAGTTTTGGGTGTCACAATATGCCTCATTAATATTTTAGGTGTACTATTAATCTGCTTACCATATCATGGGCTTAAGCAACTGTCCATATATTATCAAAAAAAGCTGGCATTTGGACAAATGTTTACTCCCATCTAAATTCCTGGTGATAATTGCTGCATATCTGCCATATAATCACGCTGTGATATTGTGCACCCCTGTATTTAAATAGCATCCCTAAATAAATGTTTGCATATCTAAATATTTGAACTTGTCAAACTGTTCACCATCACAAACTACTCATAGCATGTGATTGCTGCCGAAAGGAGTCCACACACAGGCATTGCCACTTTCGCCCTTTATCTCCCTTTGTAGATACAGAGCAAAGTGCACACAATCCTACACATAGCTTTAAAGTTTTCCACATCGACCTACCGATTAAATGAAGGATAACGCAAACACTGGTGTCACTCTTAAACATTTTATTCAAAAACGTATACTTGCCGCATTTGTGCATTCTGTTTGTATGCTGCCATTGTGGGTTTTGGGTCTTGAACAAGCTGAGAATTGAGCTAAGTTTTGCTGGATCCAGTTTTGGTCACGTTCTTTCATATAGCAAGCAATGCAAGTAGGCGCAAATTCTATGTAATCTATTCTGAGTCTATGTGGAATGCAATTGTCAGTATAAGTTTTCCCGTATCTCATGGTAATTTATTGCAATAAAGCTAAGAATTTAATCTAAGTTTGACCTAACGTGAAGTTCTCTGTTACAATAAAGCAAATCTATGAATGTGTCCTCACATGATATGTAGCATTAGACTATACTGGGGCTCATTAAATTTAAACTTGAAGTACACTGTAGAGAAGGCTGTCTGTTTAGGCTATTGTCCAATAGGCCATTTGTGGATGATTGGCAACTCCATACCAGACGACAAAGTATGTGTATGTATGTTGGCTAGTGTCAATCAAAATGTTTAGTATATCAAATCATTAACCCAAATCCTGTCAACTGCCTCATCAAGAGTGGCTGGATAAGCTTAAAAGATATTTTGCTCACTGTTTGGTCCCCCCACTACAAAAAACTTTCCTGCGCTCCTGGATTTATTAATGTGATGCAGGCCCCTGCCTCAGTTATAAATTTTATAGGTACAGAGAGGTTACAGATTATATCCTGAGTTCATGTGGTCCTTCAGGTAGCAGTTGATACACCTGTAACCTGGAGGATGCAAGGAGGACCCTTGTTTAAGGTGTTTTACCTTAATTGCCCAAGTAAAATGTCCAACTGTATAAATGGAATAAAACTGCACGTCCTCTTAAACATCAGCTGAGTGGTTAAAATGTTCTTTCTGAATATTTGCAAAAATTTAGTTCACTCATCTCTAACATCATTGTACTCTTGTACACTTCGTTACAACGCCTTATTTAATAACGCAACAAAATGTACCATTTTCACTTCATTTTGTAATTACACCTGCATTTTGTAATAGACAGCTTGAACATATGTAATAGTTCCCTGCATTTTGTAATAAATTATACCATATTGCAGTGGTTATTAATTACAAAATGCGGGAGTTGCTCTTTTTAATGATGAAAATGTAATACTGTGCATTATGTAATAACCAAAATGGATGTCTTCGTTGACACTTTGTCAAGTTATTACATAATGTGTTGTAACATCTCTCTCCCTTTATTGTTAGGTATCCTTATCGTATATGGTACCATGGTGTAACCCAATGTCTCCTTTGTGTGTCTTTCAGAATCTGAAATGGCTCGACCTGAAGGATAATCCACTGGAACCTACACTGGCAAAGGTGGCTGGAGATTGTCTGGATGAGAAGCAGTGTAAGCAGTGTGCAACCAAGGTAAGGGTGATTTTGAAGGTGATGCCAACTGAACGTTGCAATTTAGTCTCTGTCAGACCACCTAGAGGTAAGGGTGAAGAGACTTCAGCTGCTGCATACATTTCTGGTCATCTCTCAATACCTATTAGTTAACTTTACAAAACAACATTCTTATACCGAGATATTTGTAGTACAGCAGAAAGTTCTATCTGTTTAATCAATGCAGAATTCCTCCTTATTCAATACTTTTTAATCATGCATAATTATACCCACAGCTCATCACAAATTACACACATTGTATACAGCCTCTCCAAAGATGCCTTACAGAGTTCACAGTAGCACATTAAAATGAGAACACTGTAGCAACGCTGAGAGCTTGTATTTTTCCTTACTTTTCTGTAGTTTTACATGGCAATAATGGCTTCATTTTATAGAAATACAGAAGGTTGTGTACAGTTACATGATTATTATTTTTTCTGAATTAGTGGTAAAATGTCAGCTGTATAGATATGCAGAGTGCATAAAACCCTTCTATTCTGTTTCATGTTGGTGGAGTAACTATGTAAGTAAAAGGTGGTCATAAATGTATAAAAAGGCTAATTTGATTCACAATCAGTAGCAGAAGTAGTGATTAGATGTTTGGTATACACTCCTGGACAAAACAAATGTGCAGGTAGGGTTTGGCCCATTTTTTTTTTTTGCCCAGAAGTATATGCTTTTGTGGAGTCAACTTGGGTATTTGTCTACTGTTCAGGTTCTCCAGCACATAAAGGCCCTTCAGGAGGAGGCAGACAAGGAGCGGGAGCGGCGTCTGCACAAGGAGAGAGGTGGGTACTTCTGTCGTATCATCCTCCGTCGTAGTAAGGCTGGCCATACCTATGAAGTGAATGGGGAAACTTTCTGCTACAGTCCGTAACGCGTAGTAGATGTATATGGTCAGTGGTAAATGATTTGGACACAACCCTACTTGAGCTGCAGAATGATGCAATAAAAAAATTCGCTGTTTTCCTCCAGAGAGGGAAAAGAAAAAGGAGGCACAGCAAAGGGCTAAGGAGGCAAAGGAGAAGGAGGCACGCAAACGGGAGAAAGCGGAGGAGAAAGAGAGGAAAAGGAGAGAATTTGATGCCCAGAGAGCCGCCCAGGCAGCCCAGGAAAAACGGAAAGAGCAGAAACCCGAAAAACCAAGGCAGGGTGAGTCAGAGTGGGGTTCATTCAACCGTAATAATAATCCTCCATAAGGTTTTAGATTCTGCAGTCAAGTAGGCTCTTCCAGGTTACAGCGACTCAAGCATTCTGCAGTAATTTGACAGATTTAGAATGCCACTTTCCGTATTTGGGCATTTAGCAGTCGTAGTGTTACATGAGGTTAAAATTTTTTTTGACAGTATCCTCTGTATTTGCCAAACACTTTAGCAAATGCATGTGGAGTGCAAAAGTGCAAAATATTCTTCTTGCAGATCCCATTAACAGATTAGCAAGATATTCCATGGCTTTTTCCTAAACTTTCTCCGGAGGGATGGTTTTGTACTTTAGCTGTGCTTTGTGGCTACATGCATGAACATGAATATCGGTCATTCTCAGTTCTTTTATTCCTGAAGTTTCTCCTGTTACCTTCCAGAGCAATTTTACAGAGACAGAAGCCTATCTCTAGCCCAGCCATCCAAAAATGGAGGAGAAAGGAAAGACAGTGTTCACGCATTATTTTCACACTTTTTCTGTTTGACCCCTCCAGATCAGCCAGTGGCGATAAAGTCAGTCCCAAAAGTCAAGCGCTCCATCCTGGGCGTGTTCCTGAAGCTGGTGGTGATGCTGCTGGGAGGTGCGTTTGGGGCGGTGGCTGTGTGTCACATGACCAGCCTAAGGAAAGAGGCAGCCTGCGCTCCCCTCAATCTGCTCGTCGAGGAGGCGCTGTCCTGGGCCCGGGGGCAAGACGTGCTGAGGAACATTCTACAGAAGCTCTCAGAGTAGCAGCCATGAGACCCAATTCCGTCCACCGGCACCTGGACCCTCTGGAGGCCCTTGCCTGCTGATGGAGGGTGGGATGGGTGGCTAAAATTCCTATGGAATTGTCATCTGTTTTCATTGTTTTTTGTTTTTAATTACTGCCAGCTCCATACAGTGACCAGAAAATGCATCAAGGCAGTTTCTGTACATCTTGTGACACTGTAAATGTGAAATTTCAAAAAGCAGAAGCAGCTTATCCCTGATGTTTAGTGCCTAGTAGCCTTATTCTTACTGTACATCTTACCAATGTTACGTGCTAAAGGAAATAAGAATGTAGTATAAATTCTGTAAAAGAACATCCTGGAATATTACTTGTTTTGCATGTTTGCAGTTAAGTGTTAACCTGCAGTTATAAATTCCAGTTAAGATTCTTGTTCCTTAAATCAAGCAGTACCAAACTCTTATCTGACTAACTTGTGAGATGCAACCTGAATGTATGTTTGAGTCTTCCACTTGCAGAGACCTATCTTTTAAAATGCTTTACATTTAAAGGCGCTATTTCTCTCCTGAATACGTGAACGAGAGGCCGCATTTCAGGTTTTCTTCCTAGCTTTTTTGGGTATGTGTTTGTGTCCACAAAACGTATGTGCCTGAATCCACAAAAAAGGCAGAAATCTGAACAAGACACAGTTCAATTTCTGCAGTTTAATCAGTGATGTCTTGCTATACTCAGTGATAGGTGGTTTTTGCTAACTGTGCACGATGACCACAAATAAACTGCTGCCAACTCAAAAGCAGGTCTCGGTGTGAGACTGACAGGATAGCATAAGAGGTGCTCATCCTGGCTGTGGAGGATGTTTGTGTTTGACCTTCTGCCTGCCTGCAGTGATGTCAGCACAGCAATTAACAATTCTGACACCCGTAACTGAAGTTGTACTTTCAGCAAGAATCAGGACTTTTGTTTGCCTTGTTCTTAATTTTCAGAGCAATATCTCAAGCACTGAAATACCCTAAACTAATTCTTCATTCATTGGATCAAGAGCAATTTTACCCAATATAAAAAGCAGGACATGATTACATGAAACAGAATGTTTTGGGTAAATTAATGTAGAAAAGCATAATTCGATTTTCATTCAGAAAAAATCTTAATTGGAAGGAAGTCTCTCCCACCCCCGCCCACCCATGCCCCATATATTAAAACATATAATGCATAAAGTAATGTTGTACATGATATGTTGTGGCTTTTAATTTCCATGTTTTCTTTGTGTGGTGACTATATTTAAAAAAAGTTTTAATTTACAGTTGGTAGGGAATCTATTGAGTACATTTTTATTTTTGTAATACCTTGCCCAGGTGTTCTGTGGGTTACCAAGGCAATATATGTAGCATTTCTGCTAAGCTCAGCTCAGCTGCTTTCCTAAGCAGCAATATACTCCTGGGAAACAGTTGTATTAGTGCTGGTATTTTCAGGGTGCCACAAAGTTCCTAGACTCAGATACATTTCAACAAGTCTTGCTTCCAATTCAAGTATTTTATTTATTTAGTGATAAAAAGTATTATTCATTTAAAATAATTCTTCCTCCAACAGCAAAATTGACTTAAGGGTGCAAAAATTTCTTAGTCAAACTTGCTCAAAAGCAAGTAAAGATGAACTGGCTCCAATGTGACTCCCAATATACCTGGCAGGTGATTGCTAAACCAATGGCTGGCTTGCAGTGTGCCTGCTCTCCTGAGCTTTCCAGTACTCCCTCTCCTGCAGGACGCTCATGTCCTCCATTAGCTGATCTCGCAAGGACTCATCCACCACCAGCTCCAGTGTCACCTCTTGGAAAACCTTGCTCACTGATATCTGAAGGCATAAGTTGGTGTGTGATGCCATCTACAGTTCATGACTATGAACTCCGTAGCATAGCAGAATTATAGCCTAGCCATAAATTTGAGCCATTTTCTGTAAAAGGGGAGCTCAACGTTTCAGTTTGACCAAATTACATGTACAGGATAATGCTGAATATTACTGGCTTAAGTTAAAGAAAACAGTGAACACAATACCTCATGAAAATTAAACTTTTTAAACATGGCAATGCTGATTTTGTTGTCCAGGCCGATCTTGACTTCGAATTTGCGGATTCCAAGTTTGGTGACCCCTATAAAGGACAATAACCCGAAAGTGCTGGTAAGGCAACTTAATGGGTTTTCACTGGAAGAAATAAACTATCAGTGCAATTTGAAAAACATCATCCGAACATCCTACCATAACACATCATCATATGGGTCACCTCCTTTCCAAAGCCCTTTCCTCTGTAGTTTGGTTCTAACCAAGACAAATTTAAAAAAAATCAAACGATGCCACACAAAATTCCTGCTTTACAGGTTAAACCATTATTGCATTAGGGAGAAACTCTCATACGACACCACCTGCAATCATGATCTCCAGCTCGGCCACAGATGGGTCAGTGGGGTCAATGAGAAAGATATTGACGTCTCCCACCATGCATTCTTGTTCCTGGAATGAAGGGTCTGCCCATCGCTGCTTGTGAAGGATAATGAAGGTGCACTCTTGAGGGATGGACAAAATATTATTATTATTATTAGAAGTAGTAGTAGCAGTAATAATAATAATAATAATTGTGGTATTCACTGCCATACATTTCTTTTATATTTTCTATCATTTTCTTGCATGAATGACAATTTTTACGTATTTACCAAGCTGCATATATTTCCAAGTCCCTCAAATGCACAGCAGAAACATCTAGGTTCTGTTCTACATAATGTTATATATCAAATAATTATGTTCACCACACTAGAAGTGCCCATGCATGGTTCACGCACTGTCATCGTCCTCCCTCCAACTTCTCTGCATGTCGTACTCCTGTTCTAGAGTGAGCGGCTCTGAGGCAGTTAGCTTCTGCAGCTCTGAAGAGCACATCCACTCGTGATACCTGGTGAAAAATACACATAATCTACATAATTACAGATACGTAATGTAACCATTAACTCTATCAACTGCTTATCCCAGACTGAGTCACAGGGAGAGGCAGTATATGGCACAAGGCTGGACTAGACCCTAGACACGGTACATTGCAGGGCACACACATACGATATGGGCAATTTAGAGATTGCAATTAACCATGTCTTTGAACTTTGAAGGAAACCTGTATGACAATGTGCAAACATGCAAACACACAGGGTGAAGACAAGATTCAAACATCCTAAAGGGGTAAAGAGACAGTGATAACCACTATGCCACCCAATGCACAACTGTTGCGATCAATTTATGTAGTTAATGTGCAGTATTTGATCATACCTGGGTACATGGTCTGCATTGTAAGGCACTAAAACGGCTTGTTTCCCTTCCAACAAGGTGTTCTCGTTTATTCTCATGGCGAATGACTTTAAACCTGAATTAAAGATGTAGTAAATATGACTTAGCATATACTTCTATATGCTGGGTATCAAACAAGAAATAAAGATATACATCGGCTGGTAAGCTACCCTAGAACAAATCTGAAAGCAAAAAACACCACCATGTTTATATTATACATATATACATACATAATCCTGTACAAATATTAAATCTATAATAATAAAATATTATTTGTTAAGATAAATAAACTGCTAGCCATGTCCCTAAAGGGCTGCGTTTAAACTTTAATAAAAACTTCTATCTAGCTTGCAGAGGCTAACGAAACAATATCCGAAACGCCCAGTGAACAACACGGCATTTTGGTTACAAGAGCCCACGCATTAGCAGCATGTACTGATAATAACAGCAGCATACTTCCAGAGAAGACAGCACTCACCTAAGGTAAGCTAGAAATTATACCTATTGCGTACTTTATGGATATGACAGCCAAACATCATTGACGGCATTAGGTGAAGAAAATAAACTGTTGATACATGTAAATCATAAAGATGATATCCTAACGTCGGCATCCCAAATTTAACAGCCTGACAATCAGCGCAGCTTCCATATCTTCGGGACTAATCGGGAAATCGTGGCTGGCGTGCGTACCCATCATGCACTGCGGGCAGCTGCGTGCGCGTTGTTTTCCCCAAAAGCGGAGCTGTGGGCGTGGCTTGCATTATGGTTGCCAGGCATGGTTTGCGTTGAACTGAAAATAATGCGTTCTTCATACACTGAGATAGGGTTGACACCATCGTCTCGTATAATACGGGATCGTCTCGTATTATAAGGGACGGGTGGCAACCCTAAACGGAGATGAAGCCCCACGGGTTGTGGGATGTATTTCAGTGATGTAACGTATAAAGCCGATCACTCCGGCGTACCTGTGAAAGGTAGTTTTGTTGAAGTTCTCCATCAAGACGTGACAACAATAGCGTTTGCAGCCTAATTTAGGAACCATAAAACTTTGTACTTATTCATTTCCGTAAAGTTGTTAATAAGTATTGTCATTCACATAATGTTTTGGGTTTTTTCCACAATTACAGTACTTGCTTATTTGGGCAATAAAAAGATTGTTCAGATTGTGCTGAAGAGTAGCTGTGAGTCTAAGATGGACACGGCTCCAAAGAGAAGATATTCGCTTATGTGGCGACATTTTACCATGTAACCAACTAATATCACACACTAATAACTAATAACAGACACACTTCTCGACTGCGCACACGGCAAAAGCAAGCTCTCTGGTGTCTGTGAAGTTAGAAGAATCGTAAACTCGTTTATGGGAAAGGGAGGAAGAATGTTAAATATAATTTGTCTGTTTTTTGCTTTGCTATTATTTCTGCAAGTAAAAAGCACACGGCCAGAATTACATGAATATAGAATTATTAGGTAAAGCCATGTGCCTTTCTTATTTAGAAATGTGACCAATAATTTTATATTTAGATGAATACCCCTTCACTAAACTGTTTTTAAGCATGCTTTTTCATGTCCCATTTCCAGTTCCCCACTGTCGGCGGAGGTCAATTCATTGCAAGTCTCTCGGCCAAGTGCCGCGCGAGTTGGAGGCGTGTCCGGCGATGCATCGCATCGAATCGTACTGCATCACAATAGGGGTGAATGATATCGTATCACAATAGTCGTCGTTTCATATGTATCTTCAATATATCAGATCGCTGGCAATGCATTGAGATGTGTATCGCATCACCTCAGAGATGGAGTCGTGGAACTCCACGACTACGGTGTCCTACATTCGGAGCACTACTACTGGGACCTGACACATTCAGTTGTATTAACCACTGTACAATATATAGTAGTGCTGGGTAGACCCAGGAAACTTACTTACCTTGGGGAGAACAAGGACTGAGACAGGGACTGCACAAGAACCGGTACCGAAAGGAAACACAGGGAGGTCAGACGACGAACTGTACTTATTTACAATTGCCTGCGTGATGGCCGGGATATGCTGATCCCGGCTAGGGCTACGATATATATTCATTAATCTAAATGGGTGCACTCAGGCCTAGGTCCACTCATAGATCCGCCCCAATCTCAATTATGGTTCTAGTCAATTACTTGTGTTGACTTGAATTATATTGTGATACTTATCGATGTTGACTGATATGAAAAAAATTATATGATAAAATATTTTTCCTTATTGCCTAGCCCTACTGAGCTGTCACTTTCTTCACCGAGACTTGAAGTTTCCTCTGAGGGAGCTTTTATTACTTCCATGATATTACAAGAGGAAGAGCATGTGGCGTGCTCCTCTAACTCAATCTACCAGGCTGTGCGTTTGTTTTGGCATAGGTTGCCTGTTCTTAAATGACTACCATATGACTGGTTGAAATTGCGTTCGTATCTGTGATGTGAAAGATGCCTGTGATGTGGCGGTACTTTTTAAAGTCTGACATGTAAGATACTAGATCTATGTAATAAAAAAGCAATCATAAATACCTTAGACTCTAAAATTTCTAAAAAATGTTAAACAGGCTTTATTTTAAATAATAACGTGTATAATTCTGAATTCCAAGAGATGCTGGTCTGCTGGTCATTTTTTCACTGCTTATCCTCATCAGGGCCATGGGTACTATTGAACTTGCTGAATGCAAACTTCCATATGTTTAAGAAGTGTTTAGTGATGATGAAGTCTTTAGTTATGGTTCTCTTCATAAAGAATACACATTATTTTGTCCCATGTGTATTTAACAAGCATATAATAGGTCTACTGGACAAAATTATTCCATCAACAGTTGAAGGCTTTCTTTATACTTACATACCAAGTTCCCTCCATTAACTAATTAATAGCAACTTTCTTGGCTACAAGGCGTGTCAAATACCCTTCCATTTCTATGGGAGGTAGTGAAGTGTCTTTCAGAATCTGCTGTATGTGCCAGCAGAGGACTGCCACGGTGTCAATTTGAAGGCCAAGGTGAACAATGGCTGCAGAGAGTTCAGCAGCAGGTCCATCCTCAGGATGCAAGGATCTCGAACATTAACCGGTCAAAATTCATACATGACCTCAAATTTGCAGGAGCCTCTTTCATCTTTGCCCATTTGCCAGTCAACGACCTCATCGGAATTGTGGCAGGCGTCACTGCCAGGAAATATACCGGGTCAGATCAATCTTGGATCCCTGGAGGGTGTTCCATAAAGCAGAATTTCTCAGTTTGCTAAGTAAACTTAAGCTAGAAGTTATGATTGTCCAATAGGAATGCTCCTTATCTAAACTCTTATTGGGCAATCATGAATTCTAGCTTAAGGTAACCCAGCTAACTGCGATATCCTGCTTTGTGGAACATCCCCCAGGTCAACAAGGGCCTGGCAGTAGTGACCCTCAACACTGCAGTCCACATACATTCCATGGGTGTGCCCCAGGTGTGCTGTTTCTGAGAGAAAGTCGAATCCTGAAGTGGTAGTATCCTCAACCTTGTGCCTCATAATTTCGCATATAAACTCTCTGCGACCCTCTGACCCTGGTTGTGGCAGATGGATTGAGAAAATATCCTGAGCTTTCATTTCTACACACCGGGAGGGGTATAGGCAGACGTTCTCAAGGTAATTAATGTCCACCCTTTTAATTATTGTAAGTAGTTATTTATCAAGCTGATAAGTAAATTGCTTGAGCATAAAACAGCATTCAATCAATCAATCTTTATTTACATAGCATTGTTTTGATTGTTTGTCAATAACTATACACACAAAAAATAAAAATAGAATCGGTTAAAAAAATAGTAATAATAAAATACCACTAAAGCATGGGAATTTAACCACCCAAGTTTCTCGATACAGGACTTTAGACCACCTTCTCTGGTCCTCGTTCAAGGGAAACAGGAACCCCTGCCACATTGGGACCCAAGCCCAGTGTCCTCTGGGGGACTCAAGCCCCAGAGTATTTGGGGGAGCCACCCCCATTTGATGTCAACAAAGAAGGGACCAAAACCTTCCTTCTATTCATGGTACACAACACTAACCCCTACCATACCGGAGTCTCTAGGCCCTACCTTTTCCAAAATAAACAAATAAAATAACTGATTAAAATACATACATAACTGATTATTGTTTATCATTATATGCAATGTGGAAAAGATGTTTTTTCAGTCTCGTTTTAAAAGTACTAAGACATTCAGTAGTTGTTAGGTTTTCTGGGAGAGAGTTCCAGCGTTTGGAATAATACTGACTAAAAGCTGCCTCCTCCCTCCTCAGCTGAGTTTTTAGGAATAATCAGCAAATTTCTCTCAGAGGATCTGAGAGATCTGCACGGGACAAACTTTACAGTAATGTCATTTAGGAAAGATGGAACAAGACCATGGCTGCATCATAAATCACACACTTCGCACTAGACACTTCAGTGAGGAAAAAGTACTCACTACAGCAATGGTCACATAGCGCGATTCTTTAGTACAAAACTTAGTACACAGTCCGGATGCACTACGTTACATTTGAACGGCTGGACTTTGGCCATTAATGACAGATGTCGTGCATAACAACAAGTACCGAAGAAACCTCAGAAGTTGTAGTTGTGTCTAGGATTGTGGGGTTGAATATAATGTTTGCACACTTTGGATTTTCAGGGGATGTAGGGTCCACTAAGCGATGCTCACTTTAGGTTTCGGACACACTATTATGTCTTGTGTACTATTTTGGTGCACTTTTTAATATGGAAGTGTGATTTTAGATGCAACCCATGAAAACATTTAAAAGTAAGCAGGAGAACTTTAAAATCCATCCTAATAGCCACAGGAAGCCAGTGCAGGGATTTAAGAGTATGTGTACGTGATCCCTGCGACTGTTACATGTTAACACTGGCAGTAATATTCTGGACCCATTGTAGATTTGAAATCGATGTCCTAGGTAGGCCAGACAGGAAGGCAATACAGTAATCTATACCACTTGGAAGAAAACCACGTAGCAGTTTTTTATAGTCAAAATATGACAACATACCCTAGACTTTGGTGATATTATGAAGGTGATAATAAGCTGTTTTTGATTTTGCTGATATGGCAGTTAAAGCTAAAGTGAAGTCACAAATCCAGTTAATTTTGACTTTAAAGTTTCAGGTTTTAGGTATGCTTTTATAGCAGAATATGAATAACTTAGGTGTGGTATATATCATAGTGACTACTCAAGATAACAGTGTTATTGAATGAGGTGTGGTACCCTTGGAAAACACTTTGTTTTGTAGATGCAAGATAAAAATTGTTTAAATTCTATAGTGCAGGGAAAGTTCCATTTAATTCAACATTTAATATCAGGCAAAACAAGTAACCAAATAGATTCCTGCTCCTTAAACAAAAGAGATTTTCAAATAAATTGTACTAGAAACATAGATTACCAAGTTTTAAAAGCACCATTTTGCCCAATAGTAAGGTTTGGAAGTACTCAGACGAAGTCCCTGCAAACTCTACAGGCACAGAGCTGGGAAAAGATTCAAATCTCTGTTTTGGAGGCACAAGGTTACCACTGCACAACCCTCAGCCTGAAACCTGTACGCAATCTTCAAATGAAGGACAAGTAGAAATTCTACTTGTCAAAGCGAAACTAAATAAAACATTTGTATTGATGGAAGATAGTACTTTGCCAAATTGATTTGTAATACTGTTGCTAAATCTTTAATGGGCAATTAAGGGTGGCACAGTGATAAATACTCTTACTTTACACCTCCAGTGTTGTGGGTTTGAATTATGCTGTGCATGTGGAATTTAAATGTTCTCCTCTTCTGACTTACCTATTTGCTCTCCTTTTCTTCTGCAGTCCAAAGGACCTGCAGTTAAGGTAATAGGTGTTTCTTAATCACCAACAGTCTGTGTGTGTGCTCTGCAATAGAATGGCATCCCATTCTGTGTATATTTATTTGGTCTGAGATAGACTCCAGGCTACAACCTTGACTGAGTTAAGAGGCTGAAAAATGTAATCTCATTCCCTTGTTTCTGAAAAAATTCTGCTTCTCCATAGAGACTGATGATAAAAAGCACTGCAGGTTTCTATGTTGGGAAACAATCAAATTTGCATTTTTGTTCTGAATATGGATTTAGTCGACATGTAAGCTTGTGGTGTGTGCAAGTGCCCCAATGGAAGATTTTACTGTGATTGGCTGAGCAATGTCAGCTGATGTCACCTTTGACTTTAGACAATGATGTCTCTGTTTCTCCTATCCCTCATCTGTAATTTTATTTCTGAGGTTTGCAACAATATATGTGTTTTTATTTAGACACTCCAGCCATCACACAGGGTATGATGATAACAACAACAACAACAATAACAACAACAACAACAACAACAACAACAACAACAACAATAATAATAATAATAATAATAATTTTCATCATGTCACACATGTTATAGCTATTAATATGCTTGATATATTGTGAGAGAGTGAGTAGATATTGGTGCATGGTGCGGAGGAGTGCTTCGATTTGTAGACTGCCTTTCCTGTCCTAGGGGGTGACACAGGAAGGAAATTAATGATCTTGTGATGGCATCAATAATAGCTTAATGGAGCACCCAGATGACCCGCAAGCATTTCAGAGACTGTCGCACATATGCCAAGAAGTATCCAGCACTGAAATGATTAACTTATGTATTTAATTTACTTTATTCCGTATTGAAAGTGGGACAAATCATGGCACAACTTTATTTTAGATTTTTTTAATGCTTTTTATTAATATTGTAACTATGCATGCAGCTAATCACACAGAAGTTCTATGGACATATGAAATTATTACTACTCAGTCTCTATCTATCTATCCATCTATCTAGCATGTGTATACATATATATTATGAGATATGCAAAAAGAAGATTCCAATGTACCTGTACTTCTACATATGCGTAAATAACGCATCATTTCATTTTAATTCATTTAATTATGGCTTAATTTGACAGCTTTGCGAAACCTTGAACAGGAATTCCATATCTCCACTAGGGGGTACTGTTTGTCTAGATGTCGACAAGGGACCTTTCTGGAAAATAATGTCTTTTGAATTTGTGCACAGTTTTGTGAACAGTTTTGCGTTTCCCTCCACAATGGCATGACTCACACCTTGAGATTTCATCTACGTGATCCCTGAAGATAAAAAGGCTTCTTTGTGGTGTCTGACACCCTGTTTCAGAAAGCCCAGGGCCACCTCCATTGCTGCCTGGCGGTAATGATACGTAGTGTCAAGCACTGCACTGGGGTTTGTGTGCTGATCAGCCATAACGTTAAAAACCACAGCACTTCAGCCTGTGTGCTAAATGTGTGCTGAAACAGACAGAACTTGACTTTTGTGATATTAATTTTAAAAGGAACCATTTTAAAAATCATTAGTGGATAACCATGACCAGTATCATCATCTTCCACCCATTTATACTGGTCAGGGTCTTTAGGGTGGGTCAGGGGGGACATTAAGAGGTATTATTCTGTTCTTTACTTTTATCTGTCAGTAGAAGAAATATTCTTGGAAACAGATGAAAAGGCAATTTCCCAACCTTTAACATTTAGTTAATTGTTATGAAAAGAATCATTTCTTAGCACACTGAGAAAGAACATGGACAGCTCTGCTCGGGAATTCTGGCTCTTGTATATCTGTAGGAGTATAACTAATTAAAAGACCTCCTCACAGGATCAGCGGTAAATACAGAACAGAACAGAATGAAGATAATTTTCTGTTGGAATGAGATAATCCAGAGTGATTATTTTTAAATTGTGTCTTTTAATTGCAATTTCTGTTCAGATAAACAGCCTCCAATATCCCCTTTGCTACAGTTGTTGTTAATTAGGTCGATGACATCCTCAGTGTTGACAGTAATTAGACTTTAATTTAAATAAATGTGCAGCAATTTAAAATGAGGAAGATTTATTACAGTAGCTCTTTAAATTGAGTCTTTTCAAATACATATTATAGGTGTCTAATCTTTAATAGCATCGCATTGATATATCATTTTCATACTCTGTGTTTAAAGGCATAAGAAAATTAACCGCATATATGCATTTGTAGCATAATGCCTGAAACGCGGTAACCTAAAGCTGAGGTGTTACATCACCTCTTGGTATACTGTAATATTGGAACAGTGTGTTAATGTCTTCAGGCAGATTGTTTTGTTGTCTTCATGTCAATGATAGTGATTGCACTGCTGTTGTAAAGAATGGGATTTTGGGGTCGATTGTAACCTTTACAACAGTCAGTCTGTCAGTCATCTGTACCTGCATGGATGCCATTTTATATACAATGGGCAGCATTGATCTGACCTGTGAATACACTGTAAAGGGGGCAGGCTGCACCCATTCAAAATCCAATATAACAGCAACACTTGCTTTTTTCTCAGAAATTCTGATTTCTCATGGCTCAACATACTTTCTATCTGCTTCAAAATTCAGCCACAACATTTGAAAGCAATCAAACAGGACAGTGGTTAAATCAGGAATTATGTAGTTAATTATATAAGAACAGGATAAAAATAAGAAAAATAAAAGTAAAATTTTATTCATGGGTTCACTAAGACCAACTAGGTAGTATTATTCCTTTTTGGATTTATGCTCCATATATTGCCATAATTTAAGTAATTACTTAATCAAGAATTAGGTTGATGTTGCAATATTCAACATTGCATAATTTGCATGAATAGTAGGAGAAAGCAGTGAGTCTTTTGTCCAGTTACCTGGAGACCTAGAGCTCCCCTGTACCAGTTCCCAAGGACTCTACAGACTCTGTAGAGATGGTAACATTTCTCATTCTTATTTAAGAATTTTTAAATGGATTAACAGAGAATGTTTCCATAAAACACTTTCAAACTCTTTTTTAAAAAAGTTTGTAACCTCTCAGTCATTGTATTTTGCTTACTAACAAAGATTCAACACTTCAGAATAATTTTCTGGAATTTTTAACATGACCTACTTGCTATACCATCAGAACAGGTTGCAGGTTTTGTGTTTTAGATAGTTAATCCACAGACATATGGAACACTGTAAAATGTATCTTTTCTTATTCTGTACATTATGACATTTTGGCAGCACTAACCACTGTTTGTATTCTAATACCAAGCAGAAGAACAAATAGAGATAAATGGTTTTACTTACGTGAAATAATATGCAGAAAATATGCCTTTGGTGTCATTAGCTTGATCAGATCCCATTGTGGAAGTGTTTTAATCTCCCAGCACTTTCACTTTGACAGACAGACAATTAGTGGCAATAAATCTTGTGACAAAATGAGGCTTTAGCTTGTGATGGAAAAACTAAATTGTAAAACAAAACGACTTACCCAATATACATTTATTTACTGTTACTTTGTATTTTATAAGTGAGTAAGAGGCACTCTTTTCAAGCTCTACTGATTTTCAGTGCTCACATTACTTGTGAGTTTTTGATTTTATGCCACAATGCAGAAGATGACTAGTTCAAGACTAGATCCTGTCTAAATTCTTGTTCTAATTTCTAACCACTAGGTGGAAAACACAGCACATAGATATCTCAGAGAAGTCTTGTAGTGTGCTGGACAGAACCTGAAGTCTTTTCCAATGTTTCCTATCCATTTTTAAATGTACATGCTGGCATTTTAGCATTGTATATGTGACTTTTGAAAGGGCAAGGCCTAATTCATTACTGTCCTTTGCCTTGGAAGAGCAAAAAGCACTGAGCTGCTTATTAGATAAGAGTCGTCATTGTCAACGGCACCCATTCATTCTCAACGGCGCGTCAAGCCCATCCTGGAAAGCAAAGGCCTCAGGTCTTCCATATGGATAAATGGTTTTGAAGATATTTGCATATAGGCTGTTTGTCAAGGGAATTCCTAAGCATTTGTAAGTTTTGTGTATTGCTGTGTTTAGGATGAGCATCATAATTTACAGCAAGGCAGATCATTTGTGAAAACTGTTTTTCGGGGGAAGCAAATGATAATTGTGGAAGTGGTGTATTAAAGTAGCTTAAAAAGTGCTTGATTGGTCAAATTAATAAAATAATGCTTGCAGTTAACTACAGGTTGCAGTGGATAAACTAAGAAAGAAACCTTTTATCTATGGTGAAGGAATCTCAAAAACCCAGTCGCTCAAGAAACACGATCTTCAGATGCCACAGAGTCCACTGTATGACTTAATTTGGTTGTACTCCAGGAGGAACTCAAGAGAGGAAACAACGAAAGTAATTTTTTAATAAGACTCAACTTTGGTTTTCAAAGCTTTCGCCATAGATTTTGAGTCACGGCTTATAATGCCCCTGACAGTGCGCTGGATAGGATTTCCCATGTAAACGTCACATCTTAAAAATGTTTTACTGCTTCTTTTTTTATAACCACTATCAAAGTTGTGTGACCATTCCGTTGTACAGTGGAATGAAGTGAAACTTAAAGAGATTCAACCAGGCACCAGTAAAACAGATATGTATGTCTGGATCAGAGCATCAGACTGCAGACAAAAGAACAAGACAGGAGGATGGCTTTATCTAGTGTAGTCTGGCATTACTGTATACTTTCAGTAATTTTCATTGAAAAGATCATTACTGCACCATAAAAAACATAGACATTTACTGTGCATTTTTCATGAAGACAGAATGACTGAAGGTCTTTTGTACTATTTAATATGAGACTATTTCTTTCAGGTATCAATTAACCTAAAGGAAGAGACTTAAAATGAAAACTGCTATGTGACTGTCCTGTAGTTATAATTAGTCTTTTGGCATCAAAAAATACCTCTCAGATAATAAATAATGAATGGCACATACGTGCAGAGTTTTTTCTTTTTTGTATTTTATACTAAGCTTGGAAGTAACGCATGTTTGTAATGTTTAACTTAAAACTTTGATTGATGGGCACATTTAAGTTTAATCAGGATTTACAAGCAAGGTTTCAAAATATTTTTTAGAAAATTTTGGAAGTAGGTAATTGTGAAAGTGTGCATGTAATGTAATACTTTGTTAGAACATATACTAGCATAATATGCCCAAGGAAAGAAAGAGTATAGTTGAGCAGTGAGCAGGCTGAAGAATGTGTCTTGTAAATGATGTTGATTTATATTACTGACATTGTAATTTGTGAATCAGGAAAGTGACATGCAGCTTTTATTACAATACATGCTTTGGCTTGACTTCGAATGGTTCTGCTTTTCATCGTGCTGTTTGCTAAGCACACAGACAAAGGCAGTAAAGGAGGCGCCATTTATGCCACTAACTAAGGCTGTCTGAGACAAATATTACATTTAGCAGACGCTCCTAAATAAAGCAACATACATTTTGAGAAAGCAGGGTCAGATAATTCCTGGAGCAACTGAGAAATAAGGGCCTTGCTCAAGGGCCCAATGGTGAAATCACTCTGCCAACCACAGAATTTAAACCAATGATCTGAGCACGGCATCTTAACCCACTGCCCCCAAATATTCATTTAACATGCATAATAATTTGTCAGTACATCTGTATGATAGTTTCTTGTTGTACCAGAAATAAATGCAATGAGAATATATCACTAGGGCTCACTAATTTTATTAACTGGGCACATCATTTTTACACAGAACTGATTTTATGCAGCCGTTGGACTTTATTATAATCAAGGTTGGACTCTCTAGAATCAAAATGTTGCAATTGAAGATGTATAGCAAAAGAAAAAAAATGCAGATTTTAGCAAAGAGGAATAGCTCATGTATGTGATTTTGTAGTTTTGTTAAGATTTTGTCTATTAAATGGGATACATAGCTATTACAATATGTCACAGTGGTTATTTTAAATACAGATTATTAGACCTATAAGAAAAGGCTGTACTTTCTTACATTGTAAAAGAAATCCATCCATCCATCCATCCATTTCTTATACTTACTTGTTCAATGCAGAGTCACAGAGGTCCAGAGCCTATCCTGGAAACTATAAGTGCAAGGCAGAGTCTAGGACAGGGTGCCTATTCATCATATGTTGGACATTGTAAGAATGTATATTGGCTAAAAATATATATTTTATCCACAGATTGTCAGATAAGAGTTTTTTTTATCAAATGTACTGCTAGGTTAAGGGTAAGGACTAGGTTAAGATCAAATATATCTATATTTGTTTAGTACGCAATAAATTTTACATGAACATGCACAAGCTAATGCAGCATATAGTCAGACAGCATGTGTTTGCCCCCAATACACACAAGTAATTACAGATAGTCATTAATATTCATTGGAAAGTATGATACAGTATGGCCAATTATAATGAAATCTATCAGCAGGGCACTGGATTTATCGCATAGACAGTATTTTTCAGGGAATTACAAAGGGCAAAATTGATATCAAAAGATATCTGCAGGAGGTGACAATAAAATGCATGATATATTTTGTGGCAATACACAACATACATAAATTGTATTGTTCAAATACATGCATACAAGCACATGAATAGCGAATGTGGCTTGTCTGATTTTCCAGAGATAATGTGTCTCTCCTGCCATTGATGGTATGACTTCAGTTTGCGGATATGTGAAGCGTGTCACTGCTGGGAAGCAGCTGCGAGACTTTTACATCTGACACGGAGGAGTTAGTAAATTGAAGAGTAGCCAAGTGTGGGGAGAATAGTTTTAATTTTCTTCAAATTTATTTAAATGACCAAGAATGTTTTTCTTGAGAAACACTGTTTGTGATGGTACCTCATTTTCAGATCTCCATAGAAAGATAAACACCTCCATCAGTACATACACCCTGGGGAACATGCAATGGGACAGTGATGCAGGTAATACGCTTTTAGTGGCGGAGTGTAAAATTTTTAAATCCCTGTTAATCCAAAAACTTTAATAATTCCAAAAGTACATGATCAGCCTCAGTACACCACTTCAGATGGTCTAAGGTGTGTCGACCATGACCAGTACTTCATTTGCATATAAATTGATTTTAATTGTATACAACAACCTGTACTCATATTTTAAGGTTTAGCACAGCTTTAAGAAAGATTACTCCTGGTGACAGCTGAAGGGCTTCTTTAAACATGATTAACGGTTTCTGGCCGACCTCAGGGGCGTCAAATTTTACACACTTCAGTGGATTGGCCGCACATGACGGGGCTGTTCATAATGACCTGTGGCTGCATATAATGGTTGGAGGAGGTCTGAGGTGTGTCGTTGCTTCTATGAGCCCTATGAGCTGCTTGTCTCCAAAGCCAGTTTCCCAGGTCATTACCTACACTGGACAACTTTTATGCACTACAGGGAACTGCAGCAATTGATTTCTCTTTTATTTGGGTAGCAAATTAATCGCTACATCTCCAAAACAACAGCCCCTTCTTCTTTTCCATTTACATCTACTGGTTTCTTACCTCTTAATTCCCTCAGCTGTAATGAATTGACTGACAAGGACAGTGACATCATAGAGCTTCCTTCACACGGTAGATTTGCAGCTCAGTATGACAATCTGTCTTCTTTTGATGGCTACAGGTTTGTTCAGCACATTGGCCTGGATGGGAAGGAGTGGTGAAGTGTGGAAAATCGGTGTGGGTGGAGGGGTGGAATGAGGATGAGCATGGATGGGAGCAGAAAATTAAAACTTTTGCATAAATTGATTACATTCTCAATTGGTGTGATTAATATTCTGCCAGCAGAGAGTTTCTATTGATGTTGCTTTACTGTCAGCCAAGATAAATGGCCAGAATTAAGGACGTCAGGAAAATAATGTGCCCCGGCTGTGTTCGTATTGAGTTTTACTATTTTGCATTTTGTCTTCCATGTTGACAAAAAAACAGTTTTAAGGGCTAAGGAGTCTGTCATTACTCCTAGAATCATTTGGGTTTTTGGCCAATCCATTCTATAGAGCTATTGTGTGTTTTAGTTAAAGGCCATTTAGACTGAAAAGCAGGATGATTAGTTAAATGGTGTACAAGTGACACTGTGGGGCCTGCACTCCAGGACACAGGGCAGTCCCATTTCCCCCCGGTGCAGAAAACTTAAGACAGGTATGGCTTAGCAACCAGCTGCTAGATGTTAACCCTATGTTGTGTAAGGATCAGGACCATTTCTCTTCACCTCGGTCCCAAGTTCTTTACCCTTGGTTTGTCTTGCCTCTTTCCTCTAGCAGCCTACTGCATAGCCTATTTGATAGACTGTCAAAAGTAATATCTACATTAGAATGTCAGTTAATTACCCACAATCTCAGTTGAGGAATTTGGTTGGCTTGTTCAGGACCCCTCACTCTTTCACCCCTTCCTTGCAGGGTTCAAAGTTGCCTTGTCTCTCACCCCCATCTTGGATACTGTCACCGACGTGAGAAAGTAAACCATAACTGGCCTCCGCACTGGTTTAGACTGTTCAGCTACGTTGTCATTAGCATTTCTCTTCTCCTTCACACTGATACTCAGCTGCTCCCCCCTCCCTCTCTTCCTCCCAGTACTTCCCCCGTTTACTAGTGCCTGCCTAGCATTTCGATTCTATATGATTAGCTTATCCGGCTACATTTGCTCTCTTCATTTCCTTCATCCGCATGCAAATGACTCATTTATGGTTATGCTATGAAATATTTAACCACCAAAATATATGGGTTAAAATGTAGGCCTGAAAAAATTCTCTGGTTGTTCACAGTTAAATCTTGTAGTGTATGCCTGGTCCTAGAAAACAAACAAACTCAACAGGACGAAGTATGAGAAAATGTTACTGTGAAAAGAGTACTTTGTTATTGAACTGAAGTGTAAAGTACAAACATGAGTTCCATATTCACTGTTCATCATGGCTGAATGTAACTTCATCAAGCATCAGAAAAGTTGGTTTTGGTGACAGTTGGTGTGATATTGAGGATGGATATGGTGGAAAGAGGAAGGTGTCACAGAGGACTCAATAGTTGCGTGATGCCTTTTTAAATAGACCCAATTTCTTCACATGGCATAAACACTAAGAGGAATTGTGTCCAAAAGTGGTATTTCTTGTACATGCTAGAATATCAAAATCCAGAGAGAGAGCCAGTGCAGGTCCAAAGGGGTGAGCCTACAACATGCCCCTAATGCATTTATTACAAAGAAGACAGTAATAAGTAGTTTATGTACTACTGCTACTTGTATGAAAAGTGCTTCGCTATATTTGTCGAGCTCTACTTTAAAAGCAGATTCTGCCAGGAATTTAAAAGTTTTCAATTTTTAGACCAAGACCAGTATTTAACTGTATTTTCGTATACCGCTATTATACATATATGACGTATACATTTAACTTGTACTTTGATATGCTTATATATATGTTACAGAGGTTATAGACCAGAATCCCATAACCACTTTAAAAATAAAAATAATAATTTTTCTTTCCACTGTATCTAGGGTCATGGTTACTCAGCATGACCTATATAGGCCATAATCTATGATACAGGTACATCTAGTGCATACATGTCTGCCACAGACAAAACTTATAATGAGTACTTATACAACTTGTACTTTCCTTTCTAGATAAGCCAATCAGATAAGTCCCCAAGAGTGATTCCTCAGAGATGATGTCCACAAAGCTTTTACATCAGTAAGCCACGTACACAGTGGGTGAGGGGAATGGCTTGCAGTATTTCTAGGATTTGAGGTGAGGCTTTGCAGATTTGTTTGACAAATGTATGCTTTTTTGTAGATGGGTATGTGCTCACTGATTTCCATGCAGTTAATCCTACTGTAGGATATAATTTCAAAGTGTTAATAATTACGTTATAATTATCCCTAAGGGCCCAGGTGTATTATATCAGTCTTTGACCAGGTAATTGTATCATTAATGAGACAACCAATATTGTTCATGAATAAAATTAACTTAAACTCATGAATACTCTGTGGTCACTGGTTCTGTTTTGCATGTAACCTGATTTAGAAATCCAACTATGTCTCCATCTTCCAACTAGCAATTCTGACTGTCACTTGGGCTTAAGTCCCTCAATCTGCCATTGTTCATCTTGCTGTTTGGGATCCAGACATTGGGTTGTGAATTCCACCCGTCCACCCCCCCACCTGTCCCATATAGCACCGTGGTGAAATAAAAGCCCACTTGTACATTAAAAGGAGACTTGCTCTTCTGCAATATTGTTCTTGCACCTTTTATACTTTAAAGCAGGGGTCACCAACCTTTTTGAAACTGAGAGCTACTTCACGGGTACTGAGCCATACGAAGGGCTACAAGTTTGATACACTCTTCTTAAATAACTAATTTGTTCAGTTTACCTTTAGTTGTATATTATTATTAATGAGTAATGATACTCATCTGTGTGAAGACACTGATCACGTTTATGATTTTATCATATCAACAGGATAAAATTTAATTTTAGACGCTGCTCACTGGTGAACTATTTTTAGAACAGGTCTGTGGGAGACTCATGTGGTCCTTGGGGGCATCCTGGAGTGTCGGTGCTAAAATGTCCTGTAAGTAAAAAGCCCGATTAACTTATTCATTATTCACTATACACAAAAGGTTTCCGATCCAAATAATACAATCGTTGTCTGACTTGATAAATCCCAGAAAGACAACTTGTTAGATGAGTGAGCGACTTCTAAATCAATTGTAATATCCTCCTTAGTTACTGATGTATGTGGCACCTTGTCAGCACCTTTCCGGCATGGTAAGATCTCTGTAGAAAGACGTATACTTCAGATCTCTGGGGAAATGCCAGGAGGGCAGAACATTTCTGCACTTTGTTCTTCAGGCTATTTGGGAAGGGCAAAGTGGAAACACAGCTGTGAATTCAATCTTGTATTCTAATTCAGAAAGGAATACCAGAAATGCAGCAAAGACATCCTGTTCTTACCCTTCATATGGCCCTGGTCAGAACTATACAGTCCCAAGCACCATGAACAGTCTAGCTATGACAACACAGTTGACCTTAGGCCTCGTGCTAGAATAAAGTAAAATGTCGCGCCCATTATAAATGACAGTACAAGGCATGGAAGTTGCTTTTTTCAGGTTCTAGTCTCTTTGTTCTTTCCCATTATAACTTTTGGTTCCTGGAAAAGAAGTAAAGAAAATTCACAGTTAAAGTTTTAAATTAGGCTTGTAACATGGGATTAGGAAAGAACTGATTGGCTGTGCTGTGTATTGTCAAACCGAAAGACAAATGAAACCAAACAAAATAAATGACTGCATTTCATTACCCCATTTCGGATAAGCGTCTTTGCAGCACATTTAATAACTGATTTATAATTTGTCTGATTTATTATCTTCTGTCACTTTGTTTATTCAGCAAATTTGATACTTCTTGGCATTTGTTTCTTTGATGGGAAATATATATTTTTTATTTTGCTGCAAGTTAGACACTTATTTGTGAAATGCTCTTGGTGCACTTTGCTATTGGCTGTAATTATCTGTGACAAATGTAAAGGAATATAATACATAGTGACTTCCCCATATTTTTCTTGTTAGCTGTTTATGAAATCAATGCTTGCTCCATGCATTTCTTTAGGTAATTTTTTATCTGCTTGTTTTGAACCAAATGCATTGACGCTATATGCATTTAAACACTCCTCTGTAGTAAAGGATGCAGCCAATTAAACCTGTTTTTCCAAGTGATACATTATATCAGTTTTGTATCCATCCATCCATCCATGCATCAATATTCTACACCTGCTTGTCCTATTCAGGCTCGTGGGGCTCCAGAGCCTATCCCTGACGCTATGGGTGCAAGGCAGGGAATAACCTAGGATGGGGACGTCATCCCATTGCCAGGCACACACTCACACACACCCACCATTCACGCCTATGGGCAATTTGGTAACTCCAATTCACCTTAGTCTGTTTTTGGCCTATTGGGTAAAACCAGGGGTAACCCCAAAACAACATGGGGCAAACGTGCCAACTGGGATGGGGAGGAGACTCACTACACATAGGTTACTGAATCATTCAGAAGTTTCATGTGGTTTGATTACTAAAGTGTTGGAACTTTGGAATGACACTATTCTTTTGTAAGTCAGTGACCTACACAATGAAAATTGAATTTATAGGGATAGGTCATCCATTAATTGTATCACAAGGTTGGATGCACTAACTGAGCTTAACATTTCCACATGGCCTGTTGGACAGAGGGGTGACTTCAAAGCAGAAGCAGGTATGTATAATTTAATCCCCGCTCACCTACTGCAAATGCATTGCTGTACTTGATCACTTAAATTATACCAGATACCCTCTATTTCCATAACAGAAACTCAGCTTTTCCTGACAGTGGAAACCAGGGCCAAACATGATTCTCATATACGGCTTGTGTTGGGTAAAAAGATGGTGAATTCTGAATGAACTATTGCCTTTCAGAAAAGTTCTGAAAACATAACTTTTGATTTTGTTTTATATGTTTGGTTGTATTAAAAATTAATGGAGAGAAAGATTATAAAAACATTTTATTAAAGTCTGTGACTTGTAACTAGGCAGTTATATGATACACATCATGATGCATGCAGCACTACCATAACTGTTCTTCTCGATAGATATCATATCATTTCATACGACTAAAAGTTGAAATTAGTCTGAGAATAAAAAGAAGCTGATGTACGTTTTACCCCCAGAGTTTGAATTTCCCCAAAGTACATGTACTGTGCAATGCAACTGCCCACACAATTTGATCTCTACTGAACTGCCTTTAAAAAATATGTCATCTGCTCCTTATTGTCTTTCCACATACGTTGTTAGAATATTAATTCTCTTTTCAACATAATGAACTGTCTCTTTATTAAAATTTGTCAAACACGGATTGGAAATGATGCTTGTATTTTCTATCAATTTTACACACAGAATTCAATTTCTTAAAACTTCCTTAACAAATTTTCCAGCCGCTAGCCTTCAACTCAAGATCTTTTCCCTGGATGCAGATCTCACCCAGGCATGCAGGATGGAACAGGAAACAATGGGTTAATATTGCTACTGATCTATGAACAACGCTCATGAAGATATATGGCAGCCTCCACATCAACAGCTTCAACATTAACATAGGTTGTGCTGAGATAGCCTAGGGTAAGTTGAACTAAAATAGACTAGAATAGCATGTCTTCAGTCTGGATTTAAATATGTGAAGTAGGTGAACTTTTCTATAAGACCTTTTTATTTATATTGTTCATGTAAGCACCTCAATATGAAACTGAGAATTTGTACATGGATGCTCCTACGTCGTTCTCACATGTGGTGCCTGCAGTTTGATTTGTGTCAAATGATCAATGATGTTTGATTTTCCGGAGCTCTGTCCTATTATCATGGTTAGTATTAGCTGCGAATGATTTTGTGTGACATAGTATGTTAAGTAAATAAATAATAAAGCTATGAATGACTAAACAGAAGCAGGGCATTTAGATCCTAGATAATGCTTGGTTTCCATTTCTGGAATCAATTAATTGCAAATGCGGAATCAGAAATTAAAAAGTCAATTAAAAAAGTAAAAAAAAAAATTTAAATCTAAAATTAAAATGTAACTTTAATTTAGTGTGATGATAAGTAAACAAAAGTAAATGACCTTTGTAATATATTACATTATAATTGGATGTTACTTTATCTTTCTCAGCTGGGTCCATTTCACACTTATGACAGTTTGACGGAAACGCAAAATTAGCGTCTGTAAATTAATCCCACAAAAGAAAACAAACATTATGTTCTGAACAATTATATAAGCTTCATTGTAGTGAAGTTCATATACCTTTATCTAATCCGTCGCAGGCTGAAGTTCTCTTGACTGGCACAGGAATCCTAAAGAGATAGGAGGCCCTAAATCTGTTCCCACATATACTGTATGCCTTCAGCAGCTTAGTTCAGTAACGCAGAGCTGCAGAAATTGTACAATATCTTGGCTAGTTTGCACAGGATTGAACATTTCAGCAAATGAACCCTTCTGAGACTGTGTCCATGAATCTGTCGGAGCCTAGCCAGGAGAATCAGGCCAATGCCTTTAACAGAAGCTCCAGGTATGTCCCACTTGGCATGGAAGAGCAATGACTTTAACACTGGCTTCCTGGGCACAGGGTTGTAATATATTGACAAGTGGCCTAGTGCACTTTCCCTACTGGAAATGACCATAATGTTTCATGTCTAAGCATCCAATTATAAGGTCTAGTTTATCATTCAAATTGCAGACTTACCCATAGCACTTGCTGAAAGAATTTTTTAATGTCTGCATTGATTATGTTCAATCAGGGATTGTGATTTTTGCATTTTATCAGGACGTTCATTTAAAAGCCCAACAATGTAACACTGAGAGATGTTTAATTATTTTGTTTTGCTTTGTTGAGTGAATGTTAATGAGTCCATTAAAATGTAGTAGTCTCATTTATATGTAAGAAGTCATCTATAAAAAACCTGAATATAATTACATTTTATTTTATTGTGTTTCATCTTTAATGTCTGCTCTCATTATTTTGCATTGGCTGCTGGTGATTGCATTCTGTTTCGCAATAGCATTGCTATGTTTCCCAATAAAGGCAGTAGTTTTCCATGAAAGTACTGCTGAAGAAATGTGTTTTTTTTCTGGTCTACAGAGAGTATGCATGTTTTGAGTTTTATTTAGTCTTAGCTTAGCTGACTCGCACACAATCCGTTTTAGCATTATATAATTTTTCTAAGAATACTAGATATTTAGTGACTAAAGTGACTGGCATTTAGGACCCTGACAAATTGACTGTGTGAATCCTTGGTGTCGTACGTGGGCGTGTTTTATGGATATTTAGAAATATTACTACACTAAATCTATCAGTTCACTTTCTAGTGCTATTTTCTTATTTCACATTACGGGAGTTGTAGAGGAAAAAGGAAATGAGGAAATTATTATTAACCCCTAAAGCTTTAATTCTTCATTAAGCATTGATAACCATTACCATTTGTAATGGAACATTGAAAATACTACTGTGACAGTTCTAAGCTCAACTTAGAAAACAACAGATTAAAAAGAGCAGAATTAGGGTGTCAGATGTTACTTGAAATAACTGAAAGGTGTCTGTCAGAGAGGAAATATAGAGCTAATGTCAGAGTCTGAGACAGAGAAATCATATTAATGGATATCAGCTATCTGGGGTATCTTGGCACACTCTGCCAAACAGAGTACTGTCACTTTTCATAAAACCTCAGAGTCATTCCTGTTTTGAAATGAAACCACAGTATACTGCCATGTTAGAGGCAATATGTGGTTAACATCAGTATTTGTGCATAATTCATTGAGATCTAGGCTGCGGGTGATGTCACTGATAGGTTTCCAGATATTTCAATTACTATGAAAAAATCATATTGATGTTATTATGGGTTTATGGTTGGCCTTAAAGTTCATCTGGGTTAGGGATAGAGGAAGGGTTAGGCTAGGATTAAGATTAGTATTAGAATTAGAGTTATGTTTAGGAAAGTCATTAGAGTTGGGTTAGGATTAGCAATAGAGTTATACTTAGGGCATGTTCAATCGTGGCTCGATTCAGCCAATTTAAGTGGACTCGGTGTGTTTCCCCAGCAAAATGAGCCATACGTGAATGCTCCAATCGAACTCAGGGGCACATTTGAGTCTGCCAGTTGGTGACCACTCCCCTAACCCTAATGCTAACTATAACCCGAACCCCTTCCCAACCACTAACCCTATTCTTAACCTTGTCCCTAGCCTAAATGATACCTGGTACCTCAATTCTAACCCTACTGTTAATTGTAACCTTAGCCCCAAATCTAATATCAATCCTAACCACAGATTAAACTTAATATTATTTGTAACCTCAACTCTGTGGATCCTTTAGGATTAACAGCCTCAGAACCCGAGAGGCACAAAACAAAAGCATCTGTGGCCCAGTTGAATCAAAAGGATTAAAAATACACTGTGTGTTTTTTTGTCTCGATAAGTGGACTGACTTCACTGGAGCAGCTTTTCAAAATGTCACTGGGCCAGTGGTAGTAATAGGCCACACTGAAAAGGAAACTGCATTATGCTGAGATTAACCTGAAATAGCCCTGACACTGCTTTTGTCTTGGGCCTGGATTTTAGATATTGGAGCTATTGAAATGACCATTTATTTTACAAACATTACAAATTCAAGCAGGTTTCATTAAATGATCAGTCATTTGTCCTCATAGCCTCTGGGTTAGGATCTGGTCCCCTGTGACCGTGAATAGGTCAAGAAGGTATAAGAAATGGATGCATGGATGTATAAACAGCAATATTTTTTAGGATTTCAGGTAAAGTGGTGACATCTTTAAATACTTGGAGTCATCACAGTTCTCCCTAACTTTTCCAGGAAACGCATCCACTTGGCAGAGTTCCCCTGGTTCCAGGCTAGGGTGATTTCTGCATGCACCGCAAAGGCAGAGATGTCTAAGATATTATTCAATGCAATGAATCTGGATTGTAAATGAGTGGCAGGTGCTCAACTCACTTGTCTCAGACATCTCTAATTGCAGAGAGTTTGTCTTGTTGGTGTCAGGCAGGTCTTATGTCATGGCTCTTCAGAAAATGACTCTTGAGAAAATATGAAAAATCTTTCTTGGCATAGTAGCCCACAAAAGTTCCAAAACAGACACAGCATGTGAAAACGCTGTTGGCCTTTGCATGTTTGTCGGTCTATCCAGTCCAAATCCCTCCAGCTATCATTGTACATACGTCTCCCCTCCAAGCCTTTGGCAGAAACATGTGTTGTGATTGATGTCTGTGGGGATTTGTTGTTGAAGTGGCACTGTTGTTACCATAGTCTATGGAGAGCTTCTGAGTTTCAACCTTGGCTATATTGAGTCCTGAATCTATATAAAATATTAGTGAAATAATCTAACACCATAGATTGGCACAGTCATACGAAATACTCATGAATCCATTTACCATCTGCAGCCAACTGTTAAACCATCCCACACATTAACAACTCTGACTCCTTTTTATAAAGCTTTCTGCTTCTGTGATATTGTCAGGGTATTTGTTCAGAGAGAAAAAGTTAGGATGGGCTTTTTATTTTACACATTCAGGATATATCTTTCCCTAAATGGCAGTTTTTGGGGTATTAAGCCATTACAGACCGCACTGTCAGACAGGAGAGAACCGGCTGAAGAGAGATGACAGTGCAGATGGCTTATTAGAGATTATCTCAGCTGGAGGAAGTGCTTGAGTGCTGAATTAGGGAAAGGGACAGCAGTCATATTCCATGCCACAGGTACATGGACTCAGTGAGAGGTGGGATCAGAGGATTGAACATATTCGCCCAGGTCAGACTGGACTGCAAGGGAGGTTGCTTTCATGGGGTAGAGAGAGGCAGATAGAGGACAGGGAATTGACGCTCTGTAATTTTTCACCAGCAGTTCCAGATCAGGGTAGCTCTGCAGTGAGAAGTGTTCCTGAGTACAGCTATTCAGCACCTTCAGTCCTGTCCCTATAGTCCCTATCATTCTAATGATCCAGTTGCTTATCCAATCAAGTGAAGAATGCGTTCAGGTCATCTGATTAGCTCAAGCAACTTTAACCCTCAAAGTTGCTAATATAATTTAGGAAAGATCTGCCGTGAAGATCTTCATAAAACATTTTTGTAAACTGCTGATGGATGTACATGATGCAAATTAACTACATTGTTTGCCAGTGGATTGCCCCGGTGGAACATAACTGCCATTCTTCCAGAAAGGAGAGGTTTTAATCTTTCTCAGTCAATAACCACATAATGCAAGAAATCATATTGTCTGTTCCAGTAATTTCTAACTAGATAGAACACAAACTTTCCATAGTTTCCCCCATGGGTACCAGGTGTCAACACTGTTTTGAAACATATTTGTTATATTACATTTGATTTGAAAATGATTTTATCCAAAACAGACACTTGACACTGGATGTGCAGTGAATTAATTAGTTCCTCCCTGAAATTTGGAACTGAATCCTTATAGGTGTGAGTATAACTCATCAGTTCATTTAACCCCTCACTTGCGTTCAGCTTTTAGCTTTCCTCACCTTCATGACTTAAAGCTATGTAACTGCTTGAAGCCTTAAATTATAAATGTTAAATATATGTGGTATATGATAAAAGTTTAATGCGGCAAATAATAGTGATATTACTCATAATACATGTAACAGGAACAAACAATTCAAAGACAATGTTGTGCTGCAGATAACACGCTAATATATGCCCTCCATATTCATGTCAGTAAACCACACTGACACTGAAGAAGGGAATGTGGAGTTTACAGCTGATGCGTTAAATTCGAAAGTGTACTATTTTTTCACTACAGTGATCCCTCGTCTATCGCGGGGGTTGCGTTCCAGAACCCCTCGCGAAAGGTGAAAATCCGCGAAGTAAAAACCATATGTTTATATGGTTATTTTTTTGTATATTTTAAGCCCTTATAAACCCTTTATATTCTCTTAGATATTAGGTAAGAGTCGTTTTGTATGTAATTATGTATGTAAACACACTGTTTATATA
>JAAGVU020000092.1:10570517-10582619 GCA_011763525.2 Mormyrus iriodes | reverse complement strand
GAAATCCGCGAACCAGCGAAAAATCCGCGATATATATTTAGATATGCTTGCATATAAAATCCGCAATACAGTGAAGCTGCGAATGTCGAAGCGCGATATAGCGAGGGATCACTGTACTGAATTTTTCTATGTATTCAGTAAGGCTGGGTGATATGGCAAAATATTTTTTCATAATTTTTTTTCAGATCAAATGATATCAATAATTATCACAATATAATTCAAGTCATTATTTCTTTACTTCAATACTCCATTTTTGCTTAAAATCCCCTTAGAATTGCCCTTACACAGATTCAGACAGTACGTTTGGTTGCCAGGTTTTTTCTCAGACTGCCTCGCTATTAATTGCAGGGAACAAGTTTGACTAGGGCTGGGAGATACAGCCTAAAAGATTTTCACAATATTCATCACAATATTCTAAAATTCATATGTAATTCATACGGTTTTGAGTTTTTCTGATTATAATGAACTAATTCTTTTACTAAAAGTTATATGACAGGTATAATGATAAATGGCGCCAACAACATATTCAATCCTTGATGGAATAATGGAGCGCATTATAACTGTTTATATAATTATTCAAGAAAATTTAAGTGTGTAGGCTATATCACGATACTCACAATATTCAAATTGATGGCAATATGAATGTTCATAATCACAAAGGGATATTTTATTGATTTATTGCCCAGTCCAAGTATTCAATATGAATTGTAGAAGCTTAATAAGATATTGCTTCATATGCATCTACAGGACATGATAAAGGAGTTGTCTGTTGCTCTGTGTCTCTGTGGATGAGAGGGATCGTTAGTTTCTGTCTGGGTTCAATACCACTTCACAAGACACACTATTTTGGCATAACTAATTAGAATTAATAAAGATTCACACTTACTTCGGAAAAAAAAATATCACAGGCTCCATGCTGAGTGCATTATTGCCTTGGGTTTGGAAATGCTTACTCTCTGCTGCAAGGGCATTACAAAGTAATGACGTGGTGCTGCCCAGCCAGAGACTGATGCCAAACTTGATTTGCATTACACAGGCTTTTGCAGTCGTGCCATCCGGACCATAAAGCCTACATTCGGGCTCCTGAACAGCACATGACGCTTCGGAGCCCTGACCAGTACATTTCATCTTGTTTGTTTATAAATGGTGATGGCTGTGGGGCATCCACACTTTGCAATTAGGTGTGTGATGGTCTAAAGTGTTCAAAGTAACATGAGCCAAATAATTGCCTCAGGGGAGCCCATGTTGTAGAATTCAGTGCTCCAGCTTTATTGGGGGTGTGGAAAAGATTAACAGGAAATGACAGGCAATACAATTTATATCGCTTCAAAGCAGCTTGTCCACATCAATTATACCTCAATTTGGATCGCTTTTATAAAAAAGCTTTACCATCAGTCCTGTGGTCTGTGTTGGACTTATTTCTTTTTGAAATGGCCCATCATTCCCCTAATTTAGTCGGACAGTTTCCCCCTACAATGCAACGGTTCCCTCCTGCAGGTATTAAGGTGCTAGCAGCAAGAGTCTAGTTATCCCTTAAAACATGATGCAAACCTCAGTTTCTTATTTTCACCCCAGCATCTCCTCTGAGCCCTGTGCGTCATAAATCCTCAGTGTGTGACTTCCTGGGGAAATCAAGGCCACACACCCAGGGGTAAATTTACCACATAGACTGCCTGTGTGTGTATCTCACAGGGGGATATTTCCTACAATCCACAAGTTCTTTCCCATGTATTTACCACAGCCATTTGTAGCTGCAGTTTAAGGACTGAGCAGATTAAAGGGAGTTCATGTGGTTTTGAGTTTCATTCAAATTAATAATTTCTTTCCAGTCAGGTATTAAATTGCCTGAAAATAAATTATGCTTCTCCAGTTGGGTATACGGGCTTTTTATTAAATATAAAATTATTTAAATAAGCGCATTTCATTTTTTATTTTTCACTGAAAAAGAAGACCCATCTACAAGTTATATTCCATGAAATAAATAGTTTTAAAGAATTTGAGTGAGCTAAAATATACTACTGGAATAGCTCAAATTCATCTAACCCTAGATTCCATGCCAAAAAAACAACAAAAGACTGAATCGCAGATTAATGATTGATTAAGCTCAGTGGAGGTTGTGTTGAGAACATCCCTGAAAATGGTAACCAGGTTAGCACTGGCCTACGTGTGTGTGCCTGCCAGTCATGTCAACTCTGACTCATCCACTGTAGCCTGTTTTCTTACGTGGATGCACTTGTCTTATGCACAACTGCACATAGGCAGGATCTGACAAAGAACATAACAAAAACTGGAGAGATGTCAGTAATGGATAAGAACAAGGGCTGCAGGTACGGGGGTGATGCTGAAGCCTGGAAGCCTGCTCTAAGAGCCTGGTAGGTCTCTACATGTGGAAACAATGAAGTCTTTAGGATAAATCCACGCATTCATACATACACTGAGTATATGAAACACTGAAGAAAAAATGTGGTTTTTCCTTAAAATTAACTGACCAAGTGAATCCAGGTGTCAGTTATGGCCCTTATTGCAACTGCAATCTTTTAAGTTCATTTTAACCAGTGTAGGTGAAAAGGGAGCACGTGATTTTTAAGGCTTGGGAGAATAGAGACATGGACTGTGTATGTAAAGGAGAATGTACAAAAAAGAAAGATTCAAGTGACTTTGACTGGGGAATGATGGTAGATTTGCTTGTTTGAGTGTATAAATGTCTGCAACACTGTTGGGTTTCTCCAGTCAACTCAGCTATGGAGTCAACAAGGGCCAGCATTCCTGTGAAAATCTTTCAGCACCTTGTTAAGCACATGACCTGACGAACTGAGGCATTTTAGATGAAGAAAAGGGGGCGCAATGCAATTTTAGGAGGGCATGCCTAATTTATACACTTGATTGAAACATTTCACTCTGTTTCAGCATTCTTTCCGTTCTTGAGCATCTCCACTGCGGCTTCCGTTACTATGAATATGATTGGTCACAGACTTAGATTAAGATTGTGGGTTATGAGAATTAATTTTACTTGTAAAAACACTTGGGAATAGTTAAATTGGCTTATATTTACTGCTTAAATCTCCCAGTAGAGGTTTGGAGTAGAGACTGAAGGAGAGCACGTAATGGCAATATGAGCTGTGTTTAAGAAGCACTTCATACAGATGCAGAGTATCCTTGTGGTGGATTCCTTCATATCACTATGAGAAAAGTGGATGGCCTGTGCTTCTAAGGTAAGCAACTAATCCACTTAACACTATCTAGTTTTATTGTGCAATATCTTTGCGAATATACAGAACTGTAAAACAAAATGCAATCAAGTTGTCACTGTGGTTCTTATTTCGCATTAATCTGCTTTTTTGTTTTCATCCTCTTGTGACATATTGACAGCACCTGCTGCCTTTTGATTCCTTTGCTTAAAGGAAATGCTACCAGTTATAGTTAGATGTCACATCAAGCATCTATTTTTTTATCTGGGTATTTATTTAAGCTTATCTGTGACATTAAACAAGCCTACTGGCTACAGAAAAAACTGAAAACCGTGAAATACCTTTTGGTGTTCTGGAAATTTCAGATGCAATTTGATTGTAGCTTAGATGTATTATTCTCACTGGCCTTGACAAACACATTCCAGAAGTATGAAGCAGAAGGTGGTAATACACCATAGTTATATCTGACTCATCCAGAGGAAATTTTGAAATTCTGTTTTAATTCTGAGTTTATAATTTTATAGTTTTGCAGAAAATGCTTGTTTTATATACATAAAATGAAATATTCTTTTCTTCTTTAGAGACAATGTCTTGATTGAATATGTGTATGCAGGAGAACACAGCAGGGCTCTATTCAATCTGATTTCTTTTTGCATCATGTGGATAAGTATGAATTCATATAATTCAATGGCATATTATTTTCTTCACTTTTGACCACAGGGCGTTCCTATTCAATGACATAGCATAATTGAAGGTGAAATTAAATTGTCCCCAGCAGACCTGGACAGAAAACTTCTATATTGTGGAGTCACAAAACTGCAGAAAATTTTCATTGTTGTTTATAATTGATTATGGCTCTGGCAAATAACTATGATTAGGTTTACAAAATGCTTCCTACAGCTAGCTAGTATTCATATTTTTTAAAAACAATAACAAACACACACACACACACATACACATATATATGCCTACGTCCCAGTCTTATTTAATTTGCTGGCTTTAACTTGAAATTTGTTATCAGACATTTGTCAAGTGAAACATATTTGCAAATGTTTGATAATTGTGTATACATTGTCCATTAGCTGTCTATAAATACTTTCTAAACCTGTTGCATGAATATACATTGCCACCTGTTAGTTACATGAAAATTTTACATTGACCCTTTATGATAGTTTGATTCAATGTCACTGATGCCAGTGTGTCCTGATGAGCAGCATCATTGATATATCTCAAGACTAACCATTGTTACGGCAGGGCCAGAATTTAAGCCCCGTACAAGGTTGCGACAAATTTACCTGAAAGTTCTTGCTTCCATAATGACTCCTGGAGATCTCCTGCGGTGACAGTGACAGCTGTTTTGCCAGGCTTGCTTTGATGGGTGTATTTTTCATGCACAGAAGGACAGGGCTTGCGCGTCTCTGGCTATGTGCTGGCCTGGCTGAATGTCTGCCGATGGTCTATGCGAGCTGCCCGTGAGCACGTCCACTGAGACCCAGCAGTGGCTCCTTATGTCACTGAAGTAAAGCCTTTCATGCATTTCGCTCAGCATGGTGCTTGTTTTCCAAAGGACCTTTGTGTTCCCTGTTTCCATTTCTGCTCTTTTTCTTCCACAATGCTGTAGGCGCATAAGAAAATATAAATTGATATAACATGAATATACACAGAATTCTAATTATAGACTCTTTATTCTGGTGTTCCCAGTGGCCCTGACCAGCATAGGTGGCTAGAGGAATGGATGGACGCATATACTGCAATTTCTAGGCCAGGCCTTTTGTTGTGCAGTTATCTTCAAAAACTAGCAAGTAATGTGGTCATTAAGCATTGTGGCTATTGTTGAAGGCCCAGATCAATGCTTTAGCAAGGTACTTGACCTCAATTTCCTCAACTCTTGAATTGTATTGCATAAAAATAGCACAACATTCATTTTATTACAATTTCCTCCCTCAGTCTTTCACCCCCTAATATCTATGTGAGTATTCTTAACCAATGTCAAAGATAAGTTAAACAAAGGTCCATGATGTCAGACTGTGACACTATAATATCAACATCTATTGATTTGATTCTGAAAGTTTGTGTAAATTGCAATGGTTACAAAAAACCCCAATTCTGAAACTTCTGCAAAATAGGTGTGATCTGTAATCCCAGTCCAGACTCTCTAGTCGGGCAGATGTAAGGTGATATTTCAATGTTAATGATAAATATGACCCCGGCGATGGTGATTTCTCCAAGTAATTAAAGTTAAAATTAAAGCTGGAAATGGAGAATGCCAGAGGCAGGATATAAAAAGGGCACAGCGAAGCAAGGCTTATTAACAGGTATAACCGCAATCCTACAGTCAGTGTTTTTATTTTGGACTCCGCTGGTATTTTGTTCATTTTCAGTATTGTTTTTGTTTGCTTCAAATATTGCCTTTCGGGAATCAGAAGTATCTAATTTCTTCTTCTGGGGTGGACTTCCTTGGCCATGTTCTTTTTTTTTGTCCTTGTTTCATTGTGTTATGTTGCCAGAGGACTGGACATCTCAATATAAGACGTACTGGGGGACGGGGCCACATTTTTTCCCCATAACAAGGGTTTTTTTACTGTAAAGGATCCAAGGGGAATAATGGATTTAATGAATAATGTAAAACATTTTTTCTATGAATTAATGGCAGTGGAGAGGGCTTGGTACAGTTCCTGGTCATGCCACATTCCAGGGCCCGTGTGGTAGCAAGTGAGGAATGATGACATTGTTGGCAGCTGGTGTCGTCCTCACTCACAATTATGGTGACTCATTCTGACAAGGGCCGACTCTCCAGTGCAACTAGCAACCGTTTCTCCTCCAGAACCAACTTCAGGGACTTTGAGGGAAGTTGATGATTATTGAAGGAAACATGAACAAGGGTGTCTAAAATGAAATCATTAAGACCCCACAGATGGCAAAGAAAAAAAAACAGAAATGTAGTTCACACCGGGAGAATGCTTTAATCACTTGGGGTGAATGCCGTAACCCCTATTAAGCTTCTTTTAACATGAACTTGCTGTCTTTAGTCTGCATAACTATAATGTTGCTTTTTAAAAGAATAAAAATGGCCTTGCTGATTAATTGATAAGGGAATGTAAATGCTATGGAGAAAGTTCAGAAAATAAAGGAAGAGTGGGGATCTATGATAGGGATTTAGAATCAGTCAATCAATCAATCAGCTGACAGATTAATTAGTCTCTTCATGCTCTTTAAGTTCCAGTGTGTGTGTAGGGGGACCAGATATATATATATATCAGTATTGTTTTTGTTTGCTTCAAATATTGCCTTTCGGGAATCAGAAGTATCTAATTTCTTCTTCTGGGGTGGACTTCCTTGGCCATGTTCTTTTTTTTTGTCCTTGTTTCATTGTGTTATGTTGCCAGAGGACTGGACATCTCAATATAATATTACCTCTAGCATCAGGGTTCACGTCTCCACCCGGGTTCTGTGTGTGGAGTTTGCATGTTCTCCCCGTATCATCGTGGGGTTTCCTCCGGGTACTCTGGTTTCCCCCCACACTCCAAAACCATGCTGAGGCTGATTGGCGGTGCCAAATTGCCCGTAGGTATGCATGTGTGCGTGAATGGTGTGTGAGTGTGCCCAGTGATGGGCTGGCGCCCCATCCTGGGTTGTTCCCTGCCTGCAGCCTCCAGGATAGGCTCTGGACCCCCCATGACCCATATGGAATAAGCGCTTATAGAAAATGGATGGATTGTTACAGAACCATCAGTAATGTCAAACTTGAAATTCAATATCATATCTAAAAAGTTTGTTGTTTTCTTGACCATTTCTTATGATTACCTAAACCTAGTTTTAGTGTATTTCTCTCTCTCTCTTCTGGAAATAAACACTGATGACATTTGTCAGGGTTTCACGCTCCTGGTGTCCTACTGAGAACCCAGGCTTTCCATGCAGATGACTTCATTAGTCATCCTTGATTAAGCTTGATTGAATGCACCACGAACACTTGGTATAATTTTTCAGCTGTATTAAATGTGCCTTGTGGTTAAATGTATAGTGTAATATACAATGAACTCTCTGGAATAGGCTCCAGGCACCCCCACAGCCCTGACCAGGATAACTTGTTACAACTGGATGGATGGATAGATAGGTGGGTGGCTATATGATGAAAGATCTGAAGAAACATTAGAAAACCTAATAATATATTCAGTCTTATCTTAATCCAACTTTTAATTCAGAAGTAAATAGGGAAGAGTCTAGATATAGACCTAGATATAATCTAGATACACCCATCCAGTTTTTAAGACACCTTCTTTATTTTTCCAGAGACCCTGTAGTAGGTTGATTCTGGGGGCGTGCAAGGTGAGTCACAATGATTAGTTTGTGAGCCTTAGGCAAATAGATGAGCATAGCTACATTTAACACAGATACACTCATCCCTTGCTGATAAACATAATCTAATTGCACTACATTCATATAGTATATTACATTTTTATTTTATTTAGACATATTTCCCAAATACGTCAGTAAATATTAAGAAGGATATGCTTATTTTTGGACTCTTGTATTGTTATTACCTGTATAACTATACTGATACAGGGTCCTTAACTGTCTCAAATGAATAAGCAACATAATTTCAAAATTATTAGAAATAGCAGTAAATTATTTTAGCTATATGTAGCTTCATATGAAAAGAATAAATTATTGAATTACATACATTTAATTCACCTAGTATAACTGTAGCTATAGTATATAAAATTGTATATTATAAAAAAAACTACATTAATTGTGAATGTCTGTGAAGTCAAAAATAATTAGTAAGCCAATGTTAGATAAGGAAACCTTTCACCAAATATGTTGTGTCATGTGGTGAAAATGCGCTATACAAATAAAATTGAATTGAATGTATTTTTATTTCAGCTAACTAACATCAGTGATTTACCATTGAGATATACTATAGTATTTTAGAGTAGCAGTGCATCTAACTGTGAAAATATGGAAGCTTCTCGGTATTTGACAGGGTGGTAGTCAAGTCATTTTATCCCAAGTCTGAGTCATGAGTCATGAATGGTTGAGTGCAAATCCAAGTTATATGTGCGCCAGTCCAAGTTTGAGTCATCTGTGCTCCAGTCCAAGTTTGAGTCATCTGTGCTCCAGTCCAAGTCTGAGTCATCTGTAGTTAGGTCCAAGTCCGAGTAATCTGTACTCAAGTCCAAGGCATTTGTACTTTAGTCCACGTCCGAGTCATCTGTACTCAAGTCCAAGTCATGAGAGCATAAGTCTAAATACAAGTCCAAGTCGTCAAGTATAAAATTAAATGTACAAACAGCCAGACAAATCAGCTTTATAGAAATGTTGATTTAATGAATTTAGATCTTAGTATTGCTTTAGTTTTCACCAGAAATGTGATAACTAGCAAAGAACTATTTGGAACAGTATTACATAACAGTTGACAGAGGCATTGTAAAGGGAGGGAAAGTTAGAAAGATACCAAGGACCCCTGAGTGACAGGGGCCCTAAAAAATTTGGAACAAATTAGGTTAGGGGCCCAATAAAATATGCTTTCATAGAGTCCAAAAATGGATGAATGAATGAATGGATGGATAGTCATTTCTTTATATAGCTGATTTCTTTTTCCCACTCCACACAACATCTACATTATTGTAGTGAAGTTGCAACAGTGTAAAACACAGCACATTGTACCTTGCTGTAGTAATCTCTGTATAGTAACAGCAATTTGTCAGTAGCTCAGCAGGAAAATATAAATGGGACCCTGGTAGCACCCATAGTATTACACGTTACACAGGGATTCAGACTTACTTTAAAAATGCCACTGACAGCATGATAGAGACTGGAAGTACTCTATGTGCAATAAAAAGATGGATGAGTTCTTCATTTTGGATGAATAAATAAAATGTTTAAATAAAGTGCGTGAATCACTATAAAACATTGCTTCAAATTTGAGATTTACCATGACAAAAGTATTGGGATACCTGGTCTAGTAATTGTATTGGCCAGGTATTCCAATACTTTTGTCCATATAGTATACCTGTATTGCTCTTCATAACCTTAAAAAAATCTATACCACAGTTAATAACGATATCAAAAGTAATTAAAATATACTGATTAATTGGCACTACATGGTTATAGAAATCCTGCAGGTATAATCCCAAAAGTTATGGGTGCTCCCAGGGTCACATTCATATTTACTTACTGAGTACACCAATAGGAACTTTTATGACATCCCATTGGAAATCCATAGGCATTAATATGTTGTTGGTCCCCTATTTTCAGCTGTAACAGCTACCACTCTAGTTCATCCCAAAGATGATCGATGGGGTTGATGTCGGGTCTCTGTGTGGGCCAGTCAAGTTCTTCCACAACAAACTCACCCAACCATGTCTTTATGGACTTTGCTTTGTGCACTGGGGCACAGTCATGTTGGAACAGAAAAGGGTCTTCCCCATACTGTTCCTACAATGTTGAAAGTATAGAATTGTCCAAAATGTCTTGGTATGCTGAAGCATTAAGAGTTCCCTTCACTAGAACTAAGGGGTCTAGCCCAACCCCTGGAAAACAACCTCATATCATTATCCCTCCTCCATCAAACTTTACAGTTGGCACAATGCAGTCAGGCAGATAATGATGTCCTGGCATCCACCAAACCCAGACTCATCTATCACAATGCCAGAAAGAGAAGCATGATTCATCACTCCACAGAACACATTTACACTGCTCCAGAGTCCAGTGGCGGTGTTCTTTACACCACTCCGTCTGATGCTTGGCATTGCACTTAGTGATGTGAGGCTTGCATGCAGCTACTTGGCCATGTAAGCCCATCCCATGAAGCTCCTGGCACACAGTTTTGTGCTGAGGTTAATGCCAGAGGAAATTTGGCATTCTACAGTTCTTAAGTAAATAGAGTGTTGGTGTCTTCTACGCACTATGCGCATCAGCAATCAGCAGCCACACTCTATTACATTATGTGGTCTGCCACTTCATGGCTGAGTTTCTGTTATTCCTAAACGCTTCCGCTTTGCAATAATACCAATTACAAACGACTGTGGAATATCAAGCAAGGAAGCAATCTCATGAACTGACTTATTGCCAAGGTGTTATCCTATGACAGGACCATGCTTGAATTCACTGAGTTCTTCAAAATTCTTTCACATATGTTTGTAAACCTGACTGCATGTGTATGTGCTTGATTTTATACACCTGTGGCAAAGGGTCTGAATTAAACACCTGAATTCAATGATTAAGAGGTGTGTCCCAATATTTTTGTCCATAGATTGTATCTGTCAACTTAAATCCTGTTGAGTGATTTCCTATCGCATTTACGTCCGAGGTCCATAGTAAATTAAATGCATAAATGAGGGAGAGACACCTGAAATCAGATATAGTAGGAAGTTAGCAGGTATATCATTTTTTATTATGAAGTGTTGTGATTTTATATTTACATTATTTTTTTCTGTAGAATATTGTGTGTATATTACAGTACTGTACTTAATGTCTTGCCTCTCCCCTATAACTACTGAGATATGCCCAAATTGACTTGCGATCTGTGGTCCTGGTCCCAAATGCAGATGCGAGTCAACGGATACCTGTATTTGTAATGTGTTCAGCAGATTAATGCCACTAATGGCACACTTCAGTTATACTAGCTCTCTTTCTACCTGAAATATCCTGCATTCTGGTGTTTCCTCTGCTTTTTTCTAGTAAACTATGTCTTTTCAGGAAAGCATTCAAAAGAAACCATCCGGGTGTCATCACCACTATCCTTAGTATAGGTTGAATAAATAAGCATGCCTTGGCATTTAGTCATTTACATATGTCCATGCTGTGTGTGAGTGTGGGTGGCAGGGAGAGACCCACGGCAGGCACGCTCAGAAAGCTGAGAAAGTTCACTCAGCGGAAAACAAGTGGAAAATAAACAGAGCAGACAGAAGCATGTGGAATCAGCAGGCCTTGACAGAGTCTCTGCAAACTAAACAAAATACGCCGCAGAGGAAACTTAACCCTGACATTATAAGAAACTAACTGGTAAGGTCTGTCATCTTTCTTCAAACAGCTACAGGAATCAGACATTGTAGACATTTATATGAAGATCAGTTCCCGGAAGGATATGCTTTCAAACATGGTTGGGTTGTACACTAGCAAAACAATGGTCTCACTCAACTTGCCATACTGCGCTTAAATTTATTTCTGAGCTTTGGTTGGGTTATGTGGTGTTTTGCCATTAAAATAAACAGCCTTGTAGGTAGATGGCAACATGTCATGTTTTTTTAGCTTTTTGTTTTTAAACCTTCAGGAATTTTTTCATTCACAGAATGGAATTTCCTATCCAGGAGTTATTCTTATAAGGAAAGAACATTTGGTAACACTTTACTTAAAGCCATGATTTTAGTCATTTATAAGCAAATTTCTAACAAATAACAATGCATTCATAGAGCATTATAAACATGGCTATAAATATTTATCAAGAAGCGTAACGCATTATAGCCATGTATATTATGCTCTATGAAGCTTTCATCTATAATGCACTATAGATACCTTTGTAATGCATTATAATGGCTGGTATAAGCATTAAGGATGCTTTGTACTGCATTATAAAGGTATCTGTAGTGCAGTATAATTAATATGGTTATAATGGGTTATGCCTTTTAATAAGTATCCCCTGTGTTATTTTTGGGGTTGAAGTTACCCCGGTCCATTTTCAAAATGAGGTTAAATTCTACAGATTCTAGAATTTAGAACAGAAGAAGTAAAATACACAAGGGATATTCATAGCCATGTTTATAAATGCATTATGAATATCCATCCATTTTCCAGAACCGCTTATTCCATTTTGGGTTGCGGGGTGTCCAGAGCCCATCCCGGAGGCTGTGGGCGCAAGGCAGGGAACAACCCAGGATGGGGTGCCAACCCATTGCTGGGCACACTCACACAC
>JAAGVU020000092.1:10514044-10531011 GCA_011763525.2 Mormyrus iriodes | reverse complement strand
AGGGGTGGTGGGACCAGTCGAGCAGTGCTGGAGGATCGGAGAGGTCGTGTTGCAGTGCGGGGTGTGATGAGGTCTTTTAGGTAGGATGGTGCCAGATCATTTTTAGCTTTGAATGCGAGCATCAGCGTTTTGAATCTGATGCGGGCAGCCACAGGAAGCCAGTGTAGGGAGCGCAGCAAAGATATAACAGATATAATTTTAATCTTTATGCAAATCATCATTCAATTTTCCAGCCCTATCTTTTCTCCCATTAAAGACCGGGTGTAAGACTAATCAAATGAATCTTTAGATATTATAAGCAATAAGAAGAAGGAAGGCAGTTGAAAAATAAGAACAAAACCTTCAGTGCTTAACTTTCAACAATAACACCTTAACCTTGTACAACAAAGAAAACTTTAAGGAAATCCTATAGCAATGCTCATTATATTTTAATCTAATCTAATGAACACCTCCATTTCAGGACCTCGAGTGAAGGAAAATGAGTTTTGCGCATGATTTTGCACATGATTGATCTGAGCATTATTACAGCTCTCATTGTAAATGGTGCATACAAATACTCCAAAAATTGCTTACATTTTTAATTCCATATGTAGCCTTTAGGTTACACTGTGATTTTGTAGTTTACTGTGATTTCAGACCTCAAAGCAAACAAAAAGCTAGACATTTTGAAAAGATGTTTAGATGCTGGTGAATTGTCATCCATTTTCTGAACATACTTGTCCTATTCAGGGTCAATCATCTATCATTGAGGCTACGGACACAAGGGAGGGAATAAGCCAGGTTGGGGCACCAGCCCATTGCAGGGCACACTCATACAACATTCACTCACACATGCACACCTACAGGCAATTTGGTGACACCAATTCACCTGCTTTTGGACAGTGGGGGGAACCAAACAGCATCATGATAAGAACATACAATCTCCACACACATGGAGCCATAGCAGAGATTTGAACCTTGGACCACTGGGCCATCGCACCAGTGAATTTAGATCTTTAAATTGCTCACATGGATTATTTTTAGGATTTATTCTGCATGGTTAGTCATCACAGTTCTGCATTACAAAAGTCAACATGGGGATTTGTAATGTTCTCTTTGGTGGGTGGTGTTCATTTGTAATTGCAAAGTTTATGTCTGTGATTCTAGTGATTGAGACTTCTTTTTCTGGAAACTGGTAACTTTAACAAGTAGATTAGGAACAAATGGGTCAACTGAGGTGAGAATTCCCTGGGCTCTGTGTTTAAAAACCCAGAATGATGTATGGGGGCGGTTTTTATTTATTTTCCTTATGCCTTCTGATACACTTACGACAGACATAAAAGGTAGAGTCAAGTTAAAAGAAAATAATTCTGGGCTTCAGTGAAGATAAAAGATAGGAGAATGACATTTTGGCAACTGTAAGACTGGGTATTTTCAATTATGTAAAATGGATTTGCTGAAAGTCCTATCAGAACATTGTGAACTGTTGATGTACAATATTTGAAATCTACACAATGACATAACATAATGGCAAGGCATGCCTATCTTCTATAGTGCCCCTTTTGCATTTACTATGTAAAACTCTGCATATGTGAAAATGGCCCAGTATAAGGAAAGGAAGCTTTTTGTTTAATGATTGTTTAATGTTTCGGTTAATGATAAAACACACACTAATACTACTGCCTTTTTCCAATATAAGATTGCAAAGCTATATACACTCGGATGTGCTATTATCACCCACCTTCCACACACGGACTGGGGAGCCCTTTTCAGTCCTAACAGGAGACCAACACGTATTCCCCAGAAATGCCGGGCGACGTGCACATATTCCACGGCTGAACTCCAACAAGCACTGAGTTCTCCCCCTCCTTTATACTACACTTTTTTGGTATTTACTACAATTGTGCAGGAGTGGTGAGCGAGCTGGCCAGGCACACACCCCACTCGGGCACAAATCAAATCCTCTCCCCTTATCGTCCAATTGGTTCGTCCTTGTGTCCCAGCCTGCAATCTCCAACTCCCCACCACCTTTAGCTTCCCAGCATTGAATCATTGTGTTCCCTCCCCTTCAGTGTGTTAAAACAAAGTGGCCTAAGTGCCCTCTACTGACCCCATAAAAATACCTGGGATCAAATGCCCCGAAACTATACTACTTTGTGATTTTAACATAGTGTGCCAGCAATGAGGTGAATCATGGACGTACAATAGGCTCACACATTTGAATCTCAGGATGATCAGACCATACACGTACTGAACCATTAAAGACCTTCATCAATTCATATGTGTCTATTTCGGTTTCCATCCGGTCTCTCGAATGTTGTACAATTGTCACGTCCCAGCACCCTACAGCAATGGACAACAAACAACCTGTTTGATTCCACACCACGTGGGCGTGGTAGTCGTCTGTGAATCCGTCTCAATACATTCGGTCCCTCGGCCATGATTCACCGATATATATTATACCTTATAGCAATACGCTGATATAAGCGGTGAGTATAGATACAAAGACAGGTGTTCCAAATAGCTAATAGAATAATTACAACTAATAAAATAAGTACCGGGTGCATAATTACATTAAGCAAGTGTTGTGCCTTAGGAGAGCACCCCTCAAATATGCTCCACCAAGCATTCTGAGCGGTGGACTCAATCGATTTTCCCAATGACATTTATTTGTTTTCCACTATGACAGATTGTACTGTTAACATGGCAATATTATGCTTATGTTCTTCTGCCATCTTAACATCATTTTGTTGCATTTTGGCATGCAGCATAGTAAGAGTACATTCAGTCCAATTCATCCATTTGGTCAGATTTATCCAGTCGCTTCCATTATTCATCCTTATAAATATTTTGGAGGCTAAAATGTCCAAGTCAGCTTATTAGGGTAGCTTACATAAATACACATGCTTACGCTAGGGGTTATATTTATCTGAGCTGATTGTTTATCAGTCACCAACGTAGGTAAGTCCTTACCTATGTCGCAACCCTGGCAGTTGTACAGGGTACCCCCGTCGACTGATGTCAGATGTATCACCGGGCATGCTTGATTCACCAGGCAGGTGTAGTTGTCCTGCTGTCATTCCTTGGTGCTCTCCTTCCATCTCAGCCGAAAGGAGCGGGCGGGGACATTTCCATCCCGGGGATGGTCGCCGTCGTCGTCACCGCCAGCATGGACCAGATTCCTCAACACAGCCATCCCAGCTTCACTGCCATCTCCTTTCCTTCATACAGATAGGGGAAGAAAACTCACATACATGTTAGTTCTCCCGCAGATAACATTTATTAGCTGGGATGTGTTTCCAGCCCTCTGCTCCCGGTTCCATGACCGCCACAGTCTTGTCCTTTCCCATGGCTATCACCTCCGCTGGTTTCAGTCAGCCGCCAGGTTGTTGGACAATACAGCTCGAAAACAGTAAATGGAGACAAGAGCTGTTTATGCCTGCAAATGGGTTCTTTGGTCTTGCAAAGTACATGATACATTAACCATTTCAGTCTCTAAATAGTCACAGGATCAAGGAGCAGGACTAATGGCTGCTATACTGTACAGATACGATGATTCCCACACGATGTGCTGCATATAAAAGGGGGCATTGAGAAGGGGGCTGTCAAAATGCCAGAGGGGAAAGCAAGCTTTAACCTCCGCTGTGCTCTTCATGGCCGTCCCATTGATATTTCACACATATGAGTGAGAGGCAAATCAGGTACATCTTCAGAAGGAGATTACTAAAAAAAGGATCCTGCCCTTAAATCACAACCTCTATTGATATAGCCGAGACATCCAGTAGCTGCCTGCCTCACAGAGTCGAAAATGACTTCAGCACAAGTGACCTCACCACAAGTAAAAATATCACTGTTTATTCCTTGCAAATCGCTGCAGTTATTTTCCATTTGTTTATTAGCCAGAATGCTGCTTGCTAGAGGATAATGGATGTTTAGCAATCTGAAAATAATCACATCAATTAACACTTATAGCTGCTACTTAATCAGCTGATACTGTCACTGGACAGTGTCTATGGGAAATACAGGTGTGTCTGCGATCCTTTAAATACAATGCGGGTTGGTCCTAGGAGAAAAAAGTGAAGCACTGAATCCTCATATCAGTGGAAAGAAAAACACTGTATTTGACAGCTTTAGCTTCAAGTTGTAATGAAATAAATAGCATAGTCTATCTGCAGAAAGCTAAATTACTGGCAACAAGTGTCAAGCTGTGTATTGTGGATTGGACAAATCATTGTCGATCTGATCATACTCTGCCTTGGATGCCTCTGACATCTACAGTGACTAAGACTCCTAGAGGGTCTGCAATTCCCACCCCCGCTGATTTTGGTGGCCGTTTTTGAAATTTATTAACTTCTTCTGTTTATATATATGTAATTTAGAGGACATAGCTTTTATATCACATTTGGAGACCTGGAAGGTGAAACAGTTGATAACTGTCACACAGCCCCATTGATTGGTGGGTGAATGACTGATAAAAACAGCATCATGTGACACACAGAAAATTACTTTGGTAAACATTGTTGCAAATGTCTATTAACTAATTCATTTATGTAATTTATCCCATAAAAAACATTGGACCTAACTTCATTCAGAGCCTGAGACTGTAGTGTAGAAAGATTGGTTTGATGCACATCGACCAGAAAAAAAGCTCATGGAGTATTTTTAAAAATTGACAGTGTGAATGTGTTTCTTTTAATCTGTATAATCTTCTCTGTGAAACTCTTGAGTATAGCTGAGGCATATAAGATTCAGGTTGTCGTGGAACATTTCTGAAACAATTGTTTGAACTGCAAGTTGACGCCACTGGCTCTGTAACACACGGGAAGTTGACACAACTGACTCTATAACACACAGGAAGTTGTTGATCAAAAACCTCTGGATTATACTTTGTGGTATTTTTTCAAATAAAGCTGTAAAGCTGTGTTACAGGTCATAAATGTATGTGAGTTTGGAATTCGTATTCAGGTTGTTGCTATTATGATGTGGTTTCCAGGACATTTTGCCCAAGGCTCCACCCCAGTGGAAGTCATCAGTCCAGAGCCCAATAAAACAACCCCAGATGCTACAAATGACGGCCCTCGGTGACTTTACTCTTGCTGGGGGTTTGTGCTTTGCTTTTGATTTGCTTTACTCGTGTATGACTTTGGTTTATTTCTGGTTTATTGACTCTTGCTTAATCCCTGGTTTTGGTCACTAGTCTCTGTATTTGATTTTTCTGTGTACCAAACGTCCTTTCTGTAATTACAACTATTACTAAGCCTTGCTCTTATCTGTGTGTTATGCGAGAATCGTATGTGTATGACATAACGTACGGAGTGACTGCCGTTTCTGTTCTCATTGTATTGTAACTTTGGTTATGGAGTTAGGAGAAGCTGTTTGTCTTTTTTTACCCTTTTCCTTTGTTAGGATAGTTAGTTTGTTCGTGGGCATCAATTCATTTTGTTTGTTGTGTTGGCCGGGGTCACCCCAGAAGTTCATACATCTGAATTACTGTCATTTGTCAATACACGCATGGTGAGTCACTTTATCCTGTGCATCGTGTTTGTTTGCCCCCATACCACACTCCTCACGCACCACAATCCTGTTACTCCCCAACCCCTTAGACTGGGGTCCATAACAGGCTAAGACCAACGTAGAAAAGCTTCATATTTCTTTCATATTTTACATTTTATAGTATTGGACAGCAGATCAGCATTACGGTACTGTTTATTCCCAAATGGATGATTTGTTGTGCAAACTGGTTAATAGCAGAACAACAAGTTCCCGTGTTTTAATAGCTTTGTAAAAACAAAACATTACCTATTTTCTTAAACAGCTGTCACAACTAATCAGAGTGCACATATGTAATTATGTTGTCAAAACTGTCTCTCACTCTCAGTGTCTGGTAATATATGTGTCACTGATTTCAGCTTTTTAATTTTTAATAAAATGTACATGTCAAGGTATCCTTCGATGTCTACAGTGTCTTTTACAGTCAGCCAGTGCAAGTCTCTTGATTTTCCAAAGTTACAGAGAAGTATATTATCTGAGAGTTACACATATCTGTCACGCCCTGCCTGCCATAGCTGCCTGACCCTCCTGTCTCCTCCCTCACGTGTTAATGATGAGCCTGATGCTTGTTGTCCCACATTACTTTCTGTATTTAAGTACCTGTTTGTCTTGTCCTCGCTTGTCCAGTCATTAATGTTGCTCCTCTTGTCCGCCTGTGTCCGTCCCCGTTCTACCCCTGTCGTTTTGATCCCTTGCGATCTGGTTTATTTCCAGTCCCAGAGTGTTTCGTTTCAATAAAACCTCTTTAGTTTCGCCAAATGCCTGCCTCTCAAGTCATTCGTCTCACTTGGCGTGACAGAATGACTGGACTCCACAAACATATTTTGCTTTGCATTTCCACCTGCACACATTCCCCTGTACCTGACCTCCTCCTAGTGTTCGAGCCTCACGCACAGCGATGGTTCTACTTGTCCACCCTGTCTTTGTGTGGCCTGTCCTGTCTGTCTCTCTTTCTGCCTCTTCTGCTCCCTGGTCCCCATTGAAGTCTAATTTTTGTCCCTGTCTGGCCTGTTTGTGTCGTTCTGTCCGTTGGTCTCTCCTGTTGTCTTTTTGGTCCCTTCTCGGTGCCCCTTCTCATGCTGTTTGTCCTGTCCTGTTCTATCATGTCTGGTGGTTCTGTCTCATCTTTTGTGGTGTCTGTCCCATGTGCCCTATCATGCGGCCCCTTTCGTCCCCTCCCCTATTCATTTTTCATGCCCATAGGGCACGTTTCAGGGAGGGGGGTATTGTCATGTCCTGCCTACTACGTCTACTGAACCCTCCTGTCTTCTCCCTCACATAGTCCTGATGGGCCACTCCTGATGCTTGTTGTCCCACATTAGTATCTGTATACAAGTACCTGTTTGTCGCGTCCTCGCTAGTTCAATCATTAATGTTACTCCTCCTGTCCAGCCGTGTCTGTCCCCTGTCTACCCCTCTCATTTTAATCCCTCGCGATCTGGTTTATTTCTAGTCCCAGTGTGTTTAAGTTCAGTAAAATCCCTGTTGTTTTGCCAAACTCACCTCTCGCGTCATTTGTCCTGCTGGGCGTGACAGAATCAGTTTTATCAGTCTTTCAATGATGATGTTGACGGCAACGAAACGATTGTAGATAAAATGTTGCAATGTGATCTGTTAAGAAAAGACATAACCTTTCATTATATGTATCTTTCCATTTTATCCCTTACTCAGAGTTTTAATATAAAATGTGTGAATGTATAAAATGTGGAGTAAGAGATGTCCTGTTTCTGTGTTAAATTTAAAATAATCAGTATTAGAAAAATAACCAAGGATTAAAAATTCAGGCCTTTCTCTGTTGAATTTTAAACATGTCCAGAAACATCTATGACATGCTTTAGAATAAGTTGAAAGGTTAATTGCAGATATTAAATAAGAGCATACCACTGCAACGTCAAATTTTTTTCTGTGCACTAATTCAAAGGAACAGAAACTACCTTTCAGCTAAAGATTTCTTCATGCTTTTACAAGCTAACTGAATTTTAGGTTTTCTGATAGTCTGATTGCATGAAACCACATTTTCTGGCATTTGACAGAAAATGCTGAGGTTTAAAAATATCACACAAAGTTAAGTCAAACAGTTTGCCCAGTTTACTTTCTTCTAAGTTAAGAAATGACTTCTCCTTTTGCAATAAATTCTACTTTGTTTCCTGTCACATTCAGAATGGTGATGAAACCTAATCCATCTATCTTCTTACCACTATTTGGGCTAAAGTCTCTCCCAAGCCACAAAGCGCACAAGGCCAGGGTACAGCCTGGACAGGACATTAACTCATCACCGGGGCCATGCATGCACAGAGAAAGCAAAGTACCCAGGGAGAACCCACACGACATGGGGAGAACATGCAAACTCCACACACAGAGATGTGGTTTGAACTCTCAACCTTGTGAGGCAGCAGTACTAGCCACTGAGCCACCAGGCTACCCTGGAACCCTACTAACAATTTTTCATTCTAGGAATGGTTCCAGTTTGGTAATGGAAACAGTATGGAAAGTTAAGGTATGGAAACATTCAAAGTGCCTAGTTTTTTTTATGTTCCCAAAACGTTATCCCACTACTACAACGATTACTGAAACCAAGACTAATAAATTAAGCCCAAACAAAGGGTGTGGTAGAGAAGCAGGTAGCACTATTGCTTTGCACCTAAAATGTCATGGGGTCAAGGTTGGATGGTGTTGGCAATATACACATTTAGAACTCTTATAAACTGATACTTTATCATAAAACAATATTGTTCAACATTAATTGTGTTAAAAGGGTGTTCAGATAATAATGTTATCCTGCTGACATTGACAGAACCTTTGGTAGAATGTAAAACATGAAAATAATGTTCCATTAATGTTACAGTAAGAACGTTCTCTGCCAGCTTTAAGATATTCCCTCTGAGCTGAGCTGGGAACCTTAATTGGTAAACATTCAAAATTCCCCTACACTCAGAGATCCTCTTCGTACTTCTGTTCAATACACTATTCTTACCAGCTTGTCCTCCACCCAAAGCCTGGGGCCATTTCTCTTAGAACCAAAAAGGTCATCTTTTGCTTGCATCAATGCCCAACCACAAAAGGCAGAGGGAGGCTTGCAACACTGTGACTAATTAGATGTGACAAAGTTAGTGTACAATTAATTTTCAAACGCAACATGTAAGAAATGAGGGATCGACCTAGCACAAGGTGAAGGTAGTGAAAAGGGTGATGGGAGGGGTGGGGTGGCATAACCAACAGCTGGTGTGTTGTGCAAAATCTACCTCCACGAGGTAATTTACAGTTCAGTCTGAGAAAACCTGGGCACAGAGAGAATACAAGGTGAAATCATTACAAGTACACTGATATTAATAATATGATCAGTCAAATGTCATTTGTTTAATGTAGGAGGGTTACATAGGGTCATTATAAAGTTGATATGCAATGTTCACCTGCATGAATGAAAGTGTCCTCTTTTTGAGATGCTGAGTGTCCCATTATTGATAACCAACGATCACGCAAAGTCTCCCAAGGGGAACGCCCCTTCACGAAAACTCACCGAGGGGGACCCTCACCCTAGCCACCAAAAAGTAACAGTCAGCCACACCCCCTGTTCAAACACCTGCTGAAATCAGTTGCTTTTCTATAAAGATTTATTTGTGAAATATGAAATATAAAGATTCTCTGAACCTCCACTACAGTTTCATGAAGCCTGGAGATGTTGTCATAAACAAAAAATAAACAAGGAGAAAGCAGGGACCCCCCTGGATAAGAAGCCACATTTCTTCGAGCTGTGGAAGGATTCCCAGCACAAATGCAGAGGCAGCCCAAGAACCATACCTACTTGAAAGTGTGAGTTATACCAAAACACTCAATTTCAGTAGCGAAAAGCAAAACACAGGGTTCACCAGATGTGTTGGAAGAGCAAATGAAGAAAATTCAAATAGCAAGATAATGCAATGCACATTTTCTCAAATGTAGACACTCATGCGAAGTAAAGAAGATTTGTGACCCTTAGTCACCATTCGTGAAGGTTTAGCTAATTTTCAATGACTGCTACTTCCCTATTATCCTTGGTATTATAGTCAGTTTATACGTCCTCTGAAAATGGAAAGCAGAGGAATGAACACTGGCAGTTTTATCGTTTAATTGTATTTTTATTTAATTATCATATCAAACAATGTCCTAGACTTGCATGAGGGGGTCTTCTGATCATTAAGATTTTAATTTAATTCCAATACGAATGCTTCATGATATTCTTCTGAAAAGAAAGCATGTTGTTTTGTTTTTTTTAAATAGGAGTGGTCATTTAAAATATGCTATATGCTATTTTTCATGACGCTTAGTGTTGATTGAATAAATTACAAATTATTGTTGACAATATTTGGCATTTCCACTTAGCAAAAATGTCGAATATAAAACGGGAGGTATAAAAGTCACTTTGGATCTCACAGCTGCCTGCGTTTACTTGCATCTCTTGAAGCTAGACATTCATTTATTTTGCCTTTAATACTTCTTCTTTTTGCCTTTTTCCCTTAGCTGTGCTCTAAAAAGTTCCGGCATCTTCTATTTTAGTTATCTCATTTATGTTCAGCATTTCGCAGCATAGCATCTTTCGGCATAAAATGCAGTGGTAATTGAGGAAAGGTGAGAATTCCTCATCTTTCTGACAGTGAGCTATAAAAGTGTTTGGGGAATTCATTAATGGAGTAAGATATGTGGTCATAGAAACCAGTTTGGAAGGGAAATTTGTTTCTGATGCATGCTGAGCTTCTTTGCAGAGTCTCTTTTTAGTTATCGTACTTTCAAACACCATTTGAATAAAGAAATACAATCTGCTGTGCATTATTTCTGTGAATATATTGAATTTTCACAAAAATAAAAGTCATAGTCTTTTTGAATATTCAAATTGGCCATCCGCATTTCAAAATGTCTTGTGACTCACTACTGACAACTGTTATATTGCTGCGGCAATTGGATATTTGTATTTTAAATTATAATTTGCCACAGATGTAAACTTCCTAATGCATCCCAGCATTCTGAAAGGGATTTGAGCTAAAATGTGGCTCATCATGAAACATGTTAGAGTCATGCTGCTAGATTACGTGAGAGGTCTCATGTAAAAAACTGTTGTCCACTTTAGTCCAAAGTTCTCTCAGCATTCTTTTCACTTCACTCTAGGAGGGAAAGTCTTACTTTTCAAGAATTATTTTTAAACATCTCTTAGCATTCTCTTTTCTGGCAGTGGACATGCTTGTCAGACAAATTAAATAGACAGAATTTGACATAACAGAGGTGGGGGAAAATGTTAATTCACCTTGCTTTGAAATGTATGTGTTTGATCTTTTATTGTGGGGCACTCACGCTCACTAAATAAAAACAAAAATTCTGTTACACCATTGTTTACTGCCCAGTTAGCTAACAGTTTTCTATCCACTGTCTCTCTAGAGATAAGTGCATCACTCAGTTGCAAGGTTCATGGCTACGATTCATTAACTCTTTAAATTAACTGTAGACATTGGTGGTGAATAGTCTGGAAATGTATATACACTACTGGCTAAAATTGTGGACACACTTCCAATTTTTATAGTTTGGAGAAGTGTATTCAATTGTTGCTGCAGTTACTTATTTAATCATCCAGTGTATGATATTTGTAACATTTGTAACACTTTAATTGTTATGAACATTACTGCCAATGATCATGTAGTAATTTTTAAAGCGTAATGCCAAAAATACTAGGTCTTTCCAAAATTTTGCCCACTAGTGTATGAATGCAGATGTTTTAACTTATTTACTTTAAATTGCAAACAACTTGTCTAATTGTTGACCAGCAATCAACAATCAAAACCAATCTGAAGGATGACTCCTGAAAAAGGCCCAGTCCAAGAGCAGAATGAAGCCAGAACTTAGTACCTGTGAGAAATTTTGAATGGTCAGGTCCAAATAGCTACATAAATCTCAGTAATTTAACAAGTAATGAAAATCCTAGAGTCATGATATAAAAATTAAAACGAAAACTGCAAAAACTAGAAATAAAGTCAGGAACCATGCAACAAGATGAAAACACAAAGATACAGGGCTTAGAGGTTTGGGGATTGAAGCCAAGCAGTGGCAATACTAACAGACTCAATGTGGCATCACTATATAATTTGAGGGTCACCTCCACATCAACAGCAATTAACACCCATCTCCCAATTTGTCTTGTTCTCCACCCTCTAAACCATAACCCGACCCCCTCAGTGGGTTATCACAATTAGGCAAGCTGACAGCTCCACACACTAGGCCTTTGCTTATTATAAACACTCTTTAGCATCCCAACAATTTTTTCTAAACAAAATATTTTTCATCTGCTGGACAAAATGAGGTCATGAGTGACTGGAAGACACAGACATCTTCGCTCCCACCCTCACTGTTAGGACTGCTAAATATTTAGAAAGTGGCAAAGATGCAAAGGACACAATAACCTTGAAGAGCTCTTCCTTTTCTTCTGATGAGGTTACTAAGGACCCAATTATGATGATCTGAAGTACACAGTCTGAAGTGCATGGTCTAAGTTCTGTTTCCCACTTTCGCCAGTTTAACAGTGGAGAAATAAATGCTGCGCCAGGTGCATGGCCCAGAAGGGTTGTACTGTAATACTTTTGGGTGTATTTGGAGCATAACATCTCTATGACGACTGCTGCCATCTCCCATTCCTTTTAAAAGCCAGGTGTGCTTGCACATTGGCATATTGATTTTATACTGGCTGATTTGCCTGGTAATAGAAAAGAACACTTCTCTGCAGAGAAAACGGATCTGCTCATGCACGGAGTAAAAGCACGTGAGCAAACCATCTATGGCAACATGAGGATTCTACCAAGGCTCGCTGGGGTGAAGCAGCCGTGGGAGGAGGTAGTATCCTATGAGGTGTGTCCTTCTGGCATCACCATTTCATTCGTCATTACTGCGATTAGATCATTCAAATAAATAACATGATTAACCATTATGACCAGTGTTGCTAGTAACACGTTACAAAGTAGTCACGTGAGCTTTGCAGAAAGCCAGGCAAATTAGAGTAAAACATTACTATAATTCCACTACTTTTGGCAGTGACAAGTAATGTAACTAATTACCTTTTCAAATTAAATAACGCACTTACAAGTACTGAAATTTAAATGGGCTCGTTACTCAATACTTTTGTCTTGCGTGAAAATATTAATGGACTAATGCAGCCTTTTCCCCTAATTTCCTATTTATGATCTAGTGTCATTCAACCTTACAGTGGAGCAATGAATGACTGATATTAGGTACATTGTATTGTCTTACACTGTCACAGCAGCAACACTAAAATAATATAACTACCCAAACAGCACATATGCATAGTCACAATGTCTCTGCGCTGCTTTAAGATCGATTGGCAAAGCATCTCTATGAGGTCATTTGTTCACTGGCACAACATCGCAGAGACTTTGCTACCAAATATTGATTCGACATTCCCCCAATGTCTGCGCGATGTATTCCAACAGCAAGACAATGTTAATGAGATCACTATGCGATGTTTAGCCTGCTGTAATTTTTCCCGATTAAGGTATATAACCTACAGTAGGGCTAAACTATATACAGGCACTCTCTGGGTTATAATGGTCTGGGTTATGATATTTTGACTTTACGATGGGTAAATGTTTTTTTCACGTTTAGTAAATTATTCAATAAATTACATGAGACATTCAAAACTTTTTTTTTTTTTTATATATATTAGGCCTTCTGTTAATGATTTTGCCCAACTGTAGGCTATTGTAAGTGTTCTAAGAATGTTTAAGGTAGGCTATAGGCTAGGTTATGATGTTTGTTCGGTTAGGTGTACTGTATTAAAATGCATCTTTGCCTTACGATATTTTTGCCTTACAACTGGTTTGTTGGAACATAACCCCATCGTAACCTGGGGAGAGCCTGTATATCCATATACTATAGGGTATATTTGTTCTGTTAATCCCACATGTAGATATACTATTCAAAACTATATACTAAACAATTTACCTGATGGAAAGTTAGACATTTATTATTTTAAATACTGACAACTGTCACAGTCAGTGCCCATCCGACCCTGTCCTATGTGTCTTGTCCCCTTTTGGCTGCAGGATTCGCTGGTCACCCTGCTTCCCCCCTCTCTGTCTTGCAGCCCTTCAACCCCTAGTATGTTTCCCTGCTCCCAGGGCCACCGCATAGCTCAATGGGTTGAGCATGCAGCTCAGAGACTGTACCCCTCCAGTCACTAGTGATCCCATTTTGGTTTACCCTGCTTGTGCCTTTTTTTATTTTGTTCTGCTTAAACTTTTGTTCCTGGTCTTTTCCTAGTCTTGTTAGCCACTGTGTTTAGTAATGTTTCCTAGTTCCTCTGCTTGTTAATTGTAATGTATTCCACCTTGTTGCCTCGTGCCTGTACTGATTGGTTGATTTTATTATGGTCCACACCTGCTCCTGGTTAGCCTTGTTATCTGTGTTGATATAAGTGCCTGACCTCACTCTGTATGTTGGTCAGTCATTGTTGTTGCTACCCTGTGTTAGTAGCTGTGGTTATCTCCCAGTCTAACTCCCAGTTTTACGCTCCTAGGCTCCTACTGTGTTATTTTAGGGTTACTTTTTAATGTATTCCTATTTTTCCTGTTTTGATTTTGACCGCTTGTGGGGCCTTTTTGGTACCCCCTTTATGTTCTATTTAGTTAATAAAGTCCTCTGTTTGCTGTGAGCCACTCCATGGATCATCTCTCCTTTCCCTTGTGATGCCCTGCCATAACAGACAACATGACAGAACGAATAACAATAGGCAACAGTTATGCTGAATTGATTAAAGCTAAATTATTGAAAAAAATGCACTTGTCAAAATATACATTAGCACATGTAATAATTTAAATATTGTGAATAGGACTAAACAACACTTAGGACTTTTTATTTGTAATCTTTTCCATGCTTGTGCGCTGCTGTGAGTCCCTGCGTGTAACAAGTAGTGCATGCACCCTGTGCCTTTGCTCGTGCATGTTAGATGACATGCCATTAAAATAAGTGAACTACTCTGGCATTGAGTTTAGATCAGGTTTTTGTTGTTCAATAGCGCAATCACTTTCTGCTGCCTCAAAATGGCAATGTGCCAATAATGTACCTCATTTTAAGACTGACACACCCATGGGCACTCGTGGGCGATGGACAGGAAAATGCATCGGGCCCATGCTAGCAAAGACACTTGCCTGGAGCTGCTTTGCCATACATGTTGAGGTAAGGGCCCATGTGATGAAAAAGGTCTCTCCTGAAGATGATACTGAGTCAACCAGATGTGCGCAGCCTTGGGAGATGATCAGCACACTTGTAGACAGCTCCTCTCCAATCAGGGCGTTCTTCCTAAAACAGCTACTTTGAGCTGGATCCAGAAAATGGTGTATGACCCTGCATAGGGACAACTGGGTACATGGGAAAATTGGTGTGTGTGTGGGGGGTGTTTCCATTGGTCTCAAAGAAATGCACATCACAGAATTATCTGTATTATTAATACCATCGGCATTGCTAAAATCTTTCAACAGAATCATTATAGTACTTTAGATTGGCTTTCATTGGAGTCCAATGTGCAAGTGTTCAGGAACTTGAATTTTGATACTGTATTTTGCAACATTAAGATTTGTCTGAGTGTCCACAAGGAAGCACTCCAAGTAAAGTCTTGAGATGCTGACACCAAGTATAATGCTAATGGAAGTTTGATAACTGGTTAGCAGTAGATTGTGTATACAATGCAGCATGTGTTGTTTAACCCTCTACATGATGCCATATGTGACGCGGGCGGGGAGACACTGCAATCCCTGCCAAAGGGGTACATTTGGAGGCTTGGGCAGCATTTAGTCCCAGGTGTAGCATAAGGTTGTAGTCTCCAAAGCTCTGAAGACCTAAATTCTCCAAAAGCTCCAAACACCTAAATATCCAGTGCTGCAGGGTGGTAAGGACACTTAGATGACCTGGAAAGAGAGTCGTTTTGTGAGGCAGTCTTTCAAAGACGTGCCTTCGTGTCCCACTGGAACTGAATGTGGAAAAGGACTGTTGATTTTTTCTTTCTCCTGTTGCATTTGATTTGTATAGCTAATTTGAACATCAAATCTTTTAATAATCCATGATAATGAAACAGCATTTGAAGAGTAAGTAAAAAACTGGCCCAATCATGAAATCCAGCTGGTCAGCAGAAGGCGCTGTATGCTATTTATGATGATTTTCTGGAAAAACATTACTTAAACTTCAAATTAAAACTGACTTCAAATGCCGTTAATTTAGGAAGTATAGATGTGGCCCGGTAAATAACTCAGGAACACAAACGCTATCTTTGGGGTTTAATTTATTCCATAGATCTAATTCGATAGATGTTTTTGTTGGAAGATAAGAAGATTTACATGAAACAATCTCTTTTACCTTACAATTTCCCTCACAGGTGATTCTCGAAACGGGGAAAATAAAACTCCACACTCGGGTGGGACAGGTACAGTGTAAACGCAAAATAAAATACACAGAACACTTGAGGCTAATCTCGTTTAAGTGAGTATGCAATAATAAAAGGGAAAATAGCAGTATTACACTGGAAATAATACGGTAGTGTCCCCCCTAATAATCCAAACACAGCTTTATTAGCACACTACTAACGACTGAACAAACACACAACGCGAACAATATGTGGTTACCGACTTTACACATACCAGCTAAATTTTAGAAGTGTGGGCAGTCAAACAGCTCTGGTACTTCGAGAACCGTCGCACAATCCTCCGGCACGAGCTCAGAAATCCGTCCGAAGCACAGCTAATACAGCTCACAAAATGGCGCTTCCAGACGGTTGCTTTCCCCGCGCTCTCCCTTGGACGATGACGTTGTCATCATCTTTTCTTAAAGGCACAAACACCTACTCCTTATCGTTCCCAGGAGACACAGTTATACTGCTTATGTGCACAACGCATAAATAACCCGGTTACATAGAGCACATTATTTATGATCTCTAGTTATTCTAGGATTTGATCCCGGTTCAAGGACTGCAGGGCAGCTACAAATTGGTACATTGTCAGCATCTTTGGGCAATTCAACTATAGGACTGGCACAATTTCAGCTTCCCTGATTGATTCAATTCAGATGCTGCAAGGCAGTTGTCCGTGTGTTTGATCACTTCAGTTCAGAGACTGATGCAGTTTCAGTATGTCTGATTGATTCAGTTCAGAGGCTTTAAGTCAATAGTCAGTATGTTTGATCAGTTGACCTCAGGGACCGACGCAATAGCAGTATGTGGCAAGGTAGTTTAATGCAGTATAAGATCATGTAGCTGCTCACCTCCAGTTGAACCACAATAATTAGCCATTAGGCTAGAGTTATTAGACTGTAATGCCCAATGTTCTTGCAAGAATGCTTTAGTGTGTATATATATATATATATATATATATGTGTGTGTGTGTGTGTGTATATATATATATATATTTCCTGTGTATGAA
>JAAGVU020000092.1:10495351-10509108 GCA_011763525.2 Mormyrus iriodes | reverse complement strand
AGTTGATTAGTTATTAAATTTATTTACTTGTTAAAGTTGCAGTATGTTCATTTACGGACATATTGTGTTACCACTTTAAAGCAACACAAAATAAACCTAAAATGTGATCAAAATGTTATTTTCATTTGATATTGGTTAGCAAAATAAGCCAAAATACATAATCACGGGACAGAAATTAGGGCATCATGTAGGAATATTCCATCCACTCAAGAAATGAATATCTGGTCAGAGCTACTAATGAAAACATGATTATTTTAGGGCAAAACTGAACTTTTATTAAACAGCTCACTTTGAATCTTTTACCAAATTGGAACATTTAAAAAACAAGGTTAATATTAAAGTAAGCAGAGCTGCACTCCAGCAAGGTGTGATTTGGACATGAGGAGGTAGAGCTGGGCTCCGGCAGCATGTGATTTGGACATGAGAAGGTGGAGCTGGGCTCCAGAAACATGTGATTTGGACATGAGGAGGGGTAGCTGGGCTCCGACAACATACAATTTGGACATGAGGCAGTGGTGCAGGGACAAAAACCAAATCCAAATAGCAAGAAATTAGGCATGATACACAGAACTCGGCTCAGGACCCAAACACTCAGTAAAGTGGACCATTCAATACTCCACAAGACTTAATTGAGAACCAGGTGTTTTTAAACCTTGCTAATTCATTAGATTGGTTGGTTGCAGCTGGGTCTATTATTCAGGGGAGGCAGAGCAGGAACAGACTGGGTGTGGCTGTGAAGCTTGGTGCAGACGTGACATGTGCACATACACATTTTCAGTTTAGCTACTGGGCCAGAACACTTAAATCAAGGCATTTGGGAGGATGCACAAAGCCTTTTTGCCCGAATGATTGAAAGTGCCCCCTTTTTGAGGTTTTTAAGTACACTTGTTGACAATGATCATGCAAAATCTACTGAGTGGGACCCCCCCCGGCCGACAAAATATCCAAATATTCTGACAGGACTCCTCCCCATCGGCCAGTCTGTAGGAGCACCTGCCCCTCAATTCCTAACCCCTCAACCCCTCAAGTCAGTGCATGTCACTGCTTCACTCCCACGAGTGATTGAGATCTGAGATCACTGTTAAGTATTTATAGTAGTACATGTGTTTGGTATAAGCACTGAAGCCTCTTTGACAGTTAAGTGTCATATGCTGTCTTTTTATCTGGCATGGTGGTGCAGTGGTTAGCACTACTACCTTATACCCTGGGACCTGTGTTCAAATCTCCTGCAAGGTTCTGTGTGGGGTGTTTGCATGTTCTCTTTGTGTCGTTGTATGGTTTCCTCCCCTTACTCCAATTTTCCCCCCACAGTTCAAAAACATGCTGAGGTTAATTGGAGTTGCCAAATTGCCATAGGTGTGAGTGTACCCTGTGATGGGTTGTTCCCTGCCTTGTGCCTGTAGCCTCTGAGATAGGCTAAACAGTATGTCTGTGACGTGGGAAAACGCTAAGACATTTTATATTGTGTTACATCGATATTCCAATATTTTGTCTGAATATGTGTGTCTGGAAAACTGACCTCGGCGTCAGGAGGAAGAGACTGAGAAGTGGAAACTCAGTAAAATCTCAGCTGTTTTATCATCCACTGGGACTTTGGCTATTTGTAGGCCATTCAGCAGTTTTGTCATCTAAACCTCAGTCAGCCCAAACCCTCTGGGCACAATGTCCTATATGTATCTGGCAGCCCATTTACCAACTGAAAGCAAACTGTTCTTTTCCAGCCTGGTTTGCAGGAGTGCTATTAGGTGCTTAATGAAACCTAGATAAGACATTTTTACCATATAGCTTAAAGGCTGAATCTCTTGTCTTTCTCTTGATCTCCATGAATCTAATGCAAAAAACCACATGCCATAGATTTGATCAGTAGCTTGTAACAGCTACTTTATATGAAAAAGTATACAGATTCAAAAGTATATATAGATTCATCCAAATGACCTATTTGTGCAGTAATTTTAAGCCAAATTTGATACCTGAGATTGTCTGAACAGTGCTCCTATAGTACTGATGCCTTAATCGTAGAAATAAGTCAGAAGTCCACACAAATGTGATTAATCTGGTTCATTTTAAGACAATTGTAGGTTATAGGCCTGAGGTCTTAATGGCCAGGCAGGCTTTTGTTTTAGAATTCGTTGGCTGACACAAGGTGAAGCAAATTACCACCTTGTTAATGGACTTAATTAAGCTATTGCTAAAAGAAACATGTCCTCTGGGTTAAGAAGGACTAAACTTGCTCCAACCCTTATTTAGGCTCACCAACAAATTGCCTATCAGGCTATTTGGTCACCCATTCCCATTGCTGACTGATACATCGCTTCCCCCTGGCATCTTACTCCACTGCCTATTTGAAAGGTCATTATCCTTCTGCCCCAACAGCCCTAAAACAATCACATCTGCCTCCGAACTGAAAGTGACACTAACAGTGCTGTTAATTCAATTTTACTCCCTCCTTAAATGTGGATTGTGGAGTGCCTGCTCCCATTTTAGAGTACAGCCAGTTCTCCATTCCATAAGGGCCTGACCCCATTTAATGAAGTGGGATTATTTAATTTACCAAAAAAAATGTTCCAGCTGTCAGTTTATGATTGTCTGCATTGCATTTCATGCCAACAGATGTCTTGTGTCATGCTCTTTATTTCGTGAGAGCTGAATTTACATCAAGGAATTGTACCTAGGAAAAATGGACACTACTGTTTGTGGAGAGAAATTCTCCCCCCAAAAAACATGCAATAAAACTATAGCTATTTTCTTAACACATAACTACCAGAGTATGTAGCCGTGTAAGTGACAAAAAGTGTTCTTTCACCTCTCCATTCCACTTTCTTCCTCCCTTATCACTAGGTCTAGGCTTCTGCTGTCAGGATGTCTGCAAACAGCACCCGGGAGCCAGCAGCTTTTAAATTCTAACTCCGACATAATTAAGATTAATTACAGCAACCCTGACCTTAAGTTCTGCTGGAAAGCAAACCTGGAGAGTGGAGATGGGGAGGGAGCGAGGGAGGCTTCGCTGAAAAGTTAAACAGGCAGAAAAAAAAGGCATAAGGAGCACTCTTTGATGGGTGTTTAGCACAGAGGACGAAACTTGCAGGAGTGCAGGGTGCCTTTATACCACGGTGAATTACGCAGTGACGCTTAACTCAGAGTGTAGGTCAAGCAAGGGGAGCACCTGGGGGACTGGAGCCTGCAATCCACAGAAAATAGGACATAGGAATTTAAATCATCAAGAGAGGAGCAGGAAGCGTGGCAGGTAAGAATTTGCAGTTGTGATTGGACTCCCAAAAGATATGCAATGCAGGTGTATCTTAAGGCGCTCAAGATGAATTTCTTAGGAAGTGAGTGCAGCTCCACCAAATGGCAAAATAATTCTGCCAACAAATGATAATAAATTATCATTGATACGAATTTAAAGTTAAGCATTAAAAGTGGTATGTGGTGCTTTTGAAATGCAATCCAGTAGCTGACAAATATGATAAGGCAATTGTCATATGCCGGCAGCCAAAAATAAAAGCTCAGGGCGTTTCCCCAGCTCCTGACAACATGCCTAGTTTGTTTCTATAACTATAAATATTCCTCCCCATACCTGGAATAATCTTTGGTATGACGTGCATATTTCCGATTGCCTTTATGTTGAAGGGTACTCTGCTCTAACATCCCAGGTGTACACAACAAGGTTGTTTAGGAAAAGCCCATCATCACTCTATTGTAAGAGCAACAGTTGTAAAAACATCATCTGAGTCAAATGACATACTGAATATAAAATCTCATATATCCATATTCTATAGCCATTTAGCCAGTACAGGCTAAAGCCTATGCCAGCTAACACAGGTCATGAAACCCCGGATAAGGTCATGTCACCCTGGACAAGATGGCGGCCCTATAGCGGAGCCACAAATCATGGCATGGATGGGCCTGCAGAAAATCAAGCGGGCCAATCCCGTAACAATTCACTTAATGACAAAATCACATTATAGACTTAGCCACCTATTTTTTTTAACCAGTTTTTAAATGAACCGTGGCATTATTAAGACCAAATGAACAAAGAGAAAGAAAAATCTATTTGCTTCTTAACAGCACTGTCCCTCCGATTGATCTAACCACTCACACACATACCTGTCAGACACATTTTATCTTACTGTATCACTGGCTGTGATACAGGCCCAAGACCACCAGAACCCACCCTTGCTGCCGCGGTAGCCTCAGACACTCACACACAAAAGTACCCGTGTGGACATGGTGGAGATCATGCAAACAGCACATAGTGGAGGGGCAGAAATCTAGCCCTCAGCCCTGGAGGTGTGAGGCTACAGTGCTAACTCCCAACCCACTATGCCATCATGTGAACATCAATATACTAAATAACTCATATTAAATATAAAGTTAAAATATTTAAATAACGCAGCATACACTTGCCATTCCATCTTGCAGTGCAGGAATTTATAAATGCAAAACACTGCAGGTGGGCCAAATCAGCCTCTGTATTATTCAGAGCTCCTGAGTTTTGTGTATGAAATCTAGCATCTGTCTGTGCTAAATTTCAGCATTTGTGAGCCCTCCTCATGTTTGTGCCAGTTTCCACTGATTGCAATGACTCTAAATTGCCTGCAGAGTGTGAATTGATGAGCACAGTATTATACACTCCACACTTCAGTTGGTAAGGTTGGCTTTATATGGGCCGTTCTTTATACCTGTGCTTCCCTGATTTGAGCGTGCAATACACAGCAAGGCTTTTGTTGATGATTTCCTCCGGTCTGAAAAACTTGGGCCTGCAGAGATGGCAGTGAGGGTGCGTGTTTTCGGGAGACCCAATGTAATACCATGTTGGGTGATGCAGGCTTCACCCTGACAAACACACATGTGGTGGATACAAGTGGACCTGAAGCGGAACAGTCCATTATAGAGTGTCTAAGGCTTGTCAGAGGTCCAGAACCGTGCAAAGCTACACACTCTATCACAGTAATGGAAAACGGGGGGAGGCTGGGAGTGTTCCATGCTCTGACTGTTACATTGTTAATTTTAGGGGCTCTCTGTTTGTTTTTATAACCGGAGGGTGACACTGTGGCGTAAATGCCATGGTGATAATGAATGGTTTTCGTAAAAACTCATTTTTTATTAATTACTTTATTTTTTTTAATGAAATGAGGAAAATTGTCTTTGGTGCCTTCATAATTGATGTTTGGACTGAATGCAAAATTATATTCATAATATATTCAAATTTTATTTATGGTCCCTAGATACCTTTTACGTGAATAAATAATGTAGTGTAAAACAGGAGTCCTAGAAGAGAATTTCAGTATTAGGGAGCAGAGATGTAAAAAAATGGTTCTTTTATTATATTCCATTCTACTAAAAGTACAGAGAACTGATAGTTGGTGTAGCATTTGTGTGTAAATATTTAGCCTGCGTGTATTCAATTGCTGCACCTTCTGAAAATGAAGTTCAGATTATGTAAAAAAATATATATAAACTGCTCCTCTGGGGCCTTAGTGTTACAATCATATTCAATTTGGCGACAGTAGGAATGAATCTGATTTCATCTTAACATTGTATCCCGAAGATACAGACATTTGCATTTGGTAGGGGGAAGTCTATACAGAAGAATACTCACCAAATTACTGTAAAATAAGTATCAATAATTTAGAATAAATGTACATATATGTACATTTGTATAATTTGCATTTGTATAAATGTATATTTTGCTCTCTAAATACATATAAACAGTTGAGAAACTTTCACTTGACCTCATGTTTTCAGTCAGTGAGAGGAAATATCATGGAAGTTTCTAAGTACGTATGCAAGTCACTCTGTCTAAGGGTGTCTGCCAAATGCTGTAAATGAAAATGAAAATGAAATATACACAATACAGGGAATATGCAAGCTCATGCTAATTTTTACTTGCCTTATTTACAGTGTTTCGCCTTTGCAGTATTTTTTTTTCAGAGTTTTTGGTAAGCTGAAATACCTTGAAATGCTAATTTGGTGCAGTCAATTAACAAAGCCAGAAAAATACAGAGAAAAAAGTTCTTAGACAGTTTAATGCTTTGCTAAAGTCACAGTTTACAGTGCACAGACCTACTTACTTTCTGGGGGCAAGTTCACATTTACCTTCAAATAGTTTTTCGTTGTTCCTTTGTGGAGGACAATCAGCTGGACTGAGAGAGGACAGACAGGGGACAAAGGACCATAGACAAAAAATATTGTTGTTGTGTGGCTAAAGGGTTTCTTGTCATCCAAATTTTGACAATAGGATGCATCCTGAGAACTCCTAAAACAGATTGTAAATATCATCAAAGAACCAACATCAGTATGTATTTCAATCACAGGTAACATTAAAATAAAATCATGAAATGGGAGCTTGGTGTTTCTATGTAATGGAATGCAGAAATTACTATCAAAATAAATGAAACAACACAAGGTGCCATAATTGGCCTTTGAGTCATGATCAAACAGAACAGCTTCAGTGACCAGTGGCTTAGATAATTCAGTTCCTCTTTCAGAGAGGTTTGACATACAGGATATCGTTATTACTTGGTTTGTTGATGGTGGTGGAAAGCACAGTCTCAAGTGGTGGACCAGATTCTCTAATAAGCATTCAGTTTAGATAAACTTTGATACCTGCGACAACTGTGAAATGTGCCAGAAATAACAAGTAGTTAAAATACAGGTATATATTAATAAAATGCTTGGATTCAAATAAAATGCAGTTTGGGAAGTGTATTTATCCAGAAAAGATTAATTGTTTTAAAAAGAATTAATTCTGAAAGAATTCTATTTTTTTTAGATTTTGTTGGTATTTTAATGGAAAGGTAAAAATGCAGCAATTCCTGAATACCTAAGGACTATTGTTGCGTTCCGTTTATCTCAAAGGCCAGATCTCGGAACTGGCAATGATGTCACACATGAGTTAAATGGGTTCCAGTACAACAAGTAGGAAAACAATTTAGCAAAAGTAGGAACCTGTTTCAGAGAGCAAGATTTTTTGCTTAGCCGGACAACGTGTCGGATTTAAGGTTCCTCAGTTTAAATGGGCTTTATCTCCATTCACTTACATTTTAGCCTGGACTACTTTAAATCCAACAAATTATTCGGCTAAGCAAGAAATCCAGTTTTTGCCTAATTGTTAGCCATTATTAGCAGTATCAATGGATAACAACACATTTCGCGGTATTTTGCGCATAACACTCCGTAGCAACAGATAGCGGTTTGACAGTATTGTGCGTATGACTGATTTAATGAGCCATAAATGAGACGTAAGTGCTAATAAACAGTGTAATACTACAGTTTCCACTTCTGTTGATAAAGAGCGCGGCCATCTTGAACTCTGAACTCGTTGTGTTGGGGTTGTGTCGATTCCTTCAACTTCATGAGTCATAATTCCGACTTCATGGGGCGTTCCTGTTGTAATTTCCTACTAGGAACTTGGAATTTATGAGTTATGAGTTCAAATGTAAAGCAGCATGAGCGTCACTTAAATGGGGCGTTTTCCAAAGACTTTCAATGTCACTGAGAAAGAATGTACTTTCAGGATGGACAAACCCAGAGGGTCTTTGGGCCTCTTACTTCCTCCAGATAAAATGTCAATTGCTTCTTTAGATAAAACTGTCCTTTTTACTGTCATCATTTCAAATGGGGGATGGGCTCCTTTCAGAATCCGAGTAAAGGCAGTGACACGATTTGTCTGTGGTCAAGTACAGTGTCAGATATTCTCCCAGCTGAAGCATAATAATACTCCCTCTTTCTCTTCCTATGTCTCTCGGTAGATGTTCAGTAATACGTCCTGCTTGGTCACCCTGGTCATCCCTAAAATTACATAGAAAAAAAGACATTAAATGCATCCACAGATGCCTCAAATTGTTCACATAACCTTGCAACCCTAAACCTCCTTTGATGTCCTTGCAGGTCATTTATGTAGATCGTGTACATAGAAGCTCCTGTGCACTAGTCAGGGTACAAAGGAATAAATGGCTCAGGTATTTATCGCCAAGCCCCCACGAGTAAAGCTAAAGCAATTTGATTTATGTCCTCTGGGATTTATGCAAAGAACATATTTGTTCCACCGGCTTTGTTCTGAAACACCTTAAAGGCATTAATATACATGTACTTATTCATGTTTTAAATATTAAAGCAATTAATATATAGTGCATTATGAGCACCATTAATCATTCCATTCTTTATTGCTTGTCTTATACACAATACATTTCCATAAGGATAAAATAGCCCCTGTATATAAAGGTACATTAAAATGGTCATGATTCAATTAAGAAGAAACAAAGAGCAAAAATATTTCTCCATCTCATACAGTCACTTCTGTATGTGTCACCATTATGTTGGAAGAAATGGTAACTGATTAACACATATAATTTACAATCCCCCATTATTTAAATTTAAGCTTGAAAGGCACCCAGTGAGAACATTTCTTTGATCTAAAAGATTCGATGGGGAAAACTGAAAATCTTTTAATGTTCATGTGGCAGTTATGTTGGCTTCAGTCACTCATTATTCCATTTTCTCACCTTCTGCACAGTAAACTCTCACTTCCATGAAACCACAGGACTTTATAAAATGCTTCCACTTTAATTGGATTTTCATGCGACCAGCTGAGTGGCCACTTTAATTTCTCCTCCTACCGTTTCCTCCATTGTCCTGACTGCGCAGGAAGTTCAGATACAGCAAAGTACAGCCTAGTCATACACAAACCTGTTTTAATAAAGCACAAAACCCAATTTCCACCTTCAATCTAACATATATTTCCTATTTGCTATGACAGCCTGCACGTTTTTTCCACCATGATTTGGTTCATCAAGTTCAGGTCAATACCGTGAATGCTGTTCTGACTTAATGGTTAAGAAAACAATCTGGGTTATAAAAATTGCTTCTGGACAAACAGACACTACATAAACAAGATAAAGATTTCATAAAATATATGATTTATAAATGCTGGATCATTCTTTTCATTTGCTTATATTTTTCTTAGTTTTACTTCACTGTTCGTTCGTCTTTAGGTAATGCTTTATGGTGCGCATGTTCTTCTGCTTGGTTCTGTTATCGATTTGTGTGTCAGCTGTTGCCATGATGACCATGTGGCATATTGACGACTAGCGTGTTTGTACTGTGCACTGTGGGTGGGAGTGTGGAACAATGAAAAGGTTGATTGTTTCACCACAATTTCGATGCGGAACACTGGCTCACCACAGGATTTATCTACGGAACATAATATGAGAGTGGGCAGGGAAAGTTTTGAGGGTTGAGATGTGGCCATCTTAAGGTGGGATTATTGTGTTTATTTGTTTGTTTGTTTGTTTGTTTTTATTTGTTGCTTTCTTTGGTTTATTAATCTCTTACCTCCAACAAATCACCACAAAACTCAACACCTGTCTTATTCTTCTTAAGCACAATTGTTAACTACACCCATGTCCATGCTAGTCTTATTTCTATGTGTTTCTCTTTTTTTGCTCTCAAAGTAATGGCTTTCTTGGTTTTTGTGTTTCCCCACTGTTTGTGAAACCCCAATTCTGAAGCACCCCTGAAGAGGGAAACCTATTCTCAATGAAATCAGTGGCGTAGCCAAAAATGAGGAATAAAAGTGGGTGGGCCACCCAATCCAATATAGCTCAAAAGCATTTATAGCACATTACACACACGAAAGGGGACCCTAGCCTCTACCTCACAGGGGCCTCTAGCTCTAACTTCACTGGGAACTCTAGCCCTTACCTCACAGGGGCCTCTAGCCCAATCTCATTAGGAACTCTAGCCCCGTAATAGGCAACAAAGCAAAGCCACGTTATATAATAAATCTGCAGTACATACATTGTCCATAGACTTTGTAAAGACCCATAATCAAACTCCAGTTGACACAGTACAGTATTATTTAAATTCTTTGCTGAACCTATTGAACTAAAGTCGTAACCCATTTGTCTCTCAGCTACCAGTCAACTCGGCACTCTGATAGTCTTGAGTAGCCTCACGGTTTTCCCAAGCATACAACAACAGTAAATTTGATCAAGAGCACCCCCTCGTACACAAAATAAAACACTATAAAATTACAAATAGGCAGCATCATATGTATTATAAGCCATAAACCTGAAAGACAACTTCAGGAACAGTCGCAACCAACTTTGATAACATGTTATCTTTACTATGATGCAGAAACACTTAACATGTTACACAACAGCCTGACAAAAAGACTACTGCAAAAAAAGAAAACAATTTTAGGCCTACCTTTAATGTCTTAACCAAGGCCTGTTTGACGCCGTTAATTCGGTGCCACCCACCTCTCCCAGTTCAGTAATGTGAGCAATGGCATCAGGCACTCTCTGAGCCAATCAGAATTATTATCATTCTTGTTGTTCAAATCAGGCATAGATGGGTTTGTGGGAAACCTATTTATTTTGAGCTCCTTTTTTGATTTATAAATATTGCAGTATTTACTAGGGCTGGGTATTGGCACAGATGCCCCAATTCGATTAGATTCAATCCAGTTCAATTCAATTTCGATTCAATATCAATTCAAACAGAATGAGATGTGAAATACTATATAGCAGCTTTCCATATTTGGAGAGATGTTTAAAAAGCTCTAAATGGATTACAAATTTATATATGCAGAGTCACTAGAAACAAATTTTGAAAACCACTATAGAAAAGGCCAAAGGCTTGAATATCAAAATCAACCTGTCTCTTTGAAAGCGCAAAAAAGACTCAAAAGAATAGTTGAAAACTGTCAGTGTCTGAAAAAGTCTAAAACTCACATAACATGATTTAGAAGTACTTTAACTTAAAGATATGTGCCAAAATATGAATTATTATTTGTAATTTTTTTGTATGAAGAGCAGGTCCACATGCATTCTTTGACAGAAGGCTTGGCACCAACACATCTGGGTGATGACTAGTCAAATGTTTACATAGGTTTGTCAGGTTAATTATATAACTTAACATCTTAAATATATAAATAAATTCAAAATACTTAACAAATTTACATAATGTCCCAGAATCTTTCTGAGTGAAATGCAGCCACATTTCAGGCTGTTTAGACAGTGTTTAAGCTAGATACTAGCTAACATTAGGCCTTGGCTGACATCAGGGCAAGTGTAATGTTAACTAGCGATGGCATGCAGGCTGCAGTGATGATTCTGTCACCTTAGCACCAGATGGCAAATATTTCCATCGACAGCTCAGGCATTTAAGTGGCACCAAAATCTGTATTGCAAATACGGTCCGGTACAACCCTGTGTTTAAAAATTGCCGAAATGAACTTAGAAAAAAATACTAATTAGCCTAATAGATTGGTCCATAATCTTTTATACAGATCGATATTGAATTGGACAATTTTTTATGATTAATTTAAAAATGCTATTTTTGCACACCCTGAGTATTTATTGCAAAAAAGTCACATCGTGATATCTGAAAATTTCCAATATCGTGCAGCCATAATTTTAATATTAGCCGATTTATTACCCACCCAGACCCGCCCATAGCTACGCCCCTGACTGAAACGATTGCACGCATCTCCCATCTTAGTATCTTGGTGTTTCTGTGTTCTATTTACCATCTAGACTGGGGTGATTCTTACAGGATATAATATGCAATTGACAACTGCTACTGATACAGAAGCTGTTTTCATTAAAACTAGTAAACAGCATAATGCACACTAAATGGGTGAATGTGATGAGATTCTTATCCTGCCGAGACAAAATAACATAAATCATATGTGTATTCAGATGATGCTTGTTAGTATGGTGTCTGTTAGTGCTGTAATAAACCAGGGTACTGCTGATACCACAGAATACATACATATAAAGCAATTATATAACTCAATAACACAATAATAACATAATTCCATCCCATTTAAACCTATATGTCATAGCATCAATAAATTGTAAAGCTTTGCAAAAATAGAAGAATTACATTTGAGAAATGATGAGTAGCCAGTGACCCTGACCAGGATATGCGGTTAGAAGATGGATGGAAGGGGATGATGAATAGCACTTATGAAGAATGAGAAAAAAAGACTAAAAGACTGAAATAGAAAAAAAGGACTGAAAGAGCAAACGGAGATAACTGGCTGTTGGAATTCTTAAACTTGACACTTGTACTCTTAAAGCCCTTGTCAGCCGCCAGGCATTGTAGTCCCCACATTAATCTGTTATTCTCTCAGTCCTGCATGCCAAGACCCTTTTCAGCCACCTATCATAAATTAAATAACTGATCTAGTTTGGTCCTTAATTAAGGCGACAGATGTGATTTGTCTGACAGGACGTAGTGCTGCCCGTGGCACTGCCCTGGTTAATCAGTTTGCAGCGGCAGTCGCTTGCGGGGATACAAATGCTCAAGCTTCACGAAAGCTGCTGCGGGATAAATATGAAGAGGCTCCCTGGCTCACATTTTTAGACTTATTCTGTCTCGCCTATCTGTGTTTCTTTCATTCTTTTCTAGGCTTCTCTTGCTTTCTGTCGCAGGACAAAAAGCGTATTTCTGTACCCCCCTCGTGTCCCTTGTGCTACATCCATCCTTTGTTTTCATCCACCCATCTCCCCACTGCACAAGTAATCAAAAGTAGACGATCAATAGCTTGTGCCGTGCTGCCAACATAGAGCAACTAGAAGCGGACTGGTCCTTGACTTGGCAACACTACAGGAAAAAAAGTTATCGTAAAAATGGACTGACCTCTGATCTCTATAGCAACTTAAGTTGCCTCCCCAAATTCCTGCCATGCATGACCCTAGCAATCCTTAACTGCTTTTGCTCCGGTCCTTCTGGCCAGCCAATACTTTACCACTGTCTCAGGAGACCACCAGCAAGGCCTGACAGTTTCTCTCACCCCTGGTATTTGGTGGGTTTCTAGGGTTACAATCATGACAGTCCGGCCACAGGTTCTTGTAGTTTTCAGCATGGACCATTCGGAAGCAATATACCCAGTCTCATACTGGAGAAGTGTTGCTGGAGGTGTGCGATAAATTCATCTTGCACAGAAGCTTCAGCCAGATTATCCCAGCAAACTCTGACTGCTTGTTTGGGATGTCCTTGTCCATCTGGGCTTCTGCCCATGCCCCAAATCCAACTCACCAGTGATTATCAGTCGATGGCTCTGCCCTCCACCTGAGCATCCAAACCATCATCCCATGGCCTAGCACCTAGAAGTTTATAAGTTTGCAATCCTAAATATGTCCTTTAGGCCTAATCAATGGTATGTGCCTAAACCAGACATATCATCATTTCTGAAAATGAACGCTCTACACATTATTTGATGTGTTTATATCTGGTGCGTTGCAATAGGTAATATTTGTCATTAGTGCTGCCCATTATTTAATTAGCGTGCCCATGGTGATTATTATGCCTAAGTACTTTTAGGCACATATCCAACATTCAGAAGATGGTACCAGGAGACAAGTCGTAATATCCTAGTTTTTTTCTTAATGCAATTTTCCTTCTATTTTCAAAACACTCTACAAAAAATGTTGTAGAGGCTCCACTCAGTTTCATTTTTTTACTCTGGCTGCATTCAGAACCATAGCAATCATCAGCAAACATTCTTATATAAGTGTTAAATTATTAAGCCTGTAAAGTTGACAGCACATTTTTCCAAAGGTTTTATGAAGAAACTCATACGCTATATCATTTTATGGACATTTTTTAGACACATTAACAATAAAGGCAGAAAATGTGGCTATACAGTAATACATTGCATTTTTGCTTGCATATACACTCACCTAAAGGATTATTAGGAACACCATACTAATACGGTGTTTGACCCCCTTTCGCCTTCAGAA
>JAAGVU020000092.1:10460514-10479672 GCA_011763525.2 Mormyrus iriodes | reverse complement strand
TATGTGGAATGGGAGACACCATGTAAGTATGGGACATATTATGTGGAATGGGAGACACCATGTAAGTATGAGACATACTATGTGGTATGGGAGACACCATGTAAGTACGAGACATATTATGTGGTATGGGAGACACCATGTAAGTATGAGACATATTATGTGTAATGGGAAATACCATTTAAGTATATGTATACTTTGCGAAAATATAACAAGCTTAATTTAAAACAGTGGCTGATATTGGCAATTTTATATATTATGTATCCTAAACATATATTTATGCTTCTTATAACAGGATTATATATTTCTTCCCATGACCCTGACTAGCATAAGTAGTTGAAAGATGGATGGATGAATGCATAGATGAATGAATGGATATGTTTCTTTGTGAAATCTTTATAAAATAAACTGCATTCATCTCATATGAATTTGAATATTTTTATGGAAAAATCTATAGCTTTTACGGTGCAAAATGTAATAAGTTTTCTCCTTTTATTTTTTTTCTGTTGATCACAGTATGGTCTTCTGCTACTATACACTATGTAAAGCTGATGGTTGTGAATCCATCCAAATTGGCTTTTCTTCTTGAATATATGGCACCTAAACCCAAGGGCAAGCTGATTCCTTGGGGTACAGCTAAAAATGAACAGCAAGCAGCTGAGGAAAGCAGTCGTATATTAAATGGTTACTTTGGAGGTGGGAAATGAGGGCCATTTGCAGAGACTTCTCTGTGACACTGTCAGCTTTATTTATATTTCTGTTTAAACCTTCTGGCTCGTATATTTTACACCTTGGTTATTCTTAGACAAAAACTACATTTGTAGTCATGTATACCCAAGTGTAGCACTCTCCACGCCTGGCATTTTGTTCTCTTAACTATCCGTAAGACAGTCCAGCAATACTCTACTGAAGGCCATGTTTTTATTAACTTATAAACACATTCATAACACATTATAATGCTTTAATAAAGCATTATAGCCATGTTCATTATGTATTATGACTGTCTTATGAAGCTCCCATCTATAATGCAGTATAGATACCTTTGTAATGTAGTACAAAGCATCCTTAATGCTTATAACAACTATTATAATGCATTATAAAGTTATTTTATTAATTACTAAAAACATGGCCTTCAGTAAAATGTTCCCAACAGTCTTGATCTTCTTTGCTAGGTAAACTCAAGTAACGGTAAATAAGCTGTGATAGAAATGGTTGTTTTGAAGGATGTATTATATGTCTTAGTGATTATAGAGTATATGTCACCATGAGAAATGGTTTGGGAAGGTTTCAGTATCTCAGATAGGGGACAGGTCCTTTTATCCCTCAGGGGAGTCAGAAGGGCACGGATACCCTGACAGATTCAGGGGCCCCAGCATCTGACAGGGCCCCTTGAATACGTAAAATTGTATGGGGGTCCAAGGTGATACTTTGTCAGGGAGAATTTTCTAGGTATGCCCTGGTTCCCGCTATTTGGATTCAGAAGGTCAGGACTGGGACCTTTCTTGTAGTAATTATGAATGAGACTTCAAAGGATAGTTAAATAGAACACAAAGGAGCTGTTGCCATATAGGGATCTATACTGTTCTTTTTTTGAAACAGGTAGTAGAATTCTGGCTGAATCAGAACGGTTTGTAGAGTGCCCTGTTTTGTCTATAAAGTTACCCAAGCCTGTATTAGCCCACTAAGCTTGCCTGTGATAGAGATCTGCCATTGCTTGATATCTGTCGTTGCAGTTCACCTCCAAATCCATCAGATTCCATTCTGAATAGAAAGTGACAAAGCAATACATATTGCTTGTACTTGTAACTGGGTATTCACTAGGTAGGAAGCTCAGCCTAGCTGCACATATGCTTAGTCAAGCCCTTGACAGGGGTATGTTTGTAATCTGCTATTTACCACATTTGTATGTTGCTTGGGATAAAAGTGTCTGCTAAAGAATGTAAATATTAATACAGCAGCCATCTCTTACAGCGTGGAGCTTCTGGGCATTGGTGTAAGCATATCATGCAGTTTTTGAGGACCTCAAGCTTAGCCTTGAAAAGCAAAAAACAGCTGGTCGAAGGCATCCTGGTCTGCACCATCTGGTGGCTTTACAACGGCACTCATGAGTCAGAATATAATAAAGCCACTTTAACCAGAGCGTACCCCTTATAGTGTGACCTGTGTACATGTGGATAAAAGAAAGGTTCCTACTGCCTAAACAGCCCTTTCAGCCCTCCTAATCCTGAATGAGGTCATCGCAGATGTAGTGAATTAAATATGCCTCTCATCCCACTGAGACAAGATTACCCCCAAAGGAGATGCAACAAGCCTCTGTAACCAAGGCACAAGGAGCTCCAGTGCTGTGAATATCCTTCCAGCTGTGTCCACAGGCCACCTTACGTTCAAACCAGTGGGACTATCTGGTGTAAATGAACCACAGTCTCCAGGTGAGTGCCTATTCCCTCCCTGCTGTACTGCTCATATGCTCATGTAGTTTAAGACTCAACATACAATTCATAAATAAGATGGCTGCCATTTCAAATCTGTTGATGCAAATACACGCCTACTCCAAATATGTCCCTACCTTACAATCAGAACTGGGTTATATTGTCAATAAATAAAATGGGAGAGACATACAACAGCTATGCAGCTCAGCTTGGTGCTGAGAGGGCAGAAAATAGCACACAGGAACAAGTTGGATAGCATATTTTGGGGTAGGTGGATGTTTGGACTAGATAATTAAATGTTTATTTTGACTAATCATTTACAGAGCCACATGTAATTGAAAAAGTCCAAATGCATTGAAATAAACTTAGTAGAATTGAAATCCACTGGTTCACTATTCCATCCATTAAGCTAATAATTCAAAGAACTTTTCGTACGAATATGCATCAATCCATCCAGTTAATAATTGCTGAACCAGTGCGGAGTCGCTGTGAACCTGGAGTCCATTATAAGTAGTCCAGGGACAAGCAATTGGCACTATAAATAGGATTCCAGTCCATCTGAAGGCACACACTCACACAATGCGGACAACAGGCTCCAATTCACTGAACTGATAGAGCATGTTTTTGGACTGTGGAAGGAAACTAAATTAACTAGATGAAGCATACACAAAATTCACACAAAAGAGCCCTTGAGGTATGCGGCCACAGTGTTACCCTCTTAGCTATCATGTTGCCTTTGCATGATATGGGAATTACTTATAACTCGCACACATGCATATGATCCACACACCAATGCTAAGAACTTCTTAAGAGCACCTAGATGCATGCTATGGAATATTGATGACTTTACAGTCCGAACTGGAACAGGTACCTAAAGCAACACTTAGTGAATCCAGTCTGTGTTATGGGAATCCAGACTTACATTTAAAAAGACAAGTGAAATATTGGGCCGAGAAAGCCTAGCACATCAGCTACCAACTATACAAGGTAGGTAAGAAAATGTGCTGAGACATAAGATGGCAATAAAGATGGGTTTGACAAAAGTAGTAGGGGGAATGAAATTTTGGAATGGACAGCCATTTCGGAATCAGCACAGGGGGAACATACATGCACATGCACAAAATTAAAACAGATAGTGGGTGAGAGAAGGACCACAGCTGGGTGTGAATTTAAGCATCGAGGTCTTGGTGCATTTACTGAGCATGAGGCAAAACAAAATGAAGCCTTATATAGTGACTGAAAATAAGGAACAGATTAAATGAATGAGTGCACTCATCTCCTGGCTTCAACCCACCCCAGGACGCCCGCTATTTCATTTAATTTAGCCGTATCTGATCTCTTATACCAGCCTCAGCCTTCGGTGACTTCAAAGAACTTTTTCTTGTACAAACTGATGCAGCTGATGAGGGTTTAAGCACATAGGGAAGGAGGATTTCGAAATATATGAAGGAGCAGGAAACTTATTTTGTACATTAGCCGCAAATTTCTCTTCTGACAGGGAAAAATTATGTTGCAGTGAAAAAAATAAGCTTTAGCTGTTAAACAGGCTTTGAACTTGTTACAGTAATACCTTTAGGGGAGTGTTTGACTCTCATTATAGATCATGTTGCTACTGAAGAAATAAACGACCCACATTATATACCAGGGTTTTTAGCCTTGCGGCCTTTTTCTAACATAGTTCAGTAGGCTCTCAGGAGTCGTAAATGCCCCGATGGGAACGTGAGTTAGCATGTGAGTCGTTGCGAGGCAGAGCCAAGTAGAAATGAGTCTATAACGTAGTGGCCCCAATAAAAATAAGTTTAATCATAGTAGTTACAAGTGAGACTTTAATTGACAGAACACAGGGGAGCTGTCTGGAGCATGGAGAGTGATTTGTTTAATCCAGTGTTTTCCATTCACAGACAACAAAATGCCCACACTCAGCTTCCAGCCAGTTATCCTGGTCAGGGTCATATGGGCAACAAAAAGGCTCAGGGCTGTGCTGTATCAGAGCCGGAAGGCAAATCAACCAATAGGCATCACTCTGAATTTGGGAACAGTCCATATTTGGTTGCTTACTATTGTTTTTGGTAATTTTATATTATAAGGTGCTGCCATGTTGATAGTAATTCCTAGTGACTGTATGGACTGAGTTCCTCCACAATACTGTCTTCTCTGTTATTCTTCAGGCTTCCCACTGAAATTTTCATTGTAATGACTGAGTCCACTCAACTGTCCTGTTCCTCTTTTACCATCCACTTTTTTAAGAATTATAGTCTGTCCCAATGCACTGGGTAATATAATTAAATACTCAAAATAAGATTATTTCAACTGGTCATTTGTGCTTCAAGTAAAAGGTCATATTGGATTTCATCAAGAATTTACTTTGTTTTCTTGGTAGCTTGTGGTGTTCATGAATGTCCAACTTTCCTATCCATAAGGGGTCACACAGAATACCACATCAGGAAAAAAATCTGATTTTTCTCATTAGAGATACAGTTAGGTTAATCATACTGTCCCAAAACCTCTTGGCATAATAGTAAATCAGCACCTAGAACTTTATTGCACATTTTTAATTTGTTGGTTGCGCATTTCATTGACATGTTTTCCTGCATTGTTAATATCAATGCTACATTCAGATTAATCTTTTTAACTGACTAATTTCTGTTGACAGTAAGAAATGATGTGTTTCACCGTAGAGGAGCCAAATTATACAAAGATATTAAAAACTAACTAGCTGTCAATCAGATGTTTCATAAGTCATTTTGATTTACATCAGTGGTCAGTAAGTTTGTCCTTATGAATTTCTCTTAATACGTATAAATCATATAGAAGGTTTATATGGCAAACTCCAATTTGTGACGTCATTGTTTATGACATTTTTTAATTCTTTTTTATCTATTACAATAGCTACACTTATTTGAGTTTTTAAAAATAGTATCTTTTATCACAGCAAGCAATATGCAATACTGGAAAATATATCGCTTTCACAGTGTTAAGTGTAAAGACCAACACACTGAAAGCCATAGAGGTTGTAATATTTACTGGCTCTTATTTTTGTGTATAATATTAAAGCTTAGGGAAATGCAAATGTATCCTAGACTTCTAATTACATGTCATTTTTCTGATTTGCTACTTAAAATATATCATACGTACCGTTGCGTTTTTTCAGACTAGTTGTATAAATCCAATGTGATATTTTTATTTGCATATATTGAATCATCAATCAACCAGCTACTCACTTCATTTTTTTCCATTGATTGTTCTGTCTTTTCAGGAATAAAGCTTCTGATGATTCTGATAGTTATTATTGGCCATATTTACCTCTCAGTTCTGCTAAGATGTAAAAATTGGCACATTAAGCTGGACCGAGGCTCTGCTTAGCATTTGTACATTTGCTGTCTTTCACAGAGCAAAATGAAAGCATCACCAACATCGACATCATCACCTTACCACCACTCTTCCTTATGAGGGTTGTGGGGATAGAGTTTAGCTCTTTCTGGGGGTTCTCTAGACATTCAGCTAGGAGATGTGAGCCCTCCAGTGTGTCCTCAGTCTTCTTGGGCCCTCAGCCTAATCGAGGGTTTCAGGAACAGCTACCTAGGAAGCCATCCAGGTGGCATCCCAATAAGATGCCCAAACCACCTTTGGTAACTCTACTCTATGCTAAGGAGCAGTGGTTCTGTTTCAAGGTCCCTTCAGCTTCTCAATCTCCTTTCATGTAGACTTAGTCCAACATCCATGCAGAGGAACCTCATTTCAGCCTCTTACACTTACAAGCTTGTTCTTTTGATCACTACCCACTGCTCATGTCCGTAACTGAGATAGGAACAAAGATAAACGATGAGCCTTAACTGCTGCTTCACCATGAAACTGCAGTTAAAAATCCAATCCACCTGTCAGTATTATGTTCGCCATATTTTGTCAAAAAATCCCAAGGTAGTTAAACTAGGGGCAGACTCTCCCCCCTCACCCAAAAGGTACTTTCTGAGAGAGCACCGTGGCCTCACATTTGGAGGTGCTGATTCTCATTCCTGCCGCGTCACACTCTGATTTGAATCTCTCAAATGTATGCTTGACTTGCTGGTCAGATGAGGCTAGAAGCACAACAGTATCTGCAAATAGCAGGGTTGTCACCTCGAGCCTCCCTTAACGTACACCATCTCTCTGTAAGCTATTTTAGCAAATTCCCACTAACCCTGATACAGCTGCAGAAGGCAGAAGAGGTAGTCCAAAGTTCCACAGCCTGGCCAGAATCGGCATTGTTTGACTATCGGATGGAGTCTTTCTACATTTCCTTATCTGAGGCTTTCCCAGGGAGGCTGAGAAGTACATCCCTATACTTGCAGCACCCTCTCTGCTCCGCCTATTTAAAAATAGGGACCACTAATTGGGTTTGCCAATCCAGAGGTACTTCGTGCATTTTCCATACAACGACGAGGTGCATCAATAATATGACCCCAACAACATCCAGTGCTTTCAACATCTTTGGGAGGATTTCATCCCTGCAGCTTCTCCACCACAGAGACCCCTGTCCACCACAGCTGTAGTGATCCACCGGATTGTATATCCACCAGGCTTGAGTTCCTCAAAATCTTCTTTCCACTACAAAACTATATCCAGAGTTGATCAGCACTTCCTCACCTTGGATGAACGCAGCCTGAGCCTGATTCCTCCTCCAAGTTTTCAGGGAGGTGGGAGTTCAGTTTATCTTGTACAGAAGCTTCAGCCAGATCCTGCCAGCAAGCCCTGACTGTTTGTTTTAGCAATCCTAGCCCATCTAACCTCCTCCTCATGTACTGAATCCATCTGTCCTCCAAATGGTGATAAGTTGAGAGCTTTGCCCCGCTTTTCACCAGAGTGTTCCAAACACATGGACTTAAGTCAGATGACACAACTGCAACATCAATTATTGACCTTTGACCTACGGTGCTCTGGTAACATATACATTTATGAACATCCTTATGTTCAAACATGCTTTTTGTCTTGGAAAATCCAGGGGCCGCACGGGAGCAGAATATCAGCATTCTGGCTTTGATCTGCAAGGCCATTCTTCCTAATCATTCCTCACATGTTCACAGAGTCTTTAAGCTCCCTTTTGAGAATCTCTTCTACATTTTCTAATAAGGCTGGGTACTCTAACCTGCTATCTAGTGCATGCATACAAACAGCAGTCAGAGTTTTCCTCTATGCAATTTCCAGTTACATTAAGAAAATCATTTTGTCTGCTAGGAATATCACATGCTGCACAATCCTGGGACTGAGTATTCCCACACGTGTCTGAGGTCTTTCACCATGAGGAACTTCAAACTAGGACTGACTTCACCCTGATTGAGAGGTCTGGTTCCAGAATCCACACTGTGTCTAGAATCCACAACTCTATCTAGCTGATAAGCACAATAACTCACCAGAGGAAGTTTCACATTCCCAAAAGCAATATCCATTGCCAAGGTATAATCTGTCTGGGTCTTTCCAACATATGATTGCTGCCCAAGTTGCACTGCACAAGATGTTTAATGAAAGCAAAGTTGAATTAAAGGGGACCAGTTCTTAACGTGCCTTAAATGCAAGGTGATCTGTAGTCAGGTACCCATAAATCCATAAGCACATAACAGGGAAAATACCAGAATGAAGAATAAATTATTTTTAACATACTTTCACCAGTGATGCTTCAATGACTAAACAAGACTGGTAATGGGAAGGTGTTTTCAAATGCTATTCATTACATCACTTGTAAAGAGGACTGTTATCTCCAGATAAGAATGTCTTGTAGCATAATGATTTTAATGACATCAGTTCATCCCCTGGTGCCGATTATAATATAAGCTAGTGGTGAGGAGGAAGATCTCTGATATTCCAATATGGGACGTTCTGCTGCATAGATGTAAACAGCACAGGACACTTAATGAAAACTGGCATTTTTTTAGCAATAATTTGCTGAAAAAGCAATTGTTCTGATGCATCAGCACTGTTTCTGGCTCTGGAAATTGCTGTGTAAAGAACTTCTTGAGAAGTGGTGAATCAGGCACAGACTGGCCATCGGGAAGCTTTCCCAGTGGGCCTGTCTTGTGAGGGGCCAGTCATTCTTCCCTAACCTTGGCAATATAGAGCCTATATACCAGGGGTGCCCAACCCATCTGTCAATCATGGCATGTATCTAGGTCAATCGTATGAGAGAAATAATGGATAACGCTTTGTCATATCACCAGTGGCCAACCAGTTGATTGCAGTCGGAAAAATATAGCAAAATATACCCCCAAATTCCTGGGCTTTTTGTTGTCAGTCCACCCCTGCACTGAACTAGTCCCTTCAATGATCCTGCAACTTGGCCCCTCCCCTCTAAAGATCAACCATATAGTAAGAAGCTTATTTTGAGACCAGGTTCACTAATACACACTGAAGGGGCTCTGGGGATGGATGGCTTTTGTATGCAGGTCAGGCAGGCTCAAGTGCACCACAGTTGTCCTTGCAGACTCTTAGTCATTTTGCAACTTTCTTTGCCAATTAAATAAAAAGGAATTGGCAACATGGCCTATTTGTTGGCTTCAGAAAGATACCCTCACGACGGAGGTTACAGATGGCATGGTTGGCTTCCACTGAGTGTCGTACTGCTCTGTCTTTCATTCAGTTTTCCCTGAGAAATTAGGAAGACACATTAAATAACCTGAAAATACATAGGAGAGGGGAAAAAGGAATTAAAAACTGCATTGATGCAATTTGTAAGATTTGTAATTTGTAAGTCTTCCCTATTTAATTGCTTAGCATACACGTTTATGTGAGGTGTTTTACACAGCCAAATATTTTCACTACATCAAACAAGTGTGAATGGTTTGCTGAAACACCAAACAGAAGAGGCTCTCCTGGGACTTGAACCAAGTCCAGTGCCATTACAGTACTTAACTTTTCAAAACATCTGATCTCGAGGGATGGATAGGTTAGGAGGTATATTTACACCAATACAGTAGGCTTCCACTGTGGGAATGGAGGAGACTATTCACCGCTTAAAAGAGATAAATTAATTCCTTAATATAGAGAATCCATCCATCCTTTGTCCAACCGCTTATCCAGCACAGGGTTGCATGGGGGTCTGGATTCTCAGCAGCACAGGACACAAGGAAAGGGAACACCCTGGACAGTATTCCAGCACATACACTCTACGGGCAATTTAGAGATGCCAGTTCATCTCAGTACCTCTTTTTGGACTGCGATAAAAAATTGGAGTACCAGGAGGAAGCATGGGGAGAACATGCACAGTGGGGGGTTGGGATTTCAACCCCCAGCCCTGGATGTCAAACTAAACCTTGATAGGTACTGTACTGTAACCTGTGCTGCTGGAGTCACAGCTGAAAACAGGCTGTTTAAGCAAAGTTTGTTGCCTTTGCCTCGCAAGTATGTATCTGTGTAGTGGTTACAGGATATGAAACTTGTAGGTACTACTAAGGGCATATAATCAGCAGTTGGTGAAGGAGATGTGTATTACTCAGGAGTTTCTGACCCTAGTCTGTTATGTCATAAGCATCTTAACTCATGAATAACTCACTTATCAAAACTGGAAAAAAGAACCATAACAAATGCAACGTGTTGATATCAGCTGGAGTTTGTAAACATTTTCCTTATAGCCCTGTGCCATATTTCAGTATTGTCTTAATAATATATTATCTTAATCTGGATAGTTATTTTTTTCCATAAATGTAACAAATGCAGCGGTGATCCAAAGCCCTTATATTGTTACTCTTACTAAACTATTATTACTAATACTTTATATTGATAATAGTGTTACTAGAAGAATACAAGATGGAATAATATAAACCTTTGAAATTGCAGGATAAGCAATATACAATTTAAATTCAATCACTTATGTGTATGGTTAAATAATATTCACATATTAATTTGTATCTATCCTCAAAAAATATTCAAGAAATATACACCCCCTCTCCATGGCATATTGTGCTTTATTAACACACTTAAGGGGGAGAAAAATATTCACAGTCTTGAGCCTTTCCTCAGTTACCCAAGAAAAAGACAAAACAGTGAGAGAGCAGTGAGGGACCTCCGCAACACCTTAGTAATTTATTAGTGAATGGAAGAGCCTCTGTAACACAAATGTGATACTAATCATTTTAAAACCCTGTGGAGCTGCTGTTGAAGAAAAAGCTGCATTTAACAAGGTCCCCTTGTCCTGTGCTTACAGTTCAAAGTTCATGGCAGATATTTCTGGAAAGTAATGTTTTTAAATTATGTTGCCGGTTCATGTTTGAATAAGTGAAAAAATACTAATTATATTTTTTGCAAATAAAACCAAAAGTTTCTTTCCTACATTTTGACTAGGAGCCCTCCATGAAGCCATGATGCTTTATAGAGAATTGTTGCAATATTCCTCATGTAATGGTTCCACTCAACAGAAAGACACCATTAATGAATAAATAACAACCAATCAATCAAATGTGCCGAGAACTATTCAACACAGTTTTTTTTTCTTAAAGTCAAGTAGACATGTTCCCGCTTTGACTAAATGACAGTGTCTTCTTCTTCCCTGCAGCCGAGACATTATTGCACAAAGTAAACAATTTGAAGTCCTCCATCGCTTGTACTTTTTTTTTTGCTTGGACCAGTGGCTGAATGTCAATCAGAGTCATTTATCTCTTAAAGCAGCCAAATAAAAACAGTGTTAACGCCTAGAGCTGGCAAGGAAAATGAGGAATGCTCAAACCTCTGATTCCAGGCTAGACACCCTGCTCCAGGGCTTTGGCACATGAGGATTGGCACCTCTGCCCGTGACTACAACGTGCCTCCTGTCTCTACTGTGAGATGCTATCAGTGTGGGGTCATCCCGAACCCTCCCGGCATCCCTGTACATTCTGTACACATTGTCCGGGTATGCTATCTGCCCAGGTACCAGGGAGGTATCTTCGGGGCAGTGGCCCATGCAAGGGAAGAGGTTGCACATCTCCATGGAGTGTTCACAGGTCGGGGCTGCCCCCTGTGTGAGGGGGCCCATGTAGACTGGCATGTCTCCATATGAGTCCAAGTAGGTGGAATAGTGTCTGTGCAGTACGGTGGAAGATCGCCGCAGAGCAGCTGCATTTTGGAGAATGGCCTCCCGATAAGATGGCAGGCGAGTAGACTGAGAGTGTTTCAGCCTCTGCCTCTTAAATGGGTGACTGTGGGCTGGATGGAGGTAGGCATGCTCAATTGGCACTGGGTAGCACAAGCCTTTTCCAACAGGGTTATAATACCTTGCAGGTTTGGTTGCCACCCTTCGAGAAAACAGATCCGGCACATCTATGCAGGTAGAGATGGGGTTTGGAGGTATCTCATCCAGCTGGTGGGCTCTGTCACTTCCCCAGGTGGCCTTGAGGAAAGACGGCCTGCGATTCACGCTCCGCCGCCCAAGTAGAGGTACATCATCCTGTTCGGGCTCTGTGTACGATTTGACGCAGGATTTGCAGCTGGCGCTGGTTCGTGGAAATCGACTGTTCACACAGGCTAAGGTAGCAGGAACATGGCTGTCCATGAGATGATTTGCTCTCAGCTCTACAAGGCTCGCAGCTCGCTCTTCGTAATCCTGCTTCCTTCTTGGCCTCGAAGATTCATCCAGGTAGCTGTGGGACCTCTTCTTGCGCCTTAGGCCATCAGCGGAAGCCTTATGGATCATGGGCTCCCGGTGCTCCCCATAGACATCTGGCACCTGAAACTCTCTGTAGGGGACAAATGAGGATCCTCGATGTTGAGGATCCACCACCAGCCCACTGCTTTGGTGGTGATTTAGCACAGGAGAAAGAGCATCCTTCATGATAACCCCAGGACTACTCAGGCTGGAGACGGGCAGCATCCTGTCATAGAGCCGGCTACCCTGAATTGGAAAGGTATAGTGGACAGGGTTTGCCTGTGCCAGCACCCTTGGTTTCTCTAGCAGTGTCTGACTGCTGTTTTCGCCATAATGCATGGGGAATGTGGGAGTCAAAGGGCATTGTGGGAAAGAGGCGTGGTTTTCAGTGATGCTGGAGACATATGGAAAGCGATTCGTCAGCATTTCCGTATGGGTCACCTGTGGAAGTCTGCTTTGTAGGCCACCCTTGATGTCGCCATGTCGGCTCCAGTTCTCAATGGTCTTAGTGGCATTTTCTAGGGAGTTCTCCACTTTAGTCGAGGAGACTATATCCTTAGCAGTCTGCAGCATCTTTAACATGTTGGCTTGGGCATAGTTGGTGGTGATGTCAGGGTTTGGGATGCTGGCAGACCTATCTGGATCCTCTACTCCACTGAAGCAACTGTAAATGCCCTGGAAACAATCAAGGAAAAAGAATGGACCATCGAGCTTGCAGCCATTTTGTGCATTTATTCTACATTATGACATATTACCGTGAACAGTAGGTTACGATCTATGTAACTTTGTACCATCATTATTTTTCCCTCTTGATTATAAGATAATTCTCACATGCTTAACTGCACTGTGCTGATTAATTAGGAGAAGAATACCATTATAGCAGTATTCACAATTATACGGTAAACTGTTAAAATGGAATTAAATTTGGCCTTCTGTCTTCCTCAACTGTTAATCACCCATTCTTTTGTTACTAATCTAATGAACCCGGAGGTGATTTAATCACTAATCAAAGAGAATAGTAATTTGCCAAAAATTTCATGCTTTCCATTCTTTAAAAGTTAGTACTACAAGCAGGATGAGAGGCCCTTTATCAAGTCATTATTCTAGCTGCTCTATGTACTTTTATCTTGTGTTGTCTAATTTGTAACAGCGTCATCATATTCTTTCCTTGTGGTCTGTACTTTATCAGATAGCTTGTATCAATATAGTCTTTTTCTGGAAAGTATACTGATACTATATAGTGCATTATACCTGCATTTATGAATAGCACTCCATAATGCACCACATACTGTAAACTCAAGAAAACTCAATGCGCATCATCACGTTACCAACTCAAATAAAGAAAATTATAACCAAAATTTTACAAATAAACAAGCTTTAAAAATGAAACAATTTCAAAAGTTTACAGATTATTGTACAATGATTTATAACGTATGCATGATAGAAGCAACTAATTATAAGGATGTAAGAATTATCAGTACAAAAGTGTTGCACGGAGATGTTCATGGGCCCGCTGCCCTGTCTGTGCTTAGAGGGAGTGATGCAAAGCACTGGCCACGTACCCTGCTGATGGCGAGCAGGAAGTCCAGCCGGTCTGACTTGCGCACGGAATGGCGCAGCTTCCAGTATAGCAGGTGCTCCCAGGCAAACACCAGCAGGCTGAGGCCCATGGCCACCAGCAGCATGTAGAAGACCCCTGCCATGTTGTCGATGTCCAGCTTGGAGCTCATCACCTCGTTCTTCTCATTCTGACAGATCCCCGACAGCCACACCGTCTGTAGCCTCTCGGTGTCACCTGCAGAAGACAAACTACAGGTGAGAAACAGGAGGTTCATTATGTGGCAACTGGTTATTAAAAGTGCCACTTGTTGCAGCGCTATGCCCTAACTGGTTAGATGAACTGCCCGCCACCATTCTTTGTTTGCACTGATTTGCACCTGTCCGCTATACAGAGGGCTGAACCATATTGTTGGATATGTGATTTTATAATGCTACATCACTGTGTTCTTTCATACTAAATTGAACTTCATCCAGATTCCAACTTATCCTAGACAGGGTTCCAGGGACGCTTTTGGATTTAGTTTCTGCTTGCCAGATTTATTATTGCTGTACTCTTCTCAACATTTTGAAAACTAGGCAATTTTTTTTCTCTATTAATAACGAACAAAACGGTATTCAGAAGAATAATTGCTAGTAATAAAATAATATATTAATACTGTACACAGCTCACTGAGCATACATGACTCCATATGATGAGTTCTCCTTTGTCATGGCAATAATTTGATTGGTTCCTTGAACCATGCAGCTGCTTCTTCTTGTTTTTTCAGGCTAATCCTCTTGCCCTGAAAGTTTCACTGGTTTTTGGTAATAAGGCTTCATTTTAGTGCTATAATCTTTTTGTCTTGCCTATGCTATTATAACCCCTTTTTTGTTAGTTTTTGTCTAATTCTGTGCAGACTCCCACCCTTATTCACCTTCAGGAAATCATAGGGCGTGACTTGACCCATCTAAATCATCTGATGGGACCAGTGGAGAAGGCAGGGGTGGAGTCAAAATTTTGGGAGGGAAACAGAGACCAAGAAAGCAGCATGCTCTAGAAAAAAATGAGGAAGCTAGGCAGTTGGTGGTTTATTACAGTTCCATAGGTAAAACTGACCCAGTTTGGTTTTTGTGAATAATACTACTTTGTCTACAAGAAGTCCAATGAAAGATGCCTTTTGGTTAAGATAATAATCTTCCTCTATTATCTCAATCAATGACTGGCAAAAAAGCTAGAGAAATGTTTTTATTTCTATTAACATATTTCAAAGGCTGTTTCAGCAGAAGTGGTGGGTAAGCAAGACACAGAAACTAGAACACAACTGCTGTGAGATCTATAAGATTTTCCGAGTCAAGATAGCTCAAGAGTTTGTGCAACATTCATAACTCCTCAAGAACTGGGAGCGTATTTAGAAGAGCTCAGCATGTAGAAAACAAGGAATTAATTGTCAGAGAAGTATGGTACCCTGGTGCTGATTTACCATCTCCTAGGAACTGGAGTAAGGCCAGGTCAATGGGACGCTTCCAGCGGGAGTCTTTCTGCAGGGCGATGCCATAGCCTGTCGTTGCAAACACCTTTCCACTGCCAATGGTCACCAGCTTGCAGCCCTCATCTTTGCCAGCCATGTAGTTTAACACTGCTGCGTCATAGATGAAGGCATCTAGTTTGCTGCCAGAAGATGAAATATGACAAGCAATCAGTGAAAGACAGAACGGCTGATATTTTTTGACATTTTTAGTACATATTTTATTGCCAATATTTCCTTTGACGTCATCCTGATAATTAAAGCAAAAAGTGCGGTAATCCCGCTGAAGGCTCCAAGATAAAAGTCGATCTTCAGGATCTTTGTTTTTGTCACATCGTACTGAGAATGAAATTTACTGGCTTCTGTCTGTATCTTCATGCTGTAGGGATTTATGTGTGTTGCCGATCCCTCACCCTGATTTGAGACTGTTAAGCGCATCCTCCACTCCTCGCTGATTGTACTTGATCATATGGGTGTGCATGTCTGGATAGTTACTACGGATGTTCCTCTCCGTGCTACCATTGGGCACTGTGCCAAAGCGAAACGGTGGGTAATGTTCCTGGGGCTTCTGGAACTGTGGAAAAAAAAGATCAGGAGATCAATTGGCTTTGAATTTATATGAAAGTCAATCAAGGGAATCTGGGAATGCCACATACCTCAAAGGACGTTTACTGTGCTAGGTGTAGTAATGGCACAAATGTTTAAAATCTGAGTTTCTCATATCTCACCTAAGGATTTGATCTTCATTTAATCTTAAAGATAATTTATTGGCCATATTGTTTTAACGTTTTAGAATTAATTAGGTATACATGCTAGAGCAAGAATTACTGTATTAATGTATGTAGAATTGCCAATGAACTTTGAATTCCCAGGGGTGAGTTCCAGATTTCTATTTAAGCTTTCAACAAATAGCAAAACTTTATCTATTGGTATCCTGGGGCGTTTGTCTGTTAGATGGTTTGGACAGTTCTGCTTTTTGGAAAGGAGTTCTTACTAGAAAGCTTTTCTTATTGGGAAAACTGTTCTTTTTCAATATTAAGATGATTTCATTTTCTACTCTCCTTGTTTCATTGTAACATATTATTCCCTGCAAAGGCGTAGTTAAATTAGTTTTGAAAAACAAACCTATTCTATAATGAAGTAGGCAATAATCTCCTCTGCATTAAATACTGAATTCAATTTACACTGATCCAGTTGTCCAAAGTGGATATTATTCTTTGAAGCACATCACTTCCATCTTCCCTCTTGACAGTTATATTCTATTAACTGGAAGATGAAAGTAATGTTTTCAATCATTTTAATGTTTCTCAAATCCTCAATGAATCTGTGAAGAAAAGGTACTACTAATTACTTTTAACTACTTTCAAATGACTTTTGTATCTTTCTGAATGATTGACTTTCATCATATTTTAATGTTTTATGGATTTTCAAAAATATGACAAAATCATATATGTGTGTGTGTGTGTGTGTGTATATATATGTGAATATACAGGTGAAAATACTGCACTGATAAAATGATTGGACAGACAACATTCTGCTAAAACAATATATTTCATAAGATCTGTATGTGGCTACTTGTCAGGTAAATCTGCAGACATGTGCTATCCTTACTTTTTTGTCGCTGAGCCCAGAGACTGTGTCAATGTACTGCTCCTGAATCATAAAAGCAGCCAGATTGGCCGTGTAGCTGGCCAGGAAAATAACAGCAAAGAAGGCCCAGACCAACACCATGATCTTGCTGGTGGTGCCTTTGGGATTCTCGATGGGCACAGAGTTGTTGAAGACAATGCCCCACAGAAGCCAGACTGATTTCCCAATTGTGAAGGTGGGACCCCCTGGGGCTGATGTAGGAGAAAGAGAACAAAAAAGTTTTTATGGGTTGGAGATGGGAAAATGAGGCAGTGCTTTACACCAGCAAGGATCTTCACCTGAATTACTTCAGCAAATGAATCATCTTCCAAGCACTTGTCCTGAACCAGGTCACTGTGGGGCCTGAAGCCTATCCCCTATCCCAGGCAGCAGAGGTTACATTGCTGGGGTACAACCTGGATGGCATTCCAGTTTATCTCAGAGCACACAGACACATTCACACACTGGAGCCACTTCAGGGACAACAATTAGTCAAATATCATATCTCTGGACTGCAGTAGAAAACCAGAAAACCTGGATGAAACCTATGTGACACGAGGAGGACCAGCCAAAAAAAATAAATAAATAAATATAAAAATAAGTCATAAGGCATGTTGATAGTATTAGGAGAGCAGCCTAGCTGAACTAAAACTAAATGCCTTTGTTATTATCAATTATTTTCACAGCCATTAGAAAATGTGGCCCTAGGTTAACTGTTGTATTCCCACTTTTTGAAATACAGGGCTTGTACTTCCATATGACAGCATTCCAGGAAGTTCCATGAGCTGTATGTAGTGGATTCCTCTCCTTTAGTCAGGGACAGACTTACCATAAGGCAAGGGTAGGCAGTTGCCTGGGCTCCCTCAAAATTAGAGACCCCATGAAGTCGGAATTTCCAGAAGTTACATTAATGGATATAACATAGAATGATCAATTAAATTATAGCAATATGTCTGTTTTGCATTTTTAGCAACAGTTTTCAGAGTAGACAAAGTTCCCCTTGTTTATTGCCCCTGGACTATTCCTACTTTGAGACTTTACGCTACCCATCTTTCTTTTCACACAGGAGTCTAATGGTGACAGTTGTTTCACTGCCAAGCGAACCGGCACTAACAGAAGTAGCCTAACAGAAGAAGAAAACGGCACAAAGATACCCTAACATTACATCTCCCCTGTTTCTGATATTGTCCCACTAGAGAGGTAGACAGGTTATCCTAGGCTACTAGGCACCCCACTTTTCGATTAGCATATTATTGATGTTCTATCATTTTTAATTCCATCTCGGTTCTCTTTCGGCTCCAAAAATGAGCTCAAATGGCCCACTGTGGCGGCCCCCTACTCAAGTCAGCCTAGGGCTCCCAGAGAAGTTAGTCCACTCCAGCCTTTAGTCTGTGGATTTTAAGTTTATGGATGGACATTCGCTGTAATTATAGAACATTATATAATTCCAAGAAATGTGCTAAAAACATTCAATGCATAACATAATGCAGAGCAACATGGTGGCTCACTGAGTTTCACTGTTGCCTCACACCTCTTCGGTTGGAGGTTCAAATGACTGTGTGTGTGTGTGTGTGTGTGTGTTCTTTGCAAGTTCTTCCCACCTTGCGAGGGCTTCCTCACACAGTTATTGTGTGTGTCTACCCTATGACGGCATCCCTTTCAAACCTGCCTTATGCCCTGTGCTACCTTGGATAGGTTTCAGGTTATTGAAAGCTGGAAGGATGACTGAATGAAAGCAGAATTGATCTCAACAATTATTGTAGTACCCAGCATTAAGATATACCTGGGGGCTGTTCAACGAAACAGGATATCTCAGTTAGTTGGATAACTTGAGTAAACTCCAAATGTGAAAACTCTCCAATAGGAATAGAGGTAAGTGACAATCCTTACAATTAGCTTAAGTTATCTGGCTAATGAAGAGGTCCTTCTCAGTTGAATACCCCCTGGGGGGTGTTCCACAAGACTAAATTTTACAGTTAGCTGAATAATTTAAGCCAGAAGTCAAGACCGTCCAATAGGGATGCTTCGTACCTAAGTTCGTATTGGACTGTCATGACTTCTAGCTTAATTTATCCAGCTAACTGAAAAAACTTATTTTGTGGAATACTCCCTTACTCTCTACATCAGTGGATCATCAGTTTTTATCAGATGCAATACCTTGTACCTGGATTTTTTTATAGTTTCAATGAGGTACCGGTACCTAGCTCAAGGTCCCAACAGAAGGAGTCCTACGAAGATTTAACTAGCACCTTATGCTACCATCTGTGTATTGTCTTAAATGTTTTATAGCTTCCTCTATATGAACTCTACTTTAAGGTCAATTCAGTTCAGCAGTTACAAACAGGAGCAGTATAATTTAATTGGTGTAGTGTAATATCCATCCATCCATTTTCTATAACCACTTATTCCATATGGGTCGCGGGGGGTCCGGAGCCTATCCCGGAGGCTGCGG
>JAAGVU020000092.1:10444772-10460414 GCA_011763525.2 Mormyrus iriodes | reverse complement strand
GGAGAACATGCAAACTCCACACACATGGAACCCGGGCGGAGACATGAACCCCAATCCCAGAGGTGTGAGGCAACAGTGCTAACCACTGCACCACCATGCTGCCCTGTAGTGTAATATACTAGTGTTAATTTAAAAAAAAGCCATAAGAATGACCAGTGAAGAAAATATTTGTCAAACATAAAAACTGAACCTGAAGATATTCATAGATATTTTTGGGGGAAAATGCATTTATGTCCACACATTAGTGAAAGATCAATTGCGGAATAATAAATACAACCTCAAACTTAACCAAATTAAAGATTAGTTTGTCTGTCATTATATAAAAATAAATATATAAAATTAAATATAAAAACAAGTCATCACAGTGCCAGCTTTTTACTTCTTGGGCTGTTATGGGTGGGAACAAAAAAGCAAAATGATCAGTCAAAGTCAAACTGGTGAAATGACAACTGTTAATTAAAACCTGGGAAATGACCTTTTATATCAGAGTAGCTCAATTTATAACCCGGCTGCTTAGCCTTGGTGATATGCCTGCTCTTTTTTTGTGCCCCCTACAAAAACCTAAATACAGAAAAATTGACAAACCAGAACTTACCTTTGGCACTGACTAAGCTGCGGTTGTATCCAACAGGACTGAAATATTCAAAGACGAACACAGTGACGGCCACGACAGTCAGGCACATGACGAACATCATGACCCACACTGCCGGGCTGTACGGCTCTGGGGGATTCAGAGAAACACAACCACAGGAGAAAGGAAGAGTATATTTACACTTATATCCGCCATCAATCTACCATACCACTCACACCTACCCATACAAAGGTTTATTTGTACTGTTCTCTATGTTTTAGAATAAGTATAAAGACATCAACTATAAAATAAATATAATATATTAAATATAAAAATACAAGATAAAATAACATATATGGAATTATGTATTGACCAAAAAAGTATTAAACAAAAATAGTTCATTTGTCTGGGGTGCAATTCTGTGGGTTGGGACTCAGAAGGTTGCCAGTTCCACTCCCTCGGTCGGCAGAGTGATCCCACCACTGGGTCCTTAAGCAAGGCTCTTAACCCCAATTGCTCCAGGGACCGGCTGACCGTACTTTCTCCTCTATGCCAGTTTCATGAGGTGCCCTCCAGGGATGCTTTTCCAGCTGTCTTGAAGGAGGCTCCACATGACAAGTAGTCATGTAATATGACACTATCACTCTCCTTTGTAGGCGGTTTGGCGTGTCCAAACTTTTGACTGGCACTGTATATATTTGTGGATGTGCAGTAGACTTATTCAGAAACATCTAAGCTGCCATCTCAGAAATACCACCAGTACTTACCAAGGAAGGCTGATGGGGACACAGTCCCATTGCTCCTAGCCACCATCACGCTGATCCCCGTTTCCACAAACGGCACAGAGAAGTCAATAATTTCTGACCGCTCCTCATTAATGGTGAGGGACCCAATGGCCATGTCAGCACGCTTATAAAAAACCTGCAGGGGGAGCAAGAGAGGATGAACGGAAGTGACACATATATCCGTCGCTATTAAACCTGCCACATCCTATGACAGCCAAAGTAAAGGATATGCTGCCCAATCATTCTCTTTCTGCCAATAAAATGACAGAACATCTGGCCAACAGATCAGAGGTGCAGCCCCCCGTGACAGAATCTGCCACAATTCCTTCATTTCAGTCAGGACAATGAGACAAAATTCATTAAGTACTGGAACCTCACAACTCCATCCCCCGCCAATATTACTCTGTAGTTCCTGAGCGGATTAAAGACAATCAAACTAGTTCTGCAGTTACTTGTTTATAATCCTGTATTACTATACAAGGTTTAGGGAGATTTCTTGGTGATGTTAATATACTGCTCCTTAAGTACTTATGAATCATTATAACTTCTTAAGCCGTATTCAAAAGTGCTTCAAAACCATACAAAACAGACAAATAATGTGTGTTTTCTCTTGCATTCTACAGTGTGGGCTTCCATGTTTTGCAGTGCATGATTCTTTACCAGAACCAGGTTAACTAGATGTGCCTGTGACCATCAGTATATTTTTCAGCCCCACTAACTAGTTTGCCAGGATCTAATTCTATTTCGAACAATGTTTTTATCCTACATGTTATAATAGGTAAAGATTTTGCATACAAGATTCCAGACCCCTGTACAACTCAGATCGGAATTACGTTCATAATTTTATGCTAATGATTTCTTATTTATCAAGCTCAGTGTTCTAATAATATAATGAAGACATCAGAGCTGGACTGAATCACTAGTGACCTGGATTCAAACTTGGATTCAACACTAGTGACCTGGATTCAGAAATGAACCTGAGCACTGTGGGCTAGGAGTCAGACCTGAACACGAACAATGAACCTGAGCATGGTGGTAGGCAGCCTTTTGGATGCTAAACACACAACTCAGGAGATGAATATCACTACAACTGCTAGGAACAAAAATGTAGAAGAAATCTTTTCTTTTTTCTACTGTATACACAATTTACTGTACATATATTCTTTCACGCTCTTTCACTAGTCTGAAAATATTTCTTCATTATTTTAGTTAAATGAACTGAGAGATAGGATCAAATTTTGTGTAGCTATTGGTTCAGTGCATTTTCATTTTTGTTTATATAATGACAATCCTGGAAAGCTGAGTGAAAACATAAGATAATTAATTTGCCTGTAGATATTCATTGGAGGTAGATAAGCAATTCCAGGCCTTGTATACTAGAAGCGTGACCTATGAAATGGACTTACGTATTTGTTTTCCAGGATGAACCCAGATTAGTCTATGTTTTAAACCCATATTTCCATTTCATCCTAATTATGAAATTGCATTTTATTGATTCATCCAGCTTTTGCTCAATATTAATTTCCCACTGTGAAAACAAGGGTATTTTTAGAGAATGGTTCACCGCGTGAGCGCAGTCTCATGGTGGAATGATGAACAGGTGATGATTTAAACTGATTAAGCCGCTGGGAGCTAAAAGACGAGATGTAACGAGAAGATTAAGGGAACCGATACGCAGCAGGAGACAAACGAGATAAACTGTCTCAGTCTGTGTTTTAAACGATTTCCCTTTGTGATTATTAATTAATTACGCATTAGTAATTAAGCGTCATCTACAAGCCTGTCTTTCAGCTGACTTTCGAAACACCCTGTTAACAGCCTTCTCGGTAATGTGGAGGGAGGCTGTCAGTGGAGTTACAGAAGGAGTTTTAGGGTACAGTACCAGCTCTAGGACTTCATCATGCAAACCCAATGCTCTGTTTGCAGTAACTGACCCCCTGCAATGATGCTCCAGCCCCAGCACTCTTGGTAGCCTACAGTAAAACCTGTGTAGTTATCGTGAAATATTATTTTGCAGGACATTTGCTTTTTATTACACTCTACAGGCTCATTCAGAGTGCTTTCCAGGTCAATAAATTATTATTTATAATGTTTTTATTTTGCAATGTTTATGGACTGTGAACATACAGCTTGTTCATTGATTATGCCTACCTTTAAATTTTGTTTTGCATCTCTGTAATGATCTGTTTTCCTTCAGTTACCTGTGTAACCAGCCCTTGGAAAATTGACCAAAATTCTAGACTTAGAACATTGATAAACTTCAGGTCTCACGGTGGGCAGAGTGAGCAGGTACTATCAATCACCAACTGCTCGTTTCAGTTTACTTACTTGGTTCCCATTCAGTTAAATCGGGCAGTGATTGACAGAGCACAATAATCCCACTCACCACGTCATTTCTCCCAGCATGACTAGGTTGTATTCATTCTATAAAAAGACTATATGTCTAGACAGAACTCAATGACTTATCCAGTGGTAACTCCACTGAGATATAAATGTTATCCCTTGTAAAATGTGAACAGTAAAACCTACATTTAGGTCATGCCCTGAGTAACTGGTTTTTAAAGTTATTACATGGGTTGCATACAGTAAATATTATTATGAAGGCTTGTGAAAGTGCAGAGGGCATTTGTTACCTCTCCAATCATTCCATTCCAAATACCACGAACCAGCTTGCCATGTTTTCCATTAGTAACCAGGTACAGGTCATAGGAGAACTTAATGGTGCGAGAAAGTTTCTTCAAGATGTCTATACAGAAGCCCTTACAACACAGTTTGGTGTATGGTTCCGTATGGCCTGCAATCCTGTAGCAAAAAAAGAGGAGGTACAACTAAAACAGTGACTCTTCTAACACATATCCCTTAAAATATCCCCATCGTAGATATTTTCTACACTTTTCCATGCTTGTTTTTATTTTAACCATGCTTATTTTTAAGCATACATTTTCTTCCATGTATTCAGGCAGATGGATGTACAGAATGGTGTGAATTCTGGACAGGAGGTGCTGAGGTAGGGTGATTTGCAGGCATCATCTCTCCTGACCTTCAGACATTTGGATCGTGGGAAGAATCCCTGCGCCACGAGGATGCCCATAATGTACAGATTTCTATATGCAAATACGTGTATCCCTTCATTCATCTTCCAGCCCCTAATCCCGAACAGGGTCACATGGGGGCCAGTAGCTTATCCCTGGTAGCACACAGCACAAGGCAGGGGTACACCCTGGACAGGATGTCAATCATAGAGCACACATACACACACGTACATGCTATGAGGAACTGAGAGACTCACTATAGCCTAAACGCAGGTCTTTGAACTTCAGGAAAAAACCCGTACAAAATGAGTAGAACATTCATACTACACACACATGAAAAAATACCCCAGAGGAGTGAGGCAACTATGTGATCCACTGAGCCACTTTGTTGCCCTATGGAAATATATACTTCGTTCCATCCATCTATCCATCCATCTATTTTTTAATCACTTATCCATGTCAGGGTCACAGGGGGTCCTGGAGCCTCTCCCAGGCTGCATTGGGCAGAGGGCTGTGGTACACCCTGGATGGGACACTATTCCTTCACAGGGCACACTCACTGCAGTACGTAATTATATACTGGGAACATACATAGACTAAAGCATACAAGAACAAGTAGCAATTCATGCACATACAGTGGTGAAATGTAGTTTGATAGGACATCTGTTATGTTATTGCCAACATCATTACATGAATGTCTTAATGTTCTGCACCAATGAGATTATTGTGGCACACTGTGTTGGCTAATATTAATTCTCATGTTATTAATGTCTTCCCATGATGTTTAACTTGGTTCAAACTGCCAGCAAATCACATAGAACCATGGTTATGTCAACAACAAAATCTGGTGTAAAAGATGTTTTTTAGCTGGACAACAATACAACCAAGTGAAATAAAATTAGAGCCGCATTCGTAGAGAATAGCATTATCATGATATCTCTTATGTGTTTTATGTTTTTAATACCTTCCATTATTAATAATTGTTAATAGTAAAAATGCAGAATATTGTGATTTTTGGCCCTTTTTGTAATACTTTAATGATAGTATGCAGTCATGTCATTGCACAATCTTGAACAAATCATAATGAAAAATTAATCTTATCCTTACCATAGGGTCATAAAATAAAGAATCATCATATTACTTTTTTTCACCGGCATATTGCATAAATGCACATGGCATAATGGCATTTCACTCCAGCCATTATCATATACACCTATTTAACATTTTTGCACCATACAGTCATTTTTATCTTTAGTTTTAAGCAAGAAATTAGAATGTAATTATACAGTACACTGTACAGTGTGCATTATTACATTGAAATTGACTGTCTGCTCCAATAAGACTTATTACCCACTAGTTGTATAATTAAATACAGTATCTGATGTTTGTGGATTCTGGAGGTATTTATGTATTAGAACTGAAGCTGGACAGAGTTGTTATTGTGTAGAAATTTGATCTTTTGCTTCTTCGCTGTCAATGAGGCTCCAGGGTACAGTATACTAGATGAAAATAGTTCATGCCTCGAATAAGCAGCAACATTAATCTCTCCTGAGATGATGCAACCTAGAGTTATATCTTTTATTTTTCATGTAAACAAAGAACAACCAGAGCAGAAGGTCAAATACTCAACACAATGCTGGGCCGCATAATAAATATGGGAATATTCAGAGTTTGCTTTAAGTTTAGCTTCTGAAACGTGCCACTTCTGTGTCGTTGGTTTAGCTTTCATTTAGCCCATAGCAAAGTCATGCAAGTAATAAATGCTGTTTGGGAATCTACTGTTCCTGTATAAACCGGTAACCCTAAGTGCAGCTCTGTTAATAACCTTGTACAGTATATAACACCATCAGGTTGGCTAAGTAACTGGCGCCTAAGTACTTGATTGCATTTACATAAAAGTTAAGTAACTCCCTACTTCCTTAATTAGATTCTTTAAGCAGACTTTGATGACATTAAATGTAGTGCGCAGCCATTTGGAGGAACCGCTGATGCACAGTGGATTTACACACATCCTAGTTTCCTCAGTCTGGCCTAGGCAGCATGTTGTCCTTGTGGTATTAATGCGTTAACGGTGAGATTGCAGGGTAGGCCTGGACAAAGCGCCTGCGTGTGAGCCGGTGCACGCTGGAGCGAAATGCAAAGGATAATATTAATGCATCCCTCCGGCAGAGCTCCTGTCTAATGAAGTGTGCCATCAGCGTGGGGTGGGGGGGGAACGATCGTACAGCAGAGGCAGCGCCAGTGCCAGTGGAGTGGAGCCGCAACAAAGAGAAACAAATTAACTGTTTGGAGAGATGAGTGTTTCCTTGTGAAACCAGCAGAGACGTAAAGTAAACAATAAGGGGGTCCCCAGTCACCTCAGCTTACCAGCTGCTGAGTCCCAGCACAGTGGGGAGTAAGGGGGGCGGGGGCTATGAATCGCAGCTAACTTATTTAATCAGTCAGCTACCTTCTGTGCATGACAGTGTGTGTGTCAGTGTGTGAATGTGAGCCAGGGTAAAATGTAGGCTCTGCAGTTTTGGCCACTATTTTCAGAAAGGCCAAAACAAGATCAGCTGCCATCCTTTCAACCTTCCATGTATTCATCCATGCTGTGGCATGTTGTCATGTAACATGTCATACTTCATATGTAAAATTGAATTGCCCCCATTACAGATAATAAGTGGTTATACCTATTTAGCAACACTGACCCTAGTCACTTCCGAGAATTATTAATCAGTCTCTCACAGCATGATGGATTTTGATCTAAACCTCTACATAGAATGGCGTCAACTTGAGACAATTAGCCATTATCACTGAATTTTCGATTTTTTCAGTTTAACTCTACAGACCTCATACAAATAGTGAAGAATGGTGGTGGTAAGATCATGGTTTGTGGACCTAGATGGGACCTAAGTTTTCAAGTGGGGTCTATATTATTGTCATGCTGACCCACTCAGCTGTGTTCATCAAACAGGCATACATTCTGTCTATTCTCTGGTACAGGTCAGAATTCATAACACTCTCATCTAGGTCCCAAAACCATGACCTTACCACCCCCATTCTTTACTACCCGTATGAGGTTTGTAGTGTGCAATATAGTATTTTGTTTTCACCAAAGTAGGGTCCCATGTTGGCTACAAAGAAAAAAGGTCAATATCTGTAGCATATTGTTATAGAATTCTTGGGTATCAAACTAAATTTTCAAATTCTCTATAGCAAACAGTATGTTTTGCCATTAAATCTGGCATTCAGTCCACTTTTGTTAATAGTTTCTCTAATGGTGGTATCATGGACAGTGACCTCAGTAGCGCTAAGAGAAGCCTGGACATCCCTGGGCATTTTTTGATGTTTCTTTAGGACTTCCTACTCTTGGAGAGATTTGGGCAGGATGGACACTCCTGCGAAGATTCACTGCTGTCCCTTAACTGCCCTGAGGGTTTTTGATAGCCAGTCTATGACTCCAAAAAGGCCATCCATGACTGTAGTTAATTAATATGTTTAACCAAGCCCCATTTTTATTTCCCAAAGGCTGGAGTATATGAGCCATGGGATCAATTAAATACTTCTGTTCTTGCTGGAACCTATTAGCAATGGGACACAGCTGCCCGAAGACAGCTGTCATTGTTGTGTGGTTGACACATAACGGTTATCGATCAAGGAGTCTCCCTGAGCCACGGCTCCTCCGGTTGGGTAAATTATTTGCATTATTCCATTTTTCATGAGGGCTTCCCTCTATCCATATTTTAAATTTGCCAAGCTGCTGCAGCTTTGCTCCTGGTTTTCTGGTAGCTGTTTTTGCTCAATGTTCCCGGAAGACGAGAGGGCAGATGTGGTGACACTTCGGATTCCCATGGGAGGAAAAAAGTAGCTGCCCTTTCCAGTGTAATAAAACTCCACGGTCAAAGTGCACGATCCTGACTAGGCACAACAGGGATTTAAAGAGAAGTCAGCGGTCATGGACGTGCATAAGCATCCTGTGTATCAACTGTTGCTCATTTGCAATCTGAAATTTGAACTTTTCGGCATGCGTTGAAGAATTCATTATAACACCGGAAAGCAAATTATTTCCCACCATAAGGACTTATAAGTCATCGCGTGAAAAAGAAACATTAAAAACTATGCTGGTATGACAATAAGGTAACTATGTTTATTTACACTTGTACTGAATTTTAAATTGTGGCTCAGTGTAGCACATGACATGAAGGACTACAATATCACATGCCTCCTAGTTGTTTATAGAAATTCTTATATATTTTATAATTTTGCTTGAGGAGCATCCTCTCGAGCAGTATTGTGTCTATATAACCTGTGAACTGGGATGGATTGCACTAGTAATATTTGTTAAAATAACTATGGCCAAGCGTTAAGGTACACCACAAAACATACATTGAAGGAGCAAAATGGCTAGTACATTACATCCACTGAAATAAAACATCAATTATCTTAACAGACAAGCAAAGGTCTTGAGACCCCCTTCTTTTCTTCTTCAAAAGGTTTTCAAAAGAAAACCCTTTAATCAGATAAATGTATCTGTATGTACCATGTACCAGAGAGTTTAGCACACAAGAACCTGCAATCAGATAAATGTACTCGTATCTGCTCCTGCTTCTGGTTAATTTGAGTGCATTTATTGGTTTAGTTGAGTGCACATTTAGTTTTAAATCAACACTTAAGCAATGCATCTGTAATAAAATGTCCCCTGCCTCATGCCCTGTGCTTCCTGGGACAGGCTCTAGGCTCGGAATGACCTTGTACTGGATAAGCAGTTATGGAAGACAGATGGAAGGAAGTAAGGAAAGAAGGAATTCACTTTAGTACCTATGAAAAATCTCCCGTAATCACCCAGAGATGTAGTGTTAATTCTATACAGGTTCAGAACATACGTACTATATGGTCAAGATCCCTTTATTTTGTTCACTAATGAATCTCAATATTAGTCAAACAATGTTATGTACTGCAACAGCCTGGCTCTCCCCTTTTAGGGATAATAGATATTTTATCAGGCTAGACATAAATCTTCTTAAATGGCAATCAATGTGTGATTGGACTTAACAATGCACTATATGTCGTGTGTAATTGATATGCCAACATGAGAAATGTATAGGCGTGACTGCTAGCAGACATGATGGTTTCAAATTAATTCCTAATTATTCAGTTTGTTTTATTTCAGTGGATGTGATGTACTAGCTATGTGCAATGAGCAGAAAGAGGATCATGAGACAGGCATTGATTCCTTATAAGAATTTAATACGGCTTGTGAAGAAGAAAAGAATGGGGTCTCAAGCCCTGTGCTTGTCCGTTACGATAACTGATGTTAGATTTCTATCACCGCTATCAGGCAGAGTAACACATCTTAGGAGACATCCAGCCATCTTCCATATTCTTTGAAATGTCAAGCCAATACAGCTGCTTACATAAGCACAGAATATAAAGCCCTTGTAAAAAACAGCTGTACGAGGCAGGTACTTTCTCAGCTGCCTTAAACACTTCTACTGAAGGTCTTACATGGACCTACAGCACAGCCTTACTGAAGTGAGTTTAATGAGATTGAATATCCATTTTGAAAACCCCTGTGAATGACAATCTTTCACCTTCTTTGTCATTTGTCCCTTTTCCACATTGCATCTCACAACATAACTATTCAGAAAATACTGAAGTAATTTGATTACTCTGCCTGTCTTCCAATAAACAAGGGTAAGTGTAAAAAGGCTGCAGTCAGAGATGGATGGCACTCACACTTCGGTCTTGTTAGCCTGACGGCGGCACGGCACTGTATTGCGCACACAGGTGCCGGTGTCGGGGTCCACATTCTCAACGATGACGAAGGGCCGCTCTTCCAGGGTGGCCACTGTCAGGTGCCGGTTGTCAGACAAGGGTTCCTGGAAGTTGCCGTAGCGTGGCCATACGGGGTACCTCATCTGGAGAATGCCCCTCTCAAAGTTCCCTACCTTACGGCGTTAAAAGAAAAAGAAAACGATGAAAAGCAGCATGAAGGCCCTATTATAAGACACACAACGGCAGGGAATGAAACAGAAAATACCCAAAATTAAACAACAAGAACTGATAAGAAAGAAGTGGCAGGTTTAGAAGCAGCAGCAGTAACAAAGATAATAGACCATTTCCTGAAGAAGCAAGGCTACAGCCTTTTTCTAGGATTTTTGTTTTCTACTTTCACCTGTGGAGAAGCCAAAACGAAGTGAAGCAGACATGACAGCTAACCCCCTGCTGGACTTTGTAAAAGGAATGAGCAAGTAAATATGCTGTTAATGACAATGTGCCAAAAAGGAGAATTTGCTCCTGGCTGCTGGAAGACATAACTTATATCTACTGCTGTCAACTCTGCAGCAAGGCAAGCTGAGTCACATCACCCTGTAATCTGGAGAGTGTTCAGCTTCCTGTGCAGGAAAGCGCAAAGGCCCTTGTGGGACTGTGTAAGAAAGGCCTTCGCAAAGGGAGAACGAGACAGATGCTGCTCATCAGGCCACCACCACTGCCAACGAGTTGTGCTTTCGACTGCCTTAAATGGATTCCTCTTTTATGATGGTGAAAACTGCCTCGCAAGAGGCGATATTGAGTTGGCGAGACCACATGCAGATAGATATTCCTGGATATTCCTCTCTTGTAAATAGTGACAGATGGTAAATAAGACAGATAAAGTATCGCAATGTATATTTCGCTGTAGTATCTTCTCATCTTACTTGGGTTCATTTAATATCTCCTGAACTGGATCAATCCCAAATCATTTTCTTGTATTTGCTCGTAAACAGCCAAACAGCCAGTGTGACGGTAAGAAGCAAGTCTTGGACTCCTACATCACCTCCCTCTCATCTACTGCCCTCCTCATCCCCAAAGAACCTTCTAGATACAGTAATATCATGCACTCTTTTGCCTGTCAAACCAAATTTCAAGTTATGGAGTTGACTTGTCATGACCTTTCAAGTACCTTGCAGCTGCTTTAGGCTTATATTTCAAGTTTCTGGTTTCCATTAAGCTTTTATTTTTTATTCAAATTTCATTTGGTTAGGTAATATTAAATTTATTATCTGTTAAGATATTCATTTGAGTGCCTAGCAGTTTCTTCATCTGGAACTAGCTGTGTCTGTTTATAGCGTATTTGACCAGAAAATGCATGAATAATTGAGTGCATTTCATAACTGTTTATTGCTAGAGATCTTGAACTATTCTTTACATACTTAAGGTCACTGCCTTTTGTGTAGGAGATCAGGGCTCTCCCCAGCTACAAGGGGAAAGTTGCTACAGTGAGGCACTTGGCAACCTTTCCAGTGGAGAGCAAGCATAAAAAAGCTTTGCTGTACATGAACTTCAGCTGGTGTCACAGAAATTAAGGTGAAAGCAAGGGAAAGAAATAGCTCTGCATAAGACAGAGCAGTGTAGCAATGCTGATGGTCTCACCAAGAAATCTTGACCTATCGATTGAACTGCTAATGTCACCTTCATATATTTCATGATGAAATGTTTTGGATTAGTTCTCTCCACAAGCCATCCCCAGTACAGACTCCACTGTTATTTTCTCACATTTCCTTCTGGTAAATGTCAAAAAGCATTGCATTCTCACATTCAGCAATTATAAGTGTTTCTGATACCATGCATTATTTACAAAAAAACAATATTTAGTTTGATTTTATTACTCATTTTGCAGAGAACAAGAATAAATTGCCTCATTGTACTGATAACCAAGCATTCAAGCTACTAAAATTAAGATATACACATTTAAGCAACATACCAAGCAATCTGCAAGTACAGTTTCTCAACTGAATAGTCGCAGTGCTGTCAGAAATTCTAATATTTTTATAAAATGGCAGTACTGAATTTCAAAAATGGCTCTGAGTTCACTGTTGAATATTCGGTGGAGCAGAAAATGTAGGAGCTGTGATATCATTGCTCAGATATTTGCATTTCCCTCACAAATACACTTCCCATTATATCCATCCATCTTCAAACCAATGTTCCAGTACAAGGTCAAAGAATGAGGGCCTGGACTCTATCCCAGGTAACACGGGGCAGAAGGTGGGTGTACACCCTGGACAGGATGACCATTCATCACGGAGTACATACCACAGGCAATTCAGCGATGCTAATTCACCCAATTGCAAGTCTTAAACTACTGTTTTCCAATCCAATTCTCGGGGACCCACAGTAGTCCTCATTTTTGCTCCTGATCGCTTTAAGGGAGCATGAATGTGGACTGTCTGGCTGGGAGCTCGGAGGGAATAAAAACATGGACCGACTTTGGGTCCCGGAGGACCGGACTGGGAAACACTGCTTTAGACAGCAGGTGGAAAAGGGAGCATCCAGAAGCAACCTGCACAACTCAGGGAGAACATACACACTCATACGTACACACAGGTGGGATTTGAACACCCACTGCTGGAGGTGTGAAGCAACAGTGCTACCCGCTGAGACATCTCTTCCTATCATGATTCCTCATACATGCCACTTCACAAAACCACTTTTTCAAGCCTACTTTTTTTACCTAATACTGATATTTCTAAATGAATGGGGTATCACTTTACCTGAAGGGGTACAAATAATGTAATATTGTGCTATTACTTGTGTATTAATTAACCACAAACTAAGTCTTATAAAGTTACATATTGATCTCATGTTCGTTCATCATTGTTCGTAAGTACGAGTTACCCGTAAGTCAAACATTCTTAACCCGGGGACTGCCTGTACTTGTGTCCTTAATCCTTCTTACGAAATAATATTTTTAAACACTCTTGGTTTCTGAACTACATACTTTGTAGCTGTTCAGGCTGAACTACTACTTTTATTATTTCTCTTTGTGAGCCATTCTTTCAAGATGCTTTCCAGCTGTACTGATGCTTAGCTGAGATGCCGTTACGTGTTAAACATAGTCCTACCTCCTACTCTCTCCTTTTTGTTGTTCTTAAATATTCACAGGTTTCCACGCTTGGCGGTTTTAACACTTCAGATTTGCATAACTTGTCACTGCACGGCATGAAGCTTCATGTTTGTGCTCTTCGTTCATGTAGCTAGAAAAAAGAATTTACCTGATGCATGACAGCTACTGTAGCTGCTGCCAAACTACTTTTACCATTAATATTAATTTGTCGTTATTTAACTGTAAATTGTTTCTTATAATTGCAGCGCTCTCCTATTTTCTCAAAGAGAATAAAGTGAAAGAGAGTAAAATTAAACAAATGCCTAAAGGAGCTTCAGTGTAGGTCAACTGAGACATTGTTCTAAAAACTGAATGATATAATCAGCTAGGAGATTGTAAAAACATACAAAAATAAAAGGTCCAAACTGTTTTAACAGGCTATATTGACATGTATGCCTTAAACAAATTATATATTTCATGACGTGAAAAAAGTCAGGCTAATCGGTAGGTCCAATACCATCCATCCACCCATTTTCTGAAACTGCTTGTCCAATTCATAGTCATGGGGCGTCCGGAGTCTATCCCTGCAGGGCAGGTCCAATCCCATTAGATGGAAAATTTCCTGCTCAAGAAGTTTGAGTATTTGGTACTCAAGGAACTGGCATTTCATGCAGGATACTTTAAACACATAAAATTAAGCACATAAAATTCAAAGGAGGGACATTCTAGTATTTTGGAGGGTCATGTTTATTACTGCCCTTGGCTGTAAGACAGAGCCACTCTGTCCCTAATGCAAGAGTAAATCAATCAAAATTTCCCAAATATAAATATACTACTTATACTAATATAATACATTTAAACAAGCATTGCATTCAGAATGAGATAACAGTATATTTCTGTAAGATTAAATATATAACTGATCCTTAATAAAACAGCTTTAAGTGTATCTATGAAAAACCCTTTTTACTTGAAGCTGTTGCCTCACAAGAATAAGGGAAGGAGTATGTGTTTTCAGCTGGCTGTCATGTTAAATGGAATCTGACCAAAGATCAATGCGTCTTTTCTTTCCTCTCTCTTATGAGGCCGGGTGTGATTGACAGCTCCTAACACAAACCGTGGTAGAAAATCTCCAGATACTAGAAGGGCCATCAGACAGTCTGGATGGTTCAGACAGTTCTGCTCTATTAACACTACATTTGCCCAGTGGGCATGCCAATGCCATCTTCTCATTTGATAAACTTTTGAGGAATGACTCCAACACATCTGAGGTGTTGAGGGAAACGTTTTCATCAGATTGCTGCCGTTCTGTTCTGGCATCATTATAGGCAGAAACTGCAGTGTCGAAAAAGGCTGTTTCACTTTTGGGAAAATACAGGCATTTGTGTGAAATGGATCAGCCCAGCTGTCTCCATATGGTATATGGCTTCTACCTATTGGATATGAGTCACAATTATAACATTATTCTGACAAAGCAGCGAGCCACTTTCAAGTGAGATATTTATGCCCAAAAAATGGCAAGAACGATGTTTTTTAAATAATAACTAACTCCTAGAAACTTCACCATTGCAGTGGGGATCCATTTAAATACCTCTTAACGTATGAGAAGTGAGAAAACAGTGATATACTTAATCATGTTAAAGTGCCCATTGTTATTATTTTGAAGTTTGACAGGGTAGGGCTGCCTGCCGTGTGTTATTAAAGGTTTTGAGCTTGGCCATTTGCAAGAGCTGCTGTTTATATCCCCAGACTAGTCGTCTATGGTACCTTATGGATTAGCTAATTATAGCAGAAATAATCAGGTCAGGAAAGTAAATGAGTGTCATCAGCTGATGAGTCTCACAGACATTAACTCAAATTGGCCCAGTCTCTTCATAAGACTTTGCGTTTTTATGGTGATTTATACGTGGGGGTAAAACATAGAGCTTACATTTAAGCAAACCAGCTTTTAGGAACTCTCTTTGTATAGATGCAGAATATATAATTTATTCATTTTCTTATTTTAACGTTAATCTCGTGCTATCCTGTCTCTCAAAAGAAAAATAAGAGCTTGAGGTACCTTCTTACTGGCTGGGGATGTAGATGATGATTTCACAGGCACCATGAAAAACATCAGCTGTCAGGGGATCCACGTTTGAAAAGAGCAGGACAATGATTTATCCCACTAATAAATTAGTGGCACAACATGAACAGGGAGGCGACAGCTCCAGATAGGCCTTTGATTGAGTCATGGCCCAGGCTTAAAAACCATGTGGGTGAAAGAGAAGGATGCACATATGGGGTGACAGAAGAGAAAAATCAGTGGAAAAGCAGTTCATAAACGTATTAACCGCTGTGTTATTTTTGGGGTTGAAGTTACCCCAGTCCATTTTCAAAATGAGGTTAAATTCTATAGATTCTAGAATTTAG
>JAAGVU020000092.1:10425874-10439699 GCA_011763525.2 Mormyrus iriodes | reverse complement strand
TTTTTTCTTTTTTTTTTTTTGGTTATTTTTGTTTTGTGTGGAAGGACGAACAGTAGAAGCCGGGGAGGGGGGGGGGGAGGGGGGGGGGGGGGGGGGGGGGGGGGAGCGGGGGGCGTTGATGTAACATTGTCTCTGTCTGCAAATCTATTAAGCTCTGTCACAAAGCAGAATTCTACAACATGCAGCTCATACAGCGTTAAAATTGAGTGGAACAGGCAGAAACTTACCGCTCATTTAGTTGCTTATTCATTTGTCCATATTTTCATTTATTCTTAATGACGTCTAAAATTGTTGACTATTATGACATAAGGGCTGTGGCACATCTATTATCTTGCAGCCAGAACTACAGTTTGCACAGAGTGACAGCTAGTTTTAGAGAGGAGGTGGAACCTGAAAGCTATAAATAATTCTGCATTCATAATTTATTAGGGAATCAAATTGAAATGCAAAATATCCAAAATCCAATTTAATCAATTACCTAAACAATAATTTCAACATCCTCCCCTGATAGTTGTAATAGCATTTAGTTCAATTCCAATAAAATGAGGAGAGATATCTTTCACAATAACTCTAGCATGCTATCAATTTCACTTATACAATGAGATTTTCAAAAACTTATTGACCAGAAAATGAACAGCAAATAGATCTTGCCTTTATAGTTTTTAATGAACGGGCCTTTCCTTTCTACTTCTGAATGTCGTCACATTCCATCTGTTAAAATTAAAATTTCTATGAATAAACTTACATTATAAGATTATTATGAGCAAAATCCTGTAAGATGCTAATGTTTTTCCGCCCATATTCACCAGACCACTTAATGTAACGAGATATTACTTTAAGAAGCCATACATTTGGCCGTCCTTACCTTGTCCCACTGTCGCTCTCTGTCCAAAGTAATGATCACCATAGACGGATTGGTGAGGTGGCCATCCGGGTTGAAGGATAAATCACGGTGTTCCCATGTGACATTCAACATGTGCCTGTTTAAGAGCAACAGCAGTTGGTAAATTTTAATTTCAGCAAAGAATAAAAACCTCTTCATTTCTAAGTCTTGGTTTTCCTGCAAAGTTTACCTTTATTAACATATGTAAAATAATGTACGGAGCCCTGCTCATGACATAAAGACTCTCTCTCTCTCTCTCTATATATATATATATATATATATATATATATGTGTGTGTGTGTACTACTGCATCAGCTGTTCTCATTTTATAGTTGATTTCAATTCTCCAAAAAATGGTGGTAATTACCAGGACCATTTGGAATGATGTAGAAACTTGCGTTTTCTCAAAAAATTTGCACAATTTTAGAGGGTATAAATAATTTTGGACATGGCATTTTTCAAAAAAATGTAAAATAAATATCAAAACACCTCATTTTTTCATTTATTTGTCTATCACAATGTCTGGCCATCTTTTGTCAGATGCTTGAGCCATTTCCAGCCAGAAGACACCTATTGGTCAAATATAAATTCACTATAGATCAACATAGTATGGTATGGGTGTGAGTCATTTTGGACGTGACTATGTGTGTACACACACACATGTATATATATACACACACACACACATATATATATACACACACACACACACACACATCTCTATATATAGACATCTGCATCTGCTGGTATGGGCAGAGATAGGTTAATTTAAAGGTTGGAATAAAGTGGCCACCCGTTCCATATGTTACAGGATCATCCAGTATTGAAAAATTAAATGTATATGCATATAGAAGTTTTGAACCAATATGCAATGTGACTTGTCCCATATTCGCTACTTGACCGCCCCCCCCCCCCACCAAATTTTACTCTAGCCCCCGCTCGGCATATTTCATCGTGAGAGAAGTCCCATGGAAGTAGCAACCCTAGGTTGGAATGACCTACAATCACGTTGTTATTAGCAAGGGCCACTTATGTGCAGAGCCCAGCACTTACGTAGAATATTGAGAGCCAGGGCACTTTACCAAACTCGTTCCCTCATTTTAAATAAATCGTGGGCATGTTTAATTAATTTGTTCCCTCGCTTTAGTTAAATCGTAGCCACGTTTTATTAATTTGTTCCCACGATATATTAAAACGTGGCCACGATATATATAGTTTGTATCGTTATGTCATGAGCAGGTCTCCGTAAAATCCACTTCAGTTAATTAATTTGAATCATTTAAAGATAAGCCTCTCCACACTTGCTGACACTGGGTGAAGCATCATAACATAGTGGCATGATGTACTCATTTCCCATGCTTAGATTGCAAATGGCGAAGCCTTTCATTTTCTGTCCTTGTGTCTCTCGAAAGCATAATCTCCCCAAAGCTTAAAGGATGTGATTAAAACATTGTCTGTAATGATGGTAGAAGCCCCCTTGTGAAAAGACTATTTAACCTGTTAATCTGTGTAATCTTATTAGCAGATGGAAGGACTGGCAGAACCAAAGCCTTGTATAAAAAATATATTGCTAAAAAAGGGTTCTATCAACATAGTCGGTATACAGAAAGCTTAAGAGGAATTTCACTTGGATGAAAAATACTCCACTCCATAATTATCAACAGGAGGGAAAATTCTGATATTTGTGAGAACGTACTCTAAGTAAAGATGTGGTATACGAGAAAGTGATATTTAATAAGTTATAGTGTTTTAACTGAAATGTAAATGTTTCTTAAAAAGGACACCTCAGATCCAGTCAAAATAGAACTTTAGTTTTGTTAGTTCTGTGCCATTTCAGATTAAATTAATAAGTAACTTGACATGATATACAGAGCTGGACATCATTCCATTTTCAGCAAACAATAATGCATTTAGTGTGACAGTAGGCTTTTTACTGGGCATGAATCAGGAGGTATCTGTCACTCACCAGGTCATCTGACCTGTATCTCTTTAGGCTCTAGGATAGAAACTAAAGTATCAATGGAAACTCATATTAGCACAGGGGAAATGTGACCTCTGAGGTATCAGGTGACCACTCCACTGAACAACTTCACCACCATTGCCCATTACATGTGATATTTTTTATCTTCTATCTCAGTTTATCTTCATTCATGATAGCCTTTAATTGGATACCACATTAAACATCTGCTCTGAAAGTAAATATAGCTATAGTGTAGTTATGAAAATGAGCTAACTGCTAACTAATTATATTAATACCAATAATGCATTCTAATCTTCACAACCCTTTCCCTATGATAGTTCAGTAAACAAAAAGGCCTTCACTGCCAAATATAATGCTAAATAAATTATTTGGTAGTGAAAATACCTGAAAGACAAGAAGTTTCATTCAATATGCTGTTTTTTTAGACCATGTATGGTCTGAAGACAGATATCCAACAAGAAATGGTCTGAATAGTTTTTAAAAATGACATAATCCAACTTCGGTTCCTGGAGTCCATGATCAATTATCTGACCTTCACCAATAATAATCAGTGACTTTTACAACCTCCTGCCCACAGATGCAATTGAGCTTGACTAGTATTTACTGTCTTTCTCGACAGAGATAACTCTTTGATATTAGGCGTCATATGACAAGGTACCACTTTTTCCTTTTCCTGTACATTGACAAAGGGAAGTTAAAGTGTTTCCAAGGACACCGGAACTTCACCTTACTTACCATCAACAGATATATTGCTTTGTCTACTAAAGCAATCATCCAATAATAAGTCTGACTAACTTTTATTAAATGGCTAATATCCTTTGCACTGACATCACTGTAATAGCACTGCAGAATAAGCAGACAATACTCAGGCAATACTCATAAAATAATTTTATCTAACATATCTAACATCCACATATCCTGCTCACACCATTATGATGTAATGGAATTTTACATTTCTTTATACTGTCAGAAAAAAACATTACAAATTGGACCTTTGAGGGTACAATTACTTGTCACTGAGGCTGTACCCTCAAGGGTCTGCCAATTGTACCCTAGCTGTAGGTAAATGTACCTTTTAGTCTAGTTTAAGGTACAGAAATGGACTCTGAGGAACATTTTTGTACCACTGGGGGTACATTAATGTTGTCTGTACCTCGGGGAACAAAACAGTACCCCTTTTTTTCTGACAGTGAGCAGATTAGATTAGATAAACTTTATTGATTCCTGGGGAAATCCTACAGTGAAAAAATCAGAATGTACTTGATTAAAGGTAAGACTGCACTCAAGAATTTTTCTTGGGAAGCTGTTGTCCAGCAGCCACCATGGCCTACCTGAATAGGGTGTTGTTGCTTGGAGGATGCATAGGACTGTGACAGTCATTGTAGCCCTCAGGGACAAACCCATGGTGTCTGCGGAAGCTCTGTACACCATTCACAATGATGGCCACCCCATCCCGCACCCGTTGCCGCAGACTCTTCTTCCAGCCATCCGTGGTGATGCTTATGAGCCCAATGGGAAAGCTGTCCGGGGGCACGAGGTCAGGGTTTCCCACAGCCAGACTGGGGACAATCCATATATATCCAGGCCCCACTAGCCCCGCCTCAGTGGCCATGGCAAAGAGGTAGCCCGCTTCCTCATGGGAGCAATAGACCAGCAACACCTGGGCATCGACCTGCTGCAGAATCCGGCGTGTTCGGATGTCGTTGGCAGCCTCCGACATCTCAAAGCTCAGCACATCTTGCAGTTCCCACAGGAAGTAGCTGGTGTCCGTGAAGGAGCGGATGTAGTCTACAAAGTTCTCGTGCCCAGGATAGAGACTGGTGATCACTACAAAGTTGCGCCAGTCATACTCCTCCATCACCTTGAACATCCCGTTGATCTGCTGCTCTATGGATGACCCGAGCTGCAGGAACGCCGAGCCTTCGCTCTGCAGGAGACAGGAGGATCCCGAAACAGCATGATATCAGAGCTTAAATGTTAGAAACCACAGGATGAACGATGCATTACGCCGTAAGGACAGTGGGAACATTTTCGAACTTCATTAACAAATGATGTCTGAGGCATTATGGACAAATCATTCAAAAGTGAAATGTAATGACTTCCTGGACACATATCAGTTTTGTCTGAAGTGATGCAAACTGATGTCTTTTCACTGTAATTTGGAAGTACCATAACGTGGGTCATGTTTGTCTTTCAGTTCCAAACACCAGCTTACAGTAAATATCCCTAGTCTATCATCATTTAGAAACGTATACATTATAAAGGTATAACATAATCAGAAAAAATAGGACAAGAACTATCTATATTTAAACCCACAAATTTACACATCAATGCCAGTGTCATTAATGATTCAGACTGATTACATCACATTTAGTGCTTAGCTAGCTACCGCACTTCTGCTACTGTTATCCTTCGAAGGCCATGTTTTTCATTTTAATGAATCAGCCCTAACAGCTCTAATGTGTCACTTCATTCAGAAAAGCAGTTATACTTTTGGTGGCACACTGATGAAAACACATCTTCCACAGTTTTGTGATCTTCCCTTTCATTAAAAGAAAAAAATAACATCTAAAAATATATTACTTAATAAAAACTGGTTTGTGATGCATAATTCACTGTACTCCATTTGTCAGCTGGGCGGAGTCTAAATGGATTCAGCTATATCCATATTAAATGCTGTGTAGAACATGGACTGATGCATATCCCGCACTTTGAAGAGGAGCCTTCCTGGCTTACAGATTGCTCTAAAACCTGTAGGTGCTCCTAGGGCGTTTAAATGCATATACAGTGCGCCAAAACCGTGTACGTTCAACCCCCATATATAAAAGTGCCTATTTACTTTGCATATACACCAATTCTCAACCTGTTGTATACTATAAATCATGCAGAGATTACAGATCCGTACCTAAACAATGTAAATTATGTGTAAAAACTGTACAGTAGGGCACTGTACCACTTTTTTAGGACCCAAACCGTACACAAAAGGATAAGACAAAAACACAACTGGTGAATCCTAAAAACACAGCACAATTAGTGAATGCTACAGTACAGTACCCAACAGCGAATGCTATAGTACAGTACGGAAATAGTGAGTTTAGCTCCGCTACAAACCAGTGCTAGACAACAGCTAAGTTAGGATGCCGGCCAGGGCATGTTTGAACAGACAGTGTGCTGACACACATCGCGTTCAAGGAGAGGCATATCGCTGCAGCCAGAAGCCTGTATGTCGAGTGGGAGGGGCAATAATGAAGAGGTTTATAACGAGGGGCTTGTTATCATCTGATACCCTAAAGCAGGGGTCATCAACCTTTTTGAAACTGAGAGCTACTTTACGGGTACTGAGCCATACGAAGGGCTACAAGTTTGATACACTCTTCTTAAATAACAAATTTGCTCAGTTTACCTTTAGTTATGTATTATTATGAATGATTAATGATACTCAGCTATGTGAAGGCACTGATCACGTTTATGATTTTATCATATCAACAAGACAAAATTAAATTTTAGACACTGCTCACTGGTGAGTTGTGCTATTTTCAGAACATGTTGGTGACCCCTGCCCTAAAGGCTGGTTCATACTTCTCCGCACGCGTACTAGCAGCCGTGACCGCACAAACCTTTACGACCCTGTTTGACTGCATCGTGTGTCTCCGCGGATAAACGTGTGCTGTACTCCAAAGGTATGTCCACGTGGCAGTGTACGTGCCGCTGTGAACACACTGCCCATGATTGATTCAGTAGTGTCTACTTTAAGCATTGGGGTAGTTTGCAAACCCTACAGACTATTCACAAGGTAATAAAACTGTCACATACATGTAAATGTGTGTGCATGTGTGTGCAGACTTGTCTTGAATTGAAAATCTCACACTAGCCAGCCAACCGAAGTAGGATAAAGAAACGGACATAAACCTCACTGACGTGGTACATGTGCAGGGAATGTCAGAATTATAATTTATATTATTATTAATAAGATTATTATTAATAATGGTATAAATACGACACGTGCGCATGTGCAAAGTACGCGGCGGAGAACTATGAACATTTCTGTGTACACATACACAGTGTGGATACGCGAGTGTTTTGCTTGTGCGGAGAAGCATGAACAAGCCTCAACCATAACCCTCTTAATAAACCCTTCCTACTCGACACTGCCCCTCCCACTCAGCTCCTGGCTCCAGTGATATGCAATATTCCGTGCACACGTACCACAGCAGAGGTTTGTGCCTGTTTTTCTATGCCGCAAATTCAGGGAGCCAGCTCACAGGGTTGTCAACTTTGGTCAGCTGGCTGGCGTAAGAAGTCTGTACACACATGCACACACATTTATATGTATGTAACTGATTTATTACTTTGTAAATAGTTTCTAGGGCTTGCAAACTACCCCAACTCTCATCAAAAGCTTCCATGTTGGTGTTTAAAGGACACTCTAGTAAATCAATTATGCACAGTGTGTTCAGAGTGGCACGTACATTGCCGCGTGGACACATTCATCCGCGGAGACTCACGATGAGGTCAAATGTGTCATAAAAGTTCACGCGGCCACGTCTCCCAGTAGCCGTGCGGAGAAGTATGAACCAGCCTTTAGGGTATCAGATGAGAACAGGCCCCTCATTATAAACCGCTTCCACATTGCGCCTCCTACTCGACATTTGCCTCTTGGCTGCCTTATGCGTCTCACGATATGTACTTACGCTCAAATTGAGCTCAATCCCCGCTTACGCACTTTGCACGCCAATTTGAAATAGTGCATACTGGTTAAAGTTTATTTTAAACATTTTCCAACAGCGATCATTCAGAAAAGCGTAAGATGCGGGCTGACTATATATACTCTTACATCTACTCTTACATCTTCTAACCGCTTATCAGGCAGGGTCACAAGGGGGGCCGCAACCTATCACAGGCAGCAGATGTGGAAAGTTTAATTCCAGAAAGTAAAAATCCAGACCAATAGTTTTACATTTTTAGATTCAGAAATAACTTCTGCGATGGTACAGTGGAGCAGTGGTTAGCACTATTGCTTCACATTTCTGAGACTTGGGCTCAAGTCTCCACCATGGCTCCATGTGTGTGAAGTTTACATGTTCTCCCTGTGTTGTCATAGGGTATCCCCACAATCCAAAAACATGCTGAGGTTGATTGGAATTGCCTATAGGTATGAGTATGCCAGCAATGGGTTGGTGCCCCATCCTGGATTTTTCCATGTTGTGCCCAAAGGCTCCCGACCCCCTGTGACCCTGAATAAGACAAGTGGTTACAAAAAATGGATGGGAATAATTACTAATTGCTGGTTGAAACAAAATTGTGGTCTGGATTTTTACTTTCTAGACCTGAACAATCCACCTCTGGCAGGCAGCACAGGGCACAAAGCTGGGGTCCACCTTGGATGTGATTTCATCACCAGACACACATTCACAATTATTTACTATGGTCAATTTTAAAGACGCTAATTAGTCTAACTGTATGTCTTTGGATTTCACAATGTACCTGGAGTACCCTGAGAAAACCTGTGTAACACGGGAAGAACACACAAACTCCACACATATAGAGAGGATGGGGTTTTAAACTCCCAGTCCTAGGGGATGTGAGGCAACAGTGCTACCCACTAAGCCAACATGCTGCACTTATACATATAAAAATTAGGTTAAACTTCATTTTCACCTTCAAGTTATGCAATGTATTAGTTACATTTATTTTGGAGTCTGCATGGTAAATGACCACTGACATTTCTCAGTGCAGAATTTCACATTTTGAAGTGGCTTCTATTGCAAATCAGGCATACAATGCGGTGTAACTTTATGTTCTGATGCTTTCATATGTGCAGAGGCCATATTGATTCAATGTGCTTATTCCACTAGAATGTTCTTTGTGAAAAACTTCATAATAAAGTAAAGCCCAATGTGTTATCAATCAAGCCAGGTAGAAACAAAAAAAAAACTGAAAATGTTTTATCCAGTGTTAAAATATCAAATACAAACCACAGCGATGATGTCAGTATCTTAATTAAACTATGGACCCCAAACAAATGAGCCAGATGGTCATAAGAAATTTCTGATAGGAAACATCTATAATCACGCTCCCCTTTGCCTGCAATATTAACATATCTGGAACACTTTCCAATTTGTTATTCCAAAAGTGTACACAGCTCCTGAGTCTTTTTGTATGTCACTCATAGCTTCAGATAAAAAAATTAATTACACTGTATCAGTTTTAAACCCATAAAGTGATGAAGGTCAAATCTTTGTTAAAAAATATACAGTGCTTGTTTCTTTTAACCTTGAAGTATATGAACCAGAAAGATCTGGCTCCAGCACACAGCCACAAACTGCAACTGATTCTATCTGTTTTATTACTTATCGTCTCACTTGAAGTTTGAATTGATCACTAAGTGCCTCCCCATTTTTCCTTGTTGTAATTCCACTGAATAGACACCAATTGTATGAAAAAAACATTTAAAAACTGTTAATAATAATTTATATTTTGCCAGGAAGCTGTACTACAGAGCAGTGAATGGGGAATAATATTTTCTTATGACTAATTTGAATCTGGTTTCACTCCACATTCTATTTTTGTGATTTAAATTAGTCATCTTAAATTTAGAGATGCTAAGAGAACTGGAATGCAAAGCATCTGGAGAAAAAGGCATCTGGTTTTCTACAAATGAGACATCTACTTTTCGCAAAACAAATCATTCCCGTGGGCTTTGACTTTGGGCTATAGTGACCCAAAGAGAGATGAGATGCATGGCAAGGTCCTCCCAGCCTGTCTGCTAAGGTGCCTGCATCCCGCCTGCTCAGGCCCCACACTGTACATCATCTGCAATAACATCGACACATTTAATACTGCCTCCAACAATGGAATAATGAATCATCTTTACTCCCAGCTTCTCACTTGCACCACTACAAATGAACCACAAACATACTTTGTCCATTCGCAAATAACAGATGAGGTATTATCAAGTGGCCTGTGTTTTAATCAATTCTTATTTTGTCACCATACTGAAGTGTTTGATCTCCTCCTGACCTTGGGAGGCTAAAAACGATGTATAGACAGAATGTCTACACTATCTCGTTTGGAGCTCAGACCTCGACTGCAGCTCTAACAACAGATTTTGTTAAGTGGTAGATATTGGGGTGCAGTGTTAATGTCATAATTATTTGAATTTTAAAGGACCATCAATACTGGCTAACAATTTAGATCTAGATATTTTAAAGTTAATAACCTTTTAGGCCCCATGGTTCAGATGCAGACATTCATTAGCATAATACTTTTCACTACAGTGTAAGTCAATAAATAAAATAGTTGTCAACATAAGATTCTGAGAATAAAAACTTATTTTATATTTGAGGCAGAGCTAACCTTTATTGGATTTCAGAAACATTCTAGTGTACAGTATAAAATTTGTAAAAACATGTATATATTTTTAAAACACAAATAGATGAGCACTGTATTCTAGCATTTTTTTAGCTTTCCATCTTCTCATAAGGGAGATTTACTAGTATATTGGTTAAGGATATAAATGGTCATTTTAAATCTGCTAGTTCAAGTCCCATGAAGAATGGGCGTTTTAAGATGGTCAACTGTATACATATTAATAATCTTTTTACTCTGATTAAAATATCAGACAGCAGGACATCCTGTCCCTGAACCTGGTCAAGCGACAGGACTGTCATTGGGTAGTGAATTCAACAGTCATCATTAGGTTAGTGAGACTGCACATAGTATGATTGGTTTGCAGTGTGAATCCATTCTTGATCATTTTCATTGTCTTGTCATTCACATAACAAAAGGTTCCAGCTGATTTTGGACTGTATTTTGTGCTTCAAGGATATCTGTAGAAGTAATTATATAGATTCCCCCAACACTGTAAGTTCAGGGTTATCCTTATTGTATCATCATTTTTATCTCTACTTTTAATGCAATATTGTTACATATTGTATATCTAGATTTTTTTGAACAATGTTTTATCAGTAAGTGGAACTAAGTGAAATGATACAATAGCTTAACAAAGAATTTGAGGACAGCAGTTTAAATATAAACTGCTCCAACAGCAGAAAGGAGGCATAAGGCAACATGATTCAAACAGGCGGGGTTTATAACTCCTATAAAAATCAAGCAGAAAAGCAGACAAGGTCCGAAAATTCCTCTTTAAGGCTTAACCTCATGCATCTCTCCTCTCTCCTTGAATCTGCCTGACTGGTCCTTTTAAAAAGCATGACCAGGCAATAGGTCCATGTAGGGCCAGCTGACTTTCATTAACTGGGTTTCCTAAAGGCACAGGCTGATCAATTGCTATGGCATTGTAGGTGCTTACCAAAGCCCTCCCCTGCGCCGTTACCTGCCAGCTCATACTTCTTAGTACATAAACCTTGGCCAGAAAGTTCAGGTCTTGGCAGGCCATGGGTTGTTCCGAATTTCTAAATAAAAACAAATCACGCAGAGTTAAAAATTATAAGTTTTCTATTTCCTTTTAAATAAATAATCAGTAGTCTAAATATAAGAAGTGGGTTGGTGTATATAGTGATTTTATTATACATGAGCACTTATTTTTCTAATTAAGCTAAGTTAGTGGTTCAAATAACAGATGCCTGGTATGTCACCTGAATAGATGCATATATTTGCCTTCAAACTCATTTACATGACTGCCTATAATGAAGCTGTAAGTGCTCCCTATTCCACTACTGTAACTATTCAGCATACTAATACAACGTTCTTCAGGCTGCAAAAGGCACCTCTCTTGAATTTTGAAAGCCAATGTGCTCTACTTCTATTTTGTATGCGTTACAGGTTGCAGGTACCACGTTAGCCGTTAAATGGTCCTGAAATGTCATTATTCCTGGTGCGATTAGAAGTAAGAGCCTGTTCTGTAACTGCGCTGAAATGTCAATATGCATGTACTGCAGCATTTATTTCTTAAAGTTTTTTGGTCAAGAGACCAGATCGATATTTCTCTTGAAAATTAAATAAAAGAACCCCATTCCTGGTACCCTTGTACTCAGTCATATGGAACTTCATTCTGGGCAAAAATCTCAAGAGTCTCAGAAAATGTATTTTTGGATCCCCTGTTTTTTTTTAATCTCTAGGTCTCAGTCTGCAACGGTGCGGGGGGGCAGACGGGCGTTATGCAATGAAGGTTATGCAACTGGGGTGCTTGGACCAGGACAGCTGAGGTACAGTTGGAGTTTAGGTCACAAAAGACTCAAAGTCCAATACAACTGACAAAAGCTTACTGGTTGGAAGAACACCCAGGGAATAAGGTGAGGTGGTATATATTTCTGGAAGAAGGTGATTGTTTCCTTCAGTGTGAGGGGCCTAAGTCCAGTGCCAGAGGGCTGACTGTGGCACCTGGGTGTCGAAAATGTTCCTCAAGTGCTCCACTATCAGAGCTGACCTAGCGAGGGTTGTATGGATGACCATAGAATCAGACTTCTTATTCAACTACATTCAGATGGTGTTGAGTGCATGTTGCTATGCTGATATGAGGTATGAAGTGAAAAAAATAGCAATCCAAATGGCCTCTGGTTCTGTTTATATGCCCTGCCTCTCTCAGAATGGATGACTAGGTTTGGCTGTTTAACGAAGTTTCATGGAAAAATGCTCTTTAGCATCTTTTTGCAGGGGTTTAGCTGTGCCTTAAAATAAGCCCGGTAATAGGGTGATTTGGAAGGAGAATGGAAAGGGCAAGAAACTCTATCTCTGATTAGCCCTTATCATACTCTCACAAATAGCCTGGCTTGGGGCACCGAGTAGCTTCTGTTGCTTCTGTCTTCATCTCATTGCAATTAATTTAATCCTGTGGTCCTTCATCACTTTGCCTGTGCATGGCAAGCATTTGAAAGGATCCAAAGGATCTTCAGCTGGGAAAACAGCTGTGTTCTTTAGTTCTGTATTAAAAAATATATTCATTACTTCAGTTGAAAGCAAGCAGCATTGTATCCTTTCATCTCAAAGCATGTTTTATTCTCACCTGCCCCTTTGTGTCATGTGGTTGTGACTTATGTTTGATATGAGCCTGGACAAAAGAGGACAGGGAGGTGAATATGAGAGATGAATGAGATCCTAGTGCTGCCTGCACTTGGACCATGATTCTAATTGCTACTTTAAGTAATTTGCTTTGCATTATGGGAATTGAGCTACATCATCACCAATCTGCTTTTCACCCTGTAATGGTTTTGCGTTACTTACCTCTAACTACTTGTCAAAAGTGTATCAGAGAAAGACATGGTAGTACGTAAAACAGTGCTCCAGGTAGAGAATAACAACAGGTGCTACCCAGCCATAAGGCCATGCAAAGAGTGGATGATGTTTCCAGCACATACCCCATGGAGCAAGGCTGTCTTCTGATATTAGGCTAAACCCCATGAACCAGAATCCTAGACCTGATCCTCAATCCACTATCACCCTGTGATTCCTAAACAGGGTTTTTCCAAGCCATGAAATCAAATTTCCATAATTGCCTATCCAGCGTACGGTCACTGTGGGATGGGAACTGATCCCATGATGGATGACATACCAATTAATCACAGGGCACAGTCTTATACTCTGGGCATGTTTGAATGTGTTTGGACTGGGTGAAGATTGTAGGTTCTCCGAGGGAAACTCACAGGAGTAGAGTACCTGCAAACCCGACATGCACAGACCCAAGGATGGTCATCAAACCCATAACCATGGAAATACAAGGCTGCAGAGCTACTCATCAAGTGGCCAAACCACCACGCAGACCAGTCAAAAATAATACTGTAAGAATATAGCACTGTTAATGCAGCATAGTGCTGTTGTGAACAACATCCACCCAGCAGTTATTGAATCAAGGATCAGATGTAGTGGGGAATGACATGTTGTACGTTAAGAAAAAAAAAAAAAAAAAAAATATATATATATATATATATATATCCATCCATCCATCCATCATCTTCCGCTTATCCGAGGTCGGGTCGCGGGGGCAGCTGCCTCAGCAGGGAAAC
>JAAGVU020000092.1:10414390-10425774 GCA_011763525.2 Mormyrus iriodes | reverse complement strand
CCGGGCAACGTAGCTCCTGGGATCACTGGAACACACAAACCCCTCCACCACGATAAGGTGTCGGCTCCAGGAGGGGTATATATATATATATATATATATATATATATATATGCTGCAGACCTCTGCAGCACTGTTGTTATGTAAGTTGCTACTTGTGTGAAATTTTGGCTAATAAGATTGATTAATGAAACTCATTAATTAGTGAACCATATAATTGGCATACGGCAGCCCACTGCGGTGTTTCTACTCATCAAATGTTGTCATTGGTCAATTTTATTAATTTTTTAAAATATTAAACATAATTTCTTCCCGCCACCTCCTGCCAGCAGAGCCTGCTTGCCCAAATGCATAAAGAAGTGAGTGAGCCCTCGGTAGCACAGTGGAAAGGCATTGAGTAATCGGTGTGAAAGTGAATTAGGGTGGCTGTTTACTGCCTGACCAGAACTCCCTTAGCGAACTGGGACTGTAATTTAAGTCCACTGACCCAGTGTACCCTTGAGGTATAATTTTCTAAGTCATGTTTGTCAACCATTATAATTATTGATTTATGTGCTGTCTTCTTATAAAACATTTCTCTGTGATGGGCAGCTGACAGTAAATGAACTTCGATTTTCATAGAAAGGAACATGAAATGGATATATTCTGCGTAAATACCACATATTGGGAACAACTGCTGGATTTTTTTTTTATTTCTATTTGATCTTAGCTCAGTCAACCTATTTTTTTAAGTCCTAGAAATCTTGTTCCTTCTTTCTTCAAAGCGAAAATTTTAAACACATCTTCACCTCCATATTAAAAGATAATGAGTTAGCAAGTTTAATTTTTGCCACCCACTTAAGGGCATTATCACACAAAGACTGGCATTCACAGCGAGAGGCCACTGAATTCATACCCACTAAACACTTGCTCACCATCAGCAGGGCACGCCGACTGTGCGTCCCCAAGTGCATACTTACTGATCATTACACTCCTTTCTTCTTCTGCTTCATAGTCCGTTAACATGCTCGGCACTCATTCCCCTTTTAAGACACCTGCCATGAGTTATCACAGTGTGCTTCTCAGACATAAGGAAGGCGAGAAGCCATTTGTCACCCCAGCATATAGAGACCATAAATATAATTTCTGCACCGGGCTGCGGGCAGATGTGTTGAAGGGATCATGATGCGTTATCCTTCCAGCTCTTTTCGGCAAGGCATGTGTCAGTGCCTGCAGAAGGTGAGCGTGGTAGCCTTAATCAGGCAGAGCGCGAGATGGGCTGTCACCCAACTCCACAGCGGGCCTCTGCTAGCCCCTAATAAGAGCCTTGAGCAGCCTGCGTCTCCATCACTGTGAAGACCCTCCCCCCTGCGCCGCTCCCACCGCCACCATGCACAGCTGATGGACTTTGTCACACCGTGACAACAGGCTCACACTCACTCCTGCGCCAGCACTTCCCATGCACGTCCCACTGCATGACTTTCATTTACCTTTGGGCTAAAAGAACCCCATGGTTGGCATGAGTAAAGCTACTCAGTTCATCCAAAAGGATTGCCCTGCGTTTAAATCCTGAAACTCTGTTTGCATAAAGCTGCATATTTTTCATTAGTTGTGCTTCCTCGAGATTATGCACTTTGTATGGGCATCAGAATGTTCCCAACAGAAGCAAATCATATCTAGGAACAAGTATGGTTTTTAGAATGAAGATCTGATAATATCTATGAATAATATCTATGGTTGTATGCTGAAGTCAGTTTGAATAATATTTTTTCTTTCTTTCTCACGTGAAATCAAAATAGCACCATGATTTTAAGTCAATGTGTTCAGCTAATCATCTGGCTAAACACAAAATACACAAACACATCACATACTGACAGGGCCGGATCTACTTTTGCAGGGGCCCTAGGCAAAGCTTTACTTGGGAGGCCCCCATACCTAGAAAATTGATGATCATCTCACTTCCTCTGCAACGCAGGTAATTCAAGGGCCGTAAGCAACTGCCTGTCCTGCCTATACCTAGAGGCGACCATGGTTCTGCCTGCACATACAGAATTTCATCTGACATATATTGTTTTTTATTATTATTTTTAATTTTTTGCAATATCCGTATTTCTAAATTATATTTATATGACTATATAATGCACATTTTTCTATTACTTTTTTCATGCTGTAGGTAGCTGCCCAGTTTGCCTATAACTGGTTCTGTTCCTGCACACTGCCCTGCTTATTTCTTTGATTCATTGACATTTTGATGGAGTACTCTGTACTTTTCTGTCAGGAAAGAAGCTTGTTTTGTTATGTAGTATGTAGGGCACCGTACCAAAGTCAAAGAGCACTTAGCCTGTCTTCTGTAATTAGTATTTAGGCCGTCTTTACACAAGACGTAATTCTATCCGAATGCATTTCAGCACTGACAGAAATCAAAAGTAGCAGAGAGCTGCATGTTTCGGCAGATTTCCATTTCGGCGGGAGTGGATGGCTGCACTTATTAACCACCGCCACTGTTAAATCGTCTCACATTAACAGTGGAGATCATCAGTCTGTTTTATCACTTTTCATTATCAGGTCTTAAAACGTTCTGCTTATTGATGCAGACTGGAAAGTCTGTCCCAGTGGGTTTGTGCCTCAACTTGTAGAGAGTGATCATGATTAATACGTAACTATTAAATCTCTAAGGCACACATCAACCTTGCTCAGTTCCTACCGGCTATAAAGTTCTATGCTAAGCTGCTCCCCGCTGTGTCTGAGCACTTAAAAGCCTTTATATGTATACTTGCTTCATCTTGGTTTATACCCACTGCTATTCCTTTCTAATTATGGATGCTCTTCACTGCTGCCCTACAGCCCAGCTCAAGGATGCCGGGTCTGTCAGGAATTATTGTTTAGCACTGCTTGCTCCTCTGTGACCCTTTCAAAGATACGGCCCCCGTAGCCGAAACTTCAATTGCTCACTCTTCTTGACAGAAGGCTTTCTCAGCCCTGGACAAGCTTAGGGGTAAAGGAGGGCCAACTTTGCAAAGACGGCAAAAACAGCACCAAGGCATATATTTCCATTCCCGGTGAGGTGTCATATTTACAGTAAGAGTGTGGTTTTTACTTTCATATGAAGTTGCAGAGTTCTCTTACCTGCCTGGAGCTTACAGGGACAGGAAGGGTCCCGACTGCGTGAAAGATATCAGAAGCCCTAAAAGAATAGAATTCACAGAGCCGAAAAATGCTCGAATTTCTAAAAATGACAGAGAACTACAAGCACCGACAGAATTAAACAGCTGTTCCAGGCATGCCTATGACACGTTGCTGGTTTCCATTCTTGGCTTTTCTCAGTATTACCAAACAACAAAGTTTATACCCGGGGTTCAGTTTAAATTTTTTTGTCCCATAATTGCAAACCTTAGAAGCTATAGTAGGAAGACTTGTAATAACATTGCATCTGCTTGCATTGTTATAAACAGGAGAACAGTCATGGCCATCAGCCACGTTCTTCATTTTAGGTGTTCATATCAGAGAGATGCCTTATCTTCGTACCCACAAGGTCCTGTTCTATAGGATGAAATCTAATCAGAGTGGGACCTATGACAGGTATACTCTGACTGAACCAATCAAATACAATAATGGTTGAACTTAAAATTCAGTCCCTAGTAGGTTTTGCCTATATATAGGCATACCTCGTAAGTGGAATTAAGGTATCTATCTATATCACTGTGTAAGAAAAAGTTAAAGTTGAGAGAAGCTGAAGTGTTCTAACAGTTTGACAATTGAACAAGTAATCAATTCAAAGATCTTTCTCTTGTGTCTGGACATGAGTAGCTGTTACGCAATCACTAATATGAAAATACCATATGTAAATTGTCATTTGCTGATGATCTGCTGCTGAAAACCGTTGTGCACACATAAGTGAAGCTTTGGGACAAGGAGGTTCCTTGAAAGATGGTAGCTAGTCATTGTCATGCGTTCATTGTGACACTGACGATGAGAGACATAATTTCATACTTCGGTAATTACCAGCATTTAATAAGCTGAAGTCAGCTCAGGGTATGAGCTCTCATTTAAAAATAGAGGCAATCCTTTTGTTGGGCTGAACAAAATTATTGACAATCCCCTATCAGCTAGGTTAGCTTCCTGAGCAGAGTTAAGGGTAGCTACCACTCTCTAAACATGAAGAGATTGAAAGTTGTATATTAAGTGCATATAAAACAACTCATGTTATATATAACATTTTTCTTTCATGATGATAAATTAAATGTGTTCTAGCCTTTGGTTGTAAAAATTTATGCTAGAAACTACAGGAACAGCATATTGATTGTATTCTCGACATAACATTCCAAAACAAACGAACTCCAGCACTCACAAACGCAGCCAAACATGTTCACAGGCGATAAAAATACTCATGGGGGCACTGTTTTAGCTAAAACTGTTTCCAGTTGCTTCCAGCTAGGCAGTCACTTGAATGTGTATTTGACAAGCTTTATTCACAATATAACATCAGCCAATGACAGCATGGCCTGACAGAAGCTTTTGACTCCCTTCAACTCTCAGTCGTTTTAAGTACATTGTGGGTATGCAAGCCATCATGTTGCCTTTGTCTCTCCACTCCATGTCAGACGTGCCCACCTACTAACCTTGTGTGGGAGAACAACTGCTGATCCCCCACTGATGCCCACGATGGGCACGGCTGTCTGTGTCGAGATGAAATCCAAGATCTGGGCCACAGCCTCGGAGCCGATGTTGTCCTCGAACACCACGCCATGCACGCGGTGCGTGGCCAGTGTGTCGCAGATGCGGGTGAGTAGGGCACGTGGGTTTGAGTCGTTCACCAGCACCGTGATGGGGTTCACCTCCAGGGGCAGGTCCATGAAGTTGTCCCGGCTCAGCCGCCCCTTGATCTCCATCTGGTAGGCGGAGCCGCTGAACACCACTGCTACATTGACGGTAGGCTGTTCGAATGGGCGACCCTGGCAGTAGGTGGCGGCATAGAGCAGAAAGAACAACAGACGCCGCAGGGAGGCTCTCAACTGTCCTAGAGGGAGGCCCATCTCAGCCACCTATGCCCTGCAACAGAAGAAAGATTTTAATGGCACCATTACTTACTGACTTTCTTCTAATTACTCTTTCGCCTGGAGGCTTTGCCTGAGAATGTATCTTTAGTTGTCATATATTGAATGGTCTCTCTATGTTTCATATTGTGTTTTGTATTACTATTTAATAGATTAATATTTCATTATCTGGCACAGTAAATCCTCATCATTTGCTTCTGTTGATGTTGGTTTCTTCCACTTATTACACCCACTGACCTGAAAGTCCATAGCTGCAAATTCACACAATGCCTCACAGTCTTGGTGTGACATGAGGTGCAGTGAAAGCCATTAACACGCTGATAAGGAATACGTGCTGTCTTTGACAGCGTTTAATTGTGTCATGATAGTGTCAACAGCGCGGTCCAGCCAACACAGCGAGACTGTGAAACTGGTCCCTGACTCACTGAAGCTGATGGAAATTAATGGTGTAGCTGTAAATGAATGTTTCGTATGTTGGCAGACCGCACTACACTATAGTCATATGGATGTATGTCATCTGTTTATTTGTTTTTCACATTTGTTGTTGCTGTCGTCTCTGTTTTTAGGAGTTCAGCTAACACCGATAAGTGTTATTTATTTAGTTCATTTTATTCATCTACTCTGCTTATTGAGTATTTCTATATGCTTTCTATATGTAATGAATCAGTTTGCTTTAAGTCTTATTCTCCTCATATTGTTGCACATGTGATTGCTTGTGATAGTGTCAGTGGGTGGATGCATTGTGATTCGTTATAATCCCTCTTGCATGGCGTGAATGCGATCATCGTTATGGATTCTGTGCGGGAATTAAAACTGCGATTTTCCATCTCACCATCATAGTAAATGCATGCGGGGAATAACCCTAATGTAATCATATTTATACCGGCATGTTTTATTTTGTGTTTAAACACCTTTATGAGCTGTACAAATCAGATGCGTGAAGGACATGTGGGTACAGATAATGGATGGATGACAGAGGGGCTTCAAAAAGATGTGAGGACCTATGTTACTTGAAGGTGGATGGGAGTATATTTAAACTTACATTTTGGAAGAGCAGCCAGGTGATAAACATACTTTGTAAATCTCAGCTTAGAGGTGTGAAACCTGCCAAACTTGGCACAAAACCCGCATGTGCCAAAGGATAAATAAGTTTACCAGGCAGGTTTGCAGGACCGCCTCTGCTGTGATATTTCACAGATCATTCTCATGCCTTGTGAACTGAAGCTACTGTATCTGTATTGTTTCTGTCTAAAACCACTACACACAGGAATCTTAGAAAGAAAAACAACAGAAATTCACAATGACCTACATTTCCACAGCCCTCTACTGGTAGACAAGGGCAAACCGGCAAGAAGAATAGGTAATTAGACGGTTTTGTTACTGTGTAAAAAAATGTGAATGACATGATGTATGAATGCAGTAGCAAAACATCCTGTTGAGAAGTGAAATTGTAAGAGCAGATTTAAAGAGTATGATTCTGACCCTCACTTGTCATGGAGCAAGATGGGGGGGTGTCGTTTTTGTAGTCTTCAGTGTCAATTCTGTCCAAGACTTCATATAAAATTCCAAAGCAGAGATGACCAGCTAGTGTAACTTTAGAAGACGGAGCAATAACTCGGCCCAAATGTCCATTCAATATGTTGGTAGTTCTTCACTATATTCAGGCATTCTCTCATTCAAAGCTGCCTGAATTTCTATGGCTGCCCTACATGCAAAACCAAGTGATTACGAGAAGCTGCATAGTTACCCAGCACACTGAAGCTTTTGGGATCCTCTCTAGCTGTGTTTATTGATGCACTCTCACATTTCTCCTTGATGCTGCCTGGTGGCACCACACGCTTTCTAAGTTTGCATCGTGGGACACCTCTCTCTCTCTCTCTCTCTCTCTCTTTCCCTCTCTCTCTCCCCATCTCTCTCTATCTCTCTGTCTCTTTTAATCTCTCTCTCTCCCCCAGTAGACAGTTGCGGGCTGGTCGGACTGTTTCATCCCAGCTCTCGGGAATGAGTTCCAGCTCAGTTCTAACAGCGCTAATTGCTAACTGCTAATTGCCAGTAGCAGGACTTTGTAGTCTGTTTAAACCCAAGTACAGTTTGCAGCGCAGCAGTGGGCAAAGTTAAAGCACGGTGAAAAGCAAACGGCTTGTATCCCTCATGATTGTCTAGAACAGGGCCTGGCAGGCGCCTGTAAGCATGAACAGCAGATCGACACCCTCTAGTGGGAGTAAACCCAGTGACAGGCTTTGTGCTCAGACACGACTCCCCCACGGCCATCCGAGCACGTCTGCCTTGCTGCCGACACTCAACTCTGCGTGTCCCCCACTGGCCGCCAGCCGCCGCCACGCTTCACGGCACGCCTACCCCCACCCTGCTTATGAAGAGCAAATAGTGCCCCGTTGAGCTGGCCCGCGCCACTCTGATTTATTCTCCCGCTCTCTTGCTGGTCCCGGCATCAGGTGGTGGACGTCCTCCATGCATGGCAATGAACCACGAAGAGAGGATCCGCGATTCAACCACTTGGGAGAAAAAGAAAAGAAAAGATAGCCACATAGGCAATGGATAAGCATCGCCTGAGACCATCTTTACAAACTGTGCGGGGAGTGTGTCTATGGGTACAATGCGCCGATAGACAGGCGTCCACCAGCAGACCTAAACCATCACAATGCTACACAGTGACTGGACCAGGTGAAGCCCTCGTCCCATCTGAGGCCTTAATACCGATGGAGGGCACCGAGAACACTGGGGTATCTGTAATGTGCATGCAGTCCAGCTCTCAAGTCATCAGTGACATAACAGAAAGGAAACGATAGAAGATCAAATTTCAGAGGTTAATTTAAGTGCCAGCTTGACCTGGTTTTACACAGGCATTCTCTACACTAGGTACAGGACTTATAATAGTTAGATAGTAGTTAGATAGTGATCTATATTTTTTATTTGCTCAGAAACAAAAAAACACAATTAAACATTACAACATATGTAAATAAATAGTATCACAATAAAAAGCATCAAAAATGTCTTATTCTCCATCCAAAATGTTACTGATATCTTGTTGGATGACTAGATGAGCATCGCTTCAGTTCCAAAACCTCTCCTCAGGGGAAACCCAGTCATTCCAGCTCACTTAATTAATTAACTTCATTAGTTAACTTGATGAGTTATCGATTAGCCAAACATGGTATGCTAATGGTCAAGTCAACAGACACGTGGGCATATTGGATGGCTGCTGCAAATACTGGGGTGACTTTCAGAGAGGTTTTGAAATGGCTAAGCTGACACACTTTGACAGACATAGAATTGCAATGCCTGTACCACTCCCAACACACATGAGTCACCTCTGCTTCAGCTCTGCCCCTCTATCTTCCAACTGCTTATCCAGTACAGCGCTGGGGTGGGGGGGCGCATTGGGTTTGCCCTAAACAGGATGCCAGCCCATTTCTAAGGCATAGACGCATATACTTATATACTGCAGATGCCAGTTCAACTACATGTGTAATTGTAACACATATATCTTCACTTAGTACAATCAGAATAGTTTAGACATTTATTTCATCTATGTCACATTAATTGAATCTTTGCAATCCTATCACTAGCTGTTTATCGATACCTGATTTAATGCAGGCTGTCACTCATTTCTTGTTGCAACATATACGGAATGACAAACTGCAAAGCACCCCCACCCCCTCGTCCCCCCCACCCCGACTCAAACCCACTCTCCCAGTCATAAAATGAAGTAAATTAAGATATCTTCTGCAAATCAGGAGAAGGTCAAGTGATTGATATTTCAACACACTTTGATTCTCTTTTGCTCATTTACTTTCTGATTTATTCTTTGTCACCCATCTACGTGCTTCATCCTGTGATCAGCTTGCTTCCATTTCATTGGTTGTTTTTCGATAAATAACCAGTCCCTAGTTTCCCAGTGGTCTCAAACATCAGAACTTCCCAAGGCACCCTTATTTTCTGTATTGCCATTCATCTCTCTGCTTTATTTTGTACTGTCTCCAGACCAGAAGGTCATTATGCAGTTGTCACACTCTTGTCGCTGTTCAGGACAGCCCCCACAAAACCCAGCTGAACCATAAAGCTTGCCAATTGTGAGGACTGTGGGCAGGGTGAGACTTCAGGTGATTTTATAAGTCCAGCACCTGATTGTCTTTCAGAGTTCTCAAACGAAGCCATTCTTCATCTTCTTTTCCCTCTGCTTGATTCTTTGGCTGTCTCCTATCTAGTGTCTGATACTGCCTATCCTTATATTCTTCCAAGCTTCTGGTTCTTCAGTTCCTGAACTCCATTCTCCATTCTTCTCTGTCCAAGTGCTCTTCCACTCCAGTCTTCATTACCCTAACCCTCATGTCTTTGCAACATGTGGCATTACTTCTGGATTCCATTGCTTTTCTGAGAATGTCTCTGCCTTGCCCTGTGGTACCTTCTAGCTAACCTTTTTCTTACGATTCGGAAGATTCCATCCTGGGATCTAATCCTTTGAAGCCTCCTTTTAAGGTTGTCTTAGAAAGGCATCCATAGGCAGGGTTGGCCTGACATTTTTCATCTTGGGATACACAGCTTCTCTGAAAACCAATTAACATTATAAATTAATGTTACATAAAGGAAACCCCCTCCACCGGATAAATTTTAATTATTAAAAAGTTCTGAACCTTAAACACCCCTCCCCTTTTTACTATTTATATTTCGGTAAGGTAGGTCAGCCAACAATTCGTCATAGAAATTCCTACCATGTATTTTATCTGAAGTTTTGAATAATAATGATTCCTTGTTGTAATGCATTACGGTTATCTGTTTTCGTTCGTAACAAATCTACATCTAAACAGTTCACAGGATGATTTGCAGGTGTAAAAGAAGAAAGAAAAGTGATTATCGGAGAGTGATTATACTTTTGAAAAGCAAGAGCCATATTTGTCAGGCTTTTAGTAAAGGGGTAGTACTACATTGCAGGGTGGTGTGTGACTCGGTGGACTACGCCTCTGTGCCTGTGACTGGAAGGTCACCGGTTTGAGCCTGGCTTCGGCACAATAGTTGCATGTGCCTGGGCCCTTCAGCAAGGCCCCTGACCCCCAGCTTACTGAGCACTATAGGTTGCTGTCCTTCACTGTGATTCCCCAAGCTTGCTCTTGTCTGTGCATGTCTCTTGTAGAGCAGGATGGGATAGGCAGAAAGAAAATTTCACTATGGGGATCAGTAAAGCATCATTCTATTCTTCAGATTTCACTGGATTAGTTACCAAATATTATTCCTTACATTTAATCTCACCAGTATACCCATTTAAGTGCTGCTGATGAGGAACTGTGCAGCTCCAGCGGCCAGCAGCAGAGCAGTGATATCGCTGTAGAAACCTTTAGCATGGCCCGTAACCCCAACTCCCGCGGGGTGCCGGATGCTGACTGACATGCTCTCTGACCCTTTGCTTGTATGTCATTTTGGAAAAGCATCTGCTAATTTAATAACAGTTAATGATCTGTCAAGGAATCTTTTGAAAGGAAACAAAGCAATTTAGCACTTACTCCTCAGGTGTGCCCATGTTTTACAATGAACTCTGATTAATAGAACAGACCAAATTATGCATATCGGCTTGTCATTATTTGTCTACATCCCCTTACTGTTAGGAGAATTATGTAAAAGATACACACATAATAAACTAGATGCCTTGATCTCTCTCTATCCATAACTGCTTGCATGATTTATTTTTCCAGCTACTTGGAGCTTGTCATTTGAAGTATTTGGTTTATAGTGAATTACACCACTATGAGCAGGACAACAGCTCATTACAGTACAGTGTCACAGTCAGGGGGTAGTTTGTGCCTCGTGCACCTAAATAGCCTGTCCTCAGATAGCATGGAAAGCAAATCACCCGGAGGAAACTCACACAAACAGAACAGGGGGTGCAAAGCTAAACCGACAGTCTTGCAGCTGTGAGCTTACAAAGCTACGCTTTGAACGACTGCACTGAAAACACAGCTGGAAAATAATACAGTTTAAAGTTCACAGCAATGTTTTGACTTTGAATAACATTTCTTCTGAGAAGCAATAAAGTTTTTAGAGACGGAGACCACCTGTGTAGCTGCACAGGCTGCTTTTAAACATTTTACGAGTGAAATTTGTAACCGCAGTACTGGGCTCACCACAGGCAACATGAGCTCTGCCATTTTATAATTATGTGCCAAACTCGTAGTGTCTGGAATCCCAGGTAATGCTAGCAGGTGTGCAGTTTCGTGGTAGAATAGGGCTGTGAAGAGACGTTTTCGAGGGTCAGGTGTTCGACCAGGGGGTCCCTCTCAGTAAATTTTGCATGATCGTCGTTGATGGAAAAGGTCCACTCAGGGCCCCAGAAGCAGACCCCCA
>JAAGVU020000092.1:10384357-10408195 GCA_011763525.2 Mormyrus iriodes | reverse complement strand
TTAAATACATTGTGAGGACATTTGGTCCCCACAATGTAATATATACAGTACATAACACACACACACACACACACACACACACATTTTCATTTAACCCTTTGTGACCCTTGATTACACAGGGCTCCCAGTGTTCCCATATATACTCATTAACCGGTTAGATAATTAGATATACCTGCCTGCTAATGCAAACAGCAAACACTAATCATCTGGCTACAACTGAATGTTTACAGTGTGCAAGCAGAGTCAAGAGATTTGTTTGCTGTGCAACTAAGCACAACAACTGAACAGCTACAGTGCCTGGTATACGCTGTCCTGAATGTAGTGTGATTGTTGGTACCACACATGGTGATACTAGCTTCCCAGAAACAGCCACGCTCCTTGCATTTTTACACGCTACAACATCTAGAGTTTATGGACACTGTTGCAATGAACAAACAAAATTTAGCCAATGGAATTTCTGTTAATGAGAGAGGTCAGAGGAGAATAGCCAGACTCGTTAAAGCTAACAGGAAGGCCAAAAGTATGCAAGCAATCTTAGTACCATAGTGGTGTACAGAAAGGCTTCTCTGAATGCATAATATGTGTTCCCTTGAAATGGTTCAGGAGGCTGAAGTAGGTCCAGCCTGGAACTAGCTAATGAAGTGGCCATTGACTGTCCCTGTCATCTTAACATCTCCTGCCTATTTTAAACTGAAGATAAAGCTGTCAGTTTAAAGAGAAAGGAAAGTCAATCCATGATATTTTTTCTTAACTTACCTTAAAGTTTCACATAGGACAAGCAGGTATAGAACATGGATTGATGGATGGATAGATGGATGGATGGATGGATGGATGGACGGACAGATGGATGGATGGATGGACATTATTTCAAAGTTATGCAACAGACTTGTGGGATTTAAATATGAACCTCTGTCTGATGTCTGCAGTTCCCTAACCCTCATCTAATAGAAAAACGGTAATTATAGGGCGCACATTTCAGACCGCGGTCTGCACATCACAATGCTCCCCCTGAGTATGAAAAAATAGGTGTAGCTCCAAAAATCTAAGGATGGAGGAGCTGTGTCGCACAGAGCAGTCTCAGGGGAGAGGGAGCTCTCCTTTTCGCCTCCCCATTGTTCGCCCGTCAGGTCGGACAGTCTGCCGTGGCTCCTGTCACACTACAGGCAGCCACATCACATCTTCTAATAGTGACTCTCAGCCTCCTGCCCTTCTTTTCTGCCCCAAAACTAAACTGTTTCTCCAAAACCAAAAGGACTTTTCTCTCTAGAAAGAAAGCATCTCAACAAATGCCACTGCTTCACTTTTTAAACACCCTCTCGATAAAATATTAAAACAGTTTACAATTTAAAAAAAAAACTTCACAAAGTGACCTTTTTTGAGGAATAATTAAATTGCCATTTAAAATGTTATTGTAATAACTATGCAATCAAATGCCTGCTTCTGAAACTTGTCAGAATTTACCAGAAATTCCTGATCATTTCATGTCTCACATGCATAAACACTCACAATTTTTTTAATAAGACCATGTTTAATATTTGTATTTTTTAATTCTCACCAAGCAGTCGACTTGTTTATCCTACACATGTCCTAACCCTGCCCAGTGGCCCTCGCCCTCTAAAATGCTATTATCTCCCTTTTCCCCCATTTGGCCCAGACTCCCGCTGAGTGGCACACCTGCTACACAACTGTCGTCTGGAATTACAGCACCTGCTATGGGTCCCAAAATGCCGGGTCGGGGAGCGTTCCGCACCAAACGCATGCAACAGGGCTTTCTGGAGGGCGACCCGTACGAATTAGCAAAAGTAGCAATTTCCCCCCTAGGGCCCCATAAATGCAAAAAGTGATGGCCGACGTTTTCGCAGAAGGCGCACCTGTTTGACCGCAGGGGACGGCATCGGATACAAAAAGAGTGAAGGTAATTCATTACCTGCTCTGGCAATCCGCATCCAGCCCGGGCAGCCGACAGCTCATTCTCTGCTTGTCGTTTCCACGGTGGCTTTCCTTTTCTCCCTCTCTCTCTCCCCCCCTCCTCTTTCTCTTCTCTCGGCACTTGTTTGAGTCTATTTCAGTATCGACAGAGGAGCCCACGGCGCCCGTGGCGTGCTTTCTGGCACTTTGGCAGAAGGTCACATTATCTCTTGCAGGGCGCACTAGAGTGGGTTAAAGTACTGGTGAAAGTGTGCAGGAGAGATGAAAAAGCAGGGGGAGAGGAAGATGAGCTGGTGCCAGAAAACACAGGGTGGGGGGGAGAGAGGAATAAAAAAAAAAACAAGCGCAAAGAAGACGTCCATAAATGTCCTGCGCTTCTCAAGCCTGCAGAGGCAGCTGGAGGACTGAAATTGTGATATCCTCCTCGGAGAGGTGCGAAAGCAAGTGGAAGAGTGGAGCAGAGTTGTGACAAGCAGCTAGCCCGTGTGTGTTTAACAGAAAGGAGAGAGAGAGAGAGAGAGAGAGAGAGAGAGAGAGTGTGAATGTGAATGTATGTGGGAATGCCGCTACACACAAAGTCTAGACCAGCCCTTCACCTCCAATCAGCTGCTTCATCTGTAACCTTCCTCTCATGTCCATTGTTCAAAACAAGAGGAAACAGATATGGAAAAAAAGTAATTGGAAGTAACTAGAGTTGGACCAGCCGGTTTGAAAAAAATGATACTAAGCAGACGTACAAAGCTGGTCAGCTCACAGTGTTGATTGACACACAGGTATCATCCCCGGGGCTGACAGTCAAAAGGAGAAAACAGACACCTTTATATTTGTACTTATTTTGAGTCAGTTATGAGTTTCTTGCCAGTTTTTTTTTCTCAATAACCACACCATTTTTGGTCATTCAAAAAAAGTCAGAAAGCATACTGGGTGGCCGGTCCTACAGGTCTCTCTGCTTGCAGTTGGCATGACTGACCCAGACAGCCTCCCGTTTAATAAGGTTCGCTCCGCCAGATGCCAGATCTGTGGCAGGCAGAGCGGGCAAACAGATGGTGGAGGAGGCGATGGACGGCAGTGGGTCAGCTCTCAGCATTGCTGGGGGCCTTGTCGCAGGGTCTACGATGGAGCTCTGCACCCTCTGTCTGTTGTTGCTACAGACCTCCCAGTCTGGATGGCACCCACCTCCTTATTTTCACCCCCCAGTCCCTGTCACAGGAAGAGATTATGAGCCCTAATCGTAAATGTTATAAGGATCGGATTCTCTCTCTCTTTCTCCACCTGCCATGCCTTTTGCCCGCCCCCATCCGTTACTTACTCCACCCTCTAGCGCTCACTCTTCTTCCCTTCCCTCGCTTCCCATCGTGTGTCTTCTCTCTGCTTGAGCACGTTCCCCAGCAGTGCACTCTACATGAATTTTAAGGGACGATGAAAAAAAAACTGCGCCAGCACACGCCTGCGTTTCCCGCTAAAAAAAGCGCCACGACGCTCCCCGCGGCCCCATTTCGGCTCTTCTGGTTCGCTGCACCTCCATCCGTGACTGAGCTCCTACAACAGGTTCTATCCCCTTCAACAGGTATGCCTGGGACATCTCTGCTTGGAGCAGCATCGCCTCCCTGGCTGGGATCCCGTTCTCTTTTTCTGGGCCCCACATACCCCCTCCCACCTCTTATCTCTCTCCTTCCTCCTCTGTCTCCCCATACGTTTCATGCTGTCACTCTCCTCCTTTATCCTCTGTCTGACTGTCAGTCGCTACCCTCGAGTGTCCAAAAGACCCAAAGCAGCTTTTTATGTGTTTTTCTAACGGTATTAACAAGATGAGTGTATATCTAAGAATAGAATAGCAGTGCTACAGTGAAATTACACAAGTTTCATTTTTCAATATGGTTCCCATCAATTACTTTTCCATCACCGATACCGGCTGAGGCTAACTGCGCAGGATAATCACTGTTATTCACTTTCACACTTTGTTCCTGTTTTGTTCTTTGTGGTGGGGAGTTCTGACTCAGAACTGCTGAAACACAGCACTGAGGTAAGAGCCTCATTCATATTTCAGGCCTTCCCCAATATTAGTTCCGTTCTGCTTTGCTGTTTTGCTCTTCAATCATATTCTGTTTAGTGCACATCGTGCAGTAAAAATACATTTACAATGTCATTCAGCTGTATCACTGTCTTTCCAGAGTTACTTAAACAGTCCATATTTCACTTAATCGAATGTCCCTTCAAAAGAAAATCGATAACAGACTGAGCCACGTTGCTCACCATTCATACAAAAAACCTTATCAGAAATAAAACTGCAGCATTTTCGAAACAGATCAGGTAATGAAATGGCCTTATGGAGTATACTGTGAAGTGTAGACAGGTGTTTGAGGGCTAATATTTAGATCTGACTCACCAGAAATGATTAAGCTGATTAACAAATAATGTTGGAGGAGAGCCCAGGTTGTGCTGATGAACAGTACCACAGCCGACTCTGGTGTAAATCCTGGCCTTTCTCCATGTTTGGAGCATCGACAGTTCTCTGACTCACTGTTTTGCAAACTGTTTAAATTGACTAAAATTCACATTCAGTGTCAGTTATGTTTTAGTTTAGAAGTATTTAGTAATACTTCATTCAATGGCACACAGACATCAGGAATATTGTGACACTATATTATAGTATAGTATTAATTTGGTTGTAATTAGACGTGGTTCATCATGTTGACTTCATGCAATATCAGTCATTGGTGACAAAAATCTATAGAACACCCTGAAGAACATCCATGTAAAAATCCCAGACAAAAGCATGAGAGCTTATGAACAGAGTGGTTATGCAAACCATGCTCCATTACTTTTAGCTGTACGAGCAGAAAGCTAATTGAGAACATATGTAATGAGCTTGCAAATCTTGTTTCTGCATTATTTCTATGGCTCAATTCTGTAGATCTACTTGTCCATTGAATATCATGTTTTCAAATATTTACACTGCAGACATTTACACCCCCGCTCCACTGTCTGAAATGGTCCCACAACCAGCTATAATCACAATCACATCTCTCCTTCTCCCTGTACATTCCTATAAACACTAAGGGAAGTCATCACATGACCCTTCAATGTATGGTCCTGCCAGCCAGTGCGTATTTGTCAAACTGTAAAAGTCACCCTTATGTGCAATCCGTGTTTACAAGAAATAGATACAGTCCTTTCCAGTAAAATGTTTACTTGACGATGGGTTTTTGGAGACAAACATTTCATAAATAACCTGTCATATTTACAGCACTGGTCTGAGATAAACGTTTGTTTCACAGTCAGGAGATGCACTGTGGATGCTACAGCTGTTCTGATGAGTAGCCAGGCCAGTCACTCTGGTTTCCTTTACATATATGCCCTGAAGGCATGGACACACACGCAGAGAGGGACCCAGTTGCTTTGTGTACAAATGGCTATTGCTCTCAGTTTTGATCTATCTGCTCTGTGGTTGATGTGTTGGACCAATAAGCCCTCAATAATGAGGAGCACCAAAGTTGACTACAGCAACATATTAGTTAATCAGCAATAGCTCTAACTGATGAATGGGCATGTCAGATGTCTGCTACAGGTTTGTAAATACCATTCCTTATTATTCCTTTATTTGGTTGAATGAGGTCTCAGATCAGACTGAGGATTTTTCCTACAGTAAGGAGTTACTTGTTGGAACAATACAGGGGACTTCAGCCTCATTATATTGGCCCACAGACAAGCTGCCTTTAAAGAAATGTCAACAATCCATGTATTTAAGCCTGAACAAATCAGGAAAGTTCCACATAACGTCGCAAACAAAAAATGCTGATGTAGCACAACCATAAAATATCCTTGACAGCACACTACAGCCGAATCTTTGTATTACACTAGGATTTCATAGAAGCATAATATGCTGTTTTTCCCAGTTTCCCCAATCTTTTAAAAAATAAGACCTTCTCTGTCACGTAAACTTTGACCAGTTTGGTGAAGACTCCTATTAAATATTTTACATTTTTAGCAGACCAAACACCTCTGAAAGCGAGGACTTGCTCAGGACTCCTCTCAGTCATAGCTATTGATTATTTCCACGCCTCCTGCTAAGGAGAGATGGCCTACATATGTACCTGATAGGGCAAACGATCAATGCTGAGGAGGACAAGAGGAAATAAACATCAGCTGGGCCCGAATCTCATGTCGAGCACAGAGCAAAAACCCTGCAGGCACTCTGTAATTCTTTCAAGGCAGGCTGTACTCACTCCATAAAATGTCTCAAAAGGCAATCCCTGTGAGACTGTATTGTCTGTCAGGTTACATGATTTAAAAATAGTCCTACTGTATTATATATATCTATTTCTCTGAATAAGATTTCTTAATAGTTTGGTGCACTACAGTCTGATAAATACTATGACTAACCAGGCATCTTTAATTTAAAATTTAAAACACCTGGTAAGCCCCAGTGCAGACATATATATCGGTCTGTATATTGTATATTGGTATGTATTGGTGTATATATATTGGTGCAGCCAATGAGGCAGAAGGTTAGATGAGGGTGTGGGAGCTGACTAGCAGCACCCTATTCAGTCCATGCAATAGAAAAGAGTACAAACAAAAGTAAATATGTGTACTGCAGTTGCCAGGCCACTAGTTGGCGATGGTTACTAAGTCCTGGACAGCACACACCTGGGTTACTGAGAGGTACTGTGTTAGAAAAAGAGCGTGGATAATCCTGCTGCTGTAACTCTTAAAAGACAATTTGGCAGCAGTAAATGAGTGAATGGTCATGGAAGCAATAGAAAAGGGGGCTAGAGGCAGTGCAACAATCAGAATGTCGAGTACATCAGGGTAAATATTATTTAGAGAGAAGAGAAGAGAAGAGAAGAGAAGAGAAGAGAAGAGAAGAGGATCCCTGAAATATTACAGCAGGTGAATCCACAGATAAATCTGTTTTCTGTATTCCTTTATTTTTTCCCTACAATTCATTTATTGGCAAGGGATGTGACAGCTAAAGACACCAGCAAGCAGTATATACACATGGAACTGAGTCATTGAAACCATCAGCATCTGATCACTGACTTACTGGCAGGTTTCGTTCGAAATGTCACAAAATAGCAATGGTTGCTGTATTGGAGGTGATATGATAAAGTCACAAAGTGGGTGTGGGGACGTCATTAAAGGGGTTCAAGGAACAATGTGTAGGCCTGCTTTCCTGTGTCATGCAAAGACATTATTATTAGGGTATCAGGACTCACCATGACCCGGACCAGGACACATAGGTGGGATTATTATCTTTTTATTTTTGGGTTTTTAGTTAGTTTTTTTTTACTTTTTATTTTTTTGTAATAATACATAAACTCGTATACTAAATTGGAATTTCCTTCGGGATCAATTAAGTACTACTACTACTACTAAAAGTGTCCATATGCCCGTTTTACAGCTGGGGGGGTTAGGGCTTATTCCAGGGTGTATAAGGCACAAGGCACTTATAAATAATCCCACACTATGGGCAATTCAGAGATGTCGCTTAACTGCGTCAGTGTTTACTTTGAGAGCAAACCGGGGAATTCTAACTAAATAACAGTGTTCCAACAGTGTTAGTGCATGCTGGATTTAGGGATGCTTATGCAATTTTGAGTCAGCTTCACTTGGGTTTATAATTTTAATATTCGTTTTGTATTCTTAAATAGCCACGGCTTTAGGTATTTAATAAAAATGTTAAGATTTCCTAAGATTACCTTATTGCTGGCTCTAAACGTACCTTTTTCTGGTTCTAAGTAGCTTCAAACCAGAATGCAGAATTGCTTTGTGCATCTGATTACCAGGCCAGAGCCCTTCCCTGCAGAAGCTAATTAAACTGCCCTACTTTTTAGACCATAATGCTGGAAATGTGAACCTGTAGTGGTCCTGATGTAAATGGATAAACACATTATACTTCAGCCTTAAGGAAATTATCAATGGGGGGATTTAAGGGTCTCTACAAATCAGTAAGGGTGTACATCTCCACCTACATCCTTGACTTTTGGGCAGGACAGCTTGTGACAAAGAAGCAATTTATCTGATTCTGCCATTAACGGGTGCAGTCCGTTAGTAATTTCCTGAAATCCCTCTTTGAAGGATTACCTGTATCTATGTTATTCTCTGTGTTCCTTCATTGGCTTTGCCTGCTTTTAAATTTTGGTCTTCTGAAATAGTAATAAAATGGTGCTGCCCATTCATAATGCTAGAACTGAATATACATTCCCAGAATAAGGGGCTTTCAAATGAGAAAAGCAAGTTATTTTTTAATGTGTTGTTATAAATCTAAACAGCGTGTTGCATGTGGAAAGCTCCTGCTGAAACGAATCCATTTCTACCCCTGTCGTCATTGTAACGGGATCATCACTTCAAGGCGATTCTCAAGCGCAGCTGGAATGGTGCGTTATACACCTGCTAAAGTAATGGGTTCAGAAGCTTCACAAAGCATAATAATCTATGTCTACTGCGGGAGTCACATGCTCTGAAAATAGAGCAGGCTGGTTTTTTGGGCTACGTTAAATATACTCCCGAGTGCCACCGCGCCTGCCTCTGACAGCCCTCCTCCCCCGACCGTCGTCACCCAACAGCCTGACGCAATCACAGCTGGGACCCTGCATGCTGTCACTCCACACATGACTACCACGGGGTGGCAGAGATATTGATAGTAATTGCATCTCTTATTACAAGGGCATTTCGGCCTGGGGAGTACCCATGCCAGGCCCCCCTGCTCACAGGGCTTAACGGCACCGGCTTTTTCCCGATGCAGACGGCTACGCTAACAGGTGCCCGGCTAGGCTGTCCTGTGTTGTGTGGCGTGTCACTTACACTGCCATAGCCAGGTGTTCTGTGGATCTAATTCTGCAGCCTGGATGTCATTATTGCTCCCCGGGGCAGACACTGAATGCTAACCACTACCATGTCTTCTTTATTGTATCACAAAGGGGCACCATGGTCGTTGACTCCTTATTACAGAGTAAGGACTATGCCACAGCTGACATGAGCCAGGCTTTATTTTGTACCAGCTAGTGCAGATCTATTTGTAACTTGGGACAGAATTCAACAACAATGTCTCACTGCCACCTAGAGGCCAGTACTGACTTTGCAATAAACTGTATATGTTTGGTCTTCAGCAGAGGCACATCAACATGGTCAGAGGCCCATGGGCTATTATTGGAGTTGCCAGAGGACCCCCGACTCTTTTGTTTGATGGTGTAGATGTCAGCCTGGGAGGCAGGTGTGGCAATGGTAAGATTTAAAAAATTGTTTAGGCAGGGATCAGTCACGTGGTCCATATTAAATTGTGTTTCTATCCAGATGCAAAAATATGGGACAAATTGCATCCAGTATTGGTTAAAAATAAGACACAGCATTTTATTTTTCAGGTCCTAACTATGTTAGCTTAGGCCCCTTTTTAGGAGAAGCCCCCGGGTCTTCAGCGCTATATGGTAAATGCAAATAAACATCCTGGATGCATGTACATGTTGAATAGCAAATATGTACATCAAATAAGATATAAGAAGCAAATAATATGCATATTTCTAGTATTCTATTGAACACTGACTGAACAAACTTTAAGCTCCTGGCAGGTTACAAATTACATAATATTTTGCAAGCCTGTTAGGATAAACTTCGATGGCGAGACTCCGAATGCTGTGTCACGCAAACACACAGCAGACTGCAGTCATCACAAGTGCCCAGCCAATCAAACTGAAGGTGCCTGAAAACGTATCTAGCAAAAGAATGAGCTATCAAGGAAAGTAGAGAAGTAAAGACAAAAACCAGTGGCTCAGTTTAAGCTAACTGGAAACTGGTGATCTGTTCAACTTGTTTATTCAACCAAGGTGCACAGACCCACAAATGTATTGAATAATATTAAAGAAGCTAAATTTATACTTACAGTATTTCATTATAATAACTGGCAGTTTGTTGTGCCCAGACAATATATTATGCAAAAATGCTTTGACTGTTTGCTCACTCCCACAGCCTTGCAATGTAACTCAACAATCAATTTACTTCTTCACGTTCCTGGTCCTTCCAGTCCTGTCTTCCTTAGATTAATATCACTCTTCTCACTGTAAAAGTGTTCATTCTTAATCTACCATATCAAATCAGATCTTCTATGTTTTAACAAGGGCCCTTTTCTGCAGCCCCCCCCCCCAGGCAGTAGACTTTGGCTTTTCCAATATCGTATTTCCGTAACTCGACAGATGTTCCTCTCCAAAACTTCACACTGGGCTGAGTCATTTTCAATATATATTCTGAAGCGGTTCTGAGCTCCAGTATATAACAACAAGACCCATTCAAGTACCTGAACCAGCAGCCATTTAGTCAGAAGTCTAGCTCTTTGATAGCTGGACTCCCTGCCGAACACCATGACAGGGTAAAAAATATCACCCCCGACAAGGCTCTGTGTTCAGCACTCTATACACCCTTGATCTCGGAGACTACAACTCAATCTTCTTCACAGCCACTCTCCATGCTCTCCCACTCTCACCACCTGCCCCGTCTGAGGTGTTTCTCCTGCTGTTTCCTGCAGGGCCAGCTGCTTTGTGTACCGTGTGAGTTAAACCCCTCAGGGTTTGTCTTCTTCTCAGACCTCTTTGTCGGACGTGCCAATGCCTGCCCTTTCATTCAGTCTTGATTCTCGCTCTCCTTTTCTTACACTAACCTTCTAGCTTAAGGGCTCTTTGTATCACGAACCCACAGAATAAAACTAGCTTCGGTGCTGCACATGCTCCGAGCAGCTCTTGCACACACTGGTGCCCCCACCATACAGTACCTGGAATATGTTGCCTCTCTTTCTCCTACACATTTGCACACATGTATTCTTAATTTCCTTCAGGTTTTTCAGCATCTGGATCAAATTCTTTAGAGACAGCAACATTACAGAGAAACGCATTTTTCCCCTTTTACAGTACATTTAACTCCTATCTGTCTCAATCCCATATCCAGTCACTTATCACATGCCTGACCATTTTCATTTTATGGGACCGCTCTAGTGACCAGACAGACCTTTGTCCCCATACCTTGAAACCATCTTTGCAATATTATTTGTGACAAATTAACACCTTTTCCTAGTTACCAGGATCAGTGGACCACCTGTAATGAAGTAAATAACATCCATTTCACTTGACCGTGCGATGTGGAGGCTATGTGGCCTGCCTTTGTAAAAGTACACATAGAAGACTATGGGCACTTCTAAAACAAGCAAACACATTTCTATCACTTAATTTACAGGGAAATCTTATAGAACCTGTATAGAACCAGAGAAGACCAAGTTCAGTTTTTATGGCAAAAAAATACTTGGAAAAAAACAATTCCATAACATTGGCAATATTACATTACGTTGTGGTTTCAGGCAGCAGGGTGTTTTGGAGTTAAGACTGTATCTGTACACTTCTAGGATTGTGGGCTTCATTCTTGCCCACAATTCTCTGTACTTGGATTCAGCATACAACTAAAGATGAAACAGTATGAAGTTTTAACATCACGAATATAGTGACCAAACTGATCACAGTTATCAGTACTACCGCAATATCGTTAAAACGTGCTAAAAAAGTACTGATACGCAAATTAAAATCATTTCGCCCAGTTTTATATTGAAAACCACAAATGAAATTAGCAGCACTTTGCACTTTTTTTGTTTCATCATAACCATTTCATCTCTAAATACCACTGAATTTCTCTGAAGTGTGTGCTCTGTGATGGTCTAGCATCCTATGCAGGTCTGTGTTTACTGGGACTGGCTGCCTGTAACTCTATACTGGATAAGCAGTTATGGAAAATGGACACATTATTGCTTCTTGTTATCGTAGCCAAAGATTTTATCAATAATCTACATCTAACAGTTTCACTGATACCTCTGAAGGTTAGGTATAATCAGATGGCTACTCCAGCTCCAGCTCCAACTTCAGACCTGAAGTGACGCACTTGAGGATGTAAGGTCTAGTGACTCCCTTACTGTCATGCTATTCAACTTCTTCATTCAAGAGTCATAGTTTATTTAATTCTCCAGAAACTTAATTTATAGAACTAAGCATCATGAATGGATGGCGTGGCACATTTTTCTTCCAAAATAATAAAGTGGATGTCAGGCCCATGTGAGCCTTTACTCAGTGACCTTGGCGTAGGTTATCTTTGTTTTCCATCATCGAGCTTTTCCTCATTTTTTTCCCAAAAATGAATGAAAAACCATTTTTGTGCAAAGCCTGAAAGTTCTGGTGCATGAAACTAGAAACACCTAATTACCCATCTTACCCGCTGGTGCCACTCGAACCTGCCTTGGGTCATCAATTTCACACTCGCGTCATCACAAAGATTGTCACAGCATTCCCTGCCCGGGAGTGTCTGCCAACACCAGCAATTCCATTTCCATTATTATTATTATTATTATTATTATTGTTATTATTATTGTTGTTGTTGTTGTTGGCTCAGTGGGCTAAGCCTCTGTGCCTGTGATTGGCAGGTCACCGGTTCCAGCCCAACCTCGGCACCTCTGCGGGTTCTTGAGCAAGGCCCTTAATCTCCAGCTCCCTGGTTGCTGCTATGGGTGGCTGCCCTTCGCAGCCAGCTTACTCTCACCTACAAAGAATATGTTGGGGGAGGCGTAAAGAGAATTTCCCTGTGGGGACCAATAAAATGTCAAAAATAATAATAATAAATGACGTATTAATGTGTTCCTCTAAGAAGAAACAGCTAAGAAATCATGACAGCACCACCTTCTACAACAATAAGTAATGTAAGCAGGGGTATTGTAAGTTAGGACAATTCCAAGGGCCCCTGAATGACCGGTTCCCTAAAAAAAATTTTAATATAATTTCATTAGTTTGTGCTGGGGGCCCAATTTGATATGCTGTCATGGGGCCCAAAATCTCTAGGTACACCCCTGACGGCAAGCACTATGCTGAGGTGAGAAAAGCAAAGAATGAGTATATTTGGTTCCAGCTTTAATTACACTGCATGAAATGTCAAATGCATTTATTTGTCCTGGGAGCATTTCCTAGATTTACATTTAGCATCACATGTACTCTACACGTTTTCAAGAAATCTCGACTTATGAATCTAGAGGTCTACTTTCTAGATATAAAGGTCCACTCAAATAAGAGGCTTCAACAGAAAATATTTTCAATAAAAATTTGAATATTTAAGAAATGATTCAAATGAGTTCAATTAAATATCATTATAAATATTATGCTGCCGGATTTCATTATATTTATTAATTAAATGTCAGTTCAGCTTCTGTTTCATGAAAAAAGTCAACATACAATAACTAGTAGAGTTTACATTTAAAAAATGACAAATTATATTGATTCAACAGCAGAATCCTCGCCGAGATGAGACAGCAGCTCTATGCTGGAGTCAGTTTGTTTCCATCATCAGGCTAATATGTGTATTACTAAGCATATTACTGCTTATCTTAATCATTTTCTGATATGATTCTTTCACTTGCTTGTTGTTTACTTACTCACGTGCTGTCGAGGTGCGTCGACACTGTAGAACAAGACAAGTAACGAGATTTTTATAATGTGATATTTCAGAAGTTATTCTATGAAAATGTATCATTTTAAGTCGTTTAGGGAGTCGCATGTCACTTTTCCAGCAGTTTTAAGAGTGAATAGTATATATTGTACTGTACAAGCCTAAAAAGAGGGAAAGGCTTGGTGGAAACACGATGCCAGCAAGTAAAATCAATAAATTCAATGTTCTTTAACGTACCATGCCATTAGCAGTATTACCAGAGACATTTTGTTTTAGGTGCAATAAAAATAACAGCCAAATCAAGGACAAATACAATGAGGATACTTGTAAATAGCTAAAAATAAATATGATTTAATTATGAAAGCAACAGAAACACAAACACAAAACCGCAACAGAAACGTCAAAACAGAAGCTTATGGTGATATATACAACAAGAATGTACATTCTGTAAGCCTCTTGTCCAGAAATATGTTATGGCCATAATTTTTGTTATACATAAGAAAGTTTAATCATTTGCATTTATTGATAGTGTATGCACCATGTTTTTTTAATTATTGCAAAATTATGTATATAGAGTACAAGGAAACTTTTTTCATTTGGCACTTTCATTTTAATTTCCTATGATATCATGACACTTTAATAAACACATGAACATCTGCAACAACATTCAGAATTATAGGGTGACATTAAATATTCAGTACTCATAGTTGTAATAAGAGTAAACAATACCTCCCATTCTCTGCAGCAATAAAACCATGATAATATTGCTTGTAAGTCTTTAGAATTTAAAAAAATACAATTCTAAGATGACTCAGGCAGGCCATTATAGAGAGAATATAGAATATGAAACTTGTGAAACATAAAGGTGCACAATTAGTACTGTCCTTTATTAATAATACTGAAGAAAAACCATTGTAATTATAGGATTCTAGTTACTATAATTATACAGAAACCACCCATTCATTGTTTCTTAACTTACAAATTGCTATTTACATTGCAGAATCAAAAACAATGGATGTTCAGTTGTTGGTGCTCAGTGCGTCCAGATTCAGGGAGTGGTCACACCCAATCTAATGGTAGTCTCATCAGCAGCCTTCTCTTTTGATATGTATAGCAAGTTCAAAGCTTGATTTGTTGTTGTTTGTTGTTTTCCGAAGGTTATTGTGCATATACGTCCCTGTATGTATATCCCTTGTGTATTTTACTTCTTCCATTCTAAATTCTAGAATCTATAGAATTAAACCTCGTTTTGAAAATGGACTGGGGTAACTTCAATCCCAAGAATAACACAGGGGTATGTATGTGTGTGTCTCTGTCTGTCTGTCTCCCACATGTTGGTTCATTACAGCTAACAGCTGCAGATAAGCACACATGTGGGATGAAATGAGATGAGTTTACAGCCACAGCACAGAACGCAGAAATGACCAGTCTGGAAAGGGAGGAGTGCAGGAGCTTCAACAAATGTGGGTCATAAGCAACTGCAAGGGAAAAAGGTGCAAACGACAGCCACTCCCTCTTCCCAGCTGGGATTTGTTGCAGTTTTCTAAAGTAAATAATCTTCAACTGAATCTTGTTTGAATTCATTGTTCTCAGAGTGCTATTTTAATGTCAGTTGATTTACTAAACCTACATCTATTCCTCCAGGTGAGAGAGAGAGGGCATGCATGTTTTGAAGGGTGAGGCCAGCTCAGCGAATATACCCCTACATCAGAGGTCTCCAACGCTGCTCCTGAAGAGATATCTAGTAGGTCTTCCATGCTACCTGGCTTCGGATGAGCCGCACCTGTCCCTGGTATTTACCTGAGAACAGGTGTGGTTCATCACAAGCCAGTTAGAACAGAAAACCTGCTGGACAGTAGCTCTCTAGGACCGGAGTTGGAGACCCCTACCCTACATACTATGCCCCAGCTATTCATCATTATGGGTATCGAGCCAATAATATTGTCAGGGATATAAAGAAGAACAGGAAAAACTGGAAGCTAAGTTCATGTAATCTTCCTGGCAGTTCATCCTTTCTTAGCGCTGAAACAGCATCTTGGGTATATTCTCTGCTCACTTAGCCTGTTGTTTTCCAAAGATGTTCATAAACCATCGAATACCACAGGGAACAACCATACAGGAAAAACAGCCACAATGAACCAACAACGAACAGACCAAAAGCAGGCACTTAAATGCACCACTAACAGGACATGATGCTGGACAGGTGAAAACCATAAGTTAATGAACCAATCAGTATAGGCACAGGAAAACAAGAGACAGGTGGAATACATCACAAGTAACAAGCACAGGAACTAGGGAACATTACCAAACACAGAAGCTAACAACACTAGGAAAAGACTAGGAACCAAAGTACAAGCAGAACAAGATAAAACAAGGCACAAGCAGGCTAAACCAAAACGCCAACATAAAGATAAACCATAACAGACACTAAGGATAAAATAAAGCCAAAAAATAAACAAAAGGTGAGGCAGGCCTCCCTTAAACCCACAACATGAGGGGTGTCAGCTTCTGAGCCAATAACTCAACCCTTTGAGCTACACAGCAGCCAAAGGAGCAGGGAACCACATTAGGGACTAGGACTACATGACAAAGGGAACAGGACGGCCAGCAACACCTGCTGGCCAAATGGGAACAGACAAGTGGGACAAGGTCAGACAGGCACTGACCCTGACAGGTGACATGCTGGTTAGTATTGTAGCATCACACCACCAAGGTTGTTGGTTCCGATCCCAGCTTCATGTGTCTGCAGTTTGCATGGGCTCCTCATGCTTCTGTGGGTTTTCTCTCTGGGTACTGCTTCCCAAACACTTCTGGTTTGGTGAATTTCTGTCTCAACATTACCCGGAGTATGCGTGTGTGTTTGTGTTTTTGTAATCATTACATTTCCCCACAATGTGATAAAAACCTGGAACTTTTTACCTTGTGGGGACAAGGATAACCGCAATTTAATAAAAATCAGTGAATGCACTCAAAAAACTAAAATAACCAAAAGTCTTGTATTTTGTTTGGTTACTTATGGTTAAGGTTAGGGCTGTGTGTGTGTGTGCGTGTGTGTGTGTGTGTATGTGTGTGTGTGTGTGTGTACCCTATTATGGACTAAAATCTCATCCAGCGTGTCCCCTGGGATAGGCTCCAGGCTCACAGTGCCTGTATGGTGGATAAGATGTGAATGGATGGAAATACAGTGAAGGAATCAACTGCTGATTATGGAATGGCAAAGCAAGGGGCTATACCGTCGTAAGTCAATTTGGATAAATGCCTCTGCCAAGCAGATATCTCATTTTAATATAAAAATTTTTAAAATAGCATAACGCAGTATAAAAAACACACATTCTCTATTGTAAAAGCATGCACCTCCCGTCAGCCCCAGTCTCATTCATTAACTAAAGTCTGTGGAGGAAAGCAAGTACCTGTGATTGCTAAATAACATTTTATTAGCCAGATGGAAATTGGTAGAGTGGCTCTCATGTCCCATGTAATCCTACAGGCCTCAGCTCAGTGCACAGGCTGTGTCGACAGTTAAGGCTATTTTAAACATTCCCAGTAGTACAGCCGTTCATTTAGACTAACTACATGCAAGTATGAATTGCTGGCTGGATTATCCGCTGTTTTTCATCTCGCGGAAGCCTGAGGGAATAGGAGTGGGGGCGGCTGCAGAAGAAAAACCCCAACAAAACAGCGAAGTCGTTTATAAAAACAATTACAATCTTTTGTCACTGTTTCTGTCTCAAGCTGTTTTATATATGGTCAAAATTATTATATTATGAAGAGGAGCTAAATTATGCAGACTATGCAGTTGGCTTTGAGAAACATGTATTTTGTTTTTGGAGTCTGGAAAATATATAGCAAGTGCTGTCCTTGCCCAGTCAAAGTGGTGGCTTTGCAGTGATCTGTTCCTAAAGCCAGGTAGTAAGGTGGCAAAGAGTGATGCTGATTTATTGTAACAAGTGATAGGTGACCTAGCAGCGGAGGAGCTGACCAATGAACAGCAGGCAGGTTGCTCATGTGTCTTTCCTTCTGGCCTATTATGGACCCACTGTCCTCTACTCTGCTAATGCTCATAGTTCAGCCTGACAGCTCTGGATAACACTAACCTTTGAGGCTGAATTCCAGTGCTAGTGAAACGAATGAATTGCAGGTGGAGGTGCAGAGGATAGGTCTCAGTAATTGTATTATAAATTAACTATGCAGTCTTTCTTCGTCGTCCCAGTCATTCTGAGACTGGTGCTCCGGTGTCCTTACTCAACAGCATTTTCAGGCTCAGTCTTTTCTGTCAAACATGTAGACACATCGTCTTCAGGCTGTATCATGTCACTGCAACCGAAGCCACTTGTCACACTGTTCGGCAAAGGTTAAATAAATAGGTATCGCCAATAAACGCACAATGGCCTGCTGTACATTTCAAAGGTGGTATCCTGACAGGGAATTCCTCATGAGAGGCTCAACTCATGTCATCAAACCTGAATGCCAACTAGCATTTGAGACACTGATCATGTGTCAGATGTGATCATCTATATTTGCAGTGTCTCTCCACATTCTGAGATCACTGGGTGCAGTGGGTGCATCTGTGAGTCAGTTTATTGTACATGAAAGTTTTACCTTGGCACGCCATGTTGTTAGGTTGCTATTTTTGAATTTCACATCAGTAGCAGCCCTGAACAAGACATATTACACTCACTGATTCTCTGCTTCTGCTTCTTTGTTGCTTAATAATTACTGCTCTTGCCCCAGTGGAACACATCCTTCAAATAAATAAACTCAAGAGTAAATGCAAATACCGGACGTTATATATTCTGCAGCATGTCGTGCAATCATTCAGGCAAAATCAGCACCAGGTGCATGTAATCTGTAAATGTATTTATCTTTCCAAACCAGATTTGTTTAGAAATGATTCCAGAAGCAGCTTAGAATCTTGACAAAGAACCATATCAATTCTGTTACTTTCCCTATCACTCACCTTCCGGGATTACCTGCTTGCTCTGATCTGAATAATGACGCTTATTAAGTATGAAAACCTTCTTTCCTGGTTTCACTGTGGTGTCGGGCATCTGACAGCCCTTCAGAATGAAACAGACTGTGCTCCGGAACAAAAATCTGTGGAGATTTTTCTTTTCCATCTTCTCACACTGCTAAAATGTGTTTGTCATCCTTCTTTCATTCACAAAAATGAGCCACCACATTCCTGCCCCTTGGGTTTCGCGTCAAATTATGTTCATTGACCTGTGACCCTGAACTGAATAAATGGCTCAGAGATGGATGATATTGAAAACTGAAATATCATGTGTTGTGATCAAATTACATTGAATTAGTGCTGTGTATAAACCATCCAATCAATTATATGATTTCCTAGCATCTTTTCATTCCATATTTGCATTTATTTCTATTTTTCATATGTGGTCATTCAAATGCTATTTGTAAAACGTAAAACGAATAAATTATTATCATCTAAATTTTGCTATTAAGAGCGGCAGAGGGGCTCACAGGTTTCCTCCAGATACTCCAGTTTCCTCCTACAGTCCAAGGACATGCAGTCAGGCTGAATGAATCTCTAAATTGCTCATAGTGTATAACTGTGTCATGGTGTGTGTGTGTGTGTGTGTATGTATGTGCCCCATGATGGACTGGCATCCTGTCCAGAGTGTACCCCAGGCATTCTGCCCTATGCCACCTGGGATAACCCTGACCAAGATGAACAGTTAGAAGACGGATGGATACATGGATGGATGACTGGCTGAATGGATGGCATTAGCCGTACTGCTACTGTTCATATTAGATAAGCTAACACCACGTCCACGAGAGGGTCTGCTGAGCCCCAGTGACAATCAGCACCTCACCACCAGACAGCAACTGCAACATCCCCACAGGGAGCTGCCCAAGGGGAATGCCAACAGGACATGGCGGGCAGCCACTAATCACTCCAGAGAGAGGGAGGGAGAGCTTCCCCCGGCACGACTCAGAGCCCACGTCATGGTAGGATGAGGCAGAGGGTGACCCGGGGGCAGCCTGCCTGTGGCTCTCGCTCTCTGTCAACAGACAACTCAGAGGGCGATAGCCCAAAGGGGTCAGCCACCTCCTGTCTGTACTGCCGGTGACCTAGGAGCCACTCAGGAAGGTGCTAATGTCCCTACTTCAACTGACCTTGACCTCCATATCACCTACCCCTTCCTATTCCCCACCACCACCATTTAAAATAGTCAAGTGTTTCGGCTAAGGTGTATAAATAAAAATGTATAGGACATTTTTTTGGATGAATTGTAAACCCTAATCCAAACTTTACCCCTAAACCTAACAACCACCCTAACCCAGCTGAAACAGCAATCTTACACATAGAGAAGTTGCCAAGTGCACAGATAATAATATTTCATGGAAGTTGCATCAGAGCAACACAGGGAACAACCATACAATCTTGAGTATTACATTGAGATAGCATTGCTTTGTTAGACTGTGATGAGTTCAAACTAAAGACCTAAAGTCATTATGGAAAGTATATTAACTCTATCAATAAATTACACAGGGGGTGGACAAAATGACACAAAAGACCTAACAGCCTATTGATATCAGTGACCTGAGAAGGAGTAGGGCCACCCGTTGTCTTTAGAACAGCTTCAATCCTTAAAAGAATACTGTCATTCAAGTCCTGAACTGTATATAGTGGGCTATTGGACCATTCTTAAAGAGGTAAAGCCTTCAGTTCTTAGAGGGATGAAAGATATGGAAATTACTTTCATACCCTGCACTCAATGTTTAGGTCTGGTGTTTGGATAGGTCAGGGCTATTCAAATCATGGTCCTCCAGGTCTGAGCACTGCTGATTTTCCAGCCTTCCTTTACCTGTGAGCCAAGTATGAAGTCTCTGTGGCCAATCAGAATCAGAAATTATTAGACTAACTACTCGGGAAAACTGAAAATATGGCCTGGATTTGGAATCAAGGTCCAGATTTGTAGAGCCCTGTGATAGGTTATAAATGTGTTTGATGTTCATGGGTCCATTATCATCTTGGTGTTTACATCAGGGTGCACCTGATCACACTCCTTGGTCTTGCAAAATAATCATCGCACCTTATGTCTCCCATAAGCATAGCACCACTTCCCATACCAACACAGGAGTCAGAGCACCTTTTAGCTTTCTCCAAATGTAAAAACATCCAGATGTAGAAAGTAAGGGTGAATCATGACTCATCAGATCATAATACTTGTTCCATCACTGATGCATCTTTGCACATTGGCTTTGGATGCAAGCAGTTTCCAAATGTCAGCCCTGCCATAAATTCTGGCTTTGTAAAGCTCATGATGAATTGTTTTGTTGAGACTGGGTCCTAGTTCACAGTTACCAGCTCTGGAGTCATTTTTAAGGCCATAATTTTGTGGTGCTTAACAACTGTTCTGTTAAATGATCATCGATCACTGTCAGTTTCGTAAACATCGACTTATGGCCTTTATTTCTCATTGCCAATGCAGTCTGTCCACGTTTCATATATGATGACATGATTTTCAGACTGTTCTCCTTCACATGGTAAATCATTTTGCGATTTTTATAACCCATGCACCTACAAATGGGTCACTGGTTGCTTTGAAACTAGTTGCCTCATGTTCCTTCAAAAATTATCAGGCATCCTTTACAGCTGATACATATTGCTAATTTGCACCCAGCCTAATATGAGTCACCTTTGTAGCTGTATAATTACGATTTATGTACTATAAATTCCTTTTTCATGTGGTGTATCATTGTTTTGCCCATCCTCAGTATTCCTGTTTTGCAGGTAATTTTGAGGTCACCAAAAGTCATATTTGAGTTGAGTTTAACTTCTGAAATATTGCAGGCTTAAGCAGTTACCATAGTAACACTAATTTCTGAAGAGAATTAAATGCCCATATGCTGTCAGCTCCTTTGTGTTGCTGCGAAAATCTTTCAAGTGCCTAACAAAGTTATTCATATTGTTTTCTTTTCCTTTTTCTGAGCTTTTTTTAAGTTACTGAAGGCTGCTCCATGAAAAAGAATTTCAAAATAAAGTTTTATTCAAGGGGCATTGAAGGAAAGGGAGTCTGATTAGAATTATTGAAGCTTTCTATCCTTTCAAATGTGTACACCAAAACATATTAAAGAATACAATAAGAGTATGTTGTCACGCAACATAATTTTCAATATTTATTGAGGCACTTGCACAAACCGAAGATGAAGAATGCACAGTTGTTTACACAAAATTATAATTAGTTCACATTCTTCAGTCGGTTAACACTGAAACATTTTGATAGGATCTGCTTTTTATTGTTTGGTAGTAACTGTCACAGTACAATTATTAAAAATGTCACTTTTGTTGTTATCTAGTCAGGCGGGGATCTGCATTATTTAATTATATAAAACGGTTGGATACAAAATTCTCAGTTACAATATATACTAGCAAGAATAACCATGTTTAATTTGGAGTATTAAATTACACTATTATTTGTAACATATGGTATTTACTAATACATCCAGATAAGAAACACTGAACAAATTTTAACCATCATTTTTAATTGAGTCATTCCTTCCCCTAGTTGTATGTACCATTTAATTTGATAGGCACTACTTTGAACTGTAAAGATTATATTGTAATTATAAAGACGTGATGTAATTGATAAAAACAATGTAGAAAGTTTGAAAAACACCCTTGATCAGTGTTTCGTCACTAACTTATACATCATTCAAGAGGGAGAGTATCGCAGTCATCACGAGTCTAACTCAAAGCTTTTCCTTAGCCTATACTGCCCCCTTCTGGTTGTTTTTTATGAGCTTATCCCGCCTGGTCTTGCTTGGTAATGGACTCCCATGGACAAATGATCTCTTTCACGCTGCCCCTTACCCCACTGGTACACTCATTTTCTTCATCCTCTGAGTCGATGGGGTAGATCCGGCATTCTGGGGGGATATCCACTTTTATCTGGAAAAAGCTGGAAAGAGCGCAGTTATCGGCGATACTTATATGCGTAATATTTGTTTACTTCGTTATTATTTTGCACGGCGATCTGATATGTGTTTTTTTGTTTCTTCTTTTTTTGCTTCTGTAATAGAATTAAATTTTATCGTGCTAAACTGGAGCTGTAGCTGAAAAGTTTCAGCCGCAAATAAAAGCTCCATGTGTGTGTGAAAGATTTTCTCTTGCTCAGCAGTGTCATCTGTGTATACATTCAGTGTAAAACTTTTAAATTTAAATCTCTAGTTGATACTTTGAATAAAGCTACCACATAGGCCTATATTAACAAGGTAATTATTAAAATGCCGCAACCTAGTGCATTGACTTAACAATGCTCACAAAGAGTTAGGGGCAGACCGGGCACTCACTTGGCAATCCTCTTGGGCTGCGGCTGAGAGAGCGGTTCCCGGCCCAGCGGCTGAACTCGCCCGCCCATTGCTGAGTGACACTTGGGTGAAAGGCTTGCAAACACAGAGGCATTGCCGCAGCCGCGTTTTAGGAACCGGCTGAGGGACAGCGCCACACGGGACTTTTGGCTGGTCAGCTGAGACTCATCTGAACCCCTTGCCGACCCGCTGACTCTGGGTTCCAACGGGACCTCAGCGATAGATGGGAACTGGGCGGCGGCGGAGCCTCCCTGGCCCTCAAACTTCCTCTCGGATGCGGGCGTACTGTCGATGGCCACGCTGATGGGGGAGGGGCAGGCGGCACTGTTGGGAAGGGCTGGGAAGCCAGGCGACGGAGGCAGTCGCTCCCGGCTGTGAGACAGCCGAGCCTCGCAGATACCCGTGTAGACCGCTAGGTGGGGCATCGGCGCAGTGAACTTACACAGCTGCACGGGAAGTGGAGGTAGAGCACGTGAGTCAGCAGGGGGCGCTCTGAAACCTTTCACTTACAGCCTTTTACTGTAAGTACAGGTTTCTCTGGAAGGGAAAATGCTTAACGTGGATTTTATAATTTTCTTTGGATTACAGGTTCGTGCATTTGGCAGTAGAATGTATTTATTGCCAGTGAAGGCTGAGAAAAAGTTGTTTTGTTGACTTTAAACCACGTTAAGCTTTTTTTTCCACGTTTAAGTTAAGTTTTTTAGAGCGTCCCAGTCAGCATGCCCCCAATTTTCCTGAGAAGGATGTTCATCCGCACTGAAATACACACATACCATACTTAAGCACTATTACTATCTAATGTTCTGAGGCCTGAATTATGAAGCTGGATTTCGGGTTAGCGAGATAATTTGTAGAATTTAAGGTAGTTTAGGCTAATTGTAAGTGGACGAAAACCAAGTTTATTTAAATTGGGCTACCTTAAAACCGACAAGTACGGAGCCCTTGAAGGGACCAGTGCAAAAAAATAAAATGCTCTTACTTTCGCACGGCCGGTACGCTCTAGTCATCTCTTCTGGTACCCAGTGGGACTAAACCCATCCATCCATCCATCCATTTTCCAGAACCGCTTATTCCATTTCGGGTCGCGGGGTGTCCGGAGCCTATCCCGGAGGC
>JAAGVU020000092.1:10360928-10384257 GCA_011763525.2 Mormyrus iriodes | reverse complement strand
AACCCGGGCGCAGACGTGAACCCTGATCCCAGAGGTGTGAGGCAACAGTGCTAACCACTGCACCACCGTGCCGCCCCGGGACTAAACCTGATGTTTTTATTAATAATTGCACTGTCTAGTCAATATCAATGACTGTAAGCGAGTGGCAGCTGTTTAGTTGCATAGTTATTAGTCCATTAATTCTACCCTTTGTATTTTGAACGGACACAGTACAATGCACACCATTTAATTATCATATTATGTATTTTTATACGTATTTATTAATAATTGCACTGTCGAACCAAAAGTGATTTCGCAAGCCACCAGTGATACAAGGCGTTACTGATGGGGGAGGACGGGTGCGGGACACATATTCAGAACAATGGTTTTGTCCCACCCAATATTTTCCAAAATTTGGTTTAAAAAATATGAATAAACTGGTAGGGAGAATTCGGTTCTTATCTATCCTACTGACAGGGGAAAAAACGTTTAGCGGACGATTTCAGTTGCCTACGCATAAACAAGTATATTCAATCAATACTGAAGCGGATAGGTAGCCTATACATAGGTATACATGCAGTCTGAGGTCATTCCGCATAATGTGAGAGGATGGATTTGGCTCAGTCACTTAATGGATCTGTCTCGTTCGACGTTAAACCTTAACTCCGACACCGCGGTAAAGTTAGCTTTATATATGTTTTCCGGCTGTAATATCTTACAACAAAATCAAGGAACATATTTCCAGATTTCATTACAAGCGAATATATATATGCACGTCACACTCAATAGCGGTCTTGCCTACAGTCACTGGTGCTGATTAAGCAGAGCGCAATTATTAATAAATACATACAAAAATACATAATATGATAATTAAAATGAGTGTATTGTACTGTGTCCGTTCAAAGCACAAAGGGTACAATTAATGGACTAATAACTATAAAACTAAACAGCTGCCACTCGCTTACAGTCATTGATAGTGAATTCATATATAGTTTTATAGTTATTAGTCCATTAATTCTCCACACATTAGTTTCAGATGCGGAAGCGAAAATATCAGGTGCGCACATGGCCCTTCGGGGGTTCCGTAAACAAATGAAATATCGAACCAACAAATCTCGCTTCGTGATACAGGTCTCTGTAGTGTTATAAAACACTATAAAAATGCAAAAAAAAAAACAAATAAAGATTATGACGCCAAGTCCTGCAGTGAAATGGTTGGTTTGAATTGTGGTATATATAAAACGCTGTATTCTAACTATAAAGTAACTACACACACATACGTGTGTGTGCGTGAAGACGTACGATTCAGACACTACAAACTGGAAAGACACATGGAGACACACAGGAAATGATAATGATTAATGCGTGGACTTTATTTAATTCAAAATTATGTAAACATCTGTGGGCAGAAAGAATTCAGCAACAAAGCGCAACAAATCACAATGAAGCAGTGATGACAATGAGATGATATCAGTATTTCATATACAACACGCAGTTCAGCAAATGGACAAGGACATTTTGAATCCGGTCAAAATAACATGATATGATCAGCTGAAAAGTACACACGTGTTCCATGGCAATGAAGAAACCCCAGGAGACACGGAGAAGCTGAAATGGATGTTAAATAAAAACTACTGATTATGTGGAATGAGTTAGTTATGAGGATGGCTTTGTTCATTATGTTGAGGCTGATGTTAAGAGGTTGATGCTTCTGTGTAAGACAATAATGTATGGGTGTTATAAATATGTCATGTGAATGTATTAAATGTATTCCTCCTCTGAACTTACGGTCTTATTTACGCCTCAAACTACTCCATGACATGCCAACCAAGAATTAATTCAGCATCAATCTAGCAGCGCAGGGATGGACACCCTTCTGAAAATACCGCTAATAGGCGCTTTCCCACCGCACAACAGGAACTGTGAACTTTATGCGAAATAAGCATGGGAGATACACAAAGCTCGTAGGTTAAATCTAACGTGAAATGTCATAGGAAACTACACCGCCATACCAAAAACAATGGCGGTGAACAAGTCGTTTTGTTAGTTATTGTGGGGATCGATCGTGCGTGTTTATGTTGACACTATTGACATGTTTATATGTCGATGTTAGAAGTATGCCGGTTATCGATCGAATTTTCCGATGCAGAAATATGATGGGGACGCAAGGTGAGAAATATTCATGCATTTAATGTTTATATATACTAAATTAGTATATTTTTTAAAATATACTGCTCAATTTTAGCTCACCTACTTTTATCTTTAGTGGACTTCCAAATAACTTTCAAGTTAGCGGTCAACCAATCAGCAAAGTTTATATAAGTGGCACCCAGTAGTTCTTGGCCTTGCGAAAAGTTCCTATAAGAATTCCGGAGTAGTGACTGAAAAAAGGTTCAGGAAGCACCTCCGAGGAAAAACAATTGGCCTGAAGAAGGGTCCGGTTCCTCAAAAAGGTTCCTGCGGTGGTTAAGCGCCTAATGTCACGATTTTACGATACTGTATCAGCAAAAACAAAAAGTCAAGCAGCCTAATTATTTCAGTTAACTTGAAAGCAATATAGCAAGTTTGGGCTTAGAATATAATCCAGTAACATGCAGTATTATGATTTAAATAGCGAATATCAAAAATATATTATAATGTAACATCTGAAATTGAAATAAATTTTGCTCTGCTCTCAGGGCTCTGCCTTTTTCTGCCCCTCCTTGAGCATGTTGCGTTTGTCTAGCTTGCTCATGACCTGCGTGATGTCCATGGGGCCTGTGGCGGCCAGCCGCGCCTTCTCCTCTTCCTCCCGCTGCCGTAGGACGATGGGGCTGAGGTTGGGCTTGCGCTTTTTGGCGTTCTGCTCCAGTTGTGCGTCGCTGCAGCACAGAGTCCGGGACGGGAGCATGAGAACCACACATTAATTTACACTGTGACAAGATGGGCCTGCAGTTTATAATACGCTGTAGGCAGGGCAGTTCTGGGGGGAGGGGGGCAACACACACGGCCCTCCTAAATACATGTGCTATACTTGGGTCTGAAATAAATGCATCATTATTATTACTATTATTATTCACATTTTTATATGCGGGCTAAAATTTTGTTTTTCTGGGAACAAGCGAAACACAAACATGAGCACATTTTCTTGACAGACTTCATTGCCAGTTGGTCAAATTGCTTCCGTTGGTGAAAGGCAAAGTTATCGACAGAAAAAAATAATCATGCTTCTTGAAGCAAGTTAGTCTAAACAAAAAATCAGAGTGAGTTATATATTTGTAAGAACTGTAAAATGTGACTGTAAAGGATTTCATAAATAACTTTTTGGCTTTCAAAATTGTCTTTGGCTTTTTAATGCTGGCATTCTAGCATAAGCAATACTTGGAGAACATTAAGGTCAAATCCATCTGGCCCCCATAACAGAACATTTGGTCCCAGTCTGGCCCCCCCAGTGGAAATGGTCTAGAATCGCCATTGGCTACAGGACTGTGATTGCTGCATGCCAGTGCACACCACAGAACAGCATTGCACAGTAGCTGAGGACAGCACTGCATTGTAACACAGGATACCGCACAAAGGATAAACCATTTCTCTGCAATATTATAGAGTAACTCACACAACAGGACAGTACTGTATAGTAACAATGCAAAGCACAGCAACATAGCACAGCAGTGCACAGTAACACAGGATAGCACAAGGCACTGTACACTTCATGTATTGCCACAAATTCAGTATGCTTCACCTGAATTTGTGTTCCTCGGGAGATATCGCCTTTTTCTGTGTCTCCTTGAAAACAGCAGATTTCATGTATCGTCCAAAAGAGTCCTGTCATGGAAACACCACTGTAAAAACACGTCGACCCCCGGCAGTAATAATGGCGAGGTAGACGAGTGCGTGGCACCAAGGCCAGACCTTCTTCATGAGCATGTAAATGTGTGTCTGGGCGGCGTCCAGCACGTAGCGATGCGGATGGACCAGACCCTTCACAGTGATATCCATGGTCTTGCCATCAATGTTGATCCAGCGCGGAGCCCCAGGGGCTAGAAAGGTTCTGCATTCATACACGGCAGAGACACATAGGGTGTCACTACACACCACACCACAGTGCTTCCGGACAAACCAGAGCCTGCTCACTGACACAGTAATCTTACGTGAATGTTATAAATAAATCTTATGAACACACTGCAATATTGTGATATTACTTTAAGTTATCTATCTATCTATCTATCTATCTATCTATCTATCTATCTATCTATCTTCTCTGTCTGTTAGTAAACTTCATTTTTATCCTTTACAATTTACACTGTGAGACCAAAGGCAAATTTCCAGCCTTGATTGGACAATAAAGATCTATTCTATTCCAATTTATTGTTTCCAAGCTTTTTAAGCAACTTTGTATGCACTGTTTATTCTAGTTTATCTGCAGCTTTATCCAGAGAGCAGCCATTTTATCCCTTTATTCTAATATATTTTACTGAACCAAAGTACCTTGTTCAAGGGTACAAGAGCAAGACCACCTGCAGGATATGAGTGTATATCCTCATCCGTCAGGCTGAATGTATATGGAGATGCTCACTTGTATATCTGCTGGGCTTTCTCCTTCATTGTCGCTGCAGCTCCCCACTTGAGGTCCTCACACGTTTCCCAAAATGCCAGGTTTTCACCTTGTTTTCACGAAAACAAGAGACACCTTAAAACTTCAATCCATAGGCTGCACCACACGGTGCCACTGCAACACGCTACACAGGCACACGTGGGCCATTTTCCAAATCGAAAACCCACCACTGAACTCCTTCTTCAGGAAGAGGCGGAAATCAACTCGCCCCCGGGGGTCACTGAGCAGCTCCCGGAAGCCAAACGTCCAGCGCTCTACTCTCATCTTCGTGGGAATCTCCACACTGAGATGAACAGGCACACATACACAGGGACACGCATAGTGACAAAGAAACCAATCAGGAAGAGGGGAAACAGAACCCGTATGAACAGGTGAATAGACAGTCTTAACAAAGAAAAAATAAAATAGCAATGGCAGACACCTAAAAACAATTTAAGAGATTTTTATTTGATATGATGTTTTTTTCTTGCCATTGAGGGGAAAAAAAATGAAGATACCTACAATTTCTCATGATATAAAAAACTGCAAATTAACATAACAAATAGCAGCTATCATCAGTGTCGCTAAAGGGTATATTGCAAACATATTAATAAGGTATTACTGATTCTGAAGCTTACAGCCTTCGGGAAACCAAGTCTTACTTGGGCATGTTGAGCTCCCAGTATGTGGTGTCATCGGTTAACCACGGGTTGCTGGGGAGGCACGGTGCCAGGAAGGGGTCATGGTTTTTATATGTCGTTATGTACTTTACAATGCTGCGGGGCACATGGACAGACACATGAACTGAACTGCTTCCCAAGAGCTAATTAAAAAGTAGAATTAAGAAGTACATCATGCTATGGATTTCAAAGTATATTTACAACCAGGGGTATTCTCCCATAAATGAAGTCAGACAGACTGAATTTTCCTGGTTAATATTGACCACACAGTCACGCTGTGTTGAAAATGAAATCCCGATAGCGTTTTAAGAGGACATACGCTCCGAGAGACACTGATGACTTGACCCTTGACCGCATGATGCATTGTTGAGTAAAAATGATCTGCAGAAAAGAAGGGAACAGTCAGAGATCTTCAGTTTGTTAAGTGAACTCCTTGTGTTAAACTGGATCACAATGTGAGGGTCATAGGTATACTAATATCTGGAGTAATGGATTTTAGGAGTCTAGGTCAATATAAAGGAGGCTAACACTGCATGACTTAAAACACTGATATTGCCCTGAATGTCTCTCCCAGCCCATAACCAATAGCTATCAGTAATCTGAACCCCAATTACAGACAAAACAAGAAACAAAGTTTCTGTAGTCCTGAATTCTACAGCAATCCTGCCAAAGTGAAAGGATAAAAACATTTCAAATAATGATTTACTTACAACTCTTCTGTAGTAGTCCATTGTCTTTTTCTGTGAACCAATACAAAAAAATGTACAGACAATGCCCAAGCAAATATCATCCTACAACAAATTAAAGGTGCTAATTATACAAAATACAATACTATGTCTTGCATGCTAGCACTAACAATGCTATACTAAGGACAGTCTAGGGACTAATTTATTTTATTCAAGAAAAACTATTACTAGAGAAGGCTGAAGGCACACATCTAATGAGTTGCACTGGTTGTGTTACACAATGAAGTGTTACAGTGTAATGTAGGTAGACTCCTATCTCGAAGACTTCTGTTTCTTTGTGAAGGAGACCCAATAAACCTACAAAGCTCTTGTTTCTAGCACTCCTGTTTTTTATCCTTCCCATCCATGGAATAATACACACTATACAGACCCTCAAAGAATCCTCTTCTCTCTATGAATGCGTATTAATTTTTTTAAGTATTGTGTGCTGCCACCGTTACTGATGAAGCTCTGAAGTGCACAGAGAAAAGGAACAAAATCTGTGTGGAGAAAAAAAGGAAAGAAAGAAAATGGCATGTGAACGAGGTGCAGATGTCCACATATGCATCACATGTAACAACACGGACACGTCTGAAATCCTAATTCAGCAATGCTGGCCATATTCCCAGTATAGCAGCAATGTGCAGAGTAATCACTGCTTAGGGAATTTATGAGGCTTATAATCCCTCCATCCATCTCTACAATATCCACTCTGAGTCTCGGGAGTTATAAGCAGGGTACAGCATGCATGGGACATTAGTCCTCTCATTTTTTGTTTCATAGATTCACTTATAATAAAGACAGGACAACGGCTTGCATGTTGAAGGTTTTGCATGACAGTGTCAATGTTGTCTGTGTTGACACTTCGAATCCACAACAGCAGACAAAATAGCATGATTGAAAAACAATTTATGAAGAAATTATCAGGCCATGTAACACGGAACTGCAGGCAATAGTTTTTTTCATAGATTTTTGGATGGCCAAAATTTGACCATGAAACTTTAAGATATCTGAATATATCCAAGATCCATGTACCGATTTGACCAAAAATTTTAATTTTAGGGTGTTGTGCTTAAGGGTATTGACCTCCATGCAACTCAAGGGAGATTTTTCCAGTGTATTAGGGGTGTTACATTGTTACATGAAATAAACTTCCCACCAAGCTCACTGGAGTGGAACAACTGGCTACCTCGCTGATATCAGTAAGGGTATTTATTTGTCACAGTGAAGCAGCTATTCATACATCCCAGCACAGTACCGGGGCTGTAATTCAAAGCAGCCTATCAGGTATGAAATCCTCTTAATAGGCCTAAGCAGATTGACAGAACCTGTGCCCTGGAAAGGAAGGGTACATCCATGACCTCCAGGCAGTAACAGCACGCTGACATGCCATAAAACTCCCAAGTCTGGGTGTACATAAATACAAATACAAAATACAAAATCAGAACTGTAACTCTCACTTTCAACAGTGTCATTAAATTGAAATATAAAGAGTATAATTTGGGAGTATATCACTTAATGTTTAATTTTCTGTTTGGTTGTACTAGCACATTTTTATTGGAGGGGGGGTGGGGGCCTTTATTTCACTACAAAAATATACCCCCCACTCCTGTTGACAGTTAAGCCGGCAGACCAACTGAAATTCTCTGTGAAAAAAAAACCCTCTAGAATTTTCTGTCGCAATCAGCTAATGACATAATTCAAATTCAACCTACAGCTTGAGCTGTGAATCTCACCTCATTAAATTTAACACCTGGACTGTCAATCAGGAGCTCTATTTCGAATCTGTTTTGTTTGCATTGAAAGATTCTGCGAGATGAACTTGTAGAGGGTTATTTTGACTATTCAGAAGAGCAAAAGCAAGAATGTACATTAATACTGCTTTACTTGGTGAAAAAAAAACAAAGCAAAAGCTGAAGAGGGAGGTGTCCATGCCAGCCAGGTAGTCAGACACAACACAAAACTGGGAGGGGGTTACTTCCTGGTTGCATCAAGGGGGATGCCTATTGTAATTAGTCAGGCAAAAGTACTTCAGAGGAACTCACCTCCTTTACCTCATCAGCATTGGGGTCAATGAGACGATCTAGGCCGTAGTCCATCGCGCTGATGGTGCCAGGCTGCAAATAAGCATGAGTCAACATTAGCCTGAAAGGGATTTTCATGCCAGGGCCTGTGCAGTTTGTCAGGGAGATTTTACCTCATTGTCACTTCTGGTGTCATATTCTAAATTAGAGTGGATAAGCATTCTTCAATACTAATCCAGGGGTCTTAATCGACGAAGTATCTCAAGCCCTGGCATTCAGAATCAGACAGGGCTGGAACAGTGACCTGGACGCTGACTTTTTCCTCATCTGGACAAATTGCCCGAGTTAAATGAAAATGGCAGGCCAGGGCCAGGATTCTGTGTCTGCTGGCTGACATTTGGAAACTAAACAAACAGGCTCCCTAGAGATCACTAGTACGAAAGGATACAGGAAAAAGAACATTTTATGAGGTGCAATTATAAATGTAATTAAAATGTATTATAAGAAGCAGAGCAAACACATTGAGGTTTTCAGTGAAAACTGTAAATAGCAAACTGGTTTTTCAATGATTTTATTTCATGCTAAAAAACTGTGTATATTGTTACCTGATTCATTAATCCATCCTATCCCGCCAAGCCACAGCAGCTATTAAAATATTTAAAAGGTTAATCCCATACTTTCTTTCAGTTGTGAGAGTAATTAGATTCCATGGATAATTCACGTGGGGATTTCACATCAGACAGCTGTCCCTTCACAACCATAAATTTATGCAATTTGCCTGAAAATTATGATATTAAATTATTTATAAATTTATAATTATTTGTAAACAGCATTTTACAGTTGTAAGCCAATTAATCATCTGCAACAGTTAATATTAAGTGATGTAACCTCTTTTATTCTGTATGATTAATTCAACCTAATTTAATTTTTTTTAAATTTATTTAAAGGATAATTGTACACAGTAAACAACCATGAACTAAAATCATACTTTGAAAATTAAAAAAATGAAATATCGGGCTTGTCCTAGGTTCTGAGATGAGCATTGGTCTTTCTGTTTTTGAATACCCTGTTTCCGGGGCAAAGTTCAATTTAATGAAACTGGTACTACTGGTATTGCAGACTCAAACAGTGTCAGACAGGCCCACTGCTTATGATATTTAAAAAACTGGGGGACGAAAGCAAAATAACTCATATTTATTGACTGAGAAAATCAAGTATGGCACTATTCATTTGCCATATGTTGATGTAACTTAAAACTTCAATAAAAGTCTCTTTCACTAATGCAGTTAGCTTTCAATTCAAGAAGGTCATTTAAGTGAGTATTCGTAATAGTTTGCACTCTAAGAAACATTTAAAATTGTTTTCCACTTAAGCAGTATCATTGAATTTATCCCAGTTGGATGGTGTACATCAGGTTTCCCAAATTCCAGCCTTGGAGGGCCAGCCTGCAGCACAGTTGAACACCTGCTAAACCTGGCAATTGGCTGGTGAGCTGAATAAGGTATGTATGAGCAGCTATAATGTTTTGGGAGAGGGGTGAGGTGAAAGGACCCACATATGTACCTAACTATATAAAAGGTATAAAGCAAGTGCACTGTAGGTGTGCTGTGGAGGGTCCAGAAGTAGTGGTCCAGTTTGTATGGATTGGTTAAGTTAAGCAGAGCAATGCGGGTTACAGATCTGTGCCCATGTCTGCAAGGTGGTGACTCTGAATCCCAGGGCCAGCAAAGTAATCTCACTATGGTTGGGGCTTTGAGCAAGGCCCTCAGCCCCAACTGGTGCAGGGGTGCGAGATGCTGGCTGACCCAGCACTCCGACCACAAGCTTCCCTCATGTCTACATCACTTTGGACATACCAAGCGGGCTCAAAAGATCACCTCATCCATCCTCCCTGGCTTTCAAGTCTCTGGTCCTGTTATGTTCCAACAGAGCCCTTTAACATAGTGATAAGTTTGCCGCAGAGAAATCGTCCACTCTACAGTGTTGACTTATGGACCACAGCTATGAACCAATCAGATCCCTACTTACTGGTGGTCGGTGCACTACCCAGTAGGCCCTCTCCTGACAGTCGAACACCACACGGTCTGGCTTTTTCCTTTCCTTCCCTGCCCTGTCCATACAAGGAAGAGTCAATGAAACACACACATTGCTATTAATGTAATTTCACCCCCCACCAAAGCATCATCTTAAGCACACACAGAGCGTAAGACAGATAAGAAGACCCTGCCTGAGTCCATTCTCAGGTGCCAGCCCTCCCATGCATGCACTTCATCTTGAGCAGAGACAATGGTGTAAACTAACACAACATTTAGAACTGACCTGTACTGCTCCTTTGCTTGCATCACAATGAAATCCCACTTATGGTTCATCCATTTGTGAAGGTTGTTATAGTGCTCCTGATAAAAAGCGGACAGCTTTAGCTCTAAAAATGGCCAAGGAGAAAAACTATACTTTTAGGTGCCAGCTGGCAGCTAAAAATCATACCCTTACCTGCTCGTATAATTCCAGTATGCCTTTCTTGCGAATGTTTCTCTTTGCTAAGTAGATTGCTTTGGGAAGATTATAAAAAAAAACATGTTTCAAATGGTTAGGTAGCAATAAGTCTAGAAAAACGGGAAAAAATATTCGTGTTAAAGGTGTTCTCTAAGCCATAAAGAACAACAATTATCTAGAAGTCATTGCGTAGGTGTGAACTATAATTTAGAATAATCAAATGAACTGCATGCTGTGATTTGTGATTCTAAGAAATGTATCTTCTATTACAGGATGTTGCTCAGTTTCAGAAATAATAAAAAATGTGGTTTGTGTGATGAGTGTATTTCTAAAATAATCATTTACAATTTACATAGGGCAGTAAAAAAAATTTCCACACGTATCATGTGTCCAGCTGGCAACAAAAATATATAATGAGCATATAGGGACCTTCTGTGTCTCATGTGGCCATGTTCTCAGCCTGTGATATGTAAGGACCATGAAAGCAAAGCCAACCCACCATAGTCTGTGTCTTCTGCCGGCCACTGCTGGGCAGGCCAAAAGTACGGCGTCTACAGTAGGAGCATGATGTTAGTGTCACCAGATGCCAAAATATCACCTTCAGTGTCATTACGTTCAATGATAATTCCATGTTAATGAAAGAGGCAAGGTTGTAGGTAGTATCTGCTCAGGTATGGTGATAGGACGACACTCCGGCAGCTACCTGAAAGCGATAAAGCGAGGCATCGGGTTTAATGATGAGTCTCTTGTGATCCCGGAGGGGGTAAATGTAGCCAAATGCCACCATCAGTGTTCCTATAGACCCAGCCTCTGGGATAGGAACCAGGCAAAAATCAGAGATGTGGTTTTCACATTTTACTGAACGAGTGACCTCATTTACCTCATATCCTTATATCGACCTACTGTGTTTCTATAATTATTGGTTGTGATGGTAACAGAGTAATATTATCAATGGACATGCTTTATTTATAATGAAGATTAGTATACCATCAATAACTTGTAAAAACAATGCAGTTTCATACCTTGTGCATCTATGTTGAACCGGTTGGCTATCCATGCCACAATGTCTTCCCCTGATCAGTAAAACAACGCCCAGTTAAATGAGAATAATAAAACAGCACTTGCCATGCAGAAGTTGGCAAGAGAATGGGGGTCTATCAAGAGCAGTGCTGGAAGGACAAGGAAGGACCCCAGCTGAACTCATCAAAAATCAGCCACTTCTCATGAGAGAAGAAACATCTGAGACAGAAAACTGTAAGGTCTCCATTATTTAAGAAAGGTTAGAGTTCAACAAAGGTTAGGATGAAACAAAGGGCAGGATCACCCCTGAGAGGATGCTGGTGACGGCTTATGAAATGTGCCCATTTACAAAGCTTTAGGGACAGCAATGTCTTCATGCTGATGATAGTAATATTCTTATAAATTATGACTAACATGCAATAAAACACAAATGATCCCCTTTGTTCTTTGTATACAAAAAAAAAAGCGGTTTGCCAAACAGTCTAACCACACATATATATATATACACACACACACACACACACACACACAAACTTGCATTCTGACATTGTGAATAATAAACCAAGCCATGAGACTAAAAGACATGTTGAATGAACCTCCTTGGGCTTAATATTTTGATGACAACATACTTACTAACTGGAAGAGGGAAACCTTTAAGTATCTTTTTTTAAGATATTTGAATAACATATATAATAATTATTATTATTGATCCCTGTGGGGAAATTCTCTTTATGCCTCCACCACCTTGTGAGGGAGCTAGGAGCTAAGGGCCTTGCTCAAGGACCTGCATCTGTGCCAAAGTCAAGTTCAACCCGGCAACCTTCTGATCACAGAGGCTTAGCCCAGTGAGCCATACGCTACCGCCCAATATACACAATATGTGTGTGTGTGTGTATGTGTGTGTTTATGTGTGTGTATATATATACACACACACACACACACACACATCAATCAATATATATATATTAGAGATCACTTCTAGTTTTTCATTTCTATTTTCTGACTATGACTGACACGTTGTTTACTTCCAAAAAAAATGCTGCAGGAGAGAGGCCAGGGCATGGTTTATTCAGACCACAAGAAATGAAAAGACCAGCATAAAACCATATGAGAAGGCTAGACTACTCTACTCCCTCTTTGTGTGAGAGCTGGCATGCATCATAGATCTAGTGATATATCGAGCCGTGATTACAAAGACATCTGTAATGCAGCAATTCATTGAGAAACCAAACTCATTTTATAGCTGAATATTTTTATATATGTGCTCATATTCATATTCTAAGTCAGCAAAATCTCCTGATGCTAATGCTGAAGCCCCCTGAGTGGGTTTATGCACAGCGAGTCAGAAGATCTTTTCTCAGTGACCACTCCAGGCGAGAGGAGCCAGTTGCTGCAGCCAGCTGCACAGGGGTTGTCATGGCGATGAATTCTTGCACACATCAACACATGTATAAGACAAACTACAGCACACTGGCATGTACACTTAGCTATGCCTGGATTCCCATTAATCAAATCTAAATGTCTAATTACCAGGAATACATTTGTTGGCCTGGGGCTTCTTCGACACAATCTACCCCAAGAAGAAATTAAAAATTAACTAAAGGAAAGGAATACAATGCATTATCCTCAGATCTAAGAAACAACAAATTAATTATTTAATTTTCTTCCTTAATTAGTTCGTTTTTCCTTATAATTACATCATTATATACAGTATGTACATAGGGAATATATGTTGTTAAAGGCTCACCTGTGATGGCATGTGGGATGGTGGTAATGACCAGCCTTTGAGTCTGGGACTTAACCCCACTTTTGGGATCCTGCATCTCCACTACCAGAGCCTCCAGCTGTAAGGAGAAATGAGAATATGGACAGGCAAAGAGAAAATCACCATTAAAATCTACCTGCTGGCACAAGGAACTGAAATCGATAAGTCAGAGGCTGGTATTCAGGTGTTCTTCTATTTTTCAGCAGAATAAATAGTACTTGGACATTTTCAGATTAATCTGAGTGTCTGATGGACAGTGGAAATAGCTATTGAATCTGTATTCCTACAGAATCCTGGATTCAGTACTCCAACCAGAAATATACCCCAATCATGTGATAAGACATGGCCAGAGCTCTCATTTAATCTTGTTTGCATACAAATATGCTGTATGACGAATTGCACTAGGTGCAGATTGGGAATAATGCGTTAGAAGCCTGTCATCTTTAGAATGGAGGAATGGAGAAAGTTACTTACCCACTGTATTTGTTTACGATGTTGGAGCCTCTACTATATAATTTCAGATGGGAAATAAAAGCGTACTCCCAGGTATTAACAGTGGCTATCAAATTAACTTGTCTTCAAGTCACTCCTAAGATTTATTTAGGGACTTGTATTTTAACCCTGGCTGTATTGCCAGGTCATCCATAAAAAGCCAAATTTTGCATTCCAAAACAAATGTTAGCTCTGACCTTTTTGGCCAGACTTCACCTTTCATTCCACTGAAGTCAAACATGGCATCCGTATGCGTCACTGAAGAATAGGAACTATGCCCCACAGTTATAGAAGTGGGCACTCAACCAAATCAAATAGGAACATCAGAGTTTTCTTTTTGCCTGTTACTTTATAGTCTACAAAAATAAAAATTCTACCCTCTTTGAAATGTGCAAACGATTGATTTACAATTCTCCCAGAGTCTCTCTGAAGTGGGCTCATGCCAAGCCACAGCAAAGTGGCTTTGAAGACAGATTGCAGAATTACCGATAAGCAAAACGTACATTTCAAAAAGCTTTGAGTTTGCCATGTGTTGGCTATCATTGGTAACTACTCAATCACCATAGGCAAATTTGACTATAGAAAGCATAGATGTTTTTCCACACTGTGAAATCTCTTCACATTAATGACAATCGATAGTGTAGATGTTTTTTTATAGGAAATTGTGATTTGTTATTATAAAAAAGGACCTAAAGTCCTTTCATATTGATATTTGATCCATTCCATAAGAGATGGTTCTTTCCCCATTAAGTTTTTTCCCTGTTTTTTCTCCATAAGTGACACCAGATAAGAAACTGTTTGGATTATTAATTAAAACATTATAATGTATTTCATTATGCATGGTCTTTGTAACATTGCACTGGTTAAATGTTACTTGTTGGGTATTTTTCGATATCCTTCTGTTTTTATAGGCAATGTTAATTTGTATTGTACTGTACGGCAAATCATATTTTGCTGATGCTACAACCACCTGCATAAGTGAAACAGCATTTTAATCATCTTCTGATTTAAACGTAAATAAAAAACTTAAGGTGATCGATTCTGGTCTACAAGAGACTATATAAAACCAGTAAGCAAAACGTTTAATTACTTGGGCATGTAATATTTCAGTTCTGCATTAACTGTGTGTAATATATTACTGAAATAACATTATAGAAATGAACCCGACATAACGCCGAAAAACAAGCGCCATAAGAAAGATGACTACGAGCGTGGAGCATGAGGCTTGATATTCACGTTATATACATTGTATGTTTTATATAAACATGACCATCTTTTTAGTAACCTACCTTTTTTAGACAAGCCATCCGTGGTCGATAACGCTGACCGTGATCGCGTACATTTCTAATTGTCATGCTTGCCGTCTGTTATGCAGGTGTCCCTTAAATTAAAAAAAAGGATCTCAAAACACTGAAAATGATTTTGCAGGAGGTCTTGACGACGATACCAGCTTATGTTGCACGCCCCTTATACTAACACACCACACGCTCGAGGTATGAAGAAAGGATGGACATCTCCGCCAATCACGACTCGGTCCTATTCAGCCAATTCAACCTCTCACATTCTGAAAAAAACACACTGTAAAACAGCACCGCACTTTGCTCGACAGGAGGCGATGTAGAATCGAGAATGAAAACAAAACGCCAAACGTTAACGCTGTGCTTTTAAAGGGCCAGATTGCATCCCGAAGTCCTAATCGGGTCTGTGATTAATTTTGGACTTTCTTAAATGACATAAAACTTTAACAACCTAGTCTTCTTTCTAACTTATATCGACTAAAAACTAAACAAAAAAATTATTACACGACTCACCCGTGATGGGCCCAATTGTTTGCAAAATGTATGAAAATATCGTACTTCCAGTTATATCATGACTATAACTCAGCCAAAATCATTTTTAAAATTGACGTAGTATTTTTTCTTTTTTCTTAAACGTATATGCCAGGTGAAATAAAAAATAACGGGGGCAGTTTTTTTAAAGCTATACAAGCAAAATGTATGCACACAAATCAATGGGTGTTTTAATTGTCTTTTATCGCGTGTACAGTAAACGGTTGAATATGAAGGGATTTTCTCCACTGAAAAGTGCAAAACACCGGCCTAAATGTACTGCGTACACCACATAGTTTACTTTCTTTTTATTAATACATTCATTCGTTTGTTTGTTTATTTACTTATCTGCTTGCTTATTTGTATGGTAAGGAACTACGGTACTGAGAGATATTTACTGACAACAAAACCTGGCTGATGGAAGAAAACTCCATGTTTTTAAGAAGATGCTGTGCGTACGCCTGTGAAGCAAGTCCCTTTGACATCCACACAGATAAGTTCTTCAATTTGCAAAGGAGCCGCATTGTATCAATTACAGACAGGCACAGACTTATCTTAGTAGCTAATTGTTCTCCATGAATAGATCTCTATTTAACTTTCAAAAAGACCATTGTGAGATGCCATTAGAATTTTGCTGGGACAAATATCCTGTTTCTGTCTAAAAATTGTTTCGGCATCACTTTCAATGTGTTCGACCTAACATAACATAAAATGCTACTGACTAATCACCTTTATCAGAGATAAGAAAAATGAACACACATGTAAAGGAATCTTGTTTATTGGTTTGTATAGCACATTAGGTGTCTGTAAACAAAGGAAAACGTAAGCAATGAAACAAACAGGCATGTGGCAATGTCATTAAACTCAACATGAAATTTGATCATAGAGTGTTGAAAGTTGAATAGAGTGGGTTAAACAATCTGAAATAAAAAATAAAATTCTACAAGCTGGTGGTTTGGTATGTTTTATTCTGGGTTACTTTTCTGCCAATTGTCCAGGTAACACAGAAGTGAATAAGCAGTGCTTAATGATTGAATCTCTCAATGATGCCTTAAGATGTCATTGTCACAGCTGATGCATTAGAGGGCAAATCAAACATACACAATCCCTTATTGCCAGATTCCTTATTGGGTAAATGGAGACATCGCAAGCCTGGTATTCAATATGTGATAAGTGAAAAGGGTGTTGTGGCTTATTATTCAATATAATAAAATGGTATATAAACAAAGCAACTAGTGCTGAGGTTATGACAGTTCTATACGCCTCCATGAAGGACATGCGCTGTTGCCACCTTAAGTTTTGAACCATGAGTATTAAAAACAAGCAAGCAGGGTGCCTTTGAGATCAGTGTTTTCATCCAGTTTAGTCTCTTTGAACTTATATGGCTAGTGTACTTTAGGAGATAATTCTGTGTAAAATTGTTTGTCTGCAGTTTTGCTAATACGTCTTACGAAACACAATACATGTGTCTGTTTTCCACCTATAAGTGTTTCCTTATCAAACCATGGAAAAAAATCAAATCTACGAACGCTTTCCACCACCAGTCTGATTCCACCAGACATCACATTCACACCATTACTACGTAAAACGACAGACTAATAAAACGTATTGAAGTACAACTATGTGTAGTTGCACGCACAATTTCAAATTTAAACATTTCAAATTTAGATTATAGCTGTTTACCAACTCTGCGTGAGTATCTCAACCCTGTTCATTACTTTGTAATATCATTTTAATGGTTCAGCTACATTAGTTTTGATTCTGTGCTAGAATTCATAGAGCAGACCATTTAGGGCAGAAAAAACGCGCGCTGCACGTCCCCGGCGCAGTGCTCGCGCCTTCCAGCCCTACCCCCAGCTCTCTGCCCGCCCATCGGTTCGCTGCGGGAGCGCGCTGAATCACTCCCTTCTGTATCGATGAAGTTGCTACAAAGATGGCGGATTTCCTGCCGTCCCAGTCTTTTCTAAATGTATGTTTTCCGAACTGCCTCCTCAGCAGCAACGAGGCAGAACAACTGAGGAAATCTAAAGAGATCGACAAGTGCATATCTCGGGATAAAACGTACGTGAAGCGGCTCGTTAAGATCCTGCTGCTGGGCGCCGGGGAGAGCGGCAAGTCCACTTTCCTCAAACAAATGCGCATTATACATGGGGAGGACTTCGATCAGCGGGCCAAAGAGGAGTTCCGGGCCACGATATACAGCAATGTAATCAAAGGTAGGTGAGCAGAAACAACAGAAACGAGCCGCCTCGGGCGCCTGCTTTAGAACGGCTCCTTGTTTTGAGCTAATAAAGCCTTTCAAGCGGAATGAGAAAGAAAGTTGCGTGGCTGCCTTCAGCAGCATCCCCCACTTCTCCCGAGCAAGAAACGCCCATGTTATCTGGTAGCCCTGGGTGGTTCGCCACACAGACAGAGTAAGGTATACATCTCTGAATAAAGTGATTTTTTTTCCCTCAGGAAAAGCCATATCAACCTATTGTATACTCACGTACTCAAAAACGTTATGTAAAACATTAAGCCACATTAATTCTTCAGTTAACTTTTTTAGCATGTTAGCTGATGTTAAGATAGTACTGGCATTGGGGAAATAGCTGCTTAGCGCTTTGAAATATTCGCCCCGTTAAGTCGACTCGATTATTAACTATATAGGTGAGACGATAATGGAATAGTTTATAATTGTTAAACAGCTGGGCATATGGGTGGGTGTACTGTTACGGTGGCTACCGCGTTACTGTAGCTAGCCACAAATCTAGCGGCAGCACTTCGCTTCTCAACTTATTACTGCCAATGAAGGCGGTGTGGGTCGTCGGAATTTACAATAACTGCGTCAAATCTTGGTTTTGGCTGCAGAATGTATGCTTAAATATTTTATGGACATGACTATAATTTATCGTTGTTAAATGCGTGTGGACGGCGCACTGTTGAAATGCTTCCTAACGAGGTATGTGGTTTTATTAAGGCAAATGAATTTGTGAAGCAGTTATCACGCCCACTAAAATATGTCTGGGAAAATCTGAAAAATGCGAATAAATATTGCAGCGACTTTGTGGACGTTTTCTATTAAAAAAGACAAGCATAAGTAACGTATGATGTGTACAGTCACGCTGAATTTATAAGGAAAAACAGGTTCCACAAGTGGAAAATGATTACTAATTGTTAACGGTCTGGTTTGAACTGCTTGCTTGGTACTTTTAGCCTGGATCGGATCACCTTTTCTTTTTAATCTTCTTGTCATAATGCTGACGGATTATTGTCACAAGGTTAAATATATTTCATCTTATTAAATTTACTAGATGACCGGGTTCTTTTCCTGCTAGATAGACAGATAGAGATTTGCAGATGATGTAAAACTTAAGTCTCAAACCTGCAAAAAAAATATTTTTCAAAGATTTGTAAGTGGTCAAAATCACAATCCCTACATTTTGTTAGTAAGTCTGGCGGCATAATTCATGCACAGATTTCAGATCAGCAAAAATGAGTAAATCACCCAAAAAAAGGACGTGCGTGCTAGTAGAGGCATAGTATGGTGACAGCCCGTGGTGGAGTTTTTTTTTTGTAATAGGTCCCCATCGTTGTCTTTAAACTGACGATTGTGGTTTAACATGTAATGTACACAACCTACAGCTGCTAGATTCAGTTGATAAGATACAGTCCTGTCATTGGATTTCAGTGTCTAAGCAGCTTAGGTTTGTCAGTGGGGTCAAAAGTGCTGTGTTGTATAATGCATTCATCCAGTATATTTTCAGTAGGTTCTAATTAACATTAATGCTGTCACCACAGTCACCTCAGCTACAGATAGAGAGCAAAGAGAAATGGCAAGCGGTAACTGGTAGTCACGTGGGTGTAGGATAGTGGAGTTATTCTGTCTAGGCTGTATTATATCTAAGCTTTCTTGTTTAGATGTAAAAGTACATTTTATATGCATGGGCACCATCTTTTAAATATATTTTAAGAAAACTGGAGGAAACCATAGGTGGAGAAAGAATTTAGTCAGCATTTTCAATAAAGGTTCATAAGACTACTGGAACACCATATCGTATTCAGCATGTACACTTAGATGTTGGTGTGCATTAGATATCAAACATGGTATTACATTTCCTTTGGAATATATTGGCTGTATTTAAGATTGTCCTTGTAAATCACATTTGTGCAAATGTCCTTTATCAGGCTTTGCTTTTGCGTTCAAGCTCATAAAGTATAACCTTAAGCTTTGTGGCATATTGAGGGGCCATATCACCAGCACATTCAGTAAGATGCAAGTGTCCCCTCATTTTCAGTATTTTTCTCTTCTCTAAAAAATGACCTCTGGAAGTCCTTGTCTTTTGGTATCATGTCCTGTTTGAGGTACTTGTTTTTCTTTTTGATAGCTTTTGTAATTACTGTGATTGGTGTTTTAGATAATCATTTATCTTATTTTTTTTAGAAACTTATTATTAGCTCTGCAGTTTTAATATTCCTTCATACCATGACAAAACCCTGTACAAAAGAAAATTCTACTGTACATTTTGTTTACCAGAGGGGTAGATAAATATTCTTTACATGACATAGGCTACTTAGGTATCCATCTAGAAGCAAGGAAGTGTAAACTTATTAAATGCAGCCAAATGTAATTAGAAAAATAATTGTATTAGGGCTGCATGATATCACATCGCGATGTACTCGCAATCATATGGCGCATGCGCAATAATCACTAGAGCTTTAGGGGAGAAACATTTGGACGAACGCCAGCTTTTCGGTACTATGTGGTTTACTTACGCCCACAATTTGGTAAACAGATTAGTAGTATGCCTAAAATATTAGTGATCTGTATAAATTCGGCATTTCCCTATGTTTAATAAACGTGTGGGAATTTAAACTGCAAAAAGTACCGCTACAACTCAAACACATGAATTACCAAAACAGTAGTATGTGGCATGCTAAGCTAACCGAATTTAAAAAACATAACGATATGTCGAATTTATACATATTACTAATTTTTGGGCATAACAACACGCACCTCATTAATATTTTAGGTGTACTACTAATCTGCTCACCAAATTGTAGGCGGAAGTAAAAGTCCAAATAGTACCGTAAAGCCGGCATCCGGCCTAATGTTTCGTCCGTCATCTTAGCCCTGGTGATTATTGCGCATGTGCCATATAATCGCGAGTTCATCGTGATGTGATATTGTGCAGCTCTAATTTGTATTTATTAAATTCCGTGAAAACGCAAAGATAAACACACTTGAAATTAACAAAACAATTCCTTCTGCAGGTGAAATAACACTGAGTGGCTATTTAAATTTAAAGCTCTTTGAAACACACTGAAAGTAGTACATCATTCTTTTGGTTTTTGACAAGACCACAGTGTTCTCGCTTTCTATCTTACCTTTGAACCTTTGCACCTGTTTGCTTTTGACAGATGTAACTGTACTGAAATTTTCATACCTATATTTCTCTTGTAGTATTACTCATAATACTACAGTTAGTTAGTACTTACTAGGAATAGTATTCAGCGTACTCCATGTAGAATTTTTGTGTGCAAAAAAAACAAAAAAATAGGTGGCTTTATAGGTATCACCATCCAGATTTAGTTAAAAGGCCCTTTAAAATGATTTTCGTCCATTGTAGATTTTAGGATGCCCTTACACATTAGCTTCTTCAAACAGTAAAACTTATAATCAATAATACAAAAACTTACTGAATGAGTTTAAATTGTTCCACTTGATACCTTATGAGTGTATGCTTTGTGGATTAGACAGTAACTCCCTGAGCATGTATGAAAGTTATTTACAGCCTACACCTTGCTGCTGTTTTTTCCTTCAATATTCTGCTGAGACAGTAGGTTATTGACATGGTTTATTCACCATTTAAACGCAATTACATCACGTGATATCATGCCGACCTACTCTGAACCATTGGTGGTAAATAATACTAGCTTGTGTAGAAGCAGCAGCTGTTTAAAAATTGTAGTTTCAATTTTGTGTTTGATAGCATGCAGATGTACCTCATCTCTAGTTGGTGCACGGTAAGCTCGAGCAATTCATAGTAGTGTCACGTGCAGAGTGTTTTGCTTTGGTTTTTTGTTAGTTTAAGTAACCTAACAGCGTGGCCTATAAAGAAAAAAATGGGCCTTGTGATATGATAAGTTATAGACTGTGCAGACAGTGTGCAGTAATGTGCATTTTTGATTTTATTTAATGAAGAGTGTGCCATGAGGTCATAGCTTTTTTTTTTTCTCGGTCCCTCAGAACAATGACTAATGAAGTATAAATAGTGGCAGCTAAAGTGTGGTGTGAAAAGTGAGTTAGATGTAACTTCTTTCCATATGCAACATGTATTAATTGAAGTGAAGAAGAGTTTGACGCAATTCGTGAATGAAGTGAAAACTGACACTTTAAGACATTTTATTGCAGTGAACACTGCATTACTCTATAGCTTTAAAACATGACTCATGGCTTCACCTAATTACTGAAATATTATCTAGAATTTAATATAACGATGGCAGTTACTAATGTTACATACAGTTTGTCTTCTGGATTGTTCTAGTAAAGAATTGCCAGATTTCCCAGGACAAGGCCTGCCTAGAATAAATGTTGCTGCATGTAGTTTTGTTTGCATGGTTTTCTTCTATCATTAACTATTTTGTTGCCATTTTTATCTGACGTGTTGTTTTTACTACATCACATTAGGGCTGATCGATACGACCTAAAAATATCACGATATTTTCAGAGATTTTCACAATATAGATATTTATCACAATGTTCTAAAATTCATGTGTGGAAAACAGTAAAATATAACTGGTGTTTTTGAGTTATTCTGATTATGATAACCAAATTGTCTTGCTAATAGTTATGTGAGCGTTGTGACAGGTAGACTATATGGACACTTGGCCATTACATCCACAGGAACTTTAATGACACCCTATTCTGAATCCATAGGCAACAGAATGGAATTGGTCCCCTCCTTTACAGTTATAACAGCTGCCTCTCTTGCAGAAAGACTTTCCACAAGATTTTGGAGTATGTCTGTGGGAATCGTTGCCCATTCATAAGAGCATCTGTGAGGTTTCTTCCTCAGTCCCTGTCGTGCACTCTTCCCAACGTGCATTGCACAATATGCAACACGTTGTCTATTTGGCGACATAACAGTATGGACTACAATGAGGAGTTGATCCTTGAAAGAAAAGGTAATGTGGAAATTTTTTGGATTTTCTGAAAGCGACAATGTTAAAACAATAGCAATTTGCAAAGGTTAGAGTTGCAAGTTGCATGGCAACATGGTGAACCTTTTTAACCACCTCAAAAAAGCTTCCAAAACAGTATGCTGTTATTTTATTTTTCAGGTTTTGTTACCTTATAGGGCTATATTTTTTACAATAAGGGAATTAATTTCCTTGTACTTTTCAGCAACTTGCAAAATACAGTGATCCCTCTCTATATCGCACTTCGACATTCGTGGCTTCACTCTGTCGCGGATTTTATATGCAAGCATATCTAAATATATATCGCAGATTTTTCGCTGATCTGCGGATTTCTGCGGACGATGGGTCTTTTTATTTCTAGTTCATGCTGCCTCAGTTGCTTTGCCCTGTTGATTTCACCGACCGAAATCAGCTGAGAATGTAAACATTACCAGAATTCAAATGGTGCATGCCTACAGTGTTCCTATTTTAGAAATATGATACTAATATAAAAGGAATAATCATATTATATCTAATATAACTGGGTAAGTAAAACGAGTACATTACTGTATATTATAGTAAATATAA
>JAAGVU020000092.1:10332417-10360828 GCA_011763525.2 Mormyrus iriodes | reverse complement strand
TTACATACATAATTACATACAAAACAAATCTTACCTAATATCTAAGAGAATATAAAGGGTTTATAAGGGCTTAAAATGTACAAAAAGAACCATATGAACACATGATTTTTACTTTGTGGATTTTCACCTTTTGCGGGGGGTTCTGGAACACAACACCCGCGATAGACGAGGGATCACTGTAGTCTTAACCAAAATAGAGAATCATGATGACCATGGATCATAATGATGCCTTAGAAAAACTCTGACATGATATTTTTTGCTGTATTGCTGACCCTTATGTGCTTGTCCACTGAATATTCTGCCGCAATTCCAGAGAACGTCTCTCCGTTTCTCTGCCGAACGCACTCACGGTTGTTGGTACCTTTCTCATGATAGCAGAACCAATAGAACTAGAATAAGTAGAGTGAGGGGAGATTGTTCACAAGTTAATCGATCGCAGATGGCGTCATTCTCTCGGTTGGGCAAAAACATAAAACTAGCCTTAAAATCGCTAAAATGGTTCACCGAATATATTTTGGTTAATATACCTGGGTGACTTGCTGAAGTAAAGTCAATGTGTAGGAAGCACTGGAATGACTAACTTGAAGTGATCAAATTTTGAGACAGATCGCCCCAAAACTGAAGCAGCACTGCAGTGATGGCAAAAAAAGTTTCAGACATTTGGTACTGTTAATTGGGATAACTCAAAACATGTTTGACAGATCTTTCTTTCAACCTTTGCAGACGTGTTGTAAGGTTAGGGGGAATTTCTACCCCGCCCTGTGCATTCCTCAATTACATTCTTCACAGATATCTAGAATCCTGCGCACTATAGCGGGACTTTTGAAGCCACATTACTGCATTTGAGCCCAGGACTACATCCAGTCAAGTAAGTTTTGATGATATTACATTTAAATTAAATATATTTGATCTATGTTATTAAAGTTTAAAACTAGCAAACACTAAATCAAAATGTGTTTATACTCAGGATGCACTGATACCGGCATCGGGTATCGGGCCAATACTGCAGTCAGACATTTGTACTCGTAAAAATGGTCCGATACCAAGAACCGATACCACTTAATTGCTACATTACGTTAAAATTCACTTTGTCAGACTGTACAATCTGTTCTACTAAAGTGTCAAGAGGAAGAAGGGATAGCATGCCATTTAACACCAGCAATTAGATTAAACATCTAAAGACGCCCCATAGCGCAGAGTACACGGCATCTGCTAATGCTGGCAGAGAACGACCGCAACAACAAGTTTAAGCGGAAATATTGTTATAAAATAGTAAGATAATATAAACGAGGGAAAATTAAACCAATGCATTATTTAAATCTAACATAAATAAATAACTAAACATATTTAATGTTAGATATAAATAATGCTTCGATTTCAATCACCAGTATAAGTACACCTGGGTATACGCTTTTTTTGCTCCTATAAAAAGAAAAAATGATCATGGCCAAGCAGAGCAGTCACAGTTCTCGCGGTCTGCGTCGCCGCGTCTTGCGGTTACGTTTCTGGGGAGGTGCGTGTCAGGTTACAGCAGAGGGTGCGTGGCTACGCCCTGCTTATGATGGAGATTCGACACAGAAGTATAAATCAGCATTTACAGTCAAGGTTTTGTTCCTCTGTAAAGACCTTTCAAGCTGAGAATTGAGAAGCCCGATATACATGATTGAGCTGAAAATTCAGGTTTCAACTAAGGTAAATCGTTTAAAGTGATAAACTGCTTACACGTATGAAAATGTATGAACTTTAGCGCAAATTCTGGAGAAGCGAGAGAAAATAAAACTGAAACGTTATTATATATGACATTAAGCAACTAAACATATTTAATGTTAGAGATAAATAACAATACAGTTGCAAAAACCAGTATAAGTACACCTGGGTGTACGCTTTCTTCACTAATATAGAAAACCAATCAGTGCTTATTAATTAAACGCTGGTTTCGGATTGGTACTCTGTATCGGCTGATACCCAAACCCAGGTATCAGTGTCGGGACAGAAAAAGTGGGATCGGTGCTTCCCTAGTTTATACAGTAGCTAGCTAGCCGGTTAATCAAATGTGCTAAATGTAAACTAGTTAACACCATTTCATTGAGAATTTGGCCTTTGGGACCTGATTGACACACAATACATCGACTGAGGTTAAAACAATTATGAACCCTTTGATACCCAGAAGTCATACTCGTACTGTAAGAATTGAGAGTTCCCAAACTTGACGGCACCAATAATGATATCATTGTGTAACCAAGTTCTTGTGAGTAATTATTAATACCAGTGGTATGTAGCCTACCATTACTGAATATGTTTCATGTCTTACAACAAGACAAATAAATAGAATGTAAATATTTAAACATGGAGACTGTTCGGCTCTCAAATTGTTCGACTTTGAAGTAAAATTTCCCCATAAAAAATGATATAAATTGATTTTAATTTGTTCCAAACCCCCAAAATTTACCCAACAAAAACATTAAAAAACAAACGGTAACTAAAAATAAAACAAGTATTTTTAATTTTAGTAATTGAATACGTGTACTACTTTCCCACTTATTGATGTTTCTCTTTCATTTCTGTCATAGAAATTACAACCTTCCTCTTAGGTTTTTCATCACTGGTAACTTTCTTTGGTTCCATTATTAATGGGTATTATTAAAGATAATATAAAAATAACCCAAAGGAAGAAAAAACAGGCTGGATATTCGAGATGCTCACTGAACCAAAGTTGTGGGAGAACTGACCGAGCAACCGTGCATATAACCAGGCAGAAAGATAAGGCATGATTTTCTGTTTGATTTTTGAATTTTTGAGTTTCAAACCAGATTTCCCCCCCCCCCTTTTTTTTTTTTTGTTTCACATTGTTTGAATATCAATCGGTTTGAAGTTTGAGGGTCCACTGTAATTATTTATTATTACTGTATAGTAAGACAGTCTGCTTTGGTTTTGACATGCATAAATACCTGTCAAGATATAGAGCTGTTGTAAGGTGAAACTTGAGCTTGTTTGGTATGATTTGTGTTGTGGATTAGGCTTGTGGGATTTGACAGTATTATCGGTAATTGATGATAACAGCTAGAGCTGCCGTGATTACTTGATTTGTAATAAAAATATCGATTTAAAATTTGTCTTCTTGAATACTTGGCAATATGGCAGAAGGTAGACGAGCATATAGATAAGGGTTTACATAAAAAGAGATCCTCAGTTGTATGGAATCATTTCACATTAAAAGTCAGTGAAAATGTAGTCTGTCAGTAGCACATAGCAGAACTTAAATATCACAGCAGCATGACTGCAGTACAACTAAATCTTAAGATGACAGTGAGGTTTAACAGACTCCGCCAATAATCTGTTTGCCATTTATCTATGTTCTCTTTTGCCTCTTGAAGTAGCCTAGCCTGATTTGAAATTATTTTGCTTAATTTACCTTCTATGAAGGCTGTCCCATCGTTTAACCACATCATCTTACATAATGCATAATATGATACATAATAACCATGTATTATTTTCTGTTAACGTGTTGTATGTATTGAGTAAGGCTGATTGATATTGGGGGGAAAAGTTCACATAGTAATATTTGAAATTTTTGTGACAAATATTGCAATATCTTTTAAAAAAAAAAGGAATTTACCAAAAAACTTAAATTTGGCTATTATCAACCAATAGAGTCCATCAAATAAGTGGATGGTGTTCGCGTGAGTTGTACCAAAAGACACACCACAGCATTTCCAACAAATCGCTTGCTGTTGCTCAATATCTTCTCTATAGAATCTAAAATACTTACTTACAGCAGATTGCTTTTCATTTTTTTCTCCCTTACTTATTTAAATTTCTCACATGTGCCAGACTGTTTATAAGTGAGTACAACAGCAGGTACTAAAATGATTATGAATGGCGAGGAGAGCACATACAGAGGTCATGCAGAAACAGCGATGGTAAACTTTGGACTTTTTTTTTTTTTAACATATTGAACTGGAGGATTGTTGAGTAGCGCTGTCAGCGCACACTGCCATTTTGCATGTGTGCAATTTGCATGATCACACCGTGTGTGCAGGGTTTTACACCAGGTCCTCCAGTTTTCCCTCAAAGTCCAAAAACATGCAACTTAAGTGAATCGGTTTGCCTAAATTGATACGTGAGCAAGTGACTGTACACCCTACGATGGGCTGGCACCCCATTCAGGGTTAGTTCTTGCCTTTTCGTTCGTGCCAATTGTTATATATAAGGTAAATGGTTATTCAATTAATCAGATTCACTGGTAGAATACTCAATTAGTAATATAATCAATAGTAACTGCCCTAATAACAGAGATGAAAATGTTCAGCTTTTTGATGGATTTCCTCTTTTTCCTTCTCTGCCTAGGCTATTTATAAGATTAATGTAATTTCGAGGTTAATGTTTCTTTTTTGGGGGGGCGGTGACAGAATGGGAACATGTGATGTGACTGAGCAAAAATGGGTAATTTTTTAAAAACTGCTAGATAAAAAATTAAGATGCTTAGGAAACATGTCTGTGTCACACATCTGTGATGACAAACACAAGTGGCTCTAATAAAAATTAAGCATGTACTTAGACACTTTTTTTTAAAACATATCTGTTACATGGTACACAAGCACTCTATATTTTATTACTAATTATGCATCAAACTGTTTCCACTTGTAGACAAAAGCCGAACTTGAGGTTCACAAGCCACAAAAAGGAAAGACAGCGAAATTGACAAACTGACGTTTAAAATTAAGGGACATGCAAATTGTCTATGTAATCATACTATTTCAGAGGAAAATTATGTGCTGTAATTCGTTTTTGCTCCAACATTATATGACATCAGAGTCACTGTTTATTTTTGTAATTCGTTTCTAAAATCTCTTAACTTTTGTCTTCTGAAATATGCCTCATCATACCACTCTGATATTAATTTGTTATATAGTAACCACTGGTTGTTACATAGTTGCAACTATGGTAATATTTGTACTTTTAATTACATTATTATCGGTATTCCGCGCACACTCGTAAAACACTCAGCAGTGGCGTGTGGATGGTCATCGGTAAACTGTTGGTGCTGGATTTTAGCTTTTTTCGTTTTGGGGCACTTTCATCCCCAATAACAGACAAGTAACGTGGTGTCAGTGACTGACCGGTGATTATCGCCTTGTTGGGGAAGCAGGCTTAAGTCACACACAAAGCAAGATAACGGAAAGATTTCATGTGGTTTCATGTGTTCAACCTTGTACCCATTTCCGACTCATTTTTTTTATATGTATTTTTTTTGACTCCTTGTAGACTTCTTTGAAGAATTTATTTGACTTTAGACCAGTGGTTCTTATACTATGGTACGCATATCACTACCGGTATGTGGGGTCATCTCTAATGGTACGCAAAGTTATCAGTATAGGTAAACTTTGGTCATGATGGTGGTACACAGCAAGGGCCACAGACTAAAAAACAATGATTAGCACTGCTAGCACCTCCCCCCAGGTCAGCAAGTTTTAAGACCAACTGTTTAGTGGATTATCTGTGTATTGTTTTTTTACGCTTTCATGTTTTGCTTTTGGCTAAAAACACTTGGTTCTGTATGTGCGTACGTGCATATGTGTGTGTTTGTTTTTTTTTAATCTTGAAATATTGCACATTTCTTTTTGCCCTATGGTGGATGCATCTGTATCATGTAATCGCAAAACTGTTTGTATAGAAATTTGCATAAACATTTGCATTCTGGTTCAATCTACATGTAATCAATAAGCCGTATGTATGTAGTGTGCTGTCAGAAACATGACTTGATGTACAGATTTGTAGATGAGTCTGACCGTTTATTGTAGTACTTTGATTACTGGGGGCTTTTTAAAAGCCCTATTCAAACATTTTATTTATTCAGACATTTTGAAGAAACCCTGTGTGTTCAGGTTCTTCATCAGTGGTGGAGACATACCCTTAGGTTGACACTCCCAAGTGTCTGACTTCAGGGGAAACAAAAGTATAAACAGGGCACCTTTTTGCCAGTTCATTATAACACTGTTTGTGGTTACAAAAATAATTTTGCATTTTTGTGGTGCTAATGATTTTGTTTCACGTGTTATTTCTAACTTGTACTGTTGATGGAATGAGCATCAAATTATATTTATTAGGGATAGTAAAATTTACTGTTTGGCATTGGTTCACCGGAATAGAAGTTCACAATGCGATAGCCTCGATTTTTAAAAAAAGAAAAAAAAAATCTTTATAAGATACAATTTGGGAGGAACTCAGGTGTGCAGTGCCTATTAATGGCGTATGTAGTCTTTAAATCAAAACAAATGAATGGTTTTCTTTTTAATGTGCATATGATACAACTTTTATTGCATTTGTTTTATCGCCCAGCACTACATCAATCTCGATTTTTTCATTGATAAATAAGGAGGACGATAACGATGATAAACGTAGGCTATAAAATTAGATCACACCTGTTTGCTCCGTTTTAGACTGCGCGCTGAGACCGACAGCGCCGTGGCCTATCACGCAGCACGTAGGCTTGGCTGAACGCCAGCGCAACAGCCAATCACCAACGACCCTGCAAATTTGCCCGTCCCCATTAAAAAGGCGATGTTGTAAACAACAGCAATTTGGTCGTGTGTTTGGAAAAGATGTCGGGGAGTGCAGATGCACCGCAGAGTGAAGTGGAGGAGGAGAAAATACCGAAAAAGGACATGTGTCGTCCAAAGTATTGAAGTGGTTCGGCTATCTCCGAACGCACAAAACGTAGAAAAAGCCAGTTTGCAAAACATGATAATAAATAGTCTTTTATAATTTAAGGGAAGTTTGTATTTATATAGTTTGTGCCATTCGTTAAAAATAAATCTTGTTTGTTAATAAAACCGTTTATTTTAACTTGGTCATTCAGTTTATATTAGGATACATACTCTTTGCAAATGGGAACAGCATTATAAAACTATAATATCGATAATTATTGACATCGGTCAATACAGGTAAAATTATCGTGATATTTATTTTTTTCCATATTGCCCAGCTCTAATTTGATGTCTGATTGAGTTGCGTGGAATTCCCTGTTTTAATGAAGTGCTGCATAATTGGAGTTCCCAAGTAATCTTTATGCTCGCACTGATCTCAGGAGGTGCGTGATTTGATCTGTGAAGGAGTACCCTTCTTGCCCCTTTTTTCTTTTCTTTTCCAAATGCAAATGAGTGTGAATCCTTGGACTCACCTGGGGGTGGCTGTAAACAGGTTTGACAAGTTCTTTTAAACACTCAGTACATTTACATGCACAGTTTAGTCCAGCTATGGTTATAGCTTGACTAGGCCATTTAATTAGACTACTGTCCTTATCCCAGTATACAAGCAAGGGAGGGGAATTATGATCGTCTCGGAGAACGCATACAGCGCTTATGCAAAAGCAGCAAAGGTTAACTTTTTTTTTTAAAAGAGATTTAAACATATATTGGATAATCTATAAAAGAAAATTCTAAATTAATTTAAATAAATTGCAAAGCTACCTTAGTTTCTTTCCCTGTGACAGAATAAAAATGTTTTAGTGAAACAAACTCCCTGTGCTATAATGTCCATACAGAATTAAAGGTAATTAAAAGCCTGAATCTGAATCTTGCTGAATAGCGAAGGGGTGAACTGCATGTGCATAGCATGCGAAGTTGGTATTAATATCCTACATCATCCAGCCCTATAATATTATACTACAGCCAATTTTCAATTTCAGTACAGAATATCTCGCCTCACATTGTGATGTTATTCTGCGTCAGTGCCAGTTTTTACGCCAGTGGAAAACCACCTTGAAGTACCATACTGTTGGTATTTACATGAATGAAATTAAATTAAATTCAGCAGCGGTTCAGACAAATTGAATCCATGGTTCTGATTCAATGGTTAGCGATATTAGCGTTACAGATGATTGTAATAGTGTAATTAGTACCGGTTCTAAAGAAATGTAATACCAAACAGCGGTATTACGGTATCCTTTAATACCAGAATCTCGTACAACACAAGTCTGCACTATTAAACTCTGATAGTCCCGCATTTTACCAAATATATCTTCTTATACGTGCGTCACGACTAGATAAAAATCGCTGCGTTGCATACATGAGAAAATCTGTGTATGTATAAATCTGTAATAGTTATTAGTGGCAGCCTTACTTAAGAAGAAACTTCCCTTGAAGATTTTGTTCTTCAGATGATACTAGTGTCAGTTACCAAGGAGTAGAGGAACATTATCAGTCTGTGTCCTCATTTGCAGTGCATGGCTTTTATAACATACTGGAAGTTCCACTATTAAATTGGATGGATTTTTATGGACTTGGCAATATCCGTGCCTCGAAAAGGTTCTGGAAAACCGCCAGGCAACTCAGGAGTGAGAAGCAGAGCTTCAGCAATGCTATTTATAGCAATGATGGAGAGCTGTTAACCTCAGCTGGGGATATAGTCAGGCAGTGGAAGGAATATTTTGAGGATCTCCTAACCCTTCCTTGATATGCCTTCCTTGGAGGAAGTAGAGCTGGAAGCCTTGGAGCAGGACTTGACTATCTCTGGGGCTGATGTCACTGAAGCAGTCAAACAACTACTTGACGGTAGTGTTCTGGGGGTGGATGAGATTCGCACTGAGTTCTTGTACGCTCTTGACCTTGTGGGGCTGTTTTGGCTGACACACCTCTTGCGTGGACGTCGGGGACAGTGCCTTTAGATTGGCAGACTAGGGTGGTGGTTCCAATCAAAAAGGGCCTGGAGGATGTGTTCCAACTTTAGGGGATCACACCCCTCAGCCTCCCTGGGAAGGTCTATGCCAGGGTACTGGAAATGAAGGTCCCTCCATTTGGTTCGAACCTTGGATCCAGGAGGAGCAATACAGATTCCTTCCTGGTCGCAGAACACCGGACCATCTCTTCACCTTCATAAGGATCCTGAAGGGTTCATGGCAGTTTGCCCAACCAATCTACATATGTTTCGTGGACTTGGAAAAGGCATACAACCGTGTCCCTTGGGGGGTCCTGTGGGGCGTGATCGAAGAATATGGGGTACGGGGTCCATTGTAGCAGGCCATCAGATCCCTGTGCAAACAGAGGGAGAGTTTGGTTTGCATTGCCAGCCGTATGTCAGACTCGTTCCTGGTGGGTGTTGGACTCTGCCAGGGCTGCCGTTTTTCACCGATTCTGTTCACAAGTTTTATGGACAGAATTTCTAGGAGTAGCCAAGGGGGTCTAGTTCAGGGGCCTCTAGATTGTGTCTTTGCTGATGTGGTCCTGTCAGCATCTTTCGGCTGTGACCTGCAGCATGCACTTGGGCAGTTTTGCAGCTTAGTGTGAGGCGGCCGGGCTGAGGATCAGCACCTCCAAGTCTGAGGCCATGGTTCTCGATCGGAAAAGGGTGCATTGTCCTCTCCTGGTGGGGGATGGGTTGCTGCCTCAAGCGGAGGAGTTTAAGTATCTTGAGGTCCTATTCACGGCAGTAATGCGGACGCTGTACCGTTCTGTTTTGGTGAAGTGGGAGCTGAGCCAGAAGGCAAAGCTCTCAATTTACCGGTCGATCTGTGTTCCTACCCTCACCTATGGTTATGAGCTCTGGGTAATGCCAGAAAGAATGAAATCGCAGATACAAGTCTCAGAAATGAGACTTTGCAGGGTGGCTGGGATCAGCCTTAGAGAGAGGGTGAGGAGCTCAGACATTTGGGAGGAGCTCAAAGTAGAGCCGCTGATCCTCCCCATTGACAGTAGCCAGTTGAGCTGGTTCAGGCATTTGTCTAGGATGCCTCCTGGACGGCTCCGTGGGGAGGTGTTTCGGGCATGGTCAACTGGGAGGAGGCCCTGGGCCGGGCCCAGGACAGGCTGTAGAGATTATAGGAATGCCTTGGTATTCCCCCGGTGGAGCTGGAGGAGGTGGTTGGTGAGAGGGAGGTCTGGACATCCCTACTTAGACTACAGCCCCCGCGACCCAACCCCAGAGAAGCAGCGGAAAATGGATGGATGGATGGATATCCATGCATTCTTTTAGGAAAACTGAGGTGAAAACTAGCATCATGCTGCCTTTAATGGGCAGCACTTAGCGCTTCCTGTTTTTTTTTTCTTTTTATAAAGCAATACCTTTAACATCAAGCAAAGAATTTTATGGAGATGTAAACTGTTTACTGTCCACAGAAGTTTTATCAGTTCATGTGTTGCTGCTCATGTTTATCGTGGAAAGGTTTTACACCAAAATTAAGCTTTCCTAAGTAATAAACAAATGTCCTGAGGTTGTTTTCCTGCCATGGGGATTGTAGTCCGTAGTTTATATGCTCCTACATTTCCATGTAAGGAGTTTTTTGTCCTGTCCGAATTGAGAAAGACCTTCTCTGATAAACTACTGTTTAGACTCATGCCTGCCAGAATGCAGCCTGAAATCCATGCAAAATGAGTTTATATTGACATTAAAAAACCTATTTACAGAGTATATAAACTCCTCTTTAGCCTTGATATGAGCACCTCCTCCAAATAATAAAAAAGTACTAGTTGTCTCTCTAAATAGCATGGAATGTTTTGAATTGGTATATTTTTAAGGGTGGGTTGCCGAGCATACTTCTACTTCAATGATATATGCAATATTAATTTAAGTTTATTACTTTTTTTGTATGGGCACTGCTGTGAAAAATATAGCCCATAAGAGCTAATCGGTACAGGCCCCCTACCAGTCAGGTATTACATTGATGAATCAGAGGTGATAGTCTGTCCTTGTCATGTCTTTGAAATAACATCTTCAGAGGTGGTTATTCTACAGTGTGTGGCTTCCGCCCAGCGCTTTTTCACGCTCAATTACAGTTGACAAGAGAAACTGAAATGCAGCTGGCAATGTGTGATTAGCCAGCTGTAAACTTCTTCATTAAATTCACCACACGTGCATGTGGCTATTTAAAGTCTCTGATACTGCTATTTCTACAGGAAGGGGTGAGTACTCAAACATAGCTCTTGGAAGATACCCAGCATTTTGAAGATGCTTACAAAATTTAATAAAGTTATAGAGTGGAAGTGTGACGTGTGCTGCCAATATTCAGTATTCTGTCTGGGCAAGGGGTGTAGGAATATGACATTTGACAGTATTTGACATTATTGACTTTTTGTTTTCTGAAGGAGTCCGGGTTCTGGTTGATGCCAGAGAGAAACTGCACATCCCCTGGGGAGATCCTGCCAACCAACTTCACGGGGAGAACATGATGTCCTTTGACACACGCTCTGTCCAGATGTCGCAGGGCATGGTGGAGACAAAGGTGTTCTTGCAGTACCTGCCCTCCATACGCTCGCTGTGGAGCGACAGCGGCATCCAGAATGCTTACGACAGACGGCGAGAGTTTCAGCTGGTGAGTCGTAGGCCGCTGCACCTGACTTATAGGAAATCATCAGTACCAAATTGCTGTGGAATATTTAGCATTATCAGTAATATCTGCTGAAAACTAGCTTATGATGCATTGTGGACAGGAAGGTGAAATTTTGATTGTTTTATAACTTCAGTCATGTAGTTTCAGCATAAGTTGATGAACATTAATGTTCTCTGTCATTTCCTAGTCATTTGAGGGATTCTGCCCCAGGTTGTTTATAACTAAATTTTTCTTTTTTTTTCACTTTGCTGATTTTTAATAGCACATTTTTTTTTCTCTCCCCCTGTAAAACGACGTTGGGATTATGAAAGATGCTATATAAATGTAGCCTGTTGTTTATTATTATTTCTACATTTTTTAAACTTAAGTGTGATTTTGAGGGTAGGATTTTCCTCATGTTTATCTGTCACACTATTACTGCCTCGATTTGAGACGCACAGCAAATACAGATGGAATTACAGCTGAACATTAAAGAAATGTACCTATGTACAGATTTCTGAATTGTACTTTTGTTTCACTTGTATATGGTTCAGTGACATGAGTTTAATTGCCAGGTAAGCCCTTGCCATCATCTCATGTCTTATGATCTGTGCTTTTCGTAAAATATTAGTTCTTCTTTTCAGAAAAGTTTAAAACTGCAGAATTCTTAATTTTGACCGTGACAATCGGATGAGAAGTCAGGATCATGTGCAATAAATTGACTTCCCTAAATGCTTTCACTTCCATCATGCAGAGTGTGTATTACGGATGCCCGCTCCTCTTTGAAATGGACTGACTGGCTGATTCCTCATTGTTTTCACCTGTTAAACCGACTTCTTTCACTGTAATTGTTGAGGAGGCCATATAAAGTAGGCAAACAGGGATTGGTGTATAAAGTCAAAAATGAGAAGGGAAAATACTGTTTAATTGCCTCTGAATGTAGTGTGATAGTAGGTGCCAAATGTGCCAGTTTGAATGTGGCTTGAACTGCAGCACTGGGTGTTGCAAGCTTAGTAATATGTTGTGTGTATATGAAACTGATTCCCACCCACATGGGAAGCTTTCAAGTCGGCATGGGCCAGCATCCTTGGGGAATGCCTTCAAGGCCTTGTTGAGTTTCAGTAAGCAAATTGAAACTGCTAATTTTCTATTTACTCAGCATATTCTATTATAATGTAGTAAAAACTATTTGATAATTCATTCTAGCCCAGCTGTGTATCTCCTAAAAGGGATCCAAACACCTCATTGATTGATTTTAAGTTCAATGACGTGAGATGTAGATGGGCAGCTTGCTAATCGAGCCAAATGAATGTTATACGCTTGCTGTGTAAGGAATCTACACCAAATGAGGCTCACTTAGATTTCCTCAGTCTCCCTTAAATTGCTGTTGCTGTTAAGATCTGAAAATGTTTAAAATTCGTAATGTTTTCAAATTTAAACACCACGGCTGATAATGATGTGTCCTTAATTAGCTTAGTATAACACATTAATATTTATGAAATTTAAACATTTTATCACTGGAAGAAATATAAATGGAAAAACAGTGCAATTCCACCTACTGCCGAGCTTGACGTTCTTGGTCACCCACCCCAATATAAACACATGCAAGAGCAGTCCAAGCATTACATAACCATTCAAACGTACCACAGGGCTGTATGTATAGTTCCAGACCCTGCAGACGAGGACTAGTATGCACACAGTTTTGTTTGCCTCCATACTGTGACCTTATTCTTCGGATTTATCAAAGCAGGCTATAAACTGCCTGTGTTTCAGTCCCCAGGACTGTGAGCTTGCGATGTAAACCCTCTACTTTTTATAATCCTCCTTGAGAATTACTTGTCCCGAGTCCATGCTTCCTTTGCGTCATCATGGCAGCACCCTGCAGAACTGTGCTCTGATTCAGCAAGACTGCAGTGAGCCCAAGCTGAGCGCAGTATGGTGTCCCTGAAGCAGGTATATTTAATGTCAGGAGCGCTCTGGTTGGGGCGCCTTCAGCGTGGGTGGAGCAACCCTTGCCTTTTCTCATGTTCTCCTACACAAATCGCCCATCAGTGAAAAGTTTGCCGCTCGCTTCCTGTTTCAACGGTACCCCATCTGTTCAAGTTCCTGTCTTGTGCTTCTGCGTACAGCTGACATCAGAGACATGTCAGCCCCACCCCAGCCCCATACCGTTTGAGTGTTGCTAAGACCAGATGAGGTATGATCCTGGCAAGAATGTTGAGCCACTGCTGAAACGTTTTCCTGAGTCATCTCCCACCCACCCCTGGAAGGTTCCACTATCGCTTTATTGGGCTTCTCGCATTGTATTCTTTCATTATCACCTGGGCCCCACAGTGGGTTAATGCAAGTCGTGCTCATTTAGGAAAGTACATGCCGACGCTGCATGTTTTTTTTTTTCTTTTCTTTTCTTTTTTTTCTGATGCTGTTGCACATGCATGACCCCAGTTTTTCTGTTATTTTGCAAACATGTCAGCTGAAAATGCAGACTTGGGTAACACAATCAATGACAGGACCTTCTTGTGGTGCCCATGATTGGGTGAAAAGTGGGACCTTTCCCTGATTGACCAGCCGTTTGGACCTTTCCTTGATTTCCTGGCCTCCATTACGAGTCACTCAACGCACCTGATTTACCTTCTCCGTGGAGGCCAGTAGCCACGTCCCTGAGCTAGTGCTGGGCAGTATACCGGTTCATCTGGTATACCGCTTTTAATTTCCTGTATTCCCCGAATTTTTCATATACCACCATTCTGTAGTTTAGCTGAAACAACAACCATTACGCTTCAATAGATAGCACTTCTAGACAAATGTATCATTTGCTATCGTTTGCCGTGTAAAGTATACGAGGAGGTGACCCCTGTTAATTGTGTGTACCCTTTTTACTAACAGTTATATAACTTTATAAGACGACAAATCTCCATATACAGCTGTTTAGCATTATAGCATTTATGGCTGCTACTTCAGTCTTTGCCTGAAAATTTGAATTATTTGTAATATAATTAGCTCTGCAGTTTAATACATATCGGGAAATCGAAATCCCTAATATTATTGATTTCTCAATATTGGTGATAATAGTTATTAAAATCATGTCAGTTAAAGGGGCAGGTCACCCCAACACTGAAAAACAATGTGTTTTTGAGGGATTTTGGTGCTCTTTATCCATCTAGTTTGCTCTGCTGGGAGTTGCCTAGTTTTGGTGATATCACCCATAGAAGTGTCGGGCTTCACTCAAATATAATGGGATTGAATAATATTTTTTTCTGTGGTGGTTAAAGCACCAAAAAATACATTTGAAAAATTCAATAGCAACATCTCTTGGCAGAAATCATGACCTGGTTCCTCAGGATAATCCATAGACTTTGGTAGTGAACAGTAATGTAGGAACCTTTGTTTTTTTTACTAAACTCCACACACCAGTCATATCACTGCGTAGAAGATGCGAGCACAAGCACCATTCAATAACACATCTCTCTGTGGAGCTAAGTTTACCGTAAAAATCAATAAATCATGTCCCTGTCTAGCTAAATGTACATCATTAATCTAATAATGCATATTGATTACATTATCAAGCTAAATATAAATGATTTTTGATTATTAATAAAAACACACTTAAAAAACATTTGTAAACATATTTTATTGATGTAAATGCTTGCTTCTGCAGTAAGGGTGAACTAGAAAAAACAATACTGTGATACTGCCAGAATCTCAAAAAATATCGTGATACAAATTTTTCGTCATACCTCCCAGCACTACCCTGAACTTGACCACACGGCCTGCCTGCCTCTCCATTGGCACATCAGTAAATTTGTATGGTCTTCAGTCTGTGTTTGAGGCTACCTCAGTGTGCACAGGACAAGGAAATGGCACACAGGAAACGTAATATTAATGCAGAGTGGGACTTTCAGAGGAAGTGAAAGTAAAGTGCTATGATTCATTATGACACGGGTGGCTTTGGTGGGAACTGATTCTGTTTCCATTTAAAGAGAAGCTTTAGTTCAGTTTCATCAAGTCACATGATTTATTGTTGGTCCTCCTTAATTTGGCAGACATTTGTCCAGAGTGTGCAAGTTAGGAAAATAGCATATTACAAACAGAGCTGTCGAACAATTGACTAGGTATAAGTGTGGCTAGGCTGAGCTTCTAATGAATGCCCAGTTACAAGTGTAAGTGATATAGGATCAAGAACAACACAACATTTTTTCAACAAAGCAAGATCCTATTAAGACAATTCAATGACATGCATACTGACATTGCAAAAGTGTTTAATGTTTCTTTCTTGTTTAGGGTAGCCCATGGTTAGCATTCGCTTTAAGCTGAGTGCAGGCCATTTAATATCTCTAAGCATTTTTAATTAAATACTTCATTAATAGGCCTCCCGGGCAGCCCCCTAGAAAGTTTAGTTTATCAGTTTTGTATGTGTAAGTCTGAAATAAAATAATCCTTTATTTTGTCTAGCAAGTAATTTAAGCTTCTTATCAGCTGGCTCTCTTTAAAAGACCCTAATACATTTCCTGTGTATTGCAATTTTAAGTAAATTATCATTGAAGAATCTAAACAAACAGGGATTGTTTTTGTCTTTGTGGCATCCTGTCCTACATCACTTTGTGGTTTGCAGTGGCGCCGCATTCTGAGTTGGATTTCTCACCTTCACCATAGAACTCTGGTCGTGGAACTTTGGAGGAGCATGCCCAGTGTGCCTCTGCATGCTTGTTGTCATGGCACCTTTCTGAGTGAGGCTTGTGGATTGCTGCACCTGTAACGGCATGCCCGTGACCCCGTGGCCTAAACGTCTGCATCGTGCTTACGGATGCTTGCTAAACAGGAAATCACCCATCAGAGACTGAGAACTCGAATGAGTGCCGGTGAAAATCTGATCATTTAATGACTGAAGCGCCATTGACATTCATATGCTGCTGTGACAGTCAGTGTGTTTAGATGGCGGCACACAGATTCTTTTTTTGTGGGTTTTTTCTGCCCCTCCTGCAACTAGCTTCCTGAGTAGCTTGTATTTTGCATTCTATTTTATTCAACAGATGGCCTTTACATCACCGTTTTTGATTTTGATAAATTTGACATGTAGATTACAACACATCTTCCAGAGCTCAAAGATTAAAAAAAAAAATCTATTTGAAATATGGCACCTTTTTTTCACTGCAGGCAGCAAAAATATATATAATGCCTATTTTAATGAGCTGTAACTTTTTTTTTTTTTTTACTGTTACAGCCACATGACTCATAGCTCATAGCTCATTGGAAACTCAAATTCAACATTTGTACAAGTCAAAGTTTCTTTTATTAAGGACAAAATCTAATGAGTGATCTGCATTTTTTAATACTTAGAGCAATTAAAAAACAGTAAAGGGTGTCAGTAATATGTCAGTTTTTCTTTTATAATGAAATATCAGTCATGTAGCCAGCATTAGCTGTAACCAACTCACAGCCACAGTTAGCATCATGTTTTCCATGTTGAACATCTACTTGTGAATTTATTTTCTGTCCGTGTCAAAAATTTCATTATGCGTACTGAACCGAAACTGATGTGCTGGTCGGTACATGATGAATGAGTGTACCATTACTGCCACTGTGCATGTCTCTCTGTATGTACTAGGATGTTTTCTTAAGCACTTTCAAAGTGGAAAAATAGATGTAATAGCTGCTGCAAGTTAAGGCTCCTTGAGCCCGTGTACTTCTCCTCCATGATTTCTTATCTTATACACCTTTTCTCATGTTAAATTACTGCAGCATCATTTAAATGTTTTCTGTTGTTTAAAAAACGCCATATAGATTTTTTTTAAACCAAGTCAAAGAGCCTAATCGTTAATGAATTAGTGTTATTCAGATTCATATTTAATTATAGTAACAGCTTTATCCGAAACCTCATCTTTACAGGATATGCTTGGTTTTACATCTGGTGGATGAAAAATATTGCAGGGTGACAAAGGGATCTGCTTATTTGCATTGTGCAATTCAACAGAGCAATCCTGCATAATCTGAAGCTTAACTGGAACTTAATCCTGAATGGTCCTCGGGACACAAACACTAGAGTTGCTGACCTGTTACTTATTGCAGCCAGCGCTTTGACTGGACTAATCATTAACAGAGGTCTACTTCTGTAGGAGTATTTAGGATTTCAAAGGCTGCAGAACATTTTAAAATGTATTTGCTTGCTTGTTTATGTTTTTGTTTCAGATCTCGAAATCTGATTCTTGGTGGCTTAGTGAACTGCACTATTGCCTTACACCTTCAGAGTTTGGGCTTCAAATCCCACTTCTGCTCTGCCTGTGGAGTTCACATGTTCTCCCTGGGCTTCCTCCAGGAACTCCTCTTTCCTTCCGCAGTCTTAAGACCTGTAGTTAGGCTAATTGTAATCTGTAAATTGTTCTTTGTGTTTGTTTAGTTGGTTGTGCATGTGTACGCCCTGCAATAACATCCAAATCCCTTGTGATCAAAATGTCATTAGAAGATAGATGGATGGAGTCCTGGTGTTTAAAAAAATGATTGCAATTTATTATAATTAGCATTTTTCTCATTCAATTCATAGTTCATAGATCCTCATTTCCTTTTATTTAGCAGACACTTTTTTTTTTTGGAGTGATGTAGTGAGAATCGTGAGCAGGATCAGACAGTGTTCCTGGAGTATTTCTGCATAGTGATGTTGCGCACAGACCCAAAAGTGACCTCACTTTGCCTGCCACGGGATTTCAACCAGCAACCTTCCAATCACGGGCATAGAGTCCTAACCCCACAAAGCCACCCACTGAACCTTCTGAGAGAGTTGTCTGCCTTAGTGCTGGATGCACACCCAACTCCTGCCGCTGTGTGGGTTCTGGAGGCTGTCAGCCAGTTCTTCCGCCTTTCTGTAATTTGAATTGACATATTGCGCTTGTGTGCTCATTCTGTAGAGGCTATGAAGTAGCAAGCTCCCGGGCGTCCTGCCACTCAGTTATGTAAATTGAAACCTGTTTTGAAACAGTTTAGTTCTCAGAATAATTGTTTCTGAAAACCTCCAAGTTATCTGTCGACAACTGGCTTTTCATTTGAACGCGATTTAAAGGCCGTTAAGGGAGCCAGTATTAAAATTGGACGCACCAACGGGATGGGGTGTTTTTTTGGAAGGTTCACAGAAAGGGCAGAGTAAACCATTCATAGTAATTTGAAGGTTTGTTTTGAGATGACAACACTGTTTCTCAGTTGCTTTATAAAGGATTTCCATAGTTAATTCCAGGCCATTTACTGCTGTGTATGGGATTGTATTTACTTTGGATGAATTATCATTACAACACTGTAAACATTTGCTGTACTATCGAGTGAACTTGCACAATATGCATTTTTGCTTTGTTTTAAAGTAAAACATTTTTATGTGGTGACATTACTTTTTTGTTTTAATTTGCAGGGTGAATCTGTGAAATACTTTTTGGACAATGTGGATAAACTAGGACAGCTGGTAAGTCACACTTTCCTCCCAGCTAATACAGAGACCCAAGGAGTGTTTCGCTGACTTGGATTAATTTTGTAGGCCTGTAATGTCCAGCTCTTATGTAGGGATGCAACATAGGGACGTTATGGGAATTATACACCGACGCCAAATTTGTTTATTTTTTTTCCCCCGTGTTTATATCTGTTAATGCCAATAAACACACTTGTAATTTAGGAAAATTAGATACCCCTGCATTAGAATTATAGAGACATGTAACATTTATTTGCTTATTTATTTTTTAGCTTTTAATCAACTGGTCATTGCCTTAAATATTTAGTTCTCCTTTAAAATTAATGCTCAAGCATCCTTTACAACAGAGAATGGCCGATCCTCCAGAGCGATAAATTCCATCACCTTCGTTGTAAGTGTTCTAGCCTTCAGGCTGTTTTTGAAGATTTTTTTTTTTTTTATTATTTCTCAAGTAGCTGATCTACTGTAGTAGTACCAACTTTTGCCTTTGTGCACGGCACTGTAGGATTCTCCTCTTTAACTTTCAGGTACTCTGTATATTTGTCAGGGTGGTGTGCCTTCAGATATGTAATTAAATTTGTGGTATTGAAGTTTCTTTCTTCGCTCCCGCCACGTAAAACGTTACTTGAGCAAGTATAGCAAACAGCTTGCTTTGTCGTGCTCACTCATTTTGAAAAACTTCCACACTGCAGACATTTTAACTGTGCCGCGCTAGGCCATATGCTGCATAAACTCTGCCTTTCCGGCATACAATAAATGCATCATCAAATATCAGCTGGAAATATTGGTCATATCTAAGCATTGGTCCAATGCCAATGATTTATAAAAAAAAAAAAAATTATTTGCTGATACCGATACAATTCCGATATCATTGTGCATCCCTACTTTTATGTATTGTTTTTGGAACATGCCTGCAATTCTATGGTGAGTTTTTGTAGGCCTTTTGTAGGTTTTACATTACGACCTGTTTAAACAGCTGGCCTAACATGAACTTTCCAAAAAAGTTAGTTTAATTATAGCTATTCTGCCTTAAATATTTTCCTTAGATATTCAGTGTTGCATTTGAAATTGAGCTAAAATAATCATTGTGTTATGAAGTCCAGAAAACTTTTGGAACAGCGTTATTTCATTCATTAGTCAGCACATTGTAACACTCATGATGGATTTTCCCTCCTTGAAACTGCGTGGGTATGGAGTAATATTAGATGGCTAACAGACTAACGTCACCTTGGCCATTGTTAGGATGACGTTTCGCAGTCAGACAGTGGGAGCACAAGAATAGGGTGAGCCAGGAAACTACACCCTCTCCCATCCAGCTTCTCCGTGGCTCTCCAAGGCCCAGAAGAATCATGCAATCTGATGAGGCTGGCGTTGAGAAAGAGGAAGTGGATTGTGTGCCTGCCAGGAGACACTCTGGGGAGGCTCCTGGAGGAAGCTAGACCTCCCGCTGGCTGCAGGCCCTCTAGGCTGTACAGTGGGCGCCCTGCATCGAGCCCCCTTGCAGTCCCAAGTGTTGCATAACTTTGCTGTCGATAAACAGGAAGAGGAAGTGCCACAAACCTCAAGTGAAGTCAAAAGTGGCCACTCCTACATATTGGTAAACCCTTGAGAGGTTTTCTGTTATATTTACATAAAAAATTTGAATAATGGGCACAAATAAAGAAAAGGTGTTAAAACATTCAAAGAAGGAGAGTTGTGGAGGTCTCATTGTTAGAAGCATTATTTCAGGGTTGTGAGGCATTCACGTTTATCTTGAACTGATATGTCTTCCAAATAAAACATAGAAAGAACAAACATTTTAGGATTCTTTCATGCTTACAGAACTGAGAGGACTTTATTGGTTAAATCACAAGATTTGAAAGTTTACTGTCGACCTCTAATAGCTCTACTACTAATCCCTCCCCTCTCAGCTTCTGGTGGACCTGATTTTTGTCTTTGTCGTCATAGCCTGTTACAACGCATTATGTAATAATACTGCATTATGTAATAACTCAAGATGTAACAGATTTACACTTCATTGTGTAATAGTACCTGCATTTTGTCGCATTTCGTAATAGACAGTTTGAACAAAATATGTAATACATTTCCCTGCATTTTGTAATAAACTATAACATCTTGCAGTGGCTATTACAATATGCAGGAATTGCTCTTTTTAATGATGAAAATGTAATACTGTGCATTATGTAATAATCAACTGAAATGGATCTCTTCATTGACACTTTAAGTTATTACATAATGTGGTATTATGACGTAGTTCGTTGTAACATAGCCCCTTAAGTCTCTTAAGTATGACCTGCTCCTGACCAGTATTCCCCGTCTAGTGCTCCACTCACCAAAGCTAGTACAATATTTCACATTAATCTCTGGACTGTATACTGAATTCCTCCATTGTTTCTATATAGGGATTGGTCTCTGTCCTTCTGCATTCTCCCCTCACATTTTACATTAGTAGTAGTAGTACTGAAAGTATTATTAGTAGTAGTGTTAGTAATAATGGTAGTAGTAGTGTTAGTGGTACTAGTGGTGGCCTGCAAGTTACTAACACTTTTCTTGGAAGTCTGTAGTCCTTCTATTGGTGCTAAAGTGTGTTGAAATGTATCTCAGCTGCATGTTCAGTCATGTTTTAAGCAGTCATGCACTTTTCCTTTCTTATTCATTGGACTGTTTGCAAAATGGCTCCTGTGGAGGTTTCTGTTTGGCAGCGTGTTTTAAAAAAACACCGCATGTGATATGTCCTAGTTTGCTTTTCCCAGATGGAGGCTCATAATCAGATGCACTGATGCCGTTAGCCATAAAAAGTCCAGAGCAGGGTCAATGAGCCAGATCTGGGTATTTAGTCCGTCAAGGGAATATGCATTTAATTCTTAAGAGATTTCCAGACACATGACTGTGTAAGAAATCTTGAAGCTTTGTATTCTGGTATATGGTAGCATTTTTTTAAATTAAGAATAAAATTGCACAATTGACATTTTGTCAGAGAGATCTGAGTTAGAGCTGGGATCAGTTTGTATATTTCTTGAGGGCAGGTATGTGATTTCTGAATACCAAGGGAAGTGCACATTCTAGCATAGAGAGGGAAACAAGCGTGGATTCTTTTGGCTTTTACAAGAGCAATTATTAAATCTGTCTAGTTAAAACATTGTATAACTGACTCCTCTTCCATTGTATAGCAAATTGTACTACTACACAAAGTGTTAGATTCATTGTCAATCTCTCTTGCCTCAGGACTATTTGCCTTCACAACAAGACATCCTCTTAGCTCGCAAGCCTACCAAGGGCATCCACGAGTACGACTTTGAAATCAAGAATGTGCCTTTCAAGATTGTTGACGTGGGAGGGCAGCGGTCGGAGCGCCGCCGATGGTTTGAGTGCTTCGACAGCGTCACCTCCATCCTCTTCCTCGTCTCATCCAGTGAGTTTGACCAGGTGCTGATGGAGGACCGGCAGACCAATCGGCTCAAGGAATCCCTAAATATCTTCGAGACTATAGTCAACAATCGCGTCTTCAGCAACGTCTCCATCATCTTGTTCCTCAACAAGACAGACTTGTTGGAAGAGAAGGTCAAAATTGTAGCCATCAAGGACTATTTCCCTGAGTACACTGGGGATCCCCATAGCCTAGCCGACGTGCAGAAGTTCCTGGTGGAGTGCTTCCGCAGCAAGCGCCGGGACCAGCAGCAGAAGCCCCTCTACTACCACTTCACCACAGCCATTAACACAGAGAACATTCGGCTGGTTTTCCGTGATGTCAAGGACACCATCTTGCACGACAACCTAAAGCAGCTTATGTTACAGTGATGCTTATTGCCAGAGACTTTCATTTGTACTCCATTTAATTAATAACTTTAGGGAGGGAACGTCTGGGGCGAATGAAATGTGGAAAGCAGATGGTTGTCAGCAGTAGTGTTTGAAAATTTAATAGTGGTAACCAAGATCGCGAACGTAAGATGCTATTTAAAGTTGCCTTGAATACTGTAATTCTTTACGATACTGTTGAGCTTCCCTCCTCCATCGACGTAACGCCACTGATGCAATTTTTAAGTCTGTTTAACTGTTTAACCAATGAAACAACAAGAGTGTAATATCAGAACAGTCCTTATTTGTCTTACTGAGCCTCTTTTAACGTTTAGCTTGAGCTGAACTAGTGCTTTGTTTTTTTTTTTTTGTTTTTTTTTTTTTGGAACCATGTTCTGAGCCGCTCTGTCCATACCTGTTTTCACTTTAGTTTTTTAATCGCTTGTCCTTGAATATTTTTGTTGATCTCATCATACATACATGCCTAAATTATATTTCATTGGTTTACAGTTCATTGCCTCCAGGATTTAGTACTTCTGGTGGGTACGTATCCAACTGAATGGAACGTCTGATGACATGGGTACCCACATGCAAGCAAACACACATGGAGACCACTTGATTTCTCATACTGTAGTTGACTTTACAGGAGCTACAGTATATAGTTTAATCTCAGGGCTGAATGTAGACCACTTTATTTTAAATGTACATTTGTGTTTAACGAAAAGGTATTTCCAAAGTGACACAAATTAAGTGTATTTGTTGATCAGTGGCCGTTTTAATAAATGCTCAGTATCTGTGATGCCTATACAGGCGATTGGCCTTAAGTTTTTCTGTATTTGTCAGGAAGGAAAGATGTTTTTCCCCTTAGCTAAATTGTTCATTTAAATCCCAAAACAACATGTATGTGTACTTTGTTAAATACACATGCCCAAAGTGACACTTTTTTGTGCCATTTACTAATCAGTTACACTTCTCTGTCAGATGTATTCAAAAGGGATAGAAATCGCTTTTTGGATCTTGTAAAGACTGATTTTTTTTTTATATAGTTGTATAAAAAATGTCTCTTAGTTTTATGTAAATGTGCCTACTCAACGCAATCATTTTTTTAAACTAAAAGTTGCATAACCCATGCTGATTATGTAACCTGTTAATATATTCTTTTTTTTTCCAAAATTGATGTTGTCTTATTGCTGTATTTTAGTCATTAATTAGTTTTTCTCAGTGTCAGTCAGAATCTGATGTGACCTGATATATATTACAGTCCTTTAAAAAGTTGCATTACTTTTTGCAGAAATGAGATGCGTACTGTGTTTCCACTTTGGAAATAAGTGTGTTATCATTGGACTTGCCTGCATGCTATGAATGGTTGCAGCTTAGGTATTGACTCAGCATTGATGTTTTTAGCCATCCCTTTCAATGTGAGAGCTGTGGAGAGGGATGAGTGGTCCTCTTGATTTTACAGCACGTGCATATACAGATGTACTGAGGGCTGAAATGCATGTGCTCATTGGCTTGGCATTTAAGTGTCAATGATGTGAATGTTGATATGATGGTTTTTGAAACCTTGATTTACCTTCTGAAGTTCACCTGACATTACAAACAAAAAAAAAATACTTCTGACAGCACCTCTAAAATATGTAAAGCTGATAAGTGTGTACTGACAAACCTGTTCAGTGTTTCACTACAGAGATTTTTAGGGGTTTATAAGCACACACAACTAATATGTGGCCTGTATTTTGTTTAATTTTTTGTGTGTTGGAGGGGATATCATTTGAAGCTTTCATGTTTATTATGAATACTGTCTCTTTTGGGGAGGCGAACATTCTTGTGTATTAAAAACAAAAAACAGGCAGGAAGGTTTGGTTAAGAGCTGTCAGGTGACCTGTATAAGGTGACTCAAATGTGGAACTGAAATTTTGATCCATCTTCTCACTAAAATGGTTGCTACAGAACTCCTGGGGATCATGGATTAATGTAGAGATGTACCCCTTTTCCACTGTCACAGTTGCACCGTAGCCTTACAGAGTCTGCACAGAAGATATGAGGAGTATACCTTCATTTGCCCTCAGCTACAGACTATTCCTTCTCTAACAACTCTCCCCCCGGATCTGTACTGTCTAAGAAATTGCCTGTGACAATACAAGTTGCCTTTTTTCCTTTCAAAACCTCAAACAATTGTGTCTGCCATGAGTGACCTGACGTTTTCTGTACAGTAACACTCTTGATTCAGTGTAGATTGGGACGTCTTAGAAGATGAAACCAGGGTAAAAACCAAAATCAGCTGTATTTCAGATGGATGCTTCCAATACACCCTGTGCCTCTGGAATTACTTTTTTTGTATTTACTCAAGAAATTCATTTTCTACTTTGAATTTTAACACTGTAATAAGCAAACAAGAACCTTATGTTGTAAAGTGTGTGATTACTAATTGCTGATGTCAGTCTGATGGGGAAACTAAGATGAAACTTAAGTAAACCCACAGATATTTTGGGTATGCCTCTTTTTCTTGGACTAAAATATTGTCATAAGAAGATGCTGGGTTTCAGTGTAATGGATTCCAGTTAAACTTATCCAGTTAAAAAGACTCACTGTGTCAAAGGGCTTATGGTTTACCATTCTCACACTCTCTCCACCCCACCTTCAAGCCTTTCAGAACCAATACCCGTAGGCCATTTCTGTGAGCAGCCGATGCAGTTAGTGCATGGATTAAAGTATTTTTTTTTAATGTTTCTGAAGTCTTTTTTTAAACCTGGATCAAGTGCAAAGCAGTGATTCTTCTGAGTTGTGATTTTGCCATGTCTGCTGTTCCAGCTCCAGTGAAACATTTGTCCAGTTTATATTTTTATATCTAGGCCTTTGCCTTAAGTAGGTATTTATTGTAGTCTTCGGTAAAGGTTTATTTTTAAATCTGCTGTGCCAATAAGTTCTTGGAAGTCTTAATCTTTTTTTGTCAGATTCATGGTTGAATCCAGTGTGTTCAGTTAGTCTCGGCTCTCTACAGCGATCAAGTATTTTCACCTGTATAGGGGTTTGTATTTTTTGCAGTATACTGTGCCCAGAAAGACGGGGCTTAATATTGCATATACAGGGGATATTTTAAACATTTCATTGATTCAGCCTTGAAGATGGACTTTTGGGGGGAGAGAAGCTGCTCACAATGTACAAGTTACCTTGCTTTAAAAGTCAATGTTTGCTTTGATATCATGAAGCCCTCTGTAATAATCCCTCCTGTACAGTTGCTGAACTACTCTGCTGTTATGCTCCTTTTGTTCTTTCAATAAAAAGAAAACACTCCGAAGTTGGATGTGTGGAGAGGTTATTTATAATGCGATGCGTCTCGGGTGTCTTGTTGGTAGGGAATGATTCTGAGTTCTGAGATGGTTTGCCATACAGTGGCCTAGCAGCTGAGGAGAACCTGTTGGTGGAGCACTGAATTTCTAGCATGATGTGTGGCTACCGGCTTCTCCTGCTGGGCTCCCAGCCTACTTGTTACACTTAACAAATTCAAGCCATTCAACATAAATCCAGCTCTTTCCTTTGTCAATTTATGGAATATCTGTGTTGCGGTTGTGAAAATATTGCATTTCACTCCCAGTAATGTAGAAATAATACATTTGCTCCTAAGTTTTAATGAGCTTGTGTATGTTAGTAGAATCTATTTCAGTTAAATCAATAGTTAATGGTACTTCAGAACTGCTGATTAGTCTTAAATCAACATATTACATTTTTTATACATAAAATATGTTTACCATTAACTACATTTATAGTCACCCGTATACCCCACTGGGATGACATGGTGGCACAGTGGTTAGCACTTTCCTCACACCTCTGGAACCAGAGTTTGAATTTCTGTCACAACTTCATCTATGTGGAGTTCGTATGGTTGCCCCCCCGCCCCAAGTCATTGTAGAGTCCCCCACAGTCCAAAAACATGCTGAAGTTAATTGGAGTTACCAAATTGTGTGTGTATGCGTGAGTGCGTGCACCCTGCGATGGGCTGGATTGTTCCCGCCTTGTTCGCCTTGTGCCCATAGGCTCTGGACCCGCTGTGATCCTGAATAGGAAAAATGGTTACAGAAGATAGATGGGTAGGCATACCACCACCATGGCTCTTCCAAAGGGCATTTGGGTTATCTTTTGCTAAGGTGTTGTAAGTATATTTTGAGTTGAATATCTATGCATTTGTCTACTGGGTATAAATTATTCATTTCAAATTGGAAAAAGCAGTTTAATTTGTATTTGAAATAAAACCAATTAATTTAACATAAATGTAAGGCAACACGCATAATCATAAAAAAAATTACAAATCGGCAGGTTTCCCTTGATTAAAGGTTTTGCGAAATCTTCTAGTTGGACACTATATATACAGGTATATTAAATATAAACGCATTTTCAAATTCATACCTTTTCATGATTATTCTTTCACCTTAATGAACCAAACAAAAAATCTTTACTTTTACTTTCTTCTTTACTCATGTGAATTTAATTTATTCTTTCGTGGCTCAAGTACAGCTACGCTCACAGAAGCACTGGACCTGCAGTTAGTAATAGTGGATATTACCAGTGGCGGTGGTACCACAATCTTCCAGTTTCGTATTGTGACCGACACCGACTTAAATTAAATCTTAGGTTAAAGAGAATTAAACTATAGTCGCACCACATTGTGTGAAGTAGATATAAAACAGATAAACTATTTCCTGTTAAGCAGGCTTCACATTAGTCAGGGTACATTTTCAATCGTCAAGCAATGGGAAAAAGCGATGATTGAAATCGTGAAATCCATGGTTTATATGCATTTGCTATGTAGCCTGGATAAAGTGACAAGTAATAATTTAAATATTCGTCAATTCAATCATCAGCAGTAAGAAAATGCAACTGATAAATCATTTTCTTCGTGTAGTTTGGTTACAATCAGTAATTTAGAGATGAACCCTAATTTTAGTTACGTCTTACTCTCGTTGTTTACGACGTCCGTGTGCCAAAAATCCGACTGCGTTGCTATTCGTTTTGGTTTTCTGCGATGACTGACGCGCCAAAATCCTGAGATCTCTCGTGTGTAATGTGTGTGATAATTACGTTAATGATATGCATGCATATTGCCAGATTCACGTATTGGAATCATTTAGCTGTAGACATAAAGATAGCTCCTGGTGACCATTCCGGTGGTAGGTACCTAACTGTAATCTGTATTTACCGTAGTCTGTAGTTATAACTAGCAAGATGTTGCTGCTCGCAGGGCCTTTTCTAGCTATTGAAAATATCGGGGGCTTAGTCAAGTTTTCCTGGGGCTTGACTTTCTTTTTTTCCTTGAAGGAAGATAGGCATCGGGGCTGAAACACTTGCATTAGGCTTAAAATATTCGGGGCTATAGCATCGAGCGATCAGACCTAACGACGCCCATATCTGCTCGCATGCTACGACTAAATGATATTCCTGGTATGTTGTAAGTAATAAATTATCGTGCAGGGTATTATTAATATTAAATGGAAAAAATAATACAGCTGCAAGATTGTTGCACAGTTCTTGTCAAGTGCACCAATAATTCATATGACACGTATACAACTTCATTAGCGTATTCCTTATAATGGAATCATCAGGCAGTCTAATGGTATACTGTAGAAGAAATAGCACATCCTGTCTTCTAGTTTTGCATGATCTGGACATGGACTGGTGTACAGTGATCCCTAGTCTATTGCGGGGGTTGTGTTCCAGAACCCCCGCGAAAGGTGAAAATCCGCGAAGTGAAAACCATATGTTTATATGGTTATTTTTGTATATTTTAAGGCCTTATAGACCCTTTATATTCTCTTAGATATTAGGTAAGATTCGTTTTGTATGTAATTATGTATGTAAACACACTGTTTATATAC
>JAAGVU020000092.1:10271402-10321219 GCA_011763525.2 Mormyrus iriodes | reverse complement strand
ATATATATATATATATATATATATATATATACACATACACACACACACACACACACACACACACACACACACACACACACACACACACACACACACACACACAACAAGCCAAAACATTATGACTACCTCCATGTGAACCTTGTGAAAACAGTGTGGGTCAAGGTCTGGGATATATTAGACTGTCAGCTAACATTTGGAACTTGTAGTTGACATGTTAAATGCAGGAGAAATGGACAGGGATACAGATCTGAGTGACTTTGACAAGGGCCAACACATTATGGCAAGAATGGGTCAGAGCATCTCTGACATGGCAAGGCTTGTGGGGTGCTCACGATCAGCCATGGTGAGTACCTACTAATAGTGGTCCGAGGAGAGAAACATGATGAACCACCAATAGGGTGTTGGGTGGCCAGGACTCATTGATGTGGGAAGTGAATGAAGGCCATCAAGTCTGGTACAAAGCAACAGAAGCACTACCCTCACATAAATGGCGGATAATGTTGAAGATGATTACGGTAGTAATGTGTCATCACACACAGGGCATTGAGCCCTGTTGCATATGGGGGTACGTAGCCACAGGTCAGTCAGAGTGCACATGCTGACCCCTGTCCATTGTTGAAAGCAGAGAAGCGTTGAAACTGGACCTTGGAGCAATGGAAGAAAGTCACCTGGTCCATTGAATCCCATTTCATGTTGCATCATGTAGATGGCAGATTATGTGTGGAATACACTGAATTTACAAGTCCGAACTGTGGCTACGTAGCCCCATAAGTCGCAGGGCTCCATGCACTGTGTCAAGACACATTACTTCCATGATCATGATCAACATTACCTGCCATTTGTGCCATAGTAGCCCTTCTATTGATTTGTACCACACAGGACAGCCTTCATTCATATCTCACATCAGTGATTCTTAGCTGTCGACAGTTTGTGGTTTTTCCCTGTTTAGACCACTCTCAGTAGGTACTCACCATGACTGACTGTAAGCACCCCACAAGCCATTCTGTTTTGGAGATGCTCTGATGTAGTTATCTGGCCATAATAATTTGGCATTTGTCAAAGTCACTCAGATCCTTATCCCTGTGCATTTCTTCTGCATTAAACATGTTGGTTATTAGTACCAGATGTTAGCTTACCGTCTAATATATCTCAGACCTTGACAAGCACCATTCTTTGCAAGACAGTCAACATTATTCAGTTCATATGGGGGTGGTCATAATGTGTAGCAGATTGGTATATACACAATATATAGTCATGTTGACCATCCCCACTTAAAAAAATCAAGAGACTGATTGTGCATACAGGTTGCGGACATCTTCTGTGGGGAGGGTACATGTGTTTGTTTCCCCCATTACGTTAATTCAGGGCGGCAATGGCATCACCTGGGGCGAAGGCAAACACGGAGAGGGCCTCTCCCGTGGAAGCAAGTGCAGTAACCAGCGAACGACGCCGGCTGAAGTAGTGCGAGAGGATGGTGACGGTTGGGAGGAAGGTGAGGCAGTAGCCCAGACCTGGGAGCAGACAGGAGAGAGAAAGCAAACTGACCCCCGCCCTGTAGGGAACTAGCTTGACGACCTTTAGACTGCCACTCACAATAACAAAGGATAATTATAGTGCATTTGTTGTACTCAAGCATAGACTTATTAACCTTAATCAGCACAATAAGCAAAGGTAGGATTCCCAAATGGCTCATTTATTTAAAGGTAGATGTTTTCACAATCCATCAGAGAATAGAGCGATGACAACAGGCCATACAGTAGGTACAGGATCACATAGGATAAAGATGGAGTTAATGATGGACTAGTTGCCATGATTTGTGGTTTGTGACCAAGGGGTGAGGGTAGGAACATAAATCAACCAGTAAATCAAAAGCTTCACCTTCCGACTCAGGTCTCTCGTCACCACGACAGACTGGTACAATGCCCACATAACTGCTGATGCTGACCTGATCCACCTGTCAATCTCCCCTTCCATTCTTGCCTCACTCATAAACAAGACCCCAAGACACTTAAACTCCACCACTTAAGGAAATCCACCCGTTTCCATTTCCAAGGCCTCTAACTTAGAGGTGCTACAAACTGCCCCAGTACACACTGGAGGTCATTGCTTGAGGAAGCCAACACATCCTCTGCAAAAGCAAAGATGTGATCCTGAGGTAACAGAACTGGACACCCTCCACCCCTTGACTTCACCTTGAAATTCTGTCCATAAAGGTTATGGCTTAGAGTGCTCACCTGAGACAATTCCAATGGTGACGTACATCTCATTGATTGAGTTAGTGAAGGCGGTTGTGATAGTGCCCAGACAGACCAGGAAACCTCCCAGCATGACAATGGGCTGGTAACCAAAGCGGTTACACAGCACAGATGACAGGGGAGCTGTAGACAGAACCAACATCAGTAATGTGAATACCACAACGTCTCTGGGGTTGTGGGGAACCCAGGTCACAAAGAGCAGTGTCACAAGATTATACTGACTCCTGTACATTGTACTAAATGCGGAACAGCCTGCACAAATGAAGTTTAAATGAGAAGGATGTAATGCGACAACGATGGCAGGACCACAACATTAGTCACAAAACAAAGGAATGCAAAATAAAAACAACTTAAAGCAAATCCAAAGCATGATGTTAGAATTTTTACATCAGGAATAATAGTGTTCAGTGGTTGCAGCTTATGACATGGTTGCCTATGACTTATTTAGCTTGAACAAAAAAAATGCACATGTGGTATCACAGCACAAAACAGCAGAATTCAGAACCCGGAATAATGTTCCAGCAAAAACAGTCTCACCTCAACAGACAACGTGTGGACTAGGACAGGAGTAAGTGGGAACCTTATACCTAAATATAACAAGAAGCCCAGCTATTTCACCAGTCAGTGGTGGCAAATGGACAACTCAGCTACTGTAATGACGTACATGTACTAATATAACAGAATTAATTACAAAGTGAAATCAACTGAACTACATCATCTCAATCAAAATACACATGAATCATAGGAAGTTGTGATAATGGCACTTCTAAGAACTACGCACAATTTTCTGCAGAGATACACTTCCCTGATGTAAAGAGAGAAAATAAACTGAGTGAGATTGCTTGACCGTTGGAACAACAGCAATGCCACACATGGTGCAAAACAGAGAAGGAAGTGTTTGGAATTCTCAGCTGCTCACAGCCAGGAGCCATTTCATGCCGAGTCAGCAGACCCACTGCTATTCAAGGCCGTTCATCCTCAGCCAGAGTTACTAGAACTGACTAACAAAGTGTAAACCTACAGTATGTCTTAATTACATACACTGACCTTTACGTATACTAATAGAAGGAAAACATAATTCTTCAAGTAACAATAACAAGTAACCAGTACACATTATCTACCAAAGGTTACTATGCACTGGATTCCAATTAAATTAAAAGCTTGGCTCAGAATTACCTCATATATTTAAATTGGTGGATATTGAACCCAGGCTGGATGTCATATTAAGACCTATTCCTCACCTGTGAAGGTCATAACAAAGACGCAGATGGAGACGATCCAGGACACGCGGCTATTGGTCTCCCCAAAGTAGCTCATGAGGTCTTGGAGGAAGATACCGAAGCTCTTGATGATTCCATAGGTGTACGCCTCCACGAGGAAGAAGGATACTGCCACCACCCAGCCCCAGCCTCCATCAGGAACCTCGGGGTACACGTTGGGGCCCATATACCCCTGCAATTTGGACACCCATCCAATCATCGTGGGCCTGGATGCTGCTCAGGGGTACTGAGTGGAGAGAAACAAGGAGTTAAAGTGTTAATTCGTCAGTTACGTAACTAATGCTTTTCTGTGACTACCTTCCAACAAAAATGCATACAGTTGTGGCACCTCTGCAGTTTTTTCAGAGAATGCACCATTTCTTTCACAGAAATACAGACAAATATTTTGGTGTTAACATATACATTTCCTTTATTTGCATTGCGGTGCAAAAAATGGCAAAAAAAGCCAAATCTAGTCCTATTTCATACAAATTCCAGAGAAATGGCATTGACAAAATAATTGGCACCTTTTATAAGTTGTAATAACTGCATTTCAAGTAGGTGGTTTATTTAAATGTCACATGTAATAAGCTGCTAGTGCTTGCAGTATAAAAGTGACATCCAACCAGTTTAAATAGAGAAAAGCTGATCCGACCTGTGTTTTGTGTGTCTGTGTATAACAGAGCGTAGAAAAAAGACGGAAATATAAAAAATTGTCTGATGAGGTAAGAAACTAAATTGCGGAAAAACACAGACAACTGCTTGGTTAGAAGTCCATATACAGAGACCTTCACCTTCCTGTGCCAACTGTATGCAACGTTATCAAGAAGTTGGCACTGTAGCCAACCTCCCTGGATGTGGGCAGAACTGAACAGCTGATGAAAGATTGCAGTGAAGAATTGACCAAATGATGGACAAAGAACCTCAATCAACTGCCAAACAGATGATTCAAGCTGACCTTGAGATACAGGATACAACGATTTCAACTAGCATTATCTGTCACCACCTCAATGAAAGAGGGCTGTATGGTAGGAGACCCATGAAGACTTCAGTGCTGACACAGAGACATAGAAAGCTAGACTAAAGTTCACCAAAACACACCTGAACAAGCCAAAATCTTTCTAGGAGGATATACTCTGGACAGATGAGCTCAAATTAGAGTTTTTGCTAAAGTACATCATCTTTACGTTTACAGAAAACAAAGGGAGGCCTTCAAAGAAAAGAACAGTATCCATACAGTCAAACATGAAGGAGGTTCACAGATGTTTTGGGGTTGCTTTGCTGCGTCCGGCACTGGGTCCCTTGAAACTATGTATAGCATCTTGCCTCAGGTTATCCTGAGTGGATTTATTTTTCATTTTATTTAATTTCTTTATGCTGGCGTGTCTGAACCTGAAAATTTCCAAGGAATTTTGGAGCGCAAAGTAGCACCCAGTATCAGAAAGATTGGTCTCTCTGGAATGTCATGGGTTTTTCAGCAGAACATTGACTGAAACCACACTTCAGGATGTGCCCAAAAATTTGAAACTCAGCTCTGGACTATTTGTAAGTGGTCCTGAACTAAATCCCATTGAACACCTGCAGAGAGCTCTTAAAAGACCAGTTAGAAGATCGCACCCATCAGATCTGGGAGACCTGCAGCAGTTTTCAAAAGAAGAGGAGCCCAGACCCATTCCAGAAGACAAGTGCAAGGTGCTCATTCATGGCGACAGAAAACTCTTCCTTGTGGGTATTCTTTCCAAAGGCTACCAAATATAAAGTTTCGGATGCCAATAATTTCGTCAGTGCAATTTTTGGAGTTCTTTGTGAGATAAGAATATATTTAGCTTTTTTCCCCACATTATTATGCATTGTTCTAATGCAAACAAAGGAAATATATAATTTAACACCAAAACATTTAAAAAGTCAAAATTTTTGTGGGATAATTGGTGCATTATTAAAAACAAAATACTGCAGACGTGCAAATATTTTTGGCCAACATTAAAAATTGCATTGATACAGTGAATATGGTTTTGGTTATTTCTTACAAAATATGTTACTTGAGTTTAAAAGTTACCAATTTTTGAAAATACACTACCAGTCAAAAGTTTGGACACACCAGGCCACCTACAAAGGTTAGTGATAGCGTTGCATCGCACGCCCTGGCCACCTGACCTAAAGACAACAGAAATAGTTTTGGAAGAGTTTGACCAGATTGAAGAGCTCAGCAAATATGTGGGACCTCCTTCAAGACAACTGGAAAAGCATCCCAGGAGGCCACCTCATGAAACTGGTGTAGAGGAGAATTTAGGGTCAGCCATTCCATGAAGTAAATGGGGTTAAGGGCCTTGCTTAAATGCCCAAGAGTGGGATCAATCTGTTGGCCAAGGTGTTTGATCTGGCTGTGAGTTTCTGTGAGTCCCAACCCACAGGAACGCCCCCACCCCCAACAAATTGGTTTTTTTTTAATACTGTTTTGGTACATAATTCCATTTATGTTATTTTATAGTTTTGATGTTTTTATAATTATTTTAAAATGTTGAAAATAATACAAATAAACCTTTCTATGGGTAGGTGTGTCCAAACTTTTGAATGGTAGTGTACATCAAGTTCTAAGACATGACCGTATTAAATTTTTTATTGAATTGAAAGTCACCGTGCAGTTATGTGAAATAACTTCAGTGGACAGAATGTGTGTGTTTCATCTAGACAAAAAGGGTACAAATAATTTTATAGGCCTTTACAACTCCTGTATTTAAGAATTCGAAATATATCTAAATGTGAGTGAAGTTGGGATTCCCAAGGGCTGTCTGGCCAATGCCATGTCCATGTCCATGTAGATTCAATATGTTCTTCCCATGCTGGCAGGATGTTTGTGTTTTCATTCAGACCTTATAGACCCAATGCTCACATTGTTTAAGTAAGTGGATTCTAAATGGATCCTGTTTAAGAGCACGTCAGTTGTTTCTCCAGAATATTCTCACAACCTGTATGTTAAAATTACAATTAAAATAATCTTCATTCCTACATGTGATTCATGCATACAGAAAATATAAACATATATTTATATAAAAAGTAATAAGATATAACACATAAGTTGTATTTTTCTGGATGGCTTCTAAATGCATTTTTACATCAATGGGAAGAAACTCATTTACATGCAGTACTATTGCTGGGATTTTACCAGTTCAGAACAACTCAGTGCCATTGCATACAGAAGTAAGAAAAAAAGGAGAATAAAAAAAGAAAGAAAGAAAACCTTTTGGTTGTTTGTGAACATTTCATCAGTGCCTAATTATACAATCTGCCTGTTTCTCCATTAGCCGTTGAGCAATATTTTAAATTTTTTATATATTGATGGTCTGTGCAGCACAGTGCTTTGGTTGAGTGTTCCTTATTTAAAGCATTATATGTATTTACGCTTTTGTCCCGCATGCAATGATTGGATATCATGTCAGCAAATTAAATAACTAACACTAATTTGAAATGAATGTCAAATAGAATTTGAAAATAAGAGTACTTTTACAACCTAAGTGATGGTATAACTGGTTTCCACTTTACCTAAGATCTCTCTTAAATCTGGATTATATTTGTTTCAGTTATATGTAAGTTCTGTTTTTAGCTATTATCTGTTTTATGTAAGAGAAACCTGTCAAGTCTTACACATTTTTAAGACGTCACATCTAAACTGGTAATGCATATTTCAGTTTCTCAAAACCACACGTAAAAGCAAAAGTTGAAAACGACTGTGAAATTAACAGTCCATAAACTTTGACATGGCAGTCATACCAACAGAGCTGTAATTTAAAAATGTCCTCGTAACTGGTATCTTCGAGGGACTGAAGCTATCGTAATAGACTGCATTGTATCGACTATTAGCTGCATTCTGGTATGTATTATTTAATGTCCTCTGCAGTTTATTCATAAGTAACACGTCACCTCCGACTGACTCCCGTCGAGTCAGATTGACCCGTACTGTATTTTCACCGTGAAATAGCGTCCCTAAATTATGGGTTACTTACTGAATACCTTACGCTATGTATAGTTACTTTATCTGTACTTATACAAATGACACAGCGGGACGTAAACCTACCAATTCAATTAACTGTTAACAATGTAGGGGTTTTGAAAAATTTATTATTTAATATTTCGTACTATCACTCATAATTACGTAATAGACTTACTGCGGACAAACAAGTCTTTCGGGTGAAGAATCCCCATTCCATTATGATGTGAAAATAATGCCAGTGAACAGGGCACTTCGCGGAATCCTTGGAACAATGCTTCAACATCGGATACGTACATTAAACGGTGTATATGGCTCTATGTCTCGGTGAAGCGAGTGCAGCTTCGATGCGTCAGTGTCCCTTTTCATTGCATCAAACATTCCACCCTGGCTTCTTTATCCACGATCTTAATAAGCTTTCAAATAACTAACAGTGAACAAATAATTAATTATCAAACACTGACGGCGATTACGACCAGTGAATGCGAGGGTTTGCAAAGCCCTGTTGGTGCAATGCAGCAGCAAATACAATGATTTTCTTTCTATTATATCCCAGTGAACGCAATAGGACTGTCCCGGTACCGCTGCGCTATTATTTAAATAGTACTGACAATGCAGGTAGTTCAGACACGCCAGCATAAAGAAACTAAATAAAATGAAAAGTAAATCCACTCAGGATAATTTAACTATTACAAATAGTAAGAATATAAAATACATTCTGGATTGATCTAATATTTTGTATACATCTTATATAAATTCAATATAACTAGCAGGTAAATTATATTTGATATACATCTATACAAATGCTTATTTCTGTAATATCTGATTAACAAGGAAAGTCTAACAAGTAGTGGCAGCTCCCATATACAAAGATTTGAAAAACTAGATGCACTGCATGCTAGGTAACTTACCAATCGCTTGACCAATCCTGGCTCAAGTGGACAGTGTGAATGGAAAGATCAAACCCTCCTTATTTATTTAGCTAGTTAGGTATTTCTTAAGTCCACGAGACCCGCTTACGTTAACATATAGCTAAGTAGCTAACCAGCTAATTGCCAATTTAACTATTTCGCTACCACTTGGGCTACCTTATAAAATACATACATAAAAAATACAATACTCATTATTATAGTTCGCGTTAACTGTCGCGTTGTTACTTGTCTAATTAGCGAGCTATTTTTCCCATTGTGCTGTCTTAGCGGTAATGTTTTCAACACCCGGCTTCATTCATAACTTAATACCGGCTCAAGCCGGTATTGAAATACGGGAGCGTGCCTGTGTGGCTACAGCACCGTGCCTATAAGACAGCACAGCACACTTCACGTCACTATCACTACAGTTTACAGAAAAACCTTTATTCTAAAACGTTATACAGCTGTAACGTAATATTATACAAAACAACTTTTACTAGTAAAAGCTTAAAGAAATGTCACACAATTTAATACACATACTGTATATACACGTATTTATGCGACTGTGTGTAAACTTAGTTATAATTCGTATATGCTGAAGATGGGGTTCATATGTAATTAAGTACAAATCTATTACAGTTAATATCACACAGGTCACAAAAAAGACTATGACTCTTATTAATTTCCACATTGCCGTCGGTTATAATCCCAAATAAACATTCAGAGCAATCCGTTTTAAGATTCAAAGTTCAGAAGTTACTTGAGTTGCTGCTGATTTCCGCTACACTAGAAGCCAAACGCGTTTCTGGCGGTACGGCGCGCATTCGTGAACGCGCACGTTTGGAGGAAGAAAGGGGAAGTCCCGTAAAACAGGTTAGTTCTTGTCTTGGGGAGAGGAGGAAGTCAGGCGGTAGATAAGACCGAAATAAAAATTTCTTTGTTGAAATGTAACGTTAACGGTTATTCGGTTTCAGTCATCGTGGCGCCTGCAGTCAGGGAGACTTCGCTTCAGACGTAGCATTGAGGCGGCTAAGCCTGGCGAGACGGAAAGCGGCGCTCCGGGCGGTCACGTTTTCCCCGCTGCTCCGGGCAAGCTTGGCCATAACTGCAGAAACGCTTAATCACAGCTGTCTGCCTCCAAGGCCCAAATGGCTTCTGCTTCTAGCATTTAAATTCTTTTGTAGATACAGGGCGCTGATAACAAGCTAAACGTGTGAGAGAAGCGGTCGAGTGATAGTCTGTGAACCCCTAGCTTATGGACGTGGATATCTTCATGCTAAGGTCACGGCGGGGACGGGGCCGAGCTGGACGGCTATCTCACGCTGCTGAGCCCGAAATAGAGCCCCCCTAGAGGCTGGTTCTGCTGAAGACACCGTTTCAAATCACATTTTAATTCTTGGCACATTTAAGCCAGTTTTACTTGAGAACCTGTAACTCAAACGCTCTGTGTAAGTTAAATGCAGTTATAAATCCCCGTTCCGCTTTTCCAGCAACGCTTAAGGAGAATTTTCGTTTTTTCCCTCCAGTTAAAATCTTATTAGTCGCTATCGTCATAATCCATTGATTTTCCTTTAAAAGGTAACCTATAAAACTTGCCGTCACTGACAACTGAGTGAATGAGCGTCGCTTATTCACTGAGCAGGACAGCTAGTGTACAGTGGGAACACCCCTTATGAGTAGTGTCAATATAACTCCCTGCAACAGTTTAATCCAGTGGTCTTTAACCTTTTTTTACAGTCAGAGCTACTTTTACAAAGAAAATAACAGGTTTGCCAGCTCTCACGTATCTGGCGTAACATTTGCGCTTTCAGACCCTCATGCAATAAATCTTACGGCAAATCTATATTATTCCGTTATAGACTTAAACTTTGCTACATCTAAAGCGTCGGGGTAGTTCGCAAATTAACCCTACAGACTATTTACAAGGTAATAAACTCTTACATGCATGTAATTGCGTGTACAGACTTGTCTCGAATGGAAAATCTCACTCCAGCTAGCTGACCAAAGTTGGCAACCCTGAAATAATTTGGGGTTTTACGGTTTATTTTGCCGATCTGGGAGGGCGCCCCCCTCGATATACTGCTGGGGGGGTACCCCGTGGTAGAAGGCGTCTCGATATCGTGTCTCTGCCGAATATTTTGATGATGTAATGTTTACATATTTTTTCGTATAATTTTGTTTATACAGAAGTATCGATTGTACAAGATGTTCCCAACTTGCACTACTGAATGTAAATGGTCGGTCATGTACTGAAAAGTACATAATTGCAACATTCAGCCATATTCAAGATCATTTTATGGTTCAGAAACGTTCCGACAAGATAATGGAACGCTATACAGTTTTAATATCCTATACAATATATAAGTTTAACTGCACTGTTGTTTAGTTACTACTGATTTATGCAGTGCATTTCATTGAAAAAAACTTAAAATACTGGGCTGGCAAATATTTGCTTATTGGGAAAGTAAACATTTCAGTCCTACCTTGATGAATTACTGAAAATTCCCTTCTTGTGTCCTACATGAAAGACCACTCACATCTAGACCTATGTACAAGGTAATTTAACTGAGGCAAATCAGTGTGGCTCCTCTAAGTTTAGTGTGAGGGGAAACATTAGTGAATTTCTGGATATCAAGTTATGTTTTGTGAAATATGAAGTGCCATTGCAGAAATAAGCCTCACTGTATGGCATTTCAATAGTAGACAGCACAGAAGTACACAAGCACATGCATGCATAAGGGATGCATATCCAAACAGTCACCTGAGATTGGCGAGCGTGTTATGCAAATAAATTTGTGATTCTGAGAACTCAGGTGGGCAAGGCTCAAGGAATCTGGCTGTCTGAAGTCCAGTGGAACCATCAAATCACAAGAAACGGCAGACTTTACCCTCCCACACTCAGTAGAGGAGGATGTCCATCATTATTTTCGCGTAAAATGGAATCTTCTGGATTAGGAATAAGTGTGATACTTAACACATTTAGGAATGTTGCAGAGGATTTATAGACATATGGTATGGTAGTGTCATTTTTAATCAATTTATTTTATTATTTTAAATAATCACAGGCAATCTGGCTAATTCAGAGATGTCATGGGAAAATGGCACTGGGATTCGCACTGGTGTTACTCTCTGTCGCCCTACTCTCTGGACTGATGCACTATGTCGCTAATCACTATGGAAATGGAGACAAGGGAAAACAGAGCAGGCCAAACTTCATCATTATTTTGGTGGATGACATCGGCTGGGGTGATCTGGGGATAAACCAGCCAGGTGTGGCTAGCCAGACACCTAATCTCGACTTGATGGCCCAGCAAGGAATGAGGTATGTGCAGGATGTGGAGTACATGGTGCTTTGTTTATTTTTTTGCTTTTACCCAGAATGGCATTGTATTTTTCAGGTTTACTGACTTTCACTCCCCTGCTTCCACCTGCTCGCCCTCCCGTGCTGCCATCCTCACGGGGCGGCATGGGCTGCGTAATGGGGTGACGCACAACTTTGCCATGGATTCCATTGGTGGGCTCCCTCTCAATGAGACCACTCTGGCCGAGGTCCTTCACGAAGCAGGATACTACACAGCAATGGTTGGTGAGCAGGAGCCCCATCCAGCTGTAACAACATCGCTGCTACACATCACTTTGTGGTTCATATTCAGTAGGGTATCAGGGATCAGGGGGACACGGTGGCCTGGCCTCACATTCCTCTGGGGATGCTTTAGTCTGGTGCCTTTTTTCATGTTTATTTCATGGTGTGTTTCCTCTGTTGCTCAGTCTTCCTCCCACAATCTGAAGGCTTCAGCTGGCCACCCTAAAATTGGCTTTAGTGTAGAAAGTAAACTGTTCTGCAATGGATTTCAGTTACCAACTCTGAATAGTGTCCAATGATTCACTTGTCTTTAAATTGCTGCGCTGTATAATGTACCAAATTTGTTTTAATAATACAAACAATTATGTATTGTAAAGGACAAATATGCCCTAGCCTGCTCAAGTAAAATGTAGATAAATGCTTATGATTTATATTGGCTATGTTCATTTTGTATTCTGTCCTTTTTCTTCCAAGGAAAATGGCATCTTGGACACAATGGGCCACATCATCCGATTCACAGAGGTATTTTGTAATATAAACAAACATGTTTAGATCACAAAGTTAGCACAATGTACTTGTGGTAGTCCCATACAGTGCCGTGAACTACAAGGCTGACTACATTTGCAGTTGGCTACTTGGTTATTGCTGAAAATGTTAACAGCAAAATATAGATCGGTTACTTATATAGTCGTAATAACTGAAGATAGTCAAAGTTTCAAAATCCATTGTGGCATCACTGTTTACTGTGAATCACTGTTTGATATAATACAGCTGATCCCAAAAGAATAATCTGAGAAAAGTGGGTAGTGTCATTTTTAAGGGTTAAACCTTTCAGTTTTGAAGCTCCTGTTATTCTGTTGCTGGAATAATGATTATTTTCTCTGTTGATCTTAATAACTTTCACGGGTGCTGTCTTCGCTCTTCAGGATTCGATTATTACCTTGGAATTCCCTACAGTAATGACATGGGCTGCACAGACATACCTGGCTATGACCTCCCAGCTTGTTCGCCATGTGAGCGAGATGGAATTGCTGAAAGGTGTGCCCTTGGGCCAGAATCTTATTAGGTTCTTGCTATGCTTGATGTGCAGTATAGCTCTTTTTCCTATGATACTGCTTACACCTGTAACTGGCCCTTCATTGGAAGCTCAGCCTAGCTGCACTTATGCCTAATTGGCTCCTTGACAGCTCTGTGTTTGTGATGCATTATCAGCCTCACTTCTATAGCACTTTGGACAAAAGCATCTGCTAAATAAATAACTTTAAATGTCAGCAGAACATTTGCCTAGATTAAAACTTCTGTATTTAAAGTGTGTTTTTGTGACATAATGTATTCCTGCCAAAAGCAGACAGTCATGATTATTTATTTTCCTTGTCAATATATTCTGGTACAATTTAATTCCTTCAATAGTACATACAATGGGACATTGACTGAAGTAATTTTTGCTATTTAAGGCCACAACTGGTGGCAATTATGTACTTTTATGTACATGACCGACCATTTACATTCAGTAGTGCAACTCTTGAAATTTTAATCATAAATAGTCTTAATGTTCTCATAACCCTGTTGTGGATGAATGGATGGTCAGTCATGATGTGACGTGTTTTTTGCTAATATAGTGAGAAGAATGGCTGTTACTCTAAGGTGGCACTGCCTCTGTTGGAGAACCTGACTATCATAGAGCAGCCTCTGAACCTCTGGACCCTGGCCAACACTTACACACAGACAGCTGTCCGAATCCTCCGCACCTCTAGGTATTATGCGAGAAGGAATGTGTTTACTTTGGGAAAAATGCTGTGTAGCAGGCAGAGCTTTGGTCACATTTGTTGCTTTAAGCGTGACTTAGAGCCGTGATCATATGATTTTCTGTGAGTATTCATATATTTTTAAATTTTGATGCTGATTTCTGTGCTTTTTGGAAGTTTAACGTAATGGGCCAGACATCATGTTGCAGGCCTGCTGGTGAAGGCACCTGTGTAGGACACAGTGAAAGCACTTTGATCTGTCAACAGTATTGATCGTCTTGAGTAAACATTTCAGTCTCATCAGAATACATCTGTATCCAGGCATGGAGCCATGACCTATGTATTGCAAGTCTTAAAGGTATTAGGTATCTGTTTTAAAACCTTTGTGCTTATGGAACAGTTGGCAGCAGCAGGCTTTGGGCATAGCCAGTCCTCTTCCTGCAGTATCTTTTGTTAGCAGTTTGTGGCCGCTTCAGTACTGTTTAATTAACAGCATCCCCTGTAAGCTTTCTGGCTCTCATATTTGTCTCAGGCAGAGAGGGCAGCCCTTTTTTCTATACGTGGCGCTCTCCCACATGCACGTTCCACTCTCTCCTGCTCCATGCCTGGACCGAAGTGCCAAGGACGTATACAAAACTGCTCTGAGGGACATGGACAGCCTGGTGGGGGCAATAAGGAGAGCATCTGATGAGAACGATAAGGGAAACACGTTAATCTGGTTCACAGGTGAGATTTACACATCTTCTGTTGTAAAGGGGCACGTGGCCATCTTGTGCTACAGTTGATCCACACAGTTAATGTTACCTTATTGCTTACTTGACACTTTAATCCAGTGTTTCTCAAACCAGTCCCCAGGAGCCCCCAGATGGTCCATGTTTTTGCTCTCTCCCAACTCCCAGTGTATTGGGAGAGAGCAAAAACGTGGACTGCTGGAGGTCCTTGACTGCTTTACACTGCTTTAATCTAAAGTGACTTACAGTCTTACCCATTGTATGCTGTTTATGTCTTAATTTAACTTAGTGTTAAGGATGAATACTGAAGCACATGCTGGCATTTGAACTGTTATACCATTAGAGTACCAGTACATGGTGGGGAGCTTGAATTCTTCCTGTTTCTCAGGTACTCAGGTTTCCTCCCACATTCTAAGAACATGCGGTTAGATCAATTGACGTCTCTAAATTGTCCATCGGATGTGATTGTGAGTGTTTGTGTCTGTCTACCCTGTGATAGACTGTGATCAAATTTATGAAATCCATCTTCCTTGTGCCCTGTGTTTAATGGGATTCACTCCAGGCTCCCTGTGACCCCGGTACTGGAGGGTTGGATGGTACCTGTGTTTATATAACCACCATGTTGTCTGCTCCTTGAATTTAAATTTGAAATTTTATATACCATCTGATAATTAAGTCTAACTACAAATTACAAAGCCTAATACAAGTTATAAAGCCAAATAATTAATATCCGCTGTGATGTAAATCTCCGTAAAACCTTAAAAATATAAATGAAATAGAATCCCAGCCAAGTGTAGATCAGCCTTCATAAGAAGGCTTTCCATAAACCAGGTACAAAGGTAGTCAACACATTTGTTCTAGCCATGAGCACATTCCACATCTCTGCGGGGGCTTTGAGGGGGGGGGGGTCTAGAAGAATAAAATGTACGAGGTGAACTTTGAGCTGGTCATGCTTGTTCCTCTCAGGCGACAATGGCCCCTGGAACCAAAAATGCCAGTTTGCTGGAGACGTGGGTCCTTTTCTAGGGACATGGCAGACGGACAGGGGTAAACATTTGACTACTTCTTGCTGACATGGCTACTTTTCAAAAATTTTTCAAGAACCATAAAATATCAGAATTTATGCTGTGACCAATTTTCCCCACCATAGTCTTTATCTGTGTGAGGGGTAACAACATGCATTATGCACAGCACTGAATATTGGATAGAGGACTCCACCTAGATGCTGTGCTGGATTGTAGAGGCACGTCTCATTACCTCATTGCTGACCGTGTCCCACAGTTAATGTATATCCTATAAAGATTGGTGGGGAAATCTGCTGAATGCCAAATGTTTTCTGCCCTGTTGTAAGATGGTCCACAGTTGTTATATCAAATGTTTCATCAGGTGGGGGCTCAGCTAAAAAAACCACATGGGAGGGGGGCCACCGGGTTCCCACCATGGCATACTGGCCTGGGAGGATCCCAGCCAACATTACCAGCAACGCCCTGCTTAGGTACTGAAATGTCTGTTCAGCATCCTGGCCACCTTTAGTTGTTTGTGTAGATGTGCTATAGAAATAAACTTTGACTTTGACCTTGAAATACTATGACCATAGTGACAAGTATTTGGATAAGGTCAACTCTGCTATCGATAAGCAGAAGCCGATCCTGTTTTCTTCTCTCCACGTCAGTGGTTTAGACATTTTCCCCACCATCCTCTCCCTGGCAGACGTGCAGGCACCATCTAACAGACACTATGATGGCATTGATGCCACTGACGTTCTCCTCCATGGCTCAGACACTGGACGTGAGGTATGACTCGGGATAAAGTTCAGATTCTAAAGTACAGACTCTGAACAGGTCCTGTTCCACATCCTGAGAAAACATGCTGAAAAAGACTTTGCCCTCTCTTATTTTCTTTTGGTGAACTCCCATGGAAAGTGAATGATGTATGGCGCAGCAGGGAGGAGAATGCTGTAGCTAGAGAAATTAGATCAAGACATTTGTAATGGGAAGTAGGTTGATGATCATAGGCTAAAGGTTTCTTGAAAGTTTCACTCTCACGTGGTGTCTCTCTGCCTACCCCAAAGCCTTGAAGTGTTATCCCTAATGTTATACTGCTGTGAGATCTGGAGTTAGTGTAGGAAGTGGATTCAATGTGAATGAGCGGTGTATTTGATGAATGGTTTCTGGGTTGTCTATACGTCAGATACACCAAGATTTCTGGTTTTGCATTTCCCCACAATGCAGAGCATTATGCACCCTAACAGTGGAGCAGCCGGGCAGTTTGGGGACCTGCAGACCGTCAGGCTGGGCCAGTACAAGGCTTTCTACATGACTGGTATGGAGCGTTCTGAAAGCACCCACTGCTTGGCCTCACGGCATGGGTTAGACTTGTCGAAACCGCTTTTACGTTCTGTTTAAATCGCTGAAAAATAATCTGCAGTTATTCTTAATCGCTAACCCTTCACCATAAATGATTACCTCTGTCGACTCCTAGACGGTTTGTGTTTTCATTGGGGGGCCTTCAGAAGGAAGATCTGTGGAATAGGTGAATTATCAGGCAGCTCTAATGTCCAGACTGCCTTGGATTAAACATCTGCCAGGCCACAGCCACAATAATACTGATAAATATTAGCTTACCCTGAATGCTACATGTATAGACCCTTTTCCCTGAAAATGACATATACAGTTGATACTTGTACTTTGCTTGTGGGTAAAAGTGTAATGTGTCAACTGGGATTAAAACCAATATACAGTGAGGCAAATAATTATTTGACCCCTTGCTGAATTTTTAAGTTGACCCATTAATAAAGACATGAGAAGTCTATGATTTCACTGGTAGGTTTATTTTAACAGCAAATGATAGATAATCAACAAAACAAGGAAGAAAAAGTCATTATGTAACAGTTACAAACCTGTTTGTCATTTATCTAGGGAAATAAGTATTTGATCCCTTGGAACACATGCTTTAGTACTTGGTGGAATAACCACTGTAAGCAAGCACAGCTCTCAGACATTTCTTGTAGTTGGTCACCAGGTTTGCACACAGCGCAGCAGGAATTTTCATCCACTCCTTTTTGCAGATCTCCTCCAAATCTTTAAGGTTTTTAGGCTGTCACTTGGATACATGAAGCTTGAGTTCCCTCCATAGGTTTTCTATGGGATTAAGGTCTGGAGACTGGTTAGGCCACTCCATGACCTTAATGTGCTTCTTCTTGAACCACTCTTTTGTTGCCTTGGCTATATGTTTAGGGTTACTATCTTTCTGGAAGACCCACCTGCAATGCATTTTCAGTGCCCGGGCTAAAGCAAGGAGGTTCTCATCCAAGATTTTACGAAACATGGCCCAGTCCATCTTTCCATCAATGCATTGCAGCTGTTTCATACCCTTGCCAGAACAACACCCCCAAAGCATAATGCTTCCACCTCCGTGTTTGATGGTAAGGATGGTGTTTCTGGGGTTGTAGTTAGCATTTCTTTCTCTCCAACCACAATGAGAGGAGCAGACACCAAACAAATTGATTTTGGCGTCATCTGACCAAATCACATTCTTCCAAACCTCATTGGATTTATTCAGGTGTTCATTGGCATACTTTAGATGGGCTTGAACATGGGCCCTCTTGAGCAGGGGAACTTCTGGAGGGCACTCCAGGATTTCAAACCTTAACAGCATGATGTGTTACCAATGGTTTTCTTGGTGACTGGGGTTCCTGCTGCTTTGAGATCCTTAACAAGCTCTGGAGTTAGCCCTCACTGTTCTTAAGATCATTGATGCTGCAGAAGACGAGATTTTCCTTGGGGCCCCAGACCGAGGGTGATTGACAGTCATTTTGCCTTTCTTCCATTTGTGAATAATTGTACCAACAGTTGTCACTTTCTTACCAAACTGCTTGCTGATGGTCTTATAGCCCATTCCACCTTTGTGAAGGTCAACAATCATGTCTCTGATGTCCTTAGACAGCTCTTTAGTCTTTCCTATGGTGATAAGGTTGAAGATCTAGACAAGTTAGTGACCCAAGAATACTATTTAACAAAGTAAAGGCATTAAATGTGAATGCTGGCTTGGTATCTCTTAATACTTAATTAAGTATTAGTTGTGTTGTGTTAGTGCACATGTACTTGACCTAATTTGTTGCTGGTTTGTAGGGGATCAAATAATTATTTCCCTATACAAATGACAAATTGATTTGTACCTATTACATAATGATTTTTCCTTGTATGTTTTTTTGAAAATCTATCTTCTCATGCTAAAATAAACCTACTGGTGAAATTATAGACTTCTCATTTGTTTATAAATTGGTCAAATTAGGAATTAAACAGGGCATCAAATAAATTTTTCCCTCACCGTATCTAAGTCTGGTTACTGAACCACTGTAGCAAGCTAATGCTTTATGCTGCACCTATGGGATTTCAGTATTTCTAAGTTACAGTCAAAAGTCTGGACACACATATCAATATATACCAAATATGGCAACGACCAAGAGAAATGTTCAACATCTCAAAATAGCCCCTTTTTACGGCGAGGACAGTATTGAAGACTCTTGGCATTCTTTCAACCAGAGTTCACATGTAGCTACCTGGAATGCTTCTCCAACAGTCCTGAAGGAGTTTCCTCAAGTTCTGGGCACTAGTTGGCTACCTTGCTCTTACTCTTTGCATCCCACACCAGCTGTATCCGGTTTAGGTGGGGATTTGGGGGGGGTGGGGGGGGTGGTCAGGTCATCTGTTGCAGAATAATTCTTACTACATAATCTCGAGATGTGCTTAGGGTCGTTATCTTGTTGAAAACAAATCATTTTCAGTAGGTGTGCCCTGACTTTTGACTGGTACAGTACGTTATTCCATTTCTACAAGAAAGGAAGGATGGTGGGGGGGTGATGTATATGACTGGAGTGTGTCTCTTTCTCTCAGGGGCTGCAGAAGCCTGTGGTGGAGGAAAGGGACAAGAAGAGGTCCACAGCCCTCCTCTGATTTTCGACCTGTCACGAGACAAAGCGGAAAGCAGGCCCCTGGACAGTAGCACAGCCGAATATGCGGCCATCTCGGAGCAGGTGCAGGAGAAGAGGCAGGCTGTACTACAGGACATCGCTGCGGACCGTGTGTCACACGCTGACTACTCAAGGGACCCCGCTGCAGCCCCCTGCTGCAACCCAGATCATGTGACCTGCCGCTGTCAGGGCTGAGACTTCATAGTGTCTGCACAGTGAAGCAAAGCTTCACTGTACATTTAGCTGAAAAAGCTGGTACATTGCCCATCAGTTCAAACCTCCTCCCAGTGCTGTGGGTGTGGGGTTTGTTCTCCTTGTTTCCCCTCATAGACCTAAAACAGATGCATTTGCGTCTCTGCATTGTCCAGTGTGTGTGTATGTGTGTGTTCTGTCAGAACCTGCCATTCTGTCCAGGGTGTCCCCTGTCATGTGGCCTTTGCTTCCTGACTACAGGCCAGGAATGTGTGTGATCTTGTACTGCAATGTTTCCCAGTCCGGTCCTCAGGGACCCACAGACAGTCCACATTTTTGCTCCCTCCCAGCTCACAGTAGGGAGCAAAAACGTGGACCAGCTGTGGGTCCCGAGGACCAGATTGGGAAACACTGTTGTTCTGGAAAAGTGATGATGGATGGATGGATGGAAATATCATAGTAATCCAACTGTCTGTATTCATGATCTTTTTAATAAATAGAGTGAAAAGTATAGTATGTGCTGTTCACTGTGGTGATCACATGGGACCCAGCAAAGTAGAGGCATGACAGCTGGTTACATGCAGAGTACATGGCCTCATGGGCAACACCTCATCGTGAGTGAGCCATAGACTAACCGGAATCAACGCATACTGATACGGCCTATGCTGGGCATATGGGCGCTTGCGGTTTTCCTAATCGCGAGAACTAGCCTCAAGTCACGTGAGCCAGCCAGCCAGCCCGCCCACTTGCATTCAGGCTATAGCGGACTTGTAAGAATCTGCAGGATGCACTCCTACAACGTAAATTTCACTGAGAGCAACCTACAGCTCAAGAGCCATGGTTTCCTTTCTGTTTACCTGAATACATATGGGTGGATAGGTATTGTGTTTGTCAATCAGGTTTTTTTAACCCCTCCTGGTGCACATTGCATTACAAAAGAAATCTAAAAAAACTTGAGCTCTGAGGGACATTAGGTAACATTTTCTGTGCCTGATTGTACTCAACTGATGTACATTTTCTTTTTACATTCGCTTTAATCCCCTCCCTCCCTCCCTCCATGTCCAGAGGCTGTTTTAATTAATACAGTAGGTCATTAATTAAACACCCTGGCCATATTATGAGGATTACTCTCCAAGTGGCAAAAGTAATCACAACAACAACAACAAAAAAAAAAACCTGTACAATCCACGTTCTTAATCTTGCATCAGTCTGAGAGGGGAAAAAAAAATCAATGTCGGCCAATGGACAAGTTGCATAAGTTTATTTCTATTGTAATTCCACTTTTTTTTTCAGCTTTTGGTTTTAGTGCACCTGGCAAAAACTCTTTCCATGGTTACAAATGATATTATGATAGGCACATACAAAACAACCTGACAACATGGTACGTAGAGGGTGACACGTATCCAAAATAAAAACAATCTAAAAAAACAGATTAAACATGATAAAAATGGTTACACTTCTTAGTCACGATTAAATATAATAATAACAATTAATATATTTTGTTAATGGTCAAGTAAACAGATTTCCTTATATTTGAGTTCAGTTATGTACCCTTTCCATATCACCCACCCTTGAGGCCTCGCACATGAAGTCCAGTCATGGTCCAGAGAAGGACACTAGCTTCCATTTTTGCCCCGCTCCCTTCCCCATTTTCCTGCCTTTGGGCTAGTGATACGAAACGTAGTGCCCTACTATGAGTTTGTTTCTGCTGGCTCGCGCTTAACTGATGTTCCGGCTGCAGGTCACCACGGGTCGCCACCTGCACGCTCTAACCTCAAGGTCGTCTCCCTTTGCCACTCCGAGTCTCGTCACGGCATCGATTTATCTACCAAAACCAAAACACAGCTTCATTGTTCCCGATGCGCAGCACAGAAATGTTAGAGCACAGTTAGTCACATGTACACTGCCCAGGTCCCTGCCTTCAATGCCAAGGTGGACATGCAGGCACAGAGTCCCCATGCTACCCTTGACAAGACATCAAGTCATGCTGCATGACCTCACCCTTGGTCTCCTTCAAATGCCCAAAACCATAAATAAATCGGCCTCCCAATATACAATACGTGTTTAATTTATTTATTAGATGCTTTTATCCAAAGTAACACAATTGAGAAAGCAGGGTCAGTCAATCCCTGGAGGAATTGCGGTTATGGGCCTTTTCTCAAGGGACCAACTGTGGCATTACTCTGCGGATCACAGGATTCGAACCAGCAACCTTCCAATCACAGGCACAGAAGCCTAATCCACAGAGCCATACACCATCACTTATTGTTTAGATCAATGACAAATATTGTTTTTGATTATATATGTCACGGTTTCCAAGTTGAAAATGTCCAGTTGCTGACAACCTTGGCAAGAGCAGCAGAGGAACTGAAGGCTTTTTTCTCAATTTGCCCAAACACAGAAGTTTATATTGGTTTTGCCAGCAATAAAATCAAAATTTGTTAATATTACACCGATTTCAGTAAAATGTTTTTAAGGTGATAGCTCAGTGATGTTTTCTTCATGTCCCACAAACTGACAAACTCATGATTATTACATTTGTGGTCAGTGGAAAATCTCCAAGCCTTTGTAACCCGAACTGGTTGCACAGTACTTTTACCTGCTTCATGAGTAATAATACCTGGAAGATCATTCTTCAGTCTACAGTGATACGGGTTCAAATCCAGCCCCACCTCACTGCAAACCATATATTGCTCTTTATGAGTTTACTATGCACTTTACTTTGGGGCCCTATCAGCCTATGCTGTTTCATAACAAGCATTCATCCATGTCAATAATTACTGATCAATCAGCACTAAACATGAGTCATGCTTTAAAAAAAGCACACAAATGCCTTCAGTGACAAAAGTCCATGACAAACAATATTACAAAGAAATTTTCACCGACTGCTAAAAGCTTCACTTGGTAAATGCTTAATAAGAATTTACTCATTAATACACACAAAACCTAATTAAAAGGAAACAAGTACAACTCGGGAATTAAATGAACCAGCAAAGACTCAGACAAGTACACAGTACAGCTCCTTCTGGTGAGGTGGAACAATAACACAGTGAGGGTCACAAGAATGCCACAGTAACAACCTGACCTACAATCCCAAATCCATTTGATGGAGATCAGATTAAATGTTTGCCTGTGCACGTATTTAAATGTAAAACGCCAGTCCCTCAGCTATCACCTATCTGAATCAGGCTGAAAATATGATGGCCATCTGGGCTCTCCAGTTATAGGATCTGGCGAATCCCTGGGTTGAGAAGGACAAACCTAAGCAGTTCTGTTTAATGAAATTAACTGCGCCTCACCAGCAGCCATTTAGGTGTGCATGTCCAGACCTCCTCAGTATACCAAAGTAAACTTAATTAAAAAGGTAAACATTTTACAAAGTAAAATGTTTTAATGTTATGGTCAACGCTCCTTTACTAGAAAAACTGATTATGTTTCAGTGGCAAAAGAATTATCCAATGTTGTGCACCATCGATTTCTATAAGATTATATTCATTGCAGCAATAGCTAAATATAGCTGATTTATATAAAACTCTAGACCATTTTTTGCAGTTTGTGCTTAAAAAGAGAACCAGAAACCTGCCAGCCTCAGATCCTGACCTGCTGCATGAATCCACCAGTACTGACCCAGAAAGCACTGAAAACACATCAAAGAAATTCACTTCCCATAAAATGTGCATTTATGCTGAAAGAAAAACAGCTCTGTAAAAAGGTGCATCCAGGCTGCTTTTCTTTCCTCTAAAAAAATCAAGATGACTACTGAAAATTTACCCTATATATATTTGCATAAAACAGAATAATGTTCAAAATGATTGATTCATAAATTATTTAGTTTTTCCTGGGAATGTTGTCTCTAGACACCAGATAGTTAGTTACATCTCTAGGTACAAAATGTAGATTAAAACCAGTTTTTTAAATAAGTACTATACTGTTTTGGCTAATATGGAGGAAAAAGATATATTAGTAAATCACGAGTTGTTTGTTAAGAAAGATAAATTGTAATGTGTTGTCAAGCCAATGTGCTGCCAAATCACCCTGTGCCTGTAAAGTACTTAAGTCTGTTTATTAACACTCTAAAACCAGACAAAATAAGCTTCTCTTTCTTTTTTCTTTCCCTCCCTTGGCACAATGGACACGTATCACTGGCTTGACATCAATCATTGGATGTGTGCAATGTGGAGAGGCACCTTCTCCACAGTGAAATACACATGAATAATCACAGGCAAACAAAAATAAATACTTTAATTCTAAATTCTAGCTCCGTGTGTAAATTGTAGCCAGGTATCAAGGTGCAGCCAGATGTCTGGTCACGTTTTACACTGGGGTGATGCTTAAGCACATGCCCAGGCCTCCGACCGAGCCTCAAGCCATCAGCGACCTTGCGGGGTGCTGTGGGCTTGCTAGCGCACATGGATGGGTTTAATTATTCTGAATGCTCACAGGAGGAAACTCCTTCTCATCATCGAGACACACAGGTCCTGCTGCGAACTCATGTTCCGGGATCACTTCACCTTTCCTCAAACCGCCATCTTCAGAGTACCCTGTTGGGGGCAAATACAGAGAGAGAGAGATCACTTCTCACAAACACCGAGCCCCACTAGGCCCAAAAAGGAGAATCAAGCACTAGCTAAAAGAAGCATGATGGTAACACAAGCCACATTAACATATTATACCATGTTCAACAAACCATTTGATTCTAGCCATGAATTACAGTTGCAGATGCCCCCAACACGTACCGGTAAGAGCTGCAGAGGAGGGTGTGGCAGTAGGGATAGCGACAGTGGCGGCGTAAGACTGGCTCGTAGGCGGGGCCTCTCTGTTCTCCGACACGTCAGCTGATTCCCTCTGGCCGTCCTCAGACTCAATCAGCCTGCAGGTTGGGGGGAAAATGGCAAAAAGAGGCGGTGGGCAGGTGGACATTAGGGCAAAAATAATGGGGACAGGCTGGCCTACAGCAGAGGAGGATTATGGGAAATGGCCTTTCAGATGGGCTGAGGGCAGTGTTTCCCTATCAGGTTTTCGGGAACCCCCAGATGGTCCTTGTTTTTGCTCCCTCCCAGACAGCCCACAAAAACATAGACTGTCTGGGGGTCACTGAGGACCGGGTTGGGAAACGCTGGGCTAGAGAGGTGGCCTGGGAAGGAATGTAGAAATTTAGAGATATAGAAGTGAGGCTTGGAGTAAGGGGGATGGATCTACTGTGGGATAAGGAGCAGATCTGCTGTCCACCTCACCTGTGGTTCTTAACTAGCATGCATTCCCCACCATCCTGAGGATCCACGTTATAAATATAGAGATGTCCATCAGAGGAGGCCACCAGCAACCGAGGCAGCTTCTGGATCCTGATGGAGGCAGAGTGTAGGGACACCATCAGCAGGACAGGACGCAAGAGAGCCTTCTCACCGTGTGCACACACTCAGCTGTGTGCGGTGATGCATAAAAATGCACTTCAGCACTTGTTCTGTATGATGAACATTATTATTTAAAAAATCCACTGATGAAATGACAGTTTCACACATTCAGGCTTCAGCGTCTGACTCTGCATCACAGCTCATCACCTGACTTTCAGCGGCCACAAGGTTTTTCACTTTGATGTCTTTTTTACACCAGTTAAGTGTTGGAACAGCGAAAAGCACACCCCCACATATGTGACGTAAGCTTAAAGCCCTAATTGTCCTCTTTAAGGAACAGCAGGGCTTAACAGAATGGCATGTATAGTATGAAAGATAATATAATAACTTTATATTATCTTTATAATAATGTCCTTTACAGAGGACAAAAATGAATCTCAGGGGGATTATGTCAACCTGGTCGATGGCACTGCCACTATAGCTATACGATCTGTACGGATAATATGCCCAAGTGTTCCATATGATAGATTCAAGGGTTTTACTGTCATTGTGTTACACGCAACTAGATTATTTCCGTGATATCTGATGCTGATTCAATCATGAATACAAAGTAAACATTATATAAATAGTCGGTATCAGGCTGCCGCTTTGGGGGAAAAGGGCTGCCTGGACAACATAAACTCTGTGTCAAAAAACATCATCTGAACACCGTTTTATCCCATATGTTAAGCAGTACAGGTGTGAAATGAGAGCTGATTAATTTGATGTGACTTGCTGAAGAGTATAAAGAGATTACCGTGACTTCCTATGTGATTCTGCATTAATTAAGAAGTGATTTTGTTTATATTTTTGCTCAGATTTGCGCTGTTGAGGAATGATGGCCCAGTGCGTGACAGTACTGCATCACATTTTTGCCACTGGGGATTTGTTGCCTTTTTGTACATTATATCATAAGATTTGCCTGCTGCAGAATTTATGCATGTTTCAGTGTAAATCAAATGACAGATTTAAATACTCATCTTAAAGGTAGAAAGCAATGGGAGTGCTAATTAGCATGCAGATTAATTAAAAGAAAGTAACATTTATATAACCGGGTGATTTATAAGCAGTGTTTATATTTCCATACTGAAGATTTGGTTTAACGACTGGGACTAAGCTGTGGCTGGTGGCATCTACATGATACCTGTGTAAAACTAAACCTTATGCCACCACAGCTCCTGCACTGCAGAGCAGGAGGGTCTTCCTGCTTGGCAGTTTAAGTGCATAGCCCTGCAGCCGTTTTCACATTGCACAAGGACATTTCCTACTGATTCTGGTTGACAGTGATTAGTCAGTTCATCACAATTTTATTGGTCTGGTGGCTGGCAAGGCCGGGGGGAGAGGGGGGGCTTACATGGCCAGAGCGCATACGTTCTTCAGGCCGAAGATGTTGAGCCGCACTGTGGCAAAGGCACGGTCCTGGTTCATCATGTCGGACACCTGCGTTGGGAGGTAGTTGCTGGCTGCTGAGAACATCTTCCCCACATAGGCAGACCAAGTAGGAGACTCTTCCTCTCGACTGGGGAGGGAAACACAGAGAATCAGCTTCACTGGTCTGACAGCATATACAGCTTAAAATTCTAAGGGTGTCACTGTCAACACATTCGCTGCATTGTGGAACGCCATTGCTCCTTCAACAAAAACCTGTGTCTGGATGCAATAAAGTAATCGATGCTGCCCCCATGTGGCAAAAATATGTACTGCCACCCTATCTTGCTACAGTATGCGCTGCCAGCCTGCTGTCACTATATATTGACATATGATCTATTTAACAGATTAAACAAACATCAAGAGCTAGATAGATTGATATATAGATAGACAGACAGATAAATAGACAGACAGATAGACAGACAGATAGATAGACTGACAGACAGATAGATAGACTGACAGACAGATAGATAGATAGATAGATAGATAGATGAGAAAGAGAGAGGGAGAGCGAGAGGGAGAGTAGCTTGAACAAAGGTTGCATGTGCTGGTCATTACAGACAGGCTCTCAGCAATATTGATTTTCCATATAATACACTCTTATGTGATAATATTAATTGTAAGAATTATGGACATAAGAGAGATCTATCTATATTTTATGATAATATTGTGAATTGTTTGAATTTTAGTAGTGAAAAGTTTAGTCAAAATATGGACAAGAAACACAAATGCACCTCCAGGCCACGATGGAATGAATATGTGGCTGAATTTTATGGTGAAGCCAAGGACGCTTATAAAAATTGGATATTGTCTGGAAAGGCCAGGTATGGCCCTAAATTTGAGTACAAAACATGTGCCAATGCTAGATTTAAAAGCGTGTTACGCTATGTCAAAAGAAATGAGGAAACTTAGAGGGTTAAAAGTATGGCAAAAAAGTTTTTATTGGATAATAATTGTCAGTTTTGGAAAGAAGTTAAAGTTGCTAATAATAGAAAAGTGTCTCTCCCAGCAGGCCAGCACGGTGGTACAGTGGTTAGCACTGTTGCCTCACACCTCTGGGATCAGGGTTCACGTCTCTGCCCGGGTTCCATGTTCTCTGTGTCGTCGTGGGGTTTCCTCCGGGTACTCCGGTTTCCCCCCACAATCCAAAAACATGCTGAGGCTGATTGGAGTTGCCATATCGCCCATAGGTATGCATGTGTGTGTGAATGGTGTGTGAGTGTGCCCAGTGATGGGTTGGCGCCCCATTCTGGGTTGTTCCCTGCCTTGCGCCCATAGGCTCCAGACCCCCTGTGACCCATATGGACTGAGTGGTTATAGAAGATGGATGGATGTCTCTCCCAGCTTGTATTGCAGGGGTCACATTTGATGACAATATTGCTGCCTTATGGAAGGATTATTATAGTGATATTTTTAACTGTGTTAGGAGTGATGATTTTTGTCTTGGCGATGTCTCAATGGATGGGGGTGTGTTTATTAAATCAGATGAGGTCCAGTCTATTATTGAGGAACTGCCTTCAAACAAAGCATGTGGTCCAGATCAAATAATGGCAGAACATCTGAAATATACAAGTGCTAGAGTTTCAGTTTTAATTGCTATGTGTGTGCTGTATATTTGCTGCCAGTGGTTAAAGATAAAACTGCTAAAATATCCAATATAGAAAATTATAGACCTATTGCGGTAGCTAGCATACTTTCTAAAGTATTGGAACAAATTATTTTGAATAGGCTATTAGAATATATAAATACTACTCATAATCAGTTTGGTTTTAAACATAAACATGGAGCAGATATGTGCATTTATGCACTAAAAGAAATTGTGAATAAATACAGGAGTCAGAATTCTACAATATTTATGTGCTTTCTTGATGCATCTAAAGCATTTGATAGAATCAATCATGGTAAATTACTTGCTAAATTATGTGAACGAAAAGTCCCTTTATATTTAATTAGGATTCTGCATTTTTGGTATTTACATCAAAGTATGCAAGTTAGATGGAACAGGAGTCTATCAGCACCCTTTCTGGTGACAAATGGTGTTCGCCAAGGGGGAATTTTATCACCGGCTTCATTTAATTTGTACATGGATGATTGATGATTGAAATGAGTGTAAAACAGGATGTATGGTGGGGGAGAGGAGCATCAATCATCGGATGAATGCTGATGATCGAGTGGTTTTCTCTCCTTATAGTGCTGGATTACAACAGTTGCTTAAAATTTGTTCCAGATATGGAATACTGTATGATTTTAAGTATAATGCTAAAAAGAGTGTTGTTATTATTGCCAGAAGTAAGGAGAATAGGAAGCAAACATTTCCTCCTTTTTTCTTGGCAGATCAACATTTAGAAATCGTGGATAAGTTGAGATATTTAGGTCACTTCATCAGGAGTGATTTATGTGAGGATGATGATGTAATGCGCCAGTGCTGTAAATTATATGGTCAAGCTAATATGTTGGCGCATAAATTTCATATATGTACAGATGATGTAAAAATAGCTCTTTTCAAATCATACTGCACTTCATTGTATGCAGCACATCTGTGGTGTAGCTATAGCAAAGCAACAATGAAACGGCTTCAGGCGGCATATAATGATGCATTTAGAATATTGTTTAAGCTCCCAAGATGAATTAGTGAAAGTCATATGTTTGTGACCAATAATGTTCCTACTTTCTATGCTGTGTTGAAAAATCTTATTTATAAATTTACATGTAGATTAATGCAGTCACAAAATGTAATTATTAAAGCCCTGACTGAGCCTTCATTAAGTGATACACGCTATTTCTCTTTTTATGGGAAATATTGGAATAAAATGCTTGTATATGGTTTGTATAGCTGTATTTGTTTTATTACTTATTTTTGTTTTGTGTGGTTTTTGATGTGGACCTTTGTTGTCTGATATGAAATAAACAGACTAATTACAGAACCACCAGCTGGAGTTTGGGTGTAGCTGCGTGTCTGGGTCTCCTCCTACCTTGGGCTGTGCTGCTCCAGCTTAAAGATATGCACAGTCTCTGTGTTACTGGATGCGCACAGGAACTGGGCATCAGCACTGAAGGACAGGGAGCTGATGCTGACATACCTGCAGGAAGTGAGAGGTTATGTTTTTCTCCCCATCAAGCAGAGATTGGGGTGAAATCACCTTAACACAGAATTCAAACTTACAGCAACAATGCTTGAGGGCTGGGACAGAGTTATAAAGACTTGTTTGTCCTTTGTGAAATACTGTATACTATACATCTCAAGGGGAAATAAAGAACTGGGGGTATTTTTTCATATAATGTCTCCACTAGATGAAAAGATTCCACTACAATGTCTTTCACAGCTATACATCATGATCCAATTTCTCCAGCATCCCTATATAAATATATTTGTATCACCATGTAAACATATATGTATCTGATCTAAACAGAAAAAATTTATTACCTTGAAACCTACTTGTAATCTTTGAGGGGACCATGAGACTAAACATCCGAACAGATGGTGGCACCAGGTGAACTCAGTTGGCAAGAGCACCATGCCAGCAGTGTGAGACCACGTAAGTCTGACGTCATCGCTCGCCGCCAGCAAGCACATGCTGCGCCCCTTGACCTCCCCCCTCATCTGCTGCCCCGTTGTGCCCCGCGTGGATGCTGTCCTACCTTTTCATCCCCCGGCGGAACTCGAACAAGCGCGCTCCGTCGGGAATGCCGAAAACCCTGATGACGGTGCCCTAGGGGTGAGGGGACACTTAGATCAATGTCACCTGAAATGGCCATAATGGTTTTCTAAAAATCACAGACCGCAGAACACCATAGGTAGTGGCAGAAAGTCACGTTCTTTTGTCTGTTTCGTTTTACAAAACTCGGATAAAACCCTCTGATTCTTCATTTTTGCTAAATTGCCATAGCCTGCACACCTCATGATACACTTTGTTTGAGATTTGGCTAATGCTGTCAAGGCTCATAGCCAGGTATAAATTTTGCGTGGGGGCCGGCAACCAAACCGATAAGTCCCTCTCAGTAGGTTTTAAGGTGGTTCAAATTTTACTACCAGGCTATGTGCCTGATCGGTAACAAAAAATTGATGGGGTGGGTTCAAACCTGTTGCAGCTACCACTGTCTAGCTACTTGCCTGATGTTGCCAATGACCTAACTTTAAAAATACAGATGATTAGTAGATCTCAAATCACAACACTCAGCGAGTAATCGATATCGTTTGCCTCACCTAAATAAAGTATTATCGGCTTGCATTAAGTTATTTATAGGCTATTTATTCATGACTATTCATCATTGCATTCTTACTGATGCTCCAGAAGTTACATGGGCACAGGCCCAGGTAGCCCCCCCCATCCCTAGTTCCACGATCCAAGTCTAAGAAGACGATGCGTATCAACATCCAACATAAACACAAAATGATGCCAATACAGATTGATACTCGTTAGCATTGCGGAGGCAATTATGTGACCTCAGATGCCAATAACCTTATAAATTATCCTCAACTTGATGGAAATGAAGATACACTTCATCGCTGTTATCTTCTGCTAAATTTGATACAATGAATCCCCCCTTGACACTTTTCTGAGCTATGTGCAAGTCCTGAAAGTGGCCCCATGCTCAAAATCTCCACAAACACTGCAGAAGGACTTCCTACACTTTGTCACATCCCCCTAAAAGAACCGCGGCAACACCTACCTCAACGGTGGCGTCCTAAGAAGCCTAGAGATTTATCTGCAGGCAATGCAGTTTTTTTTTTGGCGATTCATTGAGGGGGGAAATCAGTCAGGTAAGCAGGGTGCCTGCTGCTCAAAGATTTGGACACGGGGTACATTGCGGCATGGTTGCGGACACAGCATTGCAGGGTGCGCTGTGGCATGCACGCTAAAGGGCCTCTCACCCTCTCGGAGGCGCTGGCCAGCTTGGTGCCCGAAGTATTGAAGGTGACGGCTGCCAGAGGGCTGTCGTGGGCAGCGATCGTGGTCACGGTGCTCTGTGTGAGCGGAACGAAGACAACAGGCCCAATTCCAGATAAGCAGCCAAACAGGCACAGTCAGCCCACACACCCATCCTAACAGCCTCACCAGGTTGTTGCCGTCATAGACAATTATCTCCCCGATGGTGGTACTGCCAGGGTAAGCCAGGTATGAGTTGGAATGGTTGTTGGAGAGAGCGCAGAGCCCTGGGAGGATATGCGCACGGTCGTCAGTGGTGGGGAGAGTTGTGAAGGGGCGGGCGGCATGCGGAGCGCCCAAGGGATAGCGAGTGGCACCATACCTGTGGGATTGGATGGCGTGTTGAGCAGGGTCTTCAGCAACTTCATGTCTTTGATGTTGTGGATGTAGATTGACTCCTCCAGGCAGACGATCAGCCTCTGCACAGACGAAGGAATGTCAGAGAAGTACTCCCCCCAGTATCCCAACTGAGTCACATCAAGGGAATTTTTTCACTGCATAAGAAAGACAGCGTCTGGAACAGATACTCAGTGAGCACTTTGCTTATTCATCCATGTTCTATATCCGCTTGTTCTATATGCAGGTTCGTGGGTAATATCCCAGTGGTAGCCTATCCCAGAAGCTATGGGTGAAAGGCAGGGAATAAGCCAGAACGGGGTACCACTCCCATCACAGGGCACACACCATTCACACCTATGGCCAATCTGGCAACTCCAATTCATCTTAGCATTTATTTGAAAAACCAGAAAGAAAAATTACAGTAGGTTTGGCAGAGTGCTACTGCTGGACAATGAGGTCTGCCCCCGTCTCCATCCCTCCCCAACTCCATTCCTGCATTCCACAGCCTGCCAGGACTCCTTCACTGCTGTTATTACCTGTTTAAGCCCCAATAAACTACCTTTAGCACAGCTATACAGTAGAGATATACCGTATCAAGCAAATACTAGCCAGCAATATGACACATGATGCATCAGAAGAAGCTAACAATTATACAGCCATCATCCGTGTCTTTATTTTACAATTCTGCAGACATTTGGATACTCTATATTACAAATTATTAATTGCAGATCTCAATTATCACATTTTAAGTTATTATAAAATGTTTCTCCCTGTGATGGACTGGCACCCCAACCAGGGTGTACCTCAAACTTCATTCAACTGTACGGAAATATCTCTATCCAGCATGAACTACTTGTAGATGCCTGTAAATAACTGTAGACTCAGGACCTCATTTGGCTGAATCAGGTTAGGAAAAGAAGCAATACAGAAACGATTCAAGATTTTAGGACCACAATCACTTAGAACCTTAACATTAACATTAATTTCAGTAATATGAAAGTGTGAGTATAGGTTAAAATTCAGTGGTTAATACTACAAGAAGCACCGCTAATGACTGTTCTGGCCTCTCGTGATGCTACACCAGTGGTTCCCAATCTGGTCCTCAGGGACCCAGAGCATATCCACATTTTTGCTCCCTCTGAGCTTCCTGTCAGACTGTCCTGGAAGCAAAGAGGGAACAAAAATGTGGACTGTCTGTGGGTCCCCAATGACCAGACTGGGAAACCCTGTTCTACACAGAAGCCTGGCCGCAGACACCTACCTGTCGGTTGAGTCGGACAGCCAGGATGCTGTTGGAGTAGCTGTAGTTGCAGATCTCCGTGCCTTTCTTGAAATGATAGACGTTCATGCGACATGGCAGGGCGAGGCTGACCACCACCACCAAACTGCTGGAGAACAAGCGCTCCACGATGTAGACATCGGTGGTGTCTGCTGACCAGGAGGGAGATCAACCTGCTGTCAGCCCACACCACACATAGGCTACACATAAGCTGTCCCACCAACATTCATGCAGCTTTATTCGTTATTCCTACTATTTTAGGATATTATAATGTTGTTAGTATAATCTTGATTTAATTACCAGTTCATTACATAATTGAAGGTTTTCTGCCAATTTAGTAGAAACATATGGTGCTGCACTCAAGTCCACCTTCTAGACGTTAGAAAGCTTCACTATGGAAGATGGGCCATCTGGCTGTAATTTCGCTAAGCATTGCAGAAGTTCAGCTGATCTGAGGTTGCAGATCTGTGCTAGCAGCACTGTAATATCTGCACCTATCAGGAGGAAAACCGTGACTGTTGGCAGGAGAGTGTAAACACAGATTACAGCACACTCACATCTCTCTGATCCTCCGTCATGCAAGGCTAGCAATTTCACTTGAGATAGATGAACTAAATTGTGTTCATTAATGGTCAATGAAGACCGTTAAAACATTTAAAATTCACCAACACCTAAAAAAAGTAGGTTAATATGAAAATGTCCCAGGAAATAATGACTTCTTAAAGCTGGGTCAGTATAGAATAAATTGTATTATGTATACACACTTTGTGTCAATTCACTAGGATTTTTTGTAATTGTTTGTAAAGGCTTGTTATATATCCAGACAGAGTTGCCCATGTTATGTCCTTTCATTCATTATTGTTTCAATAATTCTCCACTAGTGCTGCACGAGCATCCGATACTGAAAAGATACCGTGGTACTGCATTTTTGAAAGTTGATTGGTATTATATTTCTTTAGTACCAGTACTAATTGTACTATTACCATGGCTGCCAACCCTCACACATCTGGCGTGACAGTACTGCTTTCAGACTGTCACGCTCATGCAAGAAATTTTAAGGTGATGATACTCAGGGAAACTTTTTGAACAATGTAGTTAGGAAACTGCCAACCAGGTGAGACAAAAGTCAACTCATCTGGATCTGGATGATCACAAAAAGTTGTTCACTGCCAATCAAAGGTTTTCAAATAGACACTTGTTGCCCAATATCAATAGAAATGTGCGTGAGCGTGAACATTATTCCAAAAGTTCTCCTGTGTATCATCACCCTAACAGCTAATTTATATTATTCCATTATAAGCCTAAAATCAGCTACATCAAAAGTGCTGGGGAAGTTTGCAAACCCTACAGACTATTTACAAGGTAATAAAACTGTTACAAACATGTATGTAGAAGTATGTGAAAGTGTGTGCAGACTTGAATTGAAAATCTCACTCCAGCCAGCTGACCAAAGGGGGCAGCCCTGAGGGGCAGCGTGTGGCTCAATAGGCCATACCTCTGATCAGCCTGTGCCTGTGATCAAAAGGTCGCTGGTTCAAGGGCAGCCTCAGCACCTCAGTGGGTTCTAAAGCAAGGCCCTTAACCCCCAATTCCCAGGGTGCTGCCATGGGTGGCTGCCCTTTGTAGCCAGCTTACTCTCTACTGCAGAGAGCAAGTTGGGGGAGGCATAAAATGAATTTTCCGCACAGGGATCAAAAAATCAAAGAATTTCCCCACAGGAACCAATAAGGAATCAATTTAATATTATTACAGATATTGCTAACACCATATTCCCAAGCAAATCCAAAGTATGTTAGGCTACATTAACATTGTCAAACTAGCATCTGACAGGTTATTATGCTATACTGTGTTTTAAGCGGTTAGATAATCAACCATAGTGTCTTTGCGCGTGACGTTTTTTAATACGCTTATGGAGCAGTGGAGAGTAATGGTGATGAGAATGATCGCAGCATAAATACGTTTTACAGTTTTGTGTGCTCACCTGTCCCCCCCCCCCCAGTTCGTTAGTGCAGCACCTTCTCAAAATCCATATAACGAATCTTATCCATGCTGATCCCTCTCCCCCACCATAGCCCCAATCCTTTCTTGTACATTAGTCGGCTCTTATGTATTTTCTGCCTGTTTAATGTTTCAATCTTGTTATTATTATCCTGTGATTTCTATGCATAGTCCTAAATGTTCCTTAACCATTAAGAGAGCTTAGGATTTCAAGTGCGTTTTAATTTCAGTGATATGATTCAGTGACTTAAGGGTATAATTTACCCTGATGAATACTTAATTTTTTTTCAGCATTGGTATCATTGCAGTACTGGTATTGTGATACTTAAAGTGGTATCAGTATCAAGGTCATAATTGTGGTATTGTGCCAACACTATTCTCCACCTCTTTCCCTTAATCAACAATTATTAGCAGAGGTGTCATTAGGCCTATTTAAGGGAGGGTTTAGCCCCCCCCCCCAAACAAATGTGCATTTATTGTCATGAGTCATAAGTCATGAATCGCTCTTTGTAGTTTGCCATGAGCCCCTCCAGTAAAGACTCAGCCCCCCTATCCATTCATCTCTAACTATGCCCCTGATCATTAGCACCCTACACAGTGTACAGTTTTCAAGCTACTCTCCTGACAACTACAAAACTTGTTTCTCAGATCTCTACATTTATATATGCATTCCATTCAGCTCTTTAATGAGAAGGGACCCCCTGTCAGAATTTCAGTCTCATCACTATTCCTGCATATCTGGGCTGAAAACACGGGGGCCTTTTTAAGTGACACAGGTCTTCCTGTGACCATGCATATTTTGTGCAATTTTTAAGCATGGCAGACATATGCGGGATTGAGATCACGACATGAGGAGGTACCCACCACTTTCATGAATGAGGTCCAGCCGATCCACTGAGGTCACAGAAAATAGCTTGTATCCCTTCTTGGTCCCAACAGCCAATGACCTGACACAGGAAATTTGGTCCCAACAACCAATGACCTGAGACAGAAGTCTGAACACAAGTCTCATACTCCCATCACAGGCTGTCATAGAACTCTTTTTTTAATAGTCACAAAACATGCAGTAGGACTTCAGCTTTCAGCTGGTTGGAAATTGCTTTCATGTGGAGTACTCTGGCATGGGGTGTGGTGGCACAGTGAGTCGCACTGAAGCTGCACAGTTCCAGGTTTGGGGTTTCAAATCTCATCTCTGTAATGTGTGTTTGTGCATGTGATGGGTCCCACAGTCCAAAGGTTAATTTGTGTATATTTCCTCCTGTGACAGACTGGCATCCCATCCAGGGCATACCCCAGCCTTGTGCCCTGTGCTACCTGAGATAAGCTCCAGGTGACCCTGACCAAGATAAGCAGTTAGACGATTTATGGCTGTATTGCTCCTTACATAAGAATACTTTAGTTGGAATAATCCATGGAATCATAGATACAATTTCCTTCCTAAAAGAAAATTCCACAGGAATGTTTCCTCATTGGGAAAATCTGACATGAAAATGACACTGTTGTAAAGTAACAAATCTTGTTTGGTCACAAGAATGGTTTATAATTCATGCAGCTGCTGATATACACACCCTGTCTGTTATCATAAGAACCCACATTCTGGCATCTCATCCACAGTGTACACCAGCCTTGGGCCCAGTGCTGCTGTGGATGACCAGATATGGAGTTTGAAGATGAATAAATGAATGGATAAAGTTGCAATGTGAAGTATAATCAGTTTTGTAATCAGATATTTTGAACACCTTAAAGATATGAGAATACAAATGCTGGGTGCATAATTGGGGTGTGGTTTCTGTCAATGACAGTATCTTAGCCAACTGGTTTTAAGTCCCTGTTATCAATACTGGACACAAAAAGAGCCTAACAGTTACCAGCTGGGCTGGACTGGAGTTAAAAATAGGACTTTAGGGTCCCCTATTGTAATTTTTGCTGACTGCGGGGGAGATATTGCTGGCTCATTGAAAAAATGCCCAGAATGCCATATCGCCAATCCAGTCCAGACATTGTTTACCAATCCAATGTCAGATTCTCGTTCTTCTATATGCCTTTAGCTCACCTGCATAGTGCCATGTGACTTCTATTATGTACATAAGGAACCAGCCAATCAGCAGGCATAACAGAGAAAATCCACTATTTATTTACTGCGGACATAGGCCTAGCAACTCTGTGAGGGAAATGAGTCAAATGAGTAACAGCATATGCTATTCTGAGGAATGAGACAGGAATCCCGGGGAAACTCAGCAGTAAAACTGGCAAGTTGCTATCTTACTGGCCAAGATAAAACTGTATTAACTTTTTAAATTTGTAAACAAGCAATCCTATTATAAAGATACCTCATCTTTAAATCTTATTTTCATTAAACAAGCCTCAACAATTTAGCTACTATTAAATGAGTCACATTTTAGTTATATATGTAAGGTTTATTAAAACTTTTAACTTTTTAATTGAATGCATCACTGTGACACTAAATGTGTCATGTTGTCATGTGCTAGATAGGAGTATGCAGACACTCCCCATTACAATATTACGTATTTCCCTTAGATCCACTTTAACCATTTTTTCACATGACTTCGCCAAAAACATCGTTTTTTTAACAATCTGTAAGCTTTCCTGGAACATATTGTGTCGTTAAAAGCAAAGTAGCTGTTGAATTCAGAAGGGTCACCATGTAAAGCATATGCATGAAAATTACTAATTGGGCAGATAAAAGTACTTAAGTACTGATGGGTTTCTGAGATAAATCCCGGTATCGGAATGTGTGTGCTGAAGATTCTTCCACTAACGCACTTGAGATGGAGAAACTATTTTAAAATAACTTTGCCAGTAGGAAACGAGGCCCTTTAGTGACATTTTCCAAATGAGGTCACCACAAAACCTTAATTCATGTTACCGCTGTTATGTACACAAGTTACGTCACATATACAACTAATTATTCTACTAATAAATGTCCATGATGGTTTTGAGACACAACGTTTATATAGGGCCAGGTCCCTTTATCGCTAGACACTATCTTCAGCGATTCCTAACATCGTAAAAAATCTATAACGTGTGCTCAAATGTGCAAATAGAGCGAAGTGTCTGTAAAATCAAGCTGCAAAGTACTGTTAATAACAACTGACAAAGATCAGCAGCTCGAAGTGTAACTATATTTAATATTACGTAAAATGTCACAGGATACTCTTAATACTGCCATTCAATTATCCTTAAGAGTTGGGATATTACTATGCTGGCATAATACAATGGGGATTTACTGAGAAAATTCCGATATTTATGTCGGCAAGTTTTGACAGGGCGCTTACGTGGTATCTTGGTTGAAGGAAGCGCAGATCAGCCCTTCCGCTCTGTCAGGACCATCCATCCCTTCCCTGGTCTCCATTCCAGTCCCCAGCTACCTCCGCTCCTCCGCACCGGATCGGAGGACCGGGATCGGCAGGCAATTCCTAGGAACGTTCCTAGGCAAACACCCATAAGTGAATAGCAAAATAAATATATTTAACTACCTACTAAAACATTGATGTAAGTGCATTACTTTAGTTTCAGGACCTGGCAGTTCCAGAGTGTGCCTGCTATTTTTGCTGATTTATTTCCGAAAATAAGAATGAATGTTACATAGCTAGCCAGCTGGAGAACTTGAGCAGTAAAGAAAAAGATGAAGCAAAACAAAAACAGCTGACTTGCTGTTGCGTCATTCTGACGCCGAACACCAATTGGCTGTAAAGAGATGCAGTTGCTGTTGTTCATTGCGATTTCTATTGGTCAAGCCGTACAACAATAGTATATGATTGGTTAATATGAACGGAGTTCAGTGGGCACCGCCTCTTCCAGCAGGGCCATTTTCTATTGGTCAAAACCTGCAGAACGTCAACAAACAACGCCTTGAAAGAATAGTCGTGTAATTTTGGACGATGGCTGCTAATTTAGTAGACTTCGTTTCTGTTATAATGGATATTTTATAATGTTGCCTTGTATAATGCTTTTCCTTTTAATTGATAATGGCGAGTATTAGACCGACCAATACTGATTTCTTCCATTTCTACAGGGTTGTTATGCTCCACATGTTACAGCAGATAGGAACCTCCTTATACTGAGCTGTGGTGAATTGCTCAGCCTTAATTCAGCCCTATTCTAGTCAAAATGCATTGCAAAAAATGTACTTTATACCCCTTGTGTGTTTGAATGTGTTTGTGGTCCTCTGTGTTCTTCTTCAGGGTCAGGGGTGCACCTTATGATGGTGTTTGTATTAACCTCAGTTTAATTCGTTAATGACATAGAAGGTGCATGAAGTAAAAGTTACAGGATGCAGGTAGTGCAAGAATTGTGCCACATATGTATATTTACTATACAAAATGCATAACCTAAATTTGGCTCAATCAAAAATGCATATAAAAAGTCTAAAGACATGTTTTATGTCTTTTTGGGCCAACAAATAAAATAACAAATAATAAAAAAAAAATCTTCATCTTAATTGAATATTTTTATCACGAAACAAGTGCTCAAGTTTTTTGTCAGTAAATGATGAACAAGAAGAGTTCATGCATGGTATAAGTACTAAATTCCTTAAGTATTTTTAAGAAGGTATTGACTAGCATTACATGCATATTTTGGGAATACCCTTTCCAAAAGTATATTGTAAGTGGCTCAGTGGGTGGCACTGTTGCCTTCAGGCTTGAGGGTTTAAATTCTTCCGCTGCTCTATGTGTGGATCATGTATGTTCTTTTGTGCCATGTTGTATGTGCCCTATGATGTACTGGCTTTCTGTCCAGGATGTACCCTAGTCTTGTGCTCTGTGCTGCCTGGAATAGGCTCCAGGGCCCTATGAAGAGAAGGAGCGGTTGGCAGATGAATGGATGGATAAATGTACTCAAGTCAAGGTTATGTGTGGGCTTGCTGTTATATCATCTGTATGTCACTCTATAACCCTTTGGTACTTTAGCCACTCTTCAGTTTCTAGCCCTTTTCCAGTTTGGCAGAGCACTGCTGGTCTTACTGTATTTGGCACCACCAAGCTTCTCTTCAGCTACTCCAATGCCTGATGAACAGAAACAGCCCAAAAAAGGCATCTGCCCACACCACATTTTACGGTACAGATGGTGATACATCATTTCTGGTCATTTCTCACTGAGACCAAAAAGTTATTTCATGAGACCACTAAACCTTTTTTCCACATGGCTCCCGAAAATCCTGAGTGCTGCATAACTTTTTTGAGCCTCAATGTGGACATTTTTCGGTTTGTTTCTTCAATCCTTTCCGATGAGCCCTGGCCTGCACAGGTATTTGTGCGTAATATGCACAAACTGATGATGACATGGAGGCACAGTGGTTAGCACTGTTGCCTCACATCTCAGTCTCTGGCATGACTCCATCTGTGTATAGTTTGCCTGTTCTCCCTGTGTTGTCATGGGGTTTCTTCCAGGTACCCTGGTTTACCCCCACAGTCCAAAAGCATGGTGAATTAGAGCAATTGGAGCAGTATATGCAGTTTCCAAGGAAACCCCACTAACTTTCATACAGAACTTTGTGAAATCCTACATTACATAAATGCCATTTGAGTTTGTATTATCAGCTAAATTACCCTGTAATAAAAGCCAGAATCTTTTAAGCATTTACTCCTCAGCGAGATAAGCTATGCCCAGGGAAAGTTCCCTCAAATCCATTTTGTAAATAACAGTTGAACCAACACTTGAGGCTTCTGGCTTGCCTGTCCTGTAACCTAATTATTTGTGTGTGCTTTTGTCTTTTGTTGCAAGTCTGTGTTAATTTTTGCTGAGTCTAATCATTATCAAAAACCTGCACACATGCAATTATTGTAATTTTTATCAAATAAAATTTGGCGAGTTGCATACAATCACAAGATATAAACTATGAATGGTGGAAGGTTTTGCAATTGAATTTTCATTCTTTAGTCTTTAAGTCATAACCCTGACTTAAATCCAAACAGTTACTGCTTATTGCTAGTTTATACTTACACATGCAGAAACAAAAAATATAAAATTAAATTTTTAAATGTAAAGGGGTAAAAATAAATCACACAAACAACTAGAACAGATGTCTGACCCAAAGTTATTAACGATATTTTATTGTAAAGTCAAGGATCAAGACCATTGAGTATACGCTAAACAATGATGAATGTAACATATTGCTTTATTTTAATAGCAGTTCGAGTCGGCGAGCTGAAAACAACGGCTTTCCTTTTGACGTCAGGACTTCCCTCGACTTGTCCTTTAAGGTTGTCAAGGGTTGCAGTTTTCGTGTCAGAACGAGGCAGCTTGACGTCAGTGGCTGCTTCTGATTGGTCCGATCTTATTTCCGGTGGGGCAGCCATCCAAGGGCTGGAAAAAAGAGAATCGCAGAGTTTTGACTGCTGTCTATAAGAAAAATTGCAAGCTAGGAAAGAAAAATATAGACAACCTTTAAGCATCTAAGGTAGGTAGTTTTTTTTTATACGGATTATTGTTTTTGACTAAAGGGCTAAGGCTTTACGCGTGATAAGTGTCTTAATCTATAGTGTACACCTCCCGTTTGTTATGATACATTTTCAAGATGGCCTCACTAGGAAGAGGGCTCTGCGGCCCCAATATGTTTATTTCTCTGTGAAAGTTGTGAGCCGTTCATTTAATGATAAGCGTGTATGTTTTTGTGTTATACAGATAAAGTTAAATGGCATTTGTTTCTGTTGTTAATGTCATGAACTACTGAATTTTATATCTCTTATTAATAAAAAAATAAATCAGTCGTCATTTAGCGCTTCGCTAGTTCTGTTGTCGGTATCTGTCAGTTTGGAGGCAGGTTGCAGACAGATCTAGCGCCGGCAGCAGTGGTCTTAGAATTTGTGATACAAACATAGTGTAATAGCCTGAAATTTAATTAATAATGGAATGCAAAAAATGTCTCTAAATTAATATTAAGTAAAACGTATGCATGTTATCAAAGCTTGCTAAAGATTATTTTCAGTAATCGAAATATAGCCGTTCACCTGGTCACGTCTAATAACAATATAGATAAATGCAACGTATACTAATTCGATTTTATCAACTTATACAGATTAATATCGACCTGAGTCCGTACAGCGACTGATAATCCCACAGCAATCCTGATTTCATGGTGCAAGGGGAAGATAAATACCTTATAATAACTGGTAGTTGACTTTAAACAGTTGTGCGGGATATAGGATACACTAAAATTATTGGAACTGGTGATCTAGTTCATTTCTTTATTCTGTTAAAAGTTTCACAGTAAGAATTATATTGTAAAGAGGTTAAAGTAACATCTGATTTTTTTAGTATGTACAATTACAGTGACACAATCATTGTGTAAGCATGCATGCGAGTTATATTCTTTTTTGTAATTTTTCTGTTTACATATTCTCCATCTGTATTGTACAAAGGTTGTCTTCTCGTTGGTATTTTGAGCTACAGAATAATTAAACTGTTAGAGCCAGTTTGCATTAATCCGAGTAATACCAAAAAAAGTGCTGGTGATGTAATTGTAGTGCTGACCACGTGGTGACATACCTTGAAGTTCTCCATTGGTATTGTGTCCCGAATCTTCACCACATTTGGTTTATTTACTTTTACTAGTAAAGCAGCCTGTGGATAGCCACTGGCAGTTTCTGTGTAGATTTATAAGTAAGCATTTAAGGTGCTCCCTCCATTTTCACAGGTCCAAATGATTTAAAAAGCTCAGTATTTGGAATGCCTAATATTTTATGTGACAAAATGGAAATTCTGCCATATATACATGCCTTTACAAAGAACCACTATAAATGCCTGTTACCAGAGAAATACTTGTAGAGTGCAAAAGGTCTCGTGAGTTCCAAGGTGGACCTTTTAATTGTAGGCTTTATTGCAGACAAAATCAGGATAAAAAACAAAAATCAGTTCCCCAACATGCTTGTAGATTGTTTAATCTGTTGCTAATGGTGTGCTTACCATTACTTTTAGTATACTAGTAACTAGGGCAGTTCTTAATTCTATTCCTGACTCTTTTGTGTTGCTGTAACCTAGGTTTTCTGGCTGTTTTGCCGTTATGGGCTATGTGTTAGTGCTGAAGACAAACTTAAATTTTAAAAATAAAAAAAAAAAATCATTTAAGCCTGTAGACCTACATTTGAAATATATAATCAGAACTATATGTATAAGAACTAATTAAAAAGATATTTAAAAAATGTTGCATATTCTTAAATAGTGTCTTGTCTTGGAGAGGACAGTGGAGTGACATCCATACAATATAAGTGCAGAAAATTGTTTTAACTAGCAAAGTGTCAAAAGCACCATTTGTGCCTGAGAAATACTACTAGTGACTATTATTAACTTGGCAAATAAAAATCTATCACTATCAGGGTTTATTGTTAGTTACCTATATCTTTTTTGCAATTGTTATTGTAACAAAAGTATTTTACAGTCATTCCTCTGTTTAGCCTGTCTTTCATAACCTTTTATGGTTCATACCTACCTTGGTATTACTACAAATTTAAAATCATAAATCTTTTTTTATTTTAACTTAAAATCACGAATAAAGTGGCCAAATGTTTCCTGTTGCGTTTGGCATTGTACACTGCATTGTTATGTAACATGTTCATTTTGCCACTGCTGTTAGTGCGTCTGATAATTTGTCTGAAATTTTTTTACAGTTTTCATTATACTGTGTGAATAACTGTTCATGACATCCATAAAAATAGACATTTTAAACAACATTTTTATAAATTAAAACTAGACATTGGGTTAAGTACAAACCTGAAATAAAGGCAGTCCAAATCCCTTCATTTTTGCATTCAAATTTTTATGTTTCAATAATGGACAGTTGAGCAGGGATGCTCTTGCGAGAAATGTCAATGGAGTTTGATGTTTAGCTGAGGCAAGATGACGTGACCAAAGAAATGTCAGTGCTGTAGTGCACAACATTTTGGTGACACAAACAAAGCAGTGTGCAGTAAGCCTTTTATTTTTATTTATATGTATTTTTTTTCAACACATCTTCCATACAAATTGCATGTTCTTTTGGTCAGTAAATAAACTGATAAGCCATTTATCAGTATTTATAAGTGTTAAGCAGAGCAACAACGTAACTTATGCAGTAGAAAAATCATTGCCACAATCCACTTGAAAATATGATCACGTAGCATGGTAGCAAATAAAATTCATATTTAGTCTGCTAATTAAACTAGACAGCTGATTTAAACAGTAACAAAACACACCAATAATACTATAATACTAATACTTATTAGTTTATTGATTTAAGTGTGATAATAATGAGCTTTGTCAAATATTGCACAGTACAACCTGCTTTTTTTTAGCAGATGTTGAGTCTCCTTTATACTGCATGACTTGTTAAAATACAGCTGTCATTGCCTGGATTTATTCCAGTATTACACATCTAACCTTAAAAAAAAATTAGCTGTTACATTTCAGCTTTATTTCACTCATCTGAGGCAATCCATCATGAAATTGTCTTCTCTGATACAGAAAACTGGAAGATCATCAGTAACCAAAGTTTAATATATTTTAATGGAAATGTTTACCTCACATTATGAATGCTAGGTCTGTCACTAAAACGAAATGAGCAAGAATGATGGGCCGTTATATTAAATTATAATAATTACAGGTTGTTTAAATGTGTGTTTTGTCTTCTAACACATCCTTTTGCACAGGACACAAATCTGTGTTGTAAAGTGTTGTTTTATTGTTGGAATGTGATTGAGGAACATGTAATATTTTATGTCTTACAAAGAGTATTGGTATTAATTAATATTATAATTAAGGTAAATCACTTTTGCGGCTTAGCTAATGCTTCTGACTGCACTGATTTATAGCCGCTACCCATTTATATTTGTTTTAGCCATTTATTTTAGCCATTCAAGCACTTTGCTCAAGCTCTTCCTGGAATGTAAACCATTATACAATGCATAGAAGTATATCCTATAATTTTTATGACCGTGAAATGTGCTCATAATTATGACTCTGGTCTGTCGTGTAATTAGTTTAGTTTTGTTAATGATTTTGTTGTTATGACTTGGCAGTTTAGTGTCACCCAACAATGATCCCTAACTATGACTTTTGGCTTAGTGGTGCGTGCATTACTGGAGTTGTTACATACAATGAAAGCATAAAATCACACACAGGAGAGAATTAGAGCTCTAATGAATTAAACATAAGTCAGGGAGCTAGATGCAGTGCCCATTATTCACTAAGAGCTACAGACATCTGGAGATTTTGAAATCCATCATGGATGCACTATAAATTCTGTTTACATGGGCTCATTTCTGATGCGATAAATGATGGTTACTACAAAGAGCCAATGCTTGCAGAAAGGTAATGTACAGAATATCAGAAATAACACAATATGCTATAATATGCCGATGTGTGTGTATCCAGTATGTGTGTATATCTATGTAGTAACAACAAGGTAATTTATAATTGAAATTTCAGTTCTTTTAGCTAGAAGGTATAATATGAAAACACAATGTTCTTTGCAAATGCTCGCATTCGCATATAAAGTAAATCTCTGTATCTCAAATATGAGCTTGCTTGAATCTTTGCATGCTAAACAAATATGGTTCAGCAGAAGTTATATTCAGTTATGGATAAAGCTGGGTCAGTTCAACCTAACATAATATTTTGGTATAATTGTGAAAATATAAAGGGGAGAAAAGGTTACTTCCTTTTCAATTAAATATTTCAAAGAAGCACTATCATACTTTCAATATAAACTGTGAGCACAATGCTGATAATATCATCAGTATTGGTTACACATTATGGGGTAGTTATTTTTTAAAGAGAAATCCTTGTGGTGGAAAAAAAAAACAAAAACTTTGCCTTGTGATCTATCTGTCTTCATGATTGTCTCGTCAATATACATTTTTCCCCCAATTTTGAAGAGGGTTTATTTCTGAGACCTTGTTGTAGCACCGTGTAGTTAGAGAAAAATAACACTTCACTTATTGGAGATAAATTTACACTTCATTTCATAAAAGTAAAAAACTCATGTGCCTTTTATGATTTCACAAGAGTGTCAAGAAACCTTTTTAGATCGCACAATCTTTGTTTCATATTCTTTTGATTCATATTTGTAGGGATTTTTTAACTCCTGTTTAAAATATGTGTAAGGTCGTGAACCTGTTGTTTTTTGAATTTGATTTCTATGTGTTTGGTCTGGAGAAACCACATGTTGCACCTCACACCTCGGAAATGTTCCATCCCATGCTCCAGGTCTCCTTAGCAGGTCAGCATGGCGTCCGGCAGCTCGAGCAGCGAGGAGGAGAGGAGTCTGCGCGAGTGTGAGCTCTACGTGCAGAAGCACAGCATCCAGCAGCTCCTGAAGGACTGCATCGTGCAGCTGTGCACCTCACGGCCCGACCGGCCCATGGCCTTCCTCAGGGAGTACTTTGAAAGGCTGGAGAAGGTCTCTGTCTTTTCGCTATTTAACCGCAGTTGACAGATTTACGCTTACTTGCATTAGCAGTCCTGCTAAACACCATGGTGCTCCGTTCCTCCACCAGGAGGAGGCCAAGCAGCTCCTCAGCCAGCAGAAGTCGAGCTCTCGCTCTGACTCGCGCGAGGAGGAGGTCTCTCCCCCCATGAACCCGGTGGTGAAGGGCAGGAGGCGACGCGGAGCTATCAGTGCTGAGGTCTACACTGAAGAGGATGCTGCCTCCTATGTCAGAAAGGTGACAGCAGACGGGATCTCCTGCTACTGACTCCATCCTCCCATGCTCTCCAGATCTCTATCTTACAATAGCATTCTTATAAAGCAGTCTAAGAATGTATCTGTGTGTAGATTAAGATTTTCTTAAACTAAAATGATTCATATTTGCCCTGATTTCAACAGGTTTATCTCACAAAAAAAAATCTCAATTCTCCCACCAGCGTATCAGAATACAGGTTTAAACAGCCATGATTTGTCTGTGTGTACATTCTAAGAAAGCAAATTCCTGATTTGGTTTTGATTTTAAGGACTAATATATTTTATGGCCTACAATTCAATCAGTATTTAGTGAGAAATCTGGAATTCTTGTTTATATCTCAAAGATCTCAAAATGTTTGGCCCCTTATAAGTTTCTGCTTCAGAATTTCTGTCGTCGTCAAAGAAATTCCCATGACTGGTTTGGAAACTCTGTGCAAATGCTGACTAGCTGAATTGCTCTTCATAGAAACACACACACACACACACACTCTCACACTCTCTCTCTCTCGGCTGTGAATTGGGTGTCACCTTTGACTGTCTGGTTTGGAAACTTTTAAAAGTAACCCTAATTGAGAAGCTAGGAGATGGAAGATGAGAGAGGGGGATGAACCATGCACAAAATGCTTAGTGACATGAAATACAAACTCAGCATTAAATAAATAACATGTAATTGATAATACACGTCTCTTGAGCTGCTATAAGGTTATATATTGATAACTCCTTATTTTTTTTTCATAGGTTATACCTAAAGATTACAAAACAATGGCAGCCCTGGCTAAAGCAATTGAAAAGAATGTGCTCTTTTCCCATTTGGATGATAACGAGAGAAGGTATTTCAGTGGTTTTTATTCTGATCTATTGTGTGTAATTAGTGTTGGATCTTAACTGCAGTAATAATTCCGACAACTAATGAATGGCACCCCTGTATTCTAGTGATATCTTTGATGCCATGTTCCCTGTCACCTATATTGCTGGAGAGACTGTCATTCAGCAAGGTTAGTTAACTGTTTATATTAGCTCGTGTAACAGTGGAAGATCCCCAGCTGAATTGGACCTGTTGTCAGTTTAATCAATTTCAATGCAGAAAAATATTTAACATATCTTGTGTTTTGCACAGGTGATGAGGGTGATAACTTCTATGTTATTGACCAAGGTGAAATGGATGTAAGTTATCTATTTTTAATATATATATATTAGCCCTTTCATTGTGATTATGGTGAAATTAGTAATTCACTTAGTTTTTGATGTGTCAGTGGTTTCATTGCCTTTCTGAAGACTTTCTGGAGATTTGAGGTCCCCTAGACACTGGCAGTTGAAGCAGATTCTCTTGGCAGGTCTATGTGAACAATGAGTGGGCCACCAGCATTGGTGAGGGAGGCAGCTTTGGGGAGCTCGCCCTCATTTACGGGACCCCTAGAGCAGCCACTGTGAGAGCAAAGACCAATGTCAAGCTTTGGGGGATCGACAGGGACAGCTATCGGAGGATACTGATGGTGATTTCTTTTCCTAAAGTTCCTATAAGTATGTAACCAATGAAATTTGATCAGGGTCTAACAGGTTGAAGCACGCCTGCTCATGACCACAAAAACAAATCATGAGTACTAGGCTGCCAACATACTAGCCCAGTGCAAACATCAGTTTTAAGCATTAATCACTGTCTTTCATTTCTTTGTTTTCAGGGAAGTACTTTGAGAAAGAGAAAGATGTATGAAGAATTCCTCAGCAAAGTATCAATTTTAGGTTCGTTTCACTTATTTACATGCCTGCCTGTTTTCCTTCTGAAAGCTTCTCCATTCCCCGGTCAACCTCATGCCTTTTGGGTTTAGCTTCTGGCATGACATTTCTTTACATTTTAATTGAAAATACCTTTACAGTCTCTTGCAGCTGGATGACATTTTGTCAGCTGGATATTTTACTTGTCAGGGAGGTGTCAGGATTCCTAGGGACTTGGTCTGGGTTTGACATTACTGCTTCTACACTCAGTTTATGCTGGCATTTATTCAGTTTTTAGAAAATTCCAGTCCTTGCCTTTATTGAGGCACATTTATTGCATCCTAAGCATTTTGATAGAGCTTGACTCGTATTGCAGTGATAGGATTTGATTGTCTTGTGTGTCACATGCTTTGGATGGTATTCTGCAGATTGTTAATATTAGGTCATGCTGTCCCGTATGAAAATGTACAAGTATACACAAGTGACCCTTGTTATCAACGTGTTTCTGGATGTGGGTGTGACTAAACGATCTGTCTGCAGAGTCCCTGGACAAATGGGAGCGCTTGACGGTGGCTGATGCCTTGGAGCCTGTGCAGTTTGAGGATGGGCAAAAGATTGTGGTTCAAGGAGAGCCTGGAGATGAATTCTTCATCATCCTTGAGGTTTTGTCGTGAATCCTTTTAATATCAATTTATGGCACCAGTTGGATTATGACCATGTCTGTTAACCACTGGAGTTCTCACAGTGACATGCAGTGTCATTCTGCAGTTATTGATGTACCAATGTCAGTAATGTAAATTTAACAGTATAATTGGAATGAACTTTGGTATATGCCATAACGGGAATGATAAGGCCTTGTTTTAATGTTTTTGGCAGGGTTCTGCAGCCGTATTGCAGCGCAGGTCAGAGAACGAAGAGTTCGTGGAGGTTGGGCGACTTGGGCCCTCTGACTACTTTGGTGAGAATATCCCCATGCCCTTTATTTATTTACTTACTTACTTACTTACTTATTGTCATTTATTTTTTGTGCCTGTACACAATGACCATGTAAAAGTAACATTCATAACTGCAGCTTAGTATGGGTCTGTGATACAACCTACATGGTGATTTTAATTCATCTTTTTTTATTTCCCGAACCTACAGGTGAAATAGCGCTGTTAATGAATCGCCCTCGAGCAGCCACGGTGGTGGCCCGCGGCCCACTGAAGTGCGTCAAGCTTGACCGGCCTCGCTTTGAACGAGTCCTGGGTCCATGTTCAGATATTTTGAAACGAAACATCCAGCAGTACAACAGCTTTGTATCACTGTCTGTCTGAAGGCTACCAGCTCCTTCCCTATCTGCAGGGTCCACCAATGCTATCCAGTCTGCTTTTATGTTATCACTTATATGTTCAGTGTATGTATGTATGTATGTGTGTGTGTGTGTGTGTGT
>JAAGVU020000092.1:10259107-10271302 GCA_011763525.2 Mormyrus iriodes | reverse complement strand
CAGGAACACAGCTTTCGCGCGTCGGACTCGGTCGCGAGGCACCGCGAGACTGAGAGCGATTCATAGGCATCAGCGTCGCAGCAGCTCCGTTTGCCTTCGCTTCAGCCCGCCAGAGACTCCTCTCCATCCGTACAAGTTTTAGCAGGTCTGTTTTGTTTTGTCGTGTTCCGAATATTCAGTTGAGTTGCGGCTAGATTTTTCTCGACCGGCCCGTTCGAGGTCCGAATTGGCAGAGCTGAACGCGTCTCGACCCATACAAGTTTTATCAGGAACGCTCGAAATACAAGTCGCAGAAAATTCGACAGACCCGTTCGATGTCCGAGTTGGTCGAGTTCAGAGGCTTTCGAGTTTCAAGGTTCTACTGTATTTTAAAATAAGCACACAGTCACCGCAATCTGTTCTGTGTTAAAAGCTTGCTGGAACCATAGACAGAGTATCAAAAGTCAAAAGTCATATTAATTCTTACATATCCCTTTTTATGGGGTTCTAAGCTTTTCCTTTAAAATGCTTTAACTGCCATGAACATGGTTTGAGAATAACAGCTATGTAATTATGTCTGATTGGAATGAGCATAAATTCATAAATGCGTTTTGCAGAGGTCTCTGAGATGGAGCTTTTCAGGGTGTGTGCCTTGAGACGCTGGTTTTTTTTCCGTCACATGATGTCATGAGAAAGAGAACTGGAGGAGAAGCACACTGTGAGAAAAAACGGTCTATCTGGCAGCCGTCTACAATAGAATGCCTTTGGTGTCATTGTATAGGCAGCAACTACAATGTAATTCAATCTGTACATATTCCATCTCCTATGAGATACGCATATACAGGTGAAAGTTAGGCTTGGGGTCAGAGTATAGGGTGAGCTACTTACGCAGAACTGACAGAGCAGCTGGAGATAAAGTCCTTGCTCAGGTATCCAATGGTGATATGTATACTCTGTGGGGCACAGGATTCAAGCCAACAACCTTCCAGACAGGTACACAGATTCCCAACTGATAAAATCACATGCCACACCACAGAGTCACACAGTTGTGTGAGGAGGGGCTGCCAAAAGCGAAAAGTAGGGTATCTTCATTGCAGTAGGCACTCCATTGGCTGAAGGAATGTACTTTGCCTCAGTCAAAGCTAGATCTAGAAAAGCACTGGCAATAGTTACCAAAAAGGTCGACTTTGAAATTCCTGTCAAATTAGAGTTATGATGTGATGAAGCATCCCTGGGAAGATGGATGGATGGATGGATATGGTCAGATAAAGTAAGATGGCAAAAATCTATGAACCTAACAATTTCTTTGTAAATTCATATTTTGTGACTGGACATTTCATAGTAACAGCATATACAGATACACAGTTTCAAATATTGCGTGAGAATTACTGACGAGTATTATCTTTCATTTGAAGGTACAAGCTGAATACAATTTAAGAGTTTATTATATGAAAAGATAAACTTCTGGCCAATTGTTTTCCCTGTTTCAGTGAGCGGTTTGGCCACGAGAATGTTTCAGCCAAGTGGTGGCAAACGGCAGATTTGGCTTTAAATAGGGAGCGGCCGCTGAAATCAGATGCCCTTAATTGGCGTGTGTCAGTGTGGAAGCCCTATGAGGCGAGGCATGTGGACCAGGCCCCAGTGCAGCGTGGGTAGAAAGTGGCTGGCAGAAGCACACTGTGCTGGTGACTGCGCTTTATAAAGTGCTCAGCTCAAACCCATGCAGCCCGCACTGCACAGCTGTAGTTAATACAGTGGTTAAGGGATATGAAAACTCTGTGAATGGCTAAGGGTTTGAATCCTAATCAGGACATGAAACTGCAATACTTAATGTTGTTAAAGATGTTAACTCTGTTATTTTTGTCTTCTGAAATATCCTCAAACTCTTTATACTGTGCTTGTACACAAAAGAGAATTTTGTGCTTCTTTCTCACGAAATAGAATCTCTTATAACATTTTAAATGCTAATTTGAAAGAACATCTACACAGTATTATTCCTGAAGACAAAGAATAAATTTTTTGACACTCAGCAGTAGAAATCTTTTTAATAATTGAAGAAAAACAGGAATATAGCTTTTTACAGTGGGCTCTTAAATACACAGTTGATTTGTTTGCAGTAGTTGTACTGTTCTATAAAAGAAAGATTTTGTTTTACCAACTGTTACCATTTTTTCTTGTTTTTCCTGAATGCTGTTACTTTGGGCCTTGTAAAGACTTTACAGAATTGCAGAGGGTTCCTATTCCACACTTTGGGTAAACTTTTCAATTGCTATGGTTAAAGTGGGATAAACCAAGAGATCTTTGACTAGCATATGGACACAACCACAGTCTGCTTTAATACGTCCTTTTCTGGAGGTCAGATCAGGCTGCTGTGGCTCCTGTTTTGCAGTCTCTCTGGTCACAGGTTCAAGACCTCACTGTCTTCTTCCTGGATTGTACTGGAGCTGTGGCCAGACACCAGTAAGGAGAACAGGTCTTGGTCTTTCATGGATTTTCAGTCTTGTCTCGGAATCTGAGGTATCATGGGTAAAATGCAGGGCAGCTGTAGGTCCTGGCATTCCTGGTGAATGGTGAAGGGAAAGAAAGACTATTTCATTGTATTTTCGTTGTTGATGTTGTGTTTTTTAAAATTCTTTTTTGTCTTAAAGTCTATAATAAATGAGTCCACGCATTTTGTTCCCATTCCCGTGCATTTTGTTGTTATGTCTTGTGGTGCCCTCTGACTGTGTGGGAGGCTCTTGTTTTTGTGTTGTTTATGCAATGCCAGTATGCTTCAAGATGCAGACCACAATGAGTCACCTCATGTCCCCCAGCAGTATCCTCACATGTACAGGTCATTCCTGGCAAAAGCAAACATTTAAAAAAAGACTATTGGCTGCTATTTTCCCCTCTGTTGTGTTTGTACATTTGAGCAATGAGGGCAGCTTTGGTAGTGCAACTTTATGCACATATTTCCAAAACAATAACAATCTTTGCATTAGATTACTCTAGAAGATCAAAGCAAAACAATTTTGGCTTGGCAATGCCAGGGTAAACGCCTCCTAACTCTTTAACATTCACTCCTTTACAGCCCCCCCCCCAATTTTCAGCTGTCCTAGGCTATCGACACCCATCTCTGTTCCAGATGCATGCTTAATATAGGTGACTGACTGGCGCAAATAGCCCGTACATGTCAAGCAGGCATAGTAACACACAGAATATCGCATACACTGAATCTATAAAGTCCTATGAGAGCTGGCATTATGCTCCAGACCCAAAATAAAACAGCGCAAGTATCACATCAAGGAGGTGCAGATTATCGTATGGATTTCTGTATCTGCCATTAAATGTTCACTAACTCACACTAAGTATACAATACAATAACCAAATTCATGCTACACCGAACCTTTATGTAGCATTGAGGTTTGTTTCGGGAATGGTGCATGCATCCATCCATTCACTATACCTACTTGTCCTATGTAGGGTCGTGGGGGTCCGGGCCTATCCTGGAACCTATGGGCGCAAGACAGGAAATAAGTCAGGGTGGTGTGCTAAGCCATTGCATTAGTGCATAGCATCCATGCTAAAATCTGTTTTCACTAGTGCTTACTCCTCTCACTGAGGATTGCTTAGCAAGACCTGTCTTTGAAACCTGGTGTTCCTCACATACTCAGAGAAATGTATGTATGTCTGGTATCCTCTCCATTCCATTGGTCCTCACCACTGCTTATCTCTTACATCTTTGTGTAACCTGTACGAGGATACCTAGAGCACCTTGTGGGTTGGAGGTTGAGCTGATTTAGTAGCCAAAACAGTGAGGTTTCAGCTCCGATCCTGATGCTGTACTCCTGGAAAAGGTATTTAACGTCCAGTAGCTAAAATATTTAGATTTTTGAATCAAACAATTCTAAGGCAGTCATTTTGGATGATTTCTTCTGTTGACATAAATAAAGAGAGTGGACTGCATTATCTGTCTGCCAGACAGTGTTATCTGGAGACAGGAGACATCAGTTTCCCTCCACACAGCGTCTAGACTGTGTAAGGATCCCAGCACCTGCACTGCTTCCAGAGAATGGCGGTTGATAGCTTGTTTTGGCCCGAACAGGGAATCAAGCATCCATTGGAGAGGAGGGCAGCCATCAACTATACAGCTCAACTTACAATAAACATTCTTTCATCAAGATGTTTTCTACAACAGAACTGGAGTTTTTATTTCTGGTTTCCAAGATATACACTTGCTTGTAAACTGTCATATGGTTAGTGTTGTTTTTTGGCGAAATGTCAAAGGAAGGAAAATCTGATACAGAAACAAACAAAGGATTTAGTCACTGTCTCCGTTGTTTTCTGTCTCTCATTCGCGGGTTTTGCCACAAGGACACGACAGACGGGGTTTTAATTCTCCGCGACATCGTTCATTTTTCTCAATGCTCCGAGCAGCTGTGCAAATGGATGCAAAGACACCAAACGTGTCAACAAACAAATTGCGACAGCAGGTCCAGACTATACACAAACAGCCTGTTGGCGCTGTTAATGGGAAGCATGCACGTGTGTGCGCATGACAGTCGGCATTTCCTGTGTGGCCGGGTGTGTGCTTAAGCAGGCTGGCCTCTGCAGGGGTAAGCTGGGTGGTTTGGATGGCCTGGGAGGGGGAGCCCAGCTCAGCCCCCGCCCTTCATCCCTCACATCTCCAGCTGTCAGGCACATTGCGTCGGCGCTGACACAGCCTTCGGGTCACTGCCACTTCTCACAGCACTTTCGATTCTGTCTGTATTGCATGCAGATGTGGAGTTGTGTGAAAAATAATATAAGAAAGTGTTCAACTACGTAATGGATCAAGCCAAAGCATTTGAAAAGCAGCATTGTCCTTTTTTCGGAGGAGCCCTAAACGGTTTTATTAATATCATGTTTAGGGCTGGCCTGTCCTTCCACCTAGTAATCGGTCTCGTCAGAGGTTTGTCAGCTTGCTCATTCATTCTGACACTTGCTGCAAGTTTAAAATTCATCCTCAATGTCCCTTTGTTCCAACGTTGTTTCATTTAAAAGAGAACTCATTAAAGTATAATGTTATAAGAAAGTTTCCAAAAATTTCTCCAGAATAAGGATAGTATGGTTTTGTTGTAAAAAAAAAAAAGAAAATGCCATGAATGAATGATTCCTTTACCCCTGGGACAAAGGTGTAATGGAGTGTGTCCCATTATGGGTGGCTGAGGCAGAAACGCGGAGCAACTCACTGTCGCTCTTTGTTTGTATCGTGAAGTGTTCTGGAACACACCGTCATTGCATGCCTGTACCTGAGCTCTGCTGAGACGCTTCCTCTCTGTGGCTGGCCCTAGTCTGGGCTCCCTTCCTGAACCCCAACCCGAACTGGCTGGCTCTGCTGTACCCTCGCCACCCTGTAATCGGCCACCTCCAGTTTCCTTCTCTGCTATGCCTCTCTCACTGCCCCAGGGGTCTCGGTGGGGTGTGGCAGCAATTAGGAGAAGGAGCCTCAAACCCATTAGCTGACGGTCCATTTTATTCTTCTCTGTGATCTTGAGGTTTCGGGTGGCAGAGCCACAAGGCATCGTGTTATTGAAGACAGCACCCGTGTTATTATCGCCGCCATTTTCATTACATTAGCAGCACTGGAGAGGAACTGGCAACTCCCCTATTAAGTGCTTTTAGTTTGCCAAGCCACGGGTCATGAGTTAAATGCTTAAATAGCTTTAACAATAAACATTAAGAAACGTTCTTATACTGTAAACAGAGAATGCTGGTGTACTGTACTAAAAACAAGTACAACAGCACCAGCCCACGTGGGAGTTCATTCTGCCCAGTGCCTAGCACTGAGGCCTGCTTTACCGGCTGGCACAGTCAGTGTCTCAAGAGAACACTGGTGGCACATTGAATTTCCACGGAGCGGATGGTACCCTCTCCATTCCATATTGATTATTTTTCCATGGGCGGAATGACACAGGGGAGAACGGAGGCAGGGGTGGGAGTTTCCATGTAACCCAGGAGGAACGGTGACTGCGACGCGGGTATACTGAGGGTAACCTTCCTGACATCCTCTCACATCTGGATCCGCTTAACCACAATGATTGTGGGCCGGGAAACCACAGCTGCGCCTCCGACATCTTTGATTTAGCTTCCCGGGAAGCGGTACTGAGAGTGTTGGCTGCCATTCGCCAAGAAGCCGGAGATGTCCGTCACTCCCACGGAGGTCAAGTCTGGTCCGGCTGTGTCCCTTCTGTTGATTCTTAGTTCCACTCTAGCTCATGTTGTGGAAAGGCCAGCCCTAGCAAACTACTGTTCAGCAAAACACTAGGCTATTATATAGGGTAAGGCTGTTCAACCCACACATGTACGTATGTAAATGCATATTTATTCCTGGCCACTTGTGCTACCTCCACTTACTGCCATTTTTCACAACATGGATATTTCTGATTATTATCTATTATGTTTAATGTTTGCTAATAAGTTTTGTCTTGTCTCTAAAACACGTACTCTTTTCACAGTCTTGTGCTAAGTATAATTATGTATGTGACAAAACTTTGAAATTGAACTGTAAAGCTGGTCCACTGTCAGAAAAAAAGAGTACCAGTTTGTACCTTTGCTTGTCACTGGGGCTGTACCCTGTAGTTAACTGTATCTTTTAAGATACAGAAATGGACTCTGAGGAACATCCCCAAGGCACAAACAACATTAATGTACCCCCAATGATACAAAAATGTTCCTCGTAGTCCAGTACCTTAAATTAGACTAAAAGGTACAATTACCTACAGCTATAGGGTACAATTGGCAGGCCTTTGAGGGTACTTCGACTATAAACTAAATGCTTAGACCAAGAAGCTTTCAGCTCAAGGCCATAGGAGTTTGACATTGGGGGAGGGATACAACTTCATGATTTAAATGCAAAGGTCTGTTTATTAGGGGGTCAAATTAAATATTGGGGGGTAAAGATCTTCCCTGTCCACCCCCCACCCATCACCCCAGGTTACTATACCCCTGCTTCAGCTAACTGAGGAAATCTTAGACTTTTCACCAGAGACTATACACTGACAGCTACTGTTATGCAAAACTAATACATAGCAGGAAGTGATTACCCCTGAAGAGGAGGAAAAACGCTGCCTTGGGTGGTGATAAGACCTTGGGTCCCGCAGATCCCACTCACGTTCCTGTTCATGTAGTAGCCATCTGTGCTCCACACTCGCAGGGTCTGGTCCGCGGAGGCACTGATGAGAAACAGCATGTGTCAATGGTGAGGAACTTGACGCTGACTGGCACCCTGTCGTGAGCCTTCCACTGGAGCAGCAGCAGGGGAGGGTGGGGGGAATTACCGGGCAGCTGTGGAGGACCAGACAACATGCCGGCACATCAGTGGCGCGTTAAGGAACAGCCACACTCATACCAAGCCCATGTTATCATTTTTTTAGCACAGAGCGGCAGGTTTAAGCATTTGCTGGGAGGTCTGACCTCCTCACTGCTGTACGAATATAGCGGTAAAAATGCTTTTGGATGTCATGGTATATTGATGAGGGGACTGTCTCAGCAGCCCCCCCCCCAAACCTCGCTTACTCACCCAGTCCAAGGTTCCCAAAACAAACTGTGAGATGTCCAACACCTGGATGGAGCCAGAGGTATCTCCAGACCCCAGGAGCCTGTTCTCTTGATCAGAGCTGAGTCCCAGCACAAACTGGTAGGATGTCTCTGGGCCACAGAAGTGCCCCATGAATGGATACTTGGCCATTAACACTCAGTCGACATCTCCTGCCCTCCATGGCTGCCAGACATGCATTTGGTTCAACAAATGACATCACTCAATGAATATGGCTATGATTCGAAACATGTGCACGCTACATTTGCGCAGATGTTGAACGGCAAATCTTTCTTGTGCAGATCCAGTCATAACACCACACAGCCTGCGGCTTGTTCGGCTGTGCTAGGCCGGCTGCGGTAGCATGGGTCAGGGCAGCTCTGTCACAGCATTAGCTGCCACCACAGATTACCATGTTCATGTCTTGGCCCCATGACGCTTTACCAGCAAAGATGGCTGGCTACCAAATTGACGAGGACCTCCCAGCTTTGCCAGTGACAGCCAAGCACCCACTACTGCATGAACAGCAGCTTGTCCACAGGGGGTGGCACCCTGGAAGCACACACACCATCTCCTTGGCCATTTTATTACCATAGCTGATTTTACAGGGAATGCAGTGGGTGCAATTGCACCCCCCACTGGTCAAATGAAAATGCTATTTCAAAATATTCAAGTTCAATAAAATTTTATTATGTTGTAAAGTTATATTTGAAAATAAGTAATAATAATATATCATAAATATATTTATTCTTTTGTTACAGATTTATTTATTTGGTTGAATGACTGGTTGGGGTCTCTCATTTTGCACCCACTGGAAGAAAAGCCTAGAGTCGCCTATGGCCCCTACACCTGCTCACTTACCCTTCTTCCTAAGGGTGCATGCTTCGATGTCGAGAGTTGATCCAAGAGCAGTCCTGCTTAGTATCCCTACCTTCTGCAGTAGGTGGAACACACAGTGCTGTTTGAAGAGAGTGAACTCAGCCAGCTTACTGAAATGTAAACATTAGTGATGGACAAAATAATGCCCCATGAACCATTTGCTATGTTTTTTGATCCCACTAGATGGTGCTCTTGATTTGCTTTGGGGCATGCTTTGTGCCCTTTTTTGAACAGAGAGCACCATCTAGTGGGGTCAAAAAAACAGTAAATGGTTCATGAAGTGTCATTTTGTCCATCACTAGTAGACGTTAAAAGAAGTGGGTACACTCGGTGTACCTCCGCATTTCCATATCCATGCCATTAATGGCCAGCAGTGTTCCTTGTGCTAATATATTAACAGTTTTTAAAATTATTTGTTTAGCTGGAAGGCATAAAGCTTAAATATATTATGTAAGGCAGGCTTTTGCTGGCTAGAAATGGTGCTGTGAGCAGTTTCAGCAAAACACACCTCAACATAAATGCTAGAGATGCCTCTGGGTGTGTTCCAGCCCCAAAACTCTCACGCCATCTAATTAGCCCAGGCAAGCTAGGCTAATTTAGCCAAACAGAATTCTACTGCAAACAATTATATGCTGTGAGGTCTTTTAATGTCTGTTTTAATGAAGTGACAGAAAACAACGGCTGTCTGGTACTTTATTAATAGTTTCCATCCACTCATTTTCAACAGCTGCATATCGAAGTCAGGGTCATGGTGTTCCAGGGCTTGTTTAGGGAGAGTATGGTACTCACAAATACAAGGGGCAATTTAAAGTCGCAGTTTCATCTGAATCACATGTGAGAAAATCCCTTTTAACACAGAGAAAACCAACACATATAGCCAGGTTTAGCCATGCATGTTTGAGGTCATTTACTCTGTCCATATAGCCAGGGGTATCACTGGAGATCCTGAGCCCCATGAAAGCATATCATATTGGGTCCCCAACCCAGACCAATTATATTATATTCCAAATTTTTTAGGGCCCCTGTCGCTCAGGAGCCTTCGGAATCATCCTAAATATTCCCCCCAATTACAGTGCCAAAACCAAAATCTAGGCTATAATAGTGAATGAAATATAGTTTCATGAAATAATGCACAGTGGAATTGTTTTCATCTTGTAGCCTGATGAAAAAAATTTTCTCTCTCATTGCTTCCAAACTTGTTACATTTAAAAATAGAGAAAACTGATTATGTGTGGCTTCACTAAATAAAGACAAAAAACTATGTGCCGTTCCGCATATGTCAAAAAAAATATTGAATGGCTCACACATCAGGGTCAGCGGTTTTACACTGCGTTATCTTCCGACTCCAGACTGCCAGAGTGTTGTTGCTCTGGAGTCACACAACACCTGTGACCTGAGCTTCATTAGTAGCTTCAAGCTTGTGAATATTATAGCCATTTAGCACATTCCATACCTGCAAAAATGAAGCCCCATAACACCTCTGTTCTAACTGAAAAATCACTGGAAAAAAACATGAGTTACAGTTACAGATATTAAGTACTTTTCAGTTATTTTGCTTGTCCCCCTACGTTATGCATCTACACAACAGTTGCACCAAGTAATTATCTAGACACCATATAATTGTATTTTTGCCTTGATGGTGCCACTGTACGCCCCTGTAACAAGTCAGCGCAGTAAGGGGTCAAAGGTCATGCAGGTGATCTTCTCTTGCCCGTGGGCATTGCACAGCTGCAGATGGTTTGCATAAACTACATCCCACACACAGATGGTGGAGTTCCTGCACCCTGTCACCACCTGAGAAGAACAGATACATTGGTGTCTTATACCAGTGTTTCTCAACTCAGTCCTCGGGGGATTGTCTGGCAGGGAGCTGGGAGGGAGCAAAAACATGAGGATTGAGGATTCCTGAGGACCGGATTGGGAAACAATTTCATACAATCGACAAAGCAGTCTAACTTCTATCATGTCGATTAGAACATATTGGAGTGTAACGAGCTGACCTGCTTCAGGTAGGGGTTGTAGAGGGCACAGGAGATGGGGGCATCATGGGTGAGGAGACGGGCCCCCTCAGAGTTCAGGTGCTCCAAATGCAGCAGGCCCAAGTAATCTCGGCATGACACCAGTAGAGCATGGGATGCAGCAGAACGCAGCAGGAAGGGGAAGTTCCCATGCTCCAAGGAAGCAAAGGCACCCACACAGGGGAACTTCAGTGATAGGGTCCTCAAGCAATTCTGCATCTCCCAGACCTTCAGCACTTTCATCAACGAGAAGGACAACTCACAACACAGTCAGTGTTCTGGGTTTTTGCTCACTACTCACAATCAATACTCCATTCCAGAACATAGACACAGTACATCACTTACACACCCACACAAGCTCAAGAAAATACATATACAGAAAGCTGCAACAATGACACAAAGTATGCTCTCTGTGCAAATGTACTGCTTTGAGTTTGCATTTGCTATTAATCTGCTGTGCCAGATAGTTGTCCGCTTTAGCTTAATTGGACATTCAGTAAAGGTCAACTTGTAGGAAATCAAACAGAATTTCAGCCAAAAGTATTCTTTTTTAAGAGGTAGTCACTAATTAATTAGATTGTATTTTTAGGCCATCCAGACTGAGGGAGTCAAATAGTCTAGAAAGAAGAGAACGCATGACCCTGATTACACACACTGATTTGGCAAGAACCAGTAGAAGTGGATAGCAATTAGTATGTTTTTAATTATTGTTTTTTCCCTTAACAAGAAGTCCATACTTTCAATCAGTCTTACAGCAGCTTACAGTGTCCTTGGAGTAGCTGAAGATCTGGCGCAGTGGTTTGTAGATGGCTAAGTCCAGCACTGTGGTGCAGTGACCCTGCAGGATGGCTACTGGACAATTTAGCACATATTGATTCCACAGCATCCCAGAAGGGTCCGCATTTCCAGATACCATCAGATTCAGAGGCTTGCAGAGGTCAAAGCATGTGACTCCCTGCAAGGAAATGAAGGTCAAAGAAACTATTGATTAACACAAAGTCTAATTGGCAAGACAATTAATTTTCTTAGGTACTTGAGGGTGTCAGTCAACTTTGGCTGGTGGTTTTGTTCATGCGTTCTACATCTTCTGTGTGTGCTTTTAATGAAATTCGACTATTAAATCTTAATAGTCAATTTCCTTTGATCATCCTGTTGCGAAAGTTCACATACTTTCCAACGTAGCAAAGCCAAGAAGATGTTCCTTTTGAGAAATTGTAAATTTGAGTGGTTTCAGACCCAAACAGTGATTCTTCCAAACCTCGACAGGACATCACTTCTCCGGCTGACGCAGACAGGCTCTCTGAGGACTGACCCTTACGTCATCAGGTCCACAAGCTCATGGTGCCTAATGGTTCAGTGACAGGATTAACACAGTGATGGATGGGTCTTGAGTAGTCCCCTTCCTGTGACAATCTCAGCACCCTCCACCTCTTTACAAGATTCTCAATTGCTGGTGCAGGAAGAGTCTTTCTGCCTAAAGCCAGCCTGTTAACAGCAAGCAAGGAGCAAACACCACTAAGGAAGGGGTGGCACGTGCTTCTGTTACTTAAAGGTAAAAGCAGGCAGGTACAGCTTTGTGACCATCTGTCAGTCTGGTTATTATAACCACATGGTTTTGCTTTGTCCACAGACTTAAGAAAAGGAGTCCCTTTAACAGAGCATCAGATTCTATTATCAGATATACAGCGTGTCCATAAAGTCTCTTTACAATTTCAAAAATTTATTACAAAAGCAAATGAAAAGACAGATAAGTGAAAATTATTA
>JAAGVU020000092.1:10229639-10247721 GCA_011763525.2 Mormyrus iriodes | reverse complement strand
AACTTCTGGACAATTCTAGCAGTTCAAGAATATTCTAGAAGACTACTCAGTATTGAATGCGAATCGAGAATTTTCTCAAAAACAGACAAATTTCAAAATATCATTATTCTGATCACAGAAGCAAAGTTTTTGTGGAACAATAACTATTTTCTGTTTGTTTTAGGCATAACAGGTTAGGAAAACACACTTTGTACCCAGGAACAAAATAAAAATATGTTACATAGTGTTATGTATACGATGTGAGGGAGAAGAGCTGGTGAAATGGTCTGCAGTATGCTTGAAGGGATCGGGTCAAGTGGACATGTGGTGGGGTTGCTGCTCAGCAAGATCTGACACACATCCTCAGGGGAAAGTGGTGAGAAGTCACAAAAGTAGGCTGCTGTGACTGGTCTTGAGGAGGTGGATGGCTTGTCTGTCTGAGGGAAAGAGCTTCTAATAGCATCAATCTTTCCCTCGAAGCTGGCAAAGTCCTCTGGTGTGAGAGCTGGACATGTAGGCAGAGATGGTGGTTTGAGCAGTGAAGGAAAAGTGGCAAAAAGTTTGCGGGGATTTGATGCAGATTTTTTAAACTTGCATCTCTGGAAGGAAGATTTCTGAGGTTAAGTCTGTGTCAAATTTGGATAAAAGAACGAGAGGAGGTCATGGTTAGAATGTGTTCCCCCCCCATCTTCTTTCCACTGCCCTTCGTTCTCTTCTGTTGTGTCATAATGTTTCTGTTAGCCATGGGGCTGGAGGAGAAGCACGCTTTGGTTTGGAAGATAAAGGACAGAGTTGATTGAGTGAGCTGTGGAGAGCGGCGAGAAGGTCATTGGTAGCAGATTCGACAGAAGAGGAACATGAGTTAGCACAGCTAGGAAGAGGTACAGAGGAAAGGGAAGATAGAATGGAGATTTCTGCAGGTTATCATGGGGGTTATGGGTGACAGATTGGGAGACCTGAAGAGGGAATCTGAAAGACAGAAGATGGTCAGAGACATGTAGGGGAGTAGACAATATATCGGACATATGAAGTGATCTAAATGATACCAAGTCAAGAGTGTTGCCTGCTTTGTGGGTCAGAGGAGAGTCGCCAAGAGACAGACCAAAGGACGACAGTAGCATCACGAAGCCACTGGTGTGAATCCTATCACTTGGAAGGTTGAAGTCACCGAGGATAATGAGGGGGGAGTCATCATCTGGAAATGACAGAAGAACATCTAGCTCATCAATGAGGTTTCCTAGTGGGCCGGGAGTACGATAAACAACGATAATATGGGGTTTGGCTGGATAGGTCACAGTAACAGCATGGAAGTCAAAAGATGAGACGAGTTGAAGAACCCTTGGTGAGAAACGCCATTTACGAGACAGAAGTAAACCTGTACCCCCCACCTGAAGTGTGAGGGGAGTGAAAGAAGGCAAAGGCAGTGGGGAAAGCAGCTGGAGTAGTCGTGTCCTCCGGTGAGATCCAGGTCTCAGTGAGGGCCAAGAACTGGGACGACTGGAGTGTTGCTAGACCAGAGATGAAATCAGCCTTCTTGATGCAGGATTGGCAGTTCCACAGACCACCATGCACTAATGTGGGAGGTTGTGGAGACATAGAAAGGTGAAAGAGGTTACTTAGATTTCTTCCCCTCTGATGATGAATAAACCTTCTAGGTCTGCAAGATATTTGAACAGGTACAAATGTAAAACACATTTTAACAAAGGTAAGATATAGATGAAAAAATAGAAAAAGATATGGGGTACTTAGCTGAGAGTGGAGTCTAGAGGCACAAAGGTCCCTTGAAGAGCTGTCCCCTATTTATTCAGAGTGGAAGCCACTCCCACCAATTCACATACTAATTACTCCTGGCCTTCTTTACACCAGGTGAGAATTGTAATGAAACTTAATCACAACCAGACAATTGCAGTCTAAAGTACCAGTTAACTTAGCAACAAGGCAAAGATGGCAGTCTAAGTACACAAACAAGTAGCAATTCAGTCACACAACAGATGAAACTCCAGCTAACTTACCAGATGAAGTAACAGATTAGGACACCAGGAGCACAATAGGAGGGTTGGTGTCCCGGCCTGGATAATTTCCTACCTTTCACCTGTAGCTCCCAGGAACCACAACCTTGCATAAGAGAAGCAGGTATGGAAAATGGTTGGATGGATGTGTTATTAATATAACATCCTGGTTATTGCTCAAACTGCTGCTTGATCCTGAGAGGACCCTAGGAAACATGAGTCAGCTTAAAATTACACACAGCATATTTTCAGTCTTTAAGCTCTGAATACAGAAAAATTCCCAGAATTAATGGAGAAATAGTCTAACCGTTTTGATGACAAGACAAACAAGCAGTTACAACCATGCATCGCCAACCGGTCCTTTCACGGACAATCGTGTCTGTGGCATGGCTCATCTGTGTCCGTGGCAAAATGTTTTGATTAGTGAAGAAAAGAAAGAATCATGTAGGCTATGTTTTAAAATGCCACATCTGTGGTAAATATTGCATTTTGATCAAAATGTCTGTCATAATTCTCCATGGTGTTAGGGTGTTATCCCCTGATTACTTTTGACTTATTAAAGGACTTATTAAAGGACTCACTTTATGAGTGATACCCAATTCTTTATGATAAGCTAACAAGTGTAAAATCCATTAGCAATCATTATTAAGCATTTGATGCATCTCTCCATGTGATGGCCTTTTTTATTTAGGCATACAAGAAGTAATGTTAACAAAAGATTAATTCTGGTTAAAGAATTTTACATCCCCCATGTTTAATTTTGGAATGCTATAATATCTAAATATTTCAAAATTAACCTTTATGCATCTACTACTTTGTGGGTGTCTGGCTCTGAGGGTTGGGAGTACCTGCCTGCGTCTGGAATGTTGCCAGTTCAAACTTTGCCGCTGGCGGTGTGATTATATAACCATTACAGCCGTGGGCGAGGTCTTCAGCCCCAGCTGCTCCTGGGGTGCCAGATGGTTGAGGCTGTATCTGGCGCCAAAATATGCTCTCACCTGTCTATGTCTGAATGGGCATCTTACTGGAGAGCAAGACGGGATATGCAGAAATTTAAATTCCCTTGTACTTGCTACGTGCACAGTGACAGTAAATTCATCCTATTAAATAAATACAAATAATCTAGTTAAAAATCCAGCAAGTACAGTAACGTCGTAGGGAAGTTTGGCGGTAACAACTACATTTACCAAAATGCACTGCGCCAATCTGACCGTCCGCGACTTCCTGGTTACCTCGCGCTAACGGCCAAGTTGTTTATTTAAGAAACGACGTTCTGCAGCTGTCAAATTGACCAGGAAGACAGAGTATTTTACTGCTTGTTCCATATTTGATAGCGAAATAAGTTTTCTTATGTATGGGGTGGTAAGTTTTCCCTGTACTACTTAGCAAACGCCGTATACTGTGTATCTTCCGTCATTAGAGGTTAGCTAGATGTTAGCTGTTTGGCTAACTATTAAATTTTGCTGTTAGTAAATAATGTATGTCTAGCTGTACTCAGGGAATACGTTACTTATCAGGGGGTGCTGTTAATGTCACAACCCGGGATTATTTGCATATCTGAAGTCGACACTGAACACATGCACTTCATCATGTTTCTTATTGTCCTTTAAGAACAGTTTTTGGTCTTCGGATTTGAGAAACACTGTTTTAGTATGAAACTCATCCTTTTTAAGTTCGGATCATTCTGACCACGCTGGCACGCTTATTCCCCATGAGAGACGCACGTAGCTGTGATTGCGCTGTATCCTACACTGGGAGCTTTGTGTCACCCCTACCTACAGTCCCCAGTGAAGCTTTGATGAGCGTGAATGGCTTTTGATGAGAGAATTACAAGGGAGCTTATTGCTCAGGAAAAAGAAAACTCTCCCTCTGAATATTTTCTAAGCCACTTCCTCATGCAGTAGGTATCGCTATCCCAGTAACGTGAGAAGAGCAGTTATTGCCACTGTAACTATATACGTGTGAGATGTTTCCTCTTCTGTTTGCAGTGAAGTAAAATTGTTGTGGAGCCACTAAAGCTGGACGATGCTCCCATTAAACGAAGTGACGGTTCGGTTTAGCTCCTCTCTTGTTTCACAGATTGATGCAGTTTGAATGATTACACGCACATCACGGCAAATTGCATTATAAATGCATCAGTTTAACACCAACGGGAATGACTGACTTTGAATAATCATCAGTACTGATTGAGAGGGGATGATCTTGCTCCTTTTCTTTGAAACTGCATTGAATTTTAATCAGCAACTGAGGCTCTAGGAATCAGCGCCAGTCAAAACGAATCAGTAATCAGTAAAAGATTTTAAAGTATCTGGAAAAACAGCTTGAAACTGACCAGTGTGTGTGGCTGAGGTGTCGGAGTGCTGAGAGTCCTCTGATGAGGTTCACGGATGTTCATCAAAGTATCTTCAGTGTGGCTATTGAATGTTGTCATTTCAGTTGTTCCATTTGTTCCCTGTTCTCACTTAAAATCGCACCACAGATGCCCTGGACTATGAGGCAGTGAGTAGCTTGCTGTAATTATTGGGGGGCAGATGGAGGAGTTAAGACGGACCTACATGCGCTTGTGCAAGGAGGGGGGTGTGGAGCCTCAGGAGTCGGTGCTGGCACAGCTCCAGGAATCCCGGGGGGCAGCGAGCCGATCGCGGCTGGACCTGGCCAGCCAGAGCCTCTCCGTCGACACGTGTGCAGTGCTTGGGAGGTTCCTGCAGAAAGACACGCTTTTTGCTGAGGTGGTCCTCAGTGACTGTATGCTCACCGAGGAAGGTGAGCAGCTTCCAGCCTGCTGTCTTTTATTAGCGTTTTGCTCTTTTCTACACATGGTGAACATAAAGCGAAGGCCACCTATCCGTGCCGTCGCTCCTCATCCTTGTCGTCTGCAGGTGCCAAGCTTCTGCTCAGTGGGCTGTGTTCCAACACAACTGTTAAAGTGCTGAACCTCAAAGTAAGCATGCAGATTTTAATTGGACACTTTTTTCAGGCTGTGTGGGTAAAATTTTTTTGCAAATGGACATCATGGTTTTTATTGCAGGGCAACAACATGAAAGGAACAGGAGCTGAAGCTGTAGGGAAGTTGTTGGTGCGTAACAAGGTCCTACGCAGGTATGTTGTCCATCTTATTTACACTGTTACAGTGGCATGTGAAGTGGCATTAATGATCTTGCCATTTTTCAAATAACATCAATAAGGTCTTATACACTACAGTCCTTGTTATTAGGTGTCCTGCAAGAGGATTACCAATAATCTTTTAATATCCATTATGTGGCATGTGTCATGTGTGACACTAACTAACATGGTTTTGCAGACTCACCCTGGAGTGGAATGCCCTGGGAATGTGGGAAGAGGGCTTCTCCATATTCTGTGATGCTCTGGGTTCCAACAGTTGTCTTATGCAGCTGGACCTGCGCAACAACCAGATCAACCACCAGGGGGCAGCAGAGCTTGCCATTGCTTTGAAAAGAAACAATACGTTGCAGGAGCTTGGTGGGTTTGCTTGTGCTGTTCTTCATGACGAAGTGTCACACGTAGTGATGAATCGGGCTTTCACATTTTTATCGTGTCTTGTCATCGTCATTCATCTTTACAGTTTTATATATAACATTTGTTAAAACATTTATGGTCATGTATTTAAATGCAAGCAACTGCTTGTATTTTTTATGATCTTAAAGTGATAAGGCTTTTGTAAGGATCAAAATAATCTATTAGACATGAAGAAAATTGAATGAAAATATAAGGGGGCACAAACTGTCCCACGTGATGCTTATTGACAGTGTGGCTATACTGCCCCTGTATGTCCGGGGGCAGATCTGCGGTGGAACAACATCGGGCTGCTGGGTGGCCGTGCCCTGCTGGAGGCGCTGCAGAAGAACCGCACGCTGCTGCAGCTGGAGCTGGCCGGGAACAACATTCCCAGCGACATGCTGAAAACCCTCGGTTAGCCTGCCTCACAGCTCATTCTAAGTGGCCCTCGGGGGTCCACAAGGAGTGTTTCTGTAGTGCCTTTAGACAGCATACGTTAGTCCAATAGAAAATAATATAATGTTGTTTTGGAGAAATATCAACTAAACAATTACAAAATGAATAAATATTTTTAAAAATGCATGTTTAGAGTGAAATGTGACTTACATGCTGCGGGATGTAAGATTATAAGAAACAATATAAGCAAGAGTAGGCCATTTTAAGATGGTTCATTTATTTAAATATTTGCTTTACTGTTTTGGTTTAAAAAAGCACATAATCTAGTACTGTCCTTAACGTGTCTAAAAATGTCTGCTAAACCACTAGGATAGAAAAGAACACAGTATGCCTTTTTAAGGCTTTGTCTGGCATTCATTTAATGAATGAATTCAAAGCAGCCTGAGTGACTAGCTTACTTTCCGACTTTCTGCTCACTGTGAAGCTGAATGTTTACTGGAGCAGTTCAAGTTACCAACAGTGGGGTCCTTCCAGGAATTCAGACCTACAGGCATTCAGTCAATATTCATTTTTAAGCACTCTGTCACTGTCTCTGTGTAAGAATTGTTCTGAGGCTGCATATGTAAAGGGTGCACAGCTGAGTAAGGATTGCTGCCATTGGCTGCCACTTGTGCCTTTGTCCAATTAGAGCAGTCCTTGGATCACAACTCGGACAGGCAATCAACACTGAGGGAGAACCGGAGCAGGGCCCAGGTGCTCTGCAAAGAGATTCAGAACCTGAAGGAGGAGAAGGGCCGTCAGGTGAGACAAAGCTGAACGGGGAGGACGAGGAACCAGGGAGCTGTAGACATGACATGCTGGTCATGTGACCTGGTTCTTTATTTATCCTTGTAGTTCTTAAGCCTGATGGAGACCATTGACAAGCAGAGGGATGAGATGGGCCGGAACAGTAGGTCAGTATGAGACAGCAGTTTCAGACACCCACTTCACTATGTCCACTTCTGTTCACATACCCCATTTGTCTTAATGAGTCTACTACATCATACGGGGATGCTCTATGGTACCAGGTATTTATGTGAGGATCACAATCAAGAACTTACTTGATTAAATGATTCCAGTATTTCACAGTGGTGCACTTAGTGACTGTATTTTTGCCACTCATTTGCATTTTATTCACATTACATAAGCTTTGTGTTCCTGTAGCTCAATAAGTAGAGCATTGCAGTAACAATGCAAAGGTTCAAATTTGGGTTTGGGTTCAAATCCCAGGCAGCATACATAAATTGTAAGCCTTTCTTCTGTAAGTTACTTTGGATAAAAGCATCAGAGAAATGAGTAAATGTCAGACTGATATGCATTTTATTAAGTTCCAGAATAGCAGACAAAAAGCTTTGTTGTGTGTGTTGGGGAGGGGGGGTTTAAAATGCCATTTGATGTGACCCTTTCCTTTATGTCTGTAGGACCTCCTCCCTGCGTTTAGGGCAGCTACAGGAAGCCCTGAATGAGAGGACGTCTGCTGTGAACTCCCTAACAGCCAAGTAAGCAAATTCCCGGTTCGCTTTTCACCTGGGCAATGAGCATAGCACTAAGATTTCTCCCCCTATAACCGAACACATGTCTCGTCTGGGAGAAGTCCTGAGTCAGCCTCTGTCTGCCATTCTCCATTCATCTTCTGTGGGCCGGTTGAACAGAAACTGTTTGATTTACAAGATGGGACGGGATTTCATTTATTGGCATAAACTACCAATAATACTCTGTTATTTAATACTCCCTATATTACCCTATGTAAAGTCATCCTTACAAAACACTGACGGAGCGAAAAGGATGGATCATTTTTTAAATGCAGAAAATACCTGTTATTATTTGTTCAAGCCTCCAGGTAGAGTCTCTTCCCCCCCGGACGTGGAAGATAATATGCAGGTGTTAAAAGTGTAAGGTAAAACACGGGTCTAAACCCATTGGCAGTGCACATCAGTTGCAAGGTGCTGATTATGGCGGCTACCAGTGGCGGGAGGTTGTAACTGCATTATTGCCATGGTATTCAGAGTATAGCGTCTTCATGTTCGTTCAACGTTTTCAGATGTTGCTGGATTAAAAATGATGCTGGATGTTTTTATAATTTATTGCAGAACTACATGGAAAAAAATGAATTATTTCTCAGTGGATATCTGGGACAAAACATTAATATTTTCTGAAGTGAAAACTGCATCAGCTTCTGCACGCTGGTTGAGAGTGATGTCCGCCCAGCTTTGTCGAGCTGATAAACCGGTTTCCTTGCCATTTTCACCTGTGCTTCCCACCATCCCTCTTTCACTCCCTGCTGACAATAAACATCCCCACGGTTTGACTCTTTGAAAGGACAGACTTAGGTTTGCCCTGCACATAACACTCTGAGTTTTGGCCCAACGCCTCTCTTTTGCTCTCCCGGCAGCTAAGCCTTCTCCCTATGTTTTAGCTGGGTCACTCCCCTGCTGCCTGGCACACTGCAGGGTGGCTTTCAGAAGAGTCTCTCTCGGTTTTATTTTGTGCCCCTTCCCATGCAGCCCTGCGTTAGACAGAGCTCTCCGTTCACCTCATGACTGGCTCCTACTCTCAGAGAATTCTAGGTTTTTTCTGAAGCCATTGGTGACCTTCCAAATGTTTCCCTCTAAAATGCAGTGTCTGCGTGTTGTAAATCAGCTTTCACGTTTGAATCAATGCCCCAGCGCTATTCCCTGAGATACCTGATGATCCTTTTGCCAAGGTTTTTTCACTCCTATAAGCTCCCAGGTTCTAACTCCAACGGGCTGCTCGCAGTCACGTTTGTCTAAATGCTAAGTGTTTGTTTGTGGTCCTGTTATGTTCTGTTGTTATGTATTATCAGTGGTCTTGTATTTATTGGCAGCAAACATATAGGGGGAGACTTTTGTTATAGCTATGGACAAATAACAAAACCTTGAACCAGATGCCCCTTAGGCGTTATTGTAATGACATTTTGTCACATTCGATGCCTGGCCAGTGTCCCCCAAACACGCTGTGGTTCCTGTCTCTATATGGCAGCCTCTTTGGAGGGCCCGGTTGCAGTTCCTCCCCATCTGTAATGTACTGGAGCACAGGGGCTGAATTCTTATATAAACAGCATGTGTCCACACTCATTTCATATTATGTATTCAGCTCTCTCACTTGTGTTTTGCGTTTTTTTGGTCTTAGCTGTATTGAGTGAGTGAGAAATGGAAAGTGCCTTACATGAGAATTTTGTGGCGTACTTTTGCAGGGCTGCATGTCGCAGTAATCGTCACAGTAGTTTTTGCGGTGCTCTGAGCGCTTTTGCAGGCCTGCATGTCATAGTAATCATCACAGTAGTGTTTGCGGTGCTCTGAGCGCTTTTGCAGGGCTGCATGTAGCAGTAATCGTTCTGAGTGTCTGTGAGGGAGCACAGCTGAGGTCTAAGGGCTTGTGTTCGTTTGTGTCGCTCTGTGCCATAGAGGATCGCTGCATAGTGTACTCTGTAATGATGCTATCTGACATGGGAGACTACTACCTCCGCCTCCCACCCCACTTCTAACCATGTGCTTATGGTAGCAGCTGTTGTTTCTCCCAACACCAGTGTGGTGTGACGCGTACGGGTCAGGGTGGTCCTGCCCGCTGAGGGGCTCCGATATTATTAGTGACCCTACAAAAAGAGCCCCATTCTCCTGGTGCAATTTACCCGGGCAACATGTGAGAGATATTGGGTTACACGCGGCTGTGTCCCTGAGCTGGAGGGTCTGACAGGCGGCCCCTTGGCGACACCTGCTCCATCCGGCCACTAGGCCGCTGAGTGCTGGGCTCCTTTAAGCAAGCGTTGTCAAGGCCATTTTCAGTAGCTGGTTAGTGCACAGCTACATGTACAAAGTTCTCATTTTCGTAGCAGCATGTCATGCTGTGAATCTGCCGGGACTCATTCCAGCCCCTTCTGGCGGCTTAATTGCTCCAATTAGTCACCAATGTCCTGGGCTCCTGCAGATACATTTGCCTGAACCTGCACAGCAAAACTGGTATAGTGACATTGAGACCTTCAAATTTACATTATAATTTATAGGGGGAGTGAATATATAAAAATGATTAAGTCTGTGACTTTATCAAACGAAGTAACTGCCCTTGCTCAGCTGGTGGAAAAGAGTGACTGTCCAGGGGGGGGGGCTCCTGAGAAAGGCGGGCCCCTCTCCAAGCTCCTGCACCTTCTGTGTCCCGTCAGGCTGCAGATGATGGAGGCAGCCCTGGCGCTGTCCGAGCAGAAGGTGCACGCCCTGGGGGAGCGGCTGAGCAAAGCCGAGACGGAGAAGGCGGAGCTCAGGGAGCAGCAGTGCCGGGACATGATGAAGCAGCAGGAGGTGCATGCTGTGGGCATCCCGGGCAGCATTGCGGCCGGTGGGAGTTGCTGTCCCATGCCTGGGATTCCTGCTTAATCCAGTAGTGTTTCTTCTGCAGGACAGCGTGTCACGGGAGGGCAGGTTTCAGCGGGACGTGCACAGTCTAACAGAGCAGAACATGCAGCTGAAGAGCAAGGTCTGCTCATCATCATGTATAATTAATATTAATATCACTATTATTGATAATGACTGGAGTAGCTGTTTCTGTACTTGCTTAGCTATTTATCTATTTTTTCCCCCAAGGCTAGCTGTCCACTGCTGGACTTAGCTGTGTTTTTACTGAATAATTCATAAGGCTCTTTTCTTAGGGTCCCCACCAGTTCTAACTTGTTGAATGATACTCACTGGTCCAGTTCAGTAAGCTGTATGGCATCTGCCAGTAGGATAGAGAACACAAATGTTTCATGAATACTGCTAGTTTGCATGTTCTTAATGCTTGTTTGTTGATCTCTTTCTGTCCTGTCCACTCTGCCTTTCTCTGTCTGTGCCTTTCTGTCACCCCTCCTGCCTGTGTGTCTCCTCCTCTGTTACTTACTGGTCTGCCTGCCGGTGTGTGTCTTTCTGCCCAATCCCGTCTGTCTGCTTCTGGGTCTCCATCCATGGCTGTGTTGCCATCTCCGTGTTTCACCTCCAGCTTGACGAGGTGGAGCGGAAGCGTAAATCTCAACAGGATCAAATTTTTGAGCTCAAGCAGGAATTGACCAACTCAACGGCTGAGCTGAAGCTGCGTCTGTGCCAGGCAGAGGGTAGGAGCCCATCCCCGGCATGTAGGACAAAGGCATTGGAGATGGAATGGAAATGGATGGCCAGTTACGCATTACACTGAGGAAATGAAAGGCTGTAATTCTGACTTTCAGTCATGGGTTGACATCTGTTTTAATTCAAACCATATGTCACCCAAATTGCAAATTCCAAAATCACTTCATGTCACAGGTTTTAATCACTCCTCATTTCCTACTGATTTGTCATTGGTAACATTGTATTTCATTGTTCAAACAGCATATTGAGGACCAGGACACATTTAAGTGGCTGGCTATTAAGGGCTTGTTTTCCAGTTTGCTATTGGAACCTGAAGATATCAGAAGTAGTAATTCTTTGGATTAGAAATTGAGATTATCTACTGTAGCAAAGATAAAGAGTTACAGAGTACCCCCAATACCCCTTTTTATTCATGGAAGACAGTTGGCCGTCATGTGCTGTAGAGTCGTGCTGGCCTATGATGTACATGGAAACACCAGACATGCGCCAAGATGCTGTGTCCGCAGTTTGACGTGCTGCTCCTCTGGGTCGGGAATATAAACACGTCGGTTATACCTGCGTCTTGGGGGCCGGCTGAGGAGACTTAGACAATCTTAAGAATCGAGGCCATCTTCTCCATCCACGGTGCTCCGCTGGCTGCGTTTCTGAGAGATTCTCATTAATTCGCTGAAATTTACTGAGATAACACTTAAAAATCAAGATGACTAAGAGAGAGAGTAGCCTGAATGCTGCATATTAATGGTGCGACACACATTGTTAGAAATCCATGCTTAGAGGCTCTGGTTAGCATTGCTCTGAAAGGGGTTAAACCTTAGTATACATAATGGAACTTTCTAGTAGGATAGAAAGCACAAGAGATAATTACGAGCCATATTGTTTCCGTAAGTCACTGAAGTCTCAATAGACACTGTTCCATTTATTTGTATAACAGCTTAGCGTATGTAATGTCAGGCTGGAATGTTGTATGAAAGTCCTTCAAGGCTTCATAGCCGCACCACCTCTTAAACTGCCAGCTCCATCATTCATATTCATCAGATGAGAAATGCAAAATTGGTATAGTATCGTACTGTTGTAGCCAACGAATCCAGCCGTCTACAGCAAGATATATAGGATCTATACTTTGTTTTTGGCCAGTGAACATTGTTTTCTACCTGTACAAACCAAACCAGACTTCGTGTGGAATTACTTTAAAATTACAAACCAAAAATATGATTGTAAAATATTAACAAAAAACAACCTTAAAGTACTGCTTTCCTTCATATATTGACTTATACCTGACCTGTCTAGTTCTTCCCATGAAGACAGAATCTTGGCACTCAAAATCTTTTCGTGCTCCAGAACGTCTGGAAATCGAGAAGAGAAGGTCGAAACAGGCTTTGGATGACATGGAGAACCTGCGTCAGAAGGAGGTACGAAAACAAACGCCTCATTAGTACAGCGGGGGAATTGTTGATTGACTATACATTTTGTATTTGCAGCCCAGTTTCACAGAGCGATCTGCTTCCAACCAGCACTGACAGTCACAGCAGTTACACACTCCTCATGCTCCAGATGTCTGAATCTTTATACTTCTTTTAATTCCTGCTGCATATTCTGAATAAATAGGATAGCTTTTTAATATCATTCCTTTAACTGTTAAGTTAGGCAGTATAAAGAGAGTCATGTTGTGGAGCCCAGCAGAGATGCCTGTAGAATTTCACACTCCCTGATGATCAGCTTCTGTCTCTGGTCTAGCTCTCCAACCAGCCAAGCTCTCACAGACATCCAGCTGTTCACCTTACTGTTAGTTTCTCTAGTAATATATTCCTTTTTTTTGCAGCCTTCAGGTATTCAATGATTTTTGAATTTTAATATTTAGAAGTACAGCCTTATGTCGACTTCCATTCATATTTGGAATAGGGACCACCGGACGTGAGTCAATTTGGGTGTATCTCGATATTGTAGTCGTCCACTACATATACACTACTGTATGGATACTGTATTACGAGTTAGATATGGACAGTGGGTCATTATACGACTGGCAACGCTGCCCATTCTCCTGCACCTGTTGCACTAAGTGATACACCCGCTAACATCCATCCATGTCTGCTTTTGGGTGTCTCTTGATCAGTATATATTATTTACTATGAACCTCAGCTGTAAATCCCATTGGATGTGACTCGATCAGGCGTAACGTAGCGTAAGACTTTTTCATTTGTCTTGCACTTTTCTTCCTTTTGCACTGTGAGCTCTTATTTTGAGAGGTTGTTCAGCTGACACCTTTATCCAAAGCAACATGGTTTCTGTGTCACAGTTACCTCCCTCGTCCCTGTAGGTAGATCACATGACCCGTCACCTGGAGGAGACAGAGCGTACGCTGCAGGATCGCGTCGTCAGGCTGGAGGGGACGCGTATTCAGCTGGAGGAGGTGGGGGCTGTAATTGTCCCATTGGATCAGCCCTTGGTTTCCTGAAACTTCTGTCTGTGTCGTTTCTCCTAGCTTTGGTTACTGCGGGGGTGCTCTGGTCAGACTGTTTGAATCGTTTAAAGAGTCCTATCTCCACGCGACTGTTCTTCCAGGAGCTGAGCCGCGCCAAGGCGGCCAACGTGGCAGAGAGGGCACAGGCGGAGGAGGAACTGGGGAAGGTCCGCGCCCAGGTGCGACTGGAGGAGGTAGGTGAAGCCCGTTTGGGAGTTGGACATCTGTCCTTCCCAAAGGCCTCTCTGCCCCCCCACAGGAAGCTGCACGCCAGTGATAGTGCTGCAACATGTTGCATTTTTCCTCCCCATATCAGTGTCTATTTCAGTCCCCCTTTCAAGCCTGCTGATCTTTTGTTTCTGAATGGGGCATTAGTCATCTGGCAGTTTGTTTCCCGTCTCTCAAAGAATGCCACTGTGCCGCTGTCTAACTAAAGCTATGCATCCAAAAGAGTGTGATATATGGAAAGATATTGGTTTGAATTAGGGCTTTATGCTGTTTCCTCTAATGGAAGATGCCTTTCATTTGCTAAGTGTTCCACGTATTTCCATATAAATGGCCTTATGCAACCCGCCAGTGCCCATGGGGTGTCGTTAAATTAATTAACCAGCCTGGCTGAAGTTATTAACAATATGGAGGGAAAGCTGGTGCCACTGGCTCTTCAGGGAGAATTTGGAGCCACGCCTGCCTAAGTGCCTGCCTCAGTGCCTGCTCGTGGCTCCCCCCCCGCATGCTCATGGCTGTGTTCCGCCCTTGGGTTTTTAGTGCATCAGCTGAGTCATTCCCATCTGTTTAAATCCTTTGCGTCTTCAGATTGGACTTTTGGTGGAAAACATTTAGATTTTTTTGGGATATGGTCTTCTGAAGGGAGAACTGTCTGGTGGTCCCACAGCAGCAGCACCTTAGCGGCATGGAGGAGAAACTGCGTGCCTTGAGGCAGTCACGGGACGAGTCGCAGGCCCACTGTGCCCAGCAGAAGCAGAGCATCGCAGAGCTGCAGGCCCGCAACAGCCAGCAGTGTCTGGAGATGGACGGACTTCGCAGGAGAATTGAGGACCTGCAGCAGGTAGGGCAGCGAGAAAGGTATTCATAATAACAGCAGCAGTCTATCTCATGGGGGACTAAAGTCTGTGCATTACTATTAGGCACTTTCATGAGGGAACGTAAGACTGAGGGCTTGTTAGGTTAACAGAAGAACAGCTGTGCTCAGAAAGGTGTGGCCAATACATCTCTGTGATACAAACACTGTGTGGTAACAGCCATATGTCATGCAAAAATGCCTGTCTGGTGACCAGGAGGTCAGTCGGAAGGAGCAGGAGAAGGTGGCAGAACTGAACCGCGTGAAGGTGGAGCTCCAGGAACAGATCGGGCATCTCCAAGCGGAGAGGACTGCCCAGGGGGCGCTGAAAGAGAAGATCGCCGCCCTGGAGAGGGAGATGAAAGGTAAACCAGGCCGAACCTGCCCTTCCACACAGCTGTCCGACAGATGGAGAGAGAGTCCATCATCCCGTCCCATTTACCTACCATGTCCACCTTATTGATCCCTGGACTGGCTCTGGATCACAGCAGCCCTGACTCGACAATTGAAAATGGGTCAATAGATTAATGGACCCTACTAGATTATAGCAGGGTAGACCGTGCACTATTACAGAGATGGAGCATCAGTTCTTTGGGATTTAAAATGGCAAGATGGTACAGTTCTGTGTTGAACAAAATGATTTTTCTGAGGACAACTACTGCATCCGTAAACTACAGAGAGGGTACCATCCATTCACTTTGTAGTAACAAGGACATGAAATAGAAGCTTTACATGGATCATTCGTCTCGCTGAAATGATAAATTTGCCTGATAGATCTATTTATCTTGGGGTGGGGTTACAGTATTGGGCAGCAACCACAGGGAGGCCATTCTGGACAAGGAGAGCGAGATCTCTTCCCTGTTTGAGAAACTCCGCCTCCGGGAGGCTGAGATCCAGCGCATCCGGGAGGATGAGGCGCAGAGGGCGAGCTTCCTGCAGAATGCTGTCCTGGCCTATGTGCAGGGATCACCCTTGAGCCATTACAGCCCCAAAAAGTGAGCAGGTCTCCAGCTCCTCACTACGGACTTCAGATTGCCGTTCTGAGCTTCCTAGCCTTGCAAAAGGACAGTTTTCACCACTCAGGGACAACAATGTCCTTTAACTTTTTACTTTTATGCAGAATAATTCCAACTGTAACACTTGTGCACAATGAGACTCCAATAAATTCCGTTTTTATAATGTAATACATTTTTTTTACCAAGCTGTTTCATAAGGTGCTTAAATAAATGTTACTGTGGTGAAACATCATGTAAAATCTTTGTAGATTTTTCTTGTATTTTGAATCATAATGATGAACACACAAAGCATGGGAGCATCTCACTGTGTTATTTGATCTCGTTCTCAGGTTATCAAGTGCTCTGCACTTGATATCCTTCGTAATGTATTGCAACTGTTTCCTATAATTTACTTCGTGTTAATATTTGAGTACATTTTGAACTCTGATGGATTGCATTCTGATGGAGTTAATCGTGTAAGCCATTTTATTTCAAATTTGATATGTATTTGTATTGCGATTTTACAACATTGTAATTTCATTGTGTTTGATATTTGATTAAATTGTTTTCTTTTAATTGGCTGAATTAAACGTCTCAGTGGAATACTTGGCAGGTGTTTAATCAGATTTCAGTGGGAAATTAATATTTTTCGTTGCCTTCTTCCGGCAACTCATATAAAGTGATTGAGTGCCTTAATTTCATCAGGGCCATTACGACTTAGGAGCGCGGCTATTTATGCGCATCACATTGCTGTCGGACGCTGATCCCCAGTTTCCTATCCCTTTAAATGCGCTCGTTGTTTTCCGGAGCTTTTCCGAGAGCCACGCTGCGGCGTGAGCGTGGACCGAGGCAGCCAGTTATTATTACAGATCTGGCGGACTGGGAGCCTGCTGAAGGGTCACTTTCCAACATCTTTGGGACGCGCTTGTTTCACGGCATCTTTTCCGCAAATGCAGGCCATTAAATGCGTGGTCGTTGGCGACGGGTAAGAGGGAATTCCTAGCGGCGCCAATTTTTTTTTTTTCGGGTTTTACCCGTGTGACTCTGGTTGAGTACAATTGTTGCAAGAAGGGCTGGGGCTCTGTGGGGGAAACGGGAGCTTCATAAAGGCTGTGTGGGAATTTCATCACTGTGAACCATTTAATGTTTGTCACTACTCGTGCTTCAAATGTGTTTTCATTCGATTACTGTTAACGAATGCAAAATGTGCAAGTGAATTCTAAATATTATAGGTGTTGCAAAGGGATGGGCGAGACGTAGCGGTAAGGCACCCGGCGAGGTGACCATCCTACTTCAGTAGGAGCGCTTGATCCAGCGCTTATGCTCGCCGCCTGTCTGTCTCGCCTTCGTGAAGCGCATCGGCGATTTACGACGCCGCTTGTATTTCACGTCTAGGCGGTCATAGGAAAAAAACACGGCTAGACCTATGATCCTTATAAATCATCATGGTATAATGGATAGGTTGTATTGGAGCCGTGTCTTTTAATGCACTCGGTGTTTGCTTGCGACTCACACAGCAGACCTGCTTGAAAAGACAGCTCCGCGATAATGTTGTATTTTATTGACACGTAGAATTAAAATGTGTAATTTGTTCTTGGATGGAGACACAAGCTGTTTCTGAAATATATAATTAATAAAGGCGTGGCGGTGGCAGTGGGGCGCAGGCTTTTCGCGGTTGTAGTCCTGTAAGAGACTCAAATTGCCCAGCTGACGGGTGTATGGTGCCTTTTTATAACTTTAATTAATGACATGCTTGATAGTGATTCAGCATTCATCCTAGGAATCGAAGTCTCGACGTTGTGTTAACCCTTAAGTTTTTTTTTTTTTGTTTTTTTTTTAAGCAACCCACTTGTTAAAAACATTTTAACATACGGAGACCCTAGCTGATGCCCGGTGTCTAGTCAAAAACAAAATCCGAGCTATATTTATGAAATCTTAGCCAGGTTCAGGTGAATAATGTAAATTGTGTTTGCACTGTACAGTAATGCTGTCCGAATGTGCTAAAAGTTATTACTTATCGCATAATGTATTCAGTTTTGAAAAATAGCTGAAGTCCAATGAACATAATGAGACAGTATTTATGTGACTCTTCTAATCTCCTTCCAGTGTTCAGTGTATGTGGCATTTTTTTGTATATGTTTACCATGGCCTCTCCGGACCATTATCTCCGAGGACCATATGGAATGTGCATGCTGAGTGTGGATGGACAGAATTATGCTGATTATGGAGACAGCTATCCCTTTCTGATGAACTGACACAGTTTTGGTGGGGGAAAAGAAACACATATGCTTCTAAAATTTAAAAGTAAATAAATAAAAGTAGCTGATTGAACATTTTAAGCATGTTTAAATTGTCTTTAGTAGTTTTTGCTCAGGGATTTTAAGGTAAGCTATAACAGATGACAGACGAAATCAACTGAAACTTTTAATACCTCATCACCTGCTCTTGAAAGTGATCAGTACTAATCATATTACATATGGCTTCTTGAACTACTTTCTTAA
>JAAGVU020000092.1:10200425-10217009 GCA_011763525.2 Mormyrus iriodes | reverse complement strand
AATTTTACTTTTTTGATTGCGTTCAGTTTCATATCTCTCTCTCTCTCTATATATATATATATATATATATATATATACACACACACACACACACACACACACACACACACACACATTTTGGTGCATAATTCCTGATTTATGGCAGGTAAATAATTGGATTTAATATATTTGTATACGTACCTTTTTCTGTGCGTTAAACCTGTTCTATGTTATGAAAATTATTCACTTTGTGATGTTAATATTTTAATATTTGTTACATTAGTATTTTTTAAGTAAATCAAACATAAAATTTAGCAGGGTATTAAACAGTGTTTAACATTTCTAATATCAAGTTGATGTAAGTATATCATATTAACTACTATTTCAAATACTAAGGTAAGACTGTGGCGTAAACAGGTTATTTTGACAGAATTTATACAAAATCTTAGTCTTTGTTGGGTTGTAAAACTTGAAAATAGAAGGATCAGGAACCTAAGGCATGGATACAGGATCTGCCACTATACTACTCCAAGGGTGTCGGGGCAGCTACACTTTCAAGTGTAGTATGGGTAACAGTACAAGTATTTGTCGGTTTAGCTAGATGTTCTTCATAACTTGGAGAGGAGTGGAATTAGCGCAGAAGTGTTTACGTCTACTTGTGAAACACCCCCACCTGGTGGATCAAACTGGGAAGAACATTCGCTAGAAATGTAATCAATCATAAAAAGAACCTCAAACTGTTTATTCAGAATAAGTTTAATATTTTGAAAAAAATAATCTGTATATTAATTCAAACTTTACACAAAAAAAAATCAGAAAAAAAGATATGCAATATCAACAAAGCCCAGATGACAGTGTAAACTGAAGACTAGACAGAAAGATATTACAAGAGGACAGAAGACACACAATAGCCCTAATCTTTAAGTGAGACAAGAACATTGGCATAAATGTCAATATAAATATCAGACCAGTAGATTCATTATCCAGTTCTCTGCAATTAGCACAGATTGGCTCACTTGAAATTTGGAGTACTCAAGAAATCGACGTACATGTCTTTTTCATGAAAAGTAGCAAATTGCTTCACAAGGTAGAGATGCTGTGCAGATGGGATGCAAAGGGGTGGGATGAGTCATTCTCCAAAATCTTTAAAATAAAGGGGAGCAGCCACAACTCAGCACACACAATGTGCTTTCACAGCCCAAAAAGGTTGCATATGATCGCGAAATTGCCCAAATGGGTAAAAAAAAAAAAATGCTGCACGAAAACTCTTCAAAGGAAACAAAGGAGAATGATCTTCAACACCCCTTGTTCTTCCACTCAAAAAAACCAAAAAACCGCTTCTGCCATAAAAACCACTGCAGATATTTTACGTCTTTCCAAACTGTTAGTTTTGGCCATATACCACTTATTGCAGTGATTTATACACACAATTTCATAGTCAATGCCATTTCCACTGTTTAAAAAACATTTCACAAAACCATTAAAAAACACTACCTGGCTTTAGCCAGTTTGGCAAACTCCAAAGGGAGCCAAGTCCACTGAGTTACACATGTACCTTTTTTGAATGGCTGATGGCGATGCTTTACCAGGCAGGTTTGGCTGGGTGGCGTTCCATCTTGTATCTGCCAATGAGACTAGGGGAAGAGCACTAGCTTCCCACCACCGATGGCTGGCAGAACACCTAATGAACCTCGACATCACAGCTAACGGGTTGAAAACACATCAGACCCAGAGAATGCAGTTACTATCCATTTAAAACAGTTCTTGAGCACTGCTGATATTCTGGCCCTTGAAAAGTGCAGACTGACCATTCCAATAGTAGTTTGCACTGGAGGTATGTGAAACTGAACTGACCTCTTCCTGAAACGCACAGCGGATGTATGCATGTGTGCACAAGTCTTTAGTATGAGAAGAATCATTTGTTAAACACAAAGGAAAAGACATTTGCAATATCAACTGCTGTCCACAGTCTCCTTTTCATCTCGGTACGGTGGCAGTATTACATGCTGCTTACCCTAGGAGCTCTTTGACAGGAAAGAACAGTCATTGTGACACAAACCTTACAAATTAGCTGCAGAGGCTCAACAAATCCCTCACCTGGGACACAGCTCTGAGAAAATATTCAAACAGTTTATGGTTATTTGTCCACCTTAACCCATATACAAAATTGCACACAAATTTCCAGTAACCAAAGATATTCCAACATTTTTTGCCGATTAAAAAAAAGCCTACTTCTTTCCTATCAGCACCAAAAGGTCACTAATGGCTACTACACTACCAATGCTCTGATCCCTATATTCCACCAAAACCACACAGAACAGTACTGTATCACAGCGCCTCTTAAACCATTAAATATAACTGGTATTTATGGTGGGTTTACATGTCACTACTTTTCAAACATTGTAGTAACTACAGGATTAAACACGTCAGATCACATCACTCCTCATGAACATATGAAAATGATTTTTGACCTATTTCAGTGATCATGCCAGTAGATCAGTGGGCCAGGCTGACTCTGATCAATAACACAAAGATGAACCACAAGGCCATTCAAAAAGACCACAGGTTTCCCCAACCAAACCCTTGTACCTCATATGCCCTTTCACAGAGAAACACTAGCAATCATTGCTTTCCTATTAAGTGCTTCTGACTGCTACCAAATCAAAGCCAGCCTGCAGCTTGCCCACACCTGCACTGCAGCTCTCACGTGCTGCTATCAACAGGCAGGAAACACCTCAGAGGACATGCTTTCAGGATTAATACCAACCTCACACACTACTGTGAATATTGCTTGTGGAAGACAACCGTCACACTGAATTTGACCTTCACCCATATAAAGAAATGACAATTTACAGCCTTGTTGGGAGGTTAATTCAGGTGTGAGTGTGTTTATGTATGTATATGCGTGTGTGCACACAGAGCTCTGATCTGGCTGAGCACATGTCCATCTTCCTCATCCAGCTCTCCAGAGATGTGATACTGCACGGTCCAACAGGATGAATGCCCAGTTAAACTCACGATCATGAGCATTCAACTGATGTGCCGACCTGCTTCCCAACTGGCTGCTGGGAAAACAAATCACCTATTGCAAAATGAAGCCCTTTGTATCATTAATGAGTTTTTTTTTTTTGCCTCAAGGGTATATGAATTCTCTGTTGTGCGAGCATGCTTTGGCTGAGCAGTTAGGTGGGGCAGCCGTGCGGAGTGGGGGGTGGCATGCGGGGCTCCCGGTGTCCAATCCAAGAGCCTCCCCCCTCCTCTGGCTCCTGGCTCGCCCGTGGCACTACCTCGAGATCATGGAGCTGGACTGTGACTGGCTGGATGCAGTTGTGGCAGCACTGAGCTGGGAGAAACCACTGTGACTGGATTCCAGGCTGGTCATCGAGCCCCTGGGAGACAGGGAAAAAGACAGGAGAATCAGGATCAGCGCCTGGAGGTCCCTGAGCTCGGTGGAGAAGAAAAGACAAAAGGGGGGAGAGGTCAGATGAAGAAGCAAGCCAGGAGGTAAAAACTAAAGCCCATGCTCTCTCTCCGCGTTATTCTCAAGCCTTAAAGCCGATGTCAGTCATGCCCGAGTCAAGTGAGTTCGCAGGATGCCATTTTGGAGGCGGAGTATAGTTTGAGGGTGGCTGGCTGCCATTGGCTGTTTTTATATATAAACCTAAAGCACTGTTGTGTGCTCATCTCATGCACAACCACAGCAGCACTGATCCTGCTGTGGCCATGCACCTTCGGCCAGCGGGACAAACTATTAATGAGCCGCTTCCTGGTGAGTAGCTGCCCCATTGACCTTCTGCTTCAGCTCCCAGCACTGACCATTCAGACAGACCGAGACTGACAGTGAGAGACAGGGACGTGCAGACCGGCACTCCTTCAGAGCAGAGCGGAATAAGGGAGGGAAGGGGGGGCACGGCAGAAGCCAGCACACCACAACGCAACCTCTAACACACTGAGGGAACCCCTCCCCAGCCGAGACCACACAAGGGGACCTACCCCGGGGCCGTACAGTGTATGAGCGGGGTCCTAATCGGAGGCATGATCTGCAGCTATAGCTAATAAAAAAATAAACCAATCAGCTGAGCAAGTGAGGCAAGGCAAAGCTCTAGCAGTGTGTTGGGATGTGGTGAAATAGCTCACACAAGCGGAAACAGGAAGTGAAAAAACAAGCAAAAAAAGGAAGGTGGCTGGGGACCCAGACTCAAGCCCAGATGCCACAAGAGCAGCCCCTCAAATGACTGCTTCAAGGAAGTCAGGCTAGCTAGGAATGCAAATACACTTACAAACTCTGCACATCGCAGCAAGCATTTCTTTACCAGGGAGAAACAAAAAGGACACAATGGGTAAGAGTGCTTCCACGAGCGGGCGGCCATACTTCACACGACACAGAGGCACGGTGATGCAGGTCTTTGCTGGTAACTGAACTGTTAATATAAACCGGTGTGCTGTAACCTTGCAGCCATGTTCCTGGTTTAAGATAAGATTATAACAGTTCCCTTCTGTATCTCACGAGACCAAATAACCCTATAAAACAGGAGGGTAGTAATAAACTAAGGACAGCCTAGTTTTTATGCTACATATTACACACTAGATAACATATTATTCACTTGCTATAATTCAATCAGATAGAACAGAGGACAGGACCTCGCTTGTGCAGACAGACAGAAAAAGACAGAAAGGCAGGCAGGCAGAGCGGACAGGCGACTGACCTGAAGTCTTCAGAGCCTAGCACCTCCGTGTAGTACATGACCTTGCACTTGTGGCTGGAGACCTGCAGGGTGGCTAGTACGTCGTCCACTCGCGGCAGGTTGGTGGCTGAGCAGGCTGGCATGCTGTGGAACTTCCACTGCAGGATGTAGAAGCCCGGCCAGCGAGTGATGTGGGAGCCCTGGGAGGAGCACGGACAGGCAAGGAGGTGAGTACGCAAGCCAGGAGCACACACTGACTAAGGGTGGAGGGCATGGCTCATTAAAGCCAAGGGAGTCCCACGTCTCACCTGCACGCTCTCGCCCTCCTTACAGGTGAGGGGTGACTCCACCATGCTGTAGTCCTGGCCCAAGGTCCACGACTTGTCGATGAGTTGAACATTGTTGCCCCCTGGGGACGTGATCCCATGGGCGCCAAGGGTGTCCTTCTTAGGGGGCTGCGGGGCCCTCTTGGAGTGGAAGATGTTGAAGACCACGTCGCCTTTGCAGACATCAAAGTCCCACGTGATGACAGAGGCTGCGTCGATAATCTCGATCAGCAGCTGTTTGGACAATGAAACAGCAGATTCATTTTCATTAATGCTTCTGTCCTACTAGAAAACTTCCAAGCTGAATTTAAGATGATATAAAATCAATGGGGATGGATCACGTTACATAACTATTTTGTCCCAGGAAAACATACCAGTAAAACATTACACCACATGGCCACTAGGTAGCAGCATTTCACAAAACATGACATCAGAAGGACCAAACGGTGTCATTCTTCTGTAAGTGTCGCAGAGCTGAGTTCACAGCAGAGTCAGCACCCAGCGTATGGCTGCAGGATTACCTCATGTGGGGACCCCTTGAAGACACTGGCACTTTGGTAGATGGTTTCCGTCCACAGGCGGATGTCATCGTTCTCCAGCTCCTCTGCTGTCCTGTACATGGACTTGGGTACGAGGCCACCCTCTGGGATCTCGCACTGACAAAGGGAGGGGGACCATAAGGCCCATATAATCAGTCGCTTCGAAAGCCCTGGCATGGCGGCCGAATACACTAGGTTCCCTGGCCTGACTACGAGCCCACACTCACCATGCACTCTCCTCCCAGAAAGTCTGGGATCACTTCCTTGTCTATGTAATCTACGAGGCCTCCTGGCCCTTGGTAATCATTGCCAGCATAGATGAGGAACTTCTTTCTCGTGTTCTCATCAATAAAGGGGCTCACCTGCAAGAAAAATAAAGATTTATAAGAAAGGAGGGGCTCGGCTGTGCAGGCATGCATCCGGCGATGACCTACCCCAGCAGCTGAATAACACACATTAATTTTCACGTAAATTCTCATACTGTTCAGTGGGCCTGGTAACTTAATCACATTTAGGTGTGAACACAAAAACAATTTAAACTGGTTTAGCTGAATGGAGAGGGGAGGGAAGGGAACATAATGTTCCCTATGGCTTGGAAATATTTACCTTAATAAAAACATATTAATGCAGGACAAACTGGTCCCTCCAGAAACCGGCACATCCAAAAAGGCCATACAATTCATTTTAATGCACTGTATCTGTAAGAGGCAGGACGCGCTTTATGGCTACTTCGCTGCTGCAGGGACGTGCATGGGCCTCACCAGGGTCCAGAGTACGGGGAAGACACGCGGTGCCCTCAGAATGAGCAAGCGGCCCAGTGTCTCAGGGTAGTTTGCTTCCACCACCTCGATGATGCGCAGCAGGGCCTTGACACCTGGTCGCCACAGATGCCTCATGTTGAGGCCCTCGAGGTCCACCAGACATGTCCAGCAACTGGGGGAGGAGTGGAGGGGGAACATGCTAAAGCGGCCTCCTTGTATATGTGACATGGACTGTAACCCTGCATAATGTTAGTATCAACATCGCAAGTTATGCACATGCAGCTGTCACATCATGGGGATCATGATAGTCAGCTGGGTCAAAACCACTGAAGTGTGTCAAAGGAAACAAAACTTAGCAAGCTTTGCAATTTTAATAATGATTCCTTTTCAAGATGATCTAGTATATGTTTAAAAAAAAAAAAAAGTCTAAAGTCTACCACCACTGTTTTTGCGTAAGCTCTGCATGCACTCTGAGCAAATTATAAATCATTCTTATCCTTGATGTTAGACTGGTAGGAGTGAGCAATTTAACAAAATGTGGAGAACAAAAGTGAAGAAGAACTGGTCACCGAAAAACATTCAATGTCCTTTTTAAGGAAATATTTTGAATTCCACGAAGACGATATTGAGCAATAGAAAGTGATTTGTTGGCACTGCTTTGGCTCTGCTGGCATAATTAGCAGCAACGCCACCAACTTATTTGACAGACTCCATTGGAAGATAAAGTTCTATATGGCTACAATTTACTTTTTGGTAAATTTTCAACTGCTTTATAAAGAGATCAGTATTGCAATATTTAACACAAAAATTTCTAATATTTGAATGTGAACTTTTTCCATTACTGTTCAGCCCAAGTGCACTGCATCACACAGCACTTTCAGGCAGGTGCACTGCGTCACACAGCACTTTAAGGCAGGTGCACAAGCCCAACCAAGAAAAAAGAAAAAAAAACACAACTTCTCCAGCCACCTTCATCCTCCACAATGCAGATAACCTCACTACACGTCCCTACTGCAGCCCCCCCCAAAACTGGCTGCGAGCAGCAGGGTGATAACCACCCCGCGATAGATAGTGGCTTCTCAGTACAGGCTGTAATGCCGTGCAGCTCAGCAGAAACGAGGCCACGAGAGCTGATAAGACAAGTGGCCAGACTGGTTTAATGCTCCTTTTATGGACAGAGTGCAGCAAGTCGGTGGATACAGGCGCGCCAAACAAAGCCCCACCTTATCGGCCTGCCGAAGACCTTGGTGTTCTCTTCGCAGCGTCGTAGGCCTTCCTCATTGATGGAGAGCACCTAGTGAGAGACCAGAGCTAAATGCGGGGTAAAAGGCTGATGGACGAATCTTCAGCAGGTCATGTGATGTGAAGGCCGAGGGCTACTAGGTACTTACGTGTCTCAGAAGAGACTCCTCCCCAAGGGCACGCACCAAGCCCTTGGTGTCCATCTGACCGAGGCGAAGGATATACAGAGGACGGCCATCTGCAGAAAAAAAATGCAATGGATGGTAGCAAGACAACGTTAACATCCGTCAGTCCATCTTCCAATCACACATCCGGTACAGGGTCACAAGGCAGCTGGGAGTCTATCGCAGGCAGCAAAGGGCACAAGGCATAGGATATATAATATCAAGCAGTTAATCTTATTTAGAGACTTAGAGGGTTATGATGCTTATAATACATCAGAGGATGTGAAGCATGCCCAGTGTGAGCAATAAAGTGCCTTGGTAACAGCCCCAGGAAATACCACAAGGATGTGACCAGGTGCAGGGAGTGCAGGGGCCGCAGCTCCCCAGTGATAGGCTTACACTGTACTCAGACTGTCTGCCCAGAGAAAAATACTAGAAGTTGCAGGAACAGAAAACGTGGTATCACTGGCCTCCCACTATGGGAGAGAGGCAGAAGTTGTGGGTTGTGGGCTGGGGTTGGTGGGGGAGGGGGGTAATGTCATTCTGCTCACTGTTTCCACTGACAAAGGACAGGTCCTACAGAAAGCTGTCACAAACTCTGACCCTTATCAAAAAGTGAATTTCACACAGGGCTAAACAAGCACCAGCTCCTCCTTCACGTAACTTAACAGCTGCCGATGCTTAGATTGTATATGGGCTCTATTCACAGAAGTGGGTGGAGGTAACAGATTGTGTGAAAACGTGGAGCACAGGCTTTAAACTGCTCTCCCCAGGATGCCATTGGACGGCTGGTGCGTTGCCACAGATCACATGATCCGCCATCTGCCCCGAGAAGAGCGGCCCTGTGATCATGAAAGGCCGTGTACAGCACTGAAAGAACAGAGCACCGACAAGGGAGGTCACTCTCTGATCTCACAGCCCTTCGGCAGGTGCCAGAACAGGAGAACACACCCTTGAGTATCCACCACAAAGAGGAAATATCAGCGCTGGGCTCCCTATGCAGGTGCAAGCAGGATGAAGGCTGAGGCCGGCACAAGTGACACTGGTTTGAACATGTAATACAAAAACAGGAAGGCCTGGACAGCAACACACGAAAGGATAAGATGCGTTACACCAAGCTTAATGCTGCATTCCATTTACCGCAGAGGTCAAAGGTCAGAGCTAGGAATGACGCTGCACCCGCGTTAACCACATTCCAGTGAAACAAGTTGTAAAGCCGATAATCCATTCTAGTCAGGTTCACTGTTAGCTATACCAGTTCATAACCCATTACATGGAATTTTGTGCATATAAACACCGCAGCAACATGACTACAGACAGAGGTTGGACAGTATTATGCTCAAGTATGATGATTTAATGAGCCACAAATAAAACGGTATATAACTACAGCTTTCACTTCTGTTGATAAAGGGTGCAGCCATCTTGAATTCTGAGGTTGGAGTTATAGAGGTTCCTCCTACTTTCTGAGATGGAAGCCGGATTTCAGGGATTCCAGTTGAAATTTCCAACTAGTAACTCAGAAATTCCAACTTCCAAGTTCAAATGGAACGCAGCATAACTTGCTGTCAGCATGCCCACAGACATAGGTCGCTGCTCACACAAGAAGCCCTGACCGTACCCTTGTCGTGGTGGTGCCAGCCACCAGTGTAGTGGTCCTGGAGCACCTGTGGGGAGTTCCAAGTCTCCAGCAGGTAGTCCACCTGGTGCAGCTTCCTCCAAGTGAGGGACTGGCACAGGATCTCGCGAGCTTTGTCCATGTTGAAGTCACGGGCCCGCAGGAAGCGCAGGATGTGCTGGTCCTTGGGGATCTGTGGAGAGAAGCTGTTGGTGAGCCAGGGCAGGGGCGTTAGGGGGCCGAGGCCGTGCACACAACGGCCTGATTAGGGGAAAAACCTGCTTCTTTTTCCTCCTAAATGACAAAAGCCTTTTGGAGAACAAACAAAAGGTGACTGGAACCTTATCGGATTTCATTTTCTATTGGGACAAGGTTACCACGTTCCTAAAAGTATATGGGAAATCCCTGTGAGGGGGGAGGGAGAGGGAGAGGGAGAGAGATCACCTTGCCCTTGTGTGACTCCTGCAGCCACTGGCGGAGGCGGATCAGGCAGCTCTCCTGCAGGGGTGTCAGGTCTCCCAGGTACCGCTTGATGTAGTCGGCATCCAGCTTATCTGAAAATGCAAACAGCACAAAACCCAACTTGAGGATGAACTCCGCGATTCTAGGGGTGGAAGCGTACATCAGGGACTCCCCCTTCTTCATTGGCAAGTCGGACTTCCTAACGGGGCACTGACTCCACTCACCCTCGGGGGTCCCGGCCGGGGGCTCGGCTGGGCCGCCCGGAGGGCTGCCGCCAGTGCTCTCACTGCAGGGGTTAGCGTCCCTGGTGCTGGAGGCCGGGATGGCGATTGATGGCGTGACCGGCAGCTCAAGGCGGGCTGGAGTACTGGCAGCCACCGGGGAGGCGGGGGCGGGGGCCCAGCGGGGAATGTGGGTCACCCCCTCATCCTCCAGCTCCTTCATGTAGAACTCGATGATCTCTTTGCCCTGGAAGGAAAAAAACATTCATTAAGGGAAGGAGCGATGGAATGTTCTGGGGGCCCACTGGCACCACCCTAGCAGAACAGGTATAAGCCACGGCATGTCGAGAACAGGGAGGGCTCCGCAAACAAGTAGACACGTAATTCTGTAGCGTGACTGTGTTCCTCCACATTCCCCAATGCACAGAAGTCTTTCCCAAGGGGAATAAGGAGGTCGGGTTACAGCACTCAAGTGCTGGGTACGGTCAAAGGGGTGGTGTCACGTGGGTGGGGCACGTCAGCTGAACAGAGGGCCCGCAGCACACCCCCTCACCTTTTTGATGCTGCTGGCGTACTGCTTCATTGCGATCTTCTCCACGGTGCTCTCAAACCCGAAGAAGGACTTGATGTCCAGGCTGGCAGACTGCTCAAAACACGTCCATTCCTCATTCTCCGGGTGAACCTGCAGATGCAGCAGAGAGGACCTGCATGCTTCAAGTGCCCCAGGCTAACTGCATGCAAAGCTAGCCAGCTTCTAACAACTTAATGACACAGCGGCAACATGCATGCAAACCAACACTTAATTTACGGCAGAACCATTTCAATCTATGACAAAACCACTTTATTTCCTTTACCAATAACAGTGCACTGTTTACTTGAATACAGGCAATACATAAATCAGGCTCTGTAAACTCTTATATAGAATCCTTTAAACACACATCCCAGTGCTACAGATCTGACTTAAAAAAGATGTGTGTAATGCCTTAAATTCCCCATAAAGCCTAGGCCTGGCCTAGATTCACCCTGTTCCACAGGACAACCCAGGAGTTTCAGGAGTTTGTAGAAACCAGGCCTGGGCCAGACTGACTCCATGCAACAGGAATGCAGCACGCGAGCAACTGGTTTTAATTATTGACACATCAAAGCCAAGGCACGTGGTCAAAACCACCATTTCCATCCTAAATCAGCTCCTAGGGACCCGACACACCCGGTCGCCGCATGCCCACATCCCTCCCCTCACCGAGTAGCAGCAGAGTTCGTGTATGATGACCCGGTTGGAGAAGGTCTCATTGTGTGACTCAATGTGCAGCGTCCTCTCCCGGCGGTTTAGGGAGTTCTTCTGAATGAAGTACACAAAATCCACCCCGGCAATCTGTAGGATGGGGGGGAGATAGTGTTAGCAGATGGCCAGCAGGTGGTCATCACCTGGCAAGCAGGCTATGCCCAGTGAGAGTCCCGTGCAGTACCCTCTTCAGCAGCCGGGGGGCGTCCACATCCAGCTTGCAGCGGCGCTCGATGTTGTGCACGGCGCCGTCCTCGCTCTGGTGCTCACTGAGCACGTCACTGCCCACGAACATGGGGATGAGCGGGCAGGTGGGAAATCGGCGCTCGTAGGCCTAGGGGACATGGTGAGGGGCCTGTCAGTACAACTGGAGGTGGACGAGGACTGAAACGGGTTTCATAACTAAATAGGGCAACAGCTGTGTACACTGCTCCTGTATACGCCACACACATGCATTCACAGGCCCAGTGCTAAATCACTCATCATTCCATCTTCCATAACTTATCCAGTACAGGATCATAGCAGGAGAGCAGGCAGCTTATCCCACAAAGCGCAATGTGAGACAGGAACACTGGAGTGGGTACCAGTCCACTTCATTGCACAATGCACACATACGCAATGGACAATTTTATAGACAATTCACTTAACTGCAGGTATATACAAAACCTTTGTAAACACAGTCTAAACCTCAAAGCTTGTAGGTCTGTGGTTATAGTACAAACCACCGAGCCACTGTACTGCCCTTCAATTATTGAATGACTGCATCAAAAAGGGAGAAAAAAAAAAAAAAAAAAAACAATACGAGTGATTTCCTCTAGACAGTATGTGGAGTGCAGACAGTTGTATAACTGGCATGGTGAAGCAGACAGACAGGGAGCGGCAGACTGACAGATCACTCACTGCCAGGGTGTCCATCTAATACCTTAGTGCAATTGGGTCACGCCACATTGTCTGCCACGAGCACAGCAGTGGGTTCTCACCCGTTCTGCAGCTGAGAAAAAGAAACCTGGGGGATCTTAAATGTGTCCTTGTCAGGAGAATTTTTTTTCAGGCCCACAGAATTCTAGGGGATGACACTTTCTGACACACTAAATCATCAGCAGCAGAGGACACAGTACCAGATGAATACTTGTGTGGCCTATTAAAGCCAATGGTACTCCGCAGACCACCAAGAAACAAGCAGTGCAAGGACACAGCAAAGAAAGGCGTGTGACCTGAGCAGGGTCTTGGGTGAGGGATGAAGAAACAAGGAGCATAAAGATAGCGGCGCTTCGCTGAGAATTGGGTGCGGTGCTGTGCTCTGATCCAAAAGCGGCATGTCGAGAGGAGCTGGGGCAACACTGCTGCATCAGGTCACTCCCCCAGAGGGAAAACACAATGAGGCCCTCGATGGTCTAATGCAGCAATTTAACTGGCTGGGGGGCAGGGGCTGAGCATGGCATTCCAGTGCCAGACTTCGACTGTGGCTCCAGTCAGCACAAACATCATTCTGACCCTGAATGAAAACCAAGCTTGTTTGTAGGAAATAAACAATGGGGAAACGTGGGAGGGGCTAAGTTAAAGGCCAGAATGAAGGACTCGGGGACAGAGGCACACTTCCACTAGCTGAGGACACAGTAAGGCTTGGAAAGGGTGTTACTGTACTGACTCAGCTGGCCGGGAGATTCAGCATATTCATATTTAAACCCCTCCTCGTTCTTATATGTTGTTAACAGGAAGACAAACATTACCAGAAAGCCCTGGATATTTGACGGTGGGCATGTGCCTCTGGATGCCCTCCAGTCCCAAGGGCCATAGTAACCGGAAACACTGCCAAGATTAGAGTGCTCTCAGTTTACGACGTAAGGAAATAGATACCATAAGGACAACCAAACACCTTCACTGAATAACAAGGGTGAAACAGCGGGAGGCAACTGAGGGAAACCCATACAACAAGGAAAAGCAACAGGGAGAGGCAACAGTGCTCTCCAATGACACAGCAGGACACGCAACTGCGGCTACGTCCCCAATCAGCAGCACCTGATGTAAGGCATACAGTAAATATGATGCATCAGGAACATAGTTGTCGTCACAGTACAATGACATTAACGCAGCCTTTTCTTTGTTTTGTGGCCACAATGTGGACACTACTAGACAATGAGACACATAGCGAAGTACGGAGCACTTAGTGACCGTGACTGTAACTGGGGTAACAGACCGAGCCGTGTCTTGCATCAGGGTCAGGAGCCTCTTGCTCTACAGCAATCTCAGTTTCCACATGGCTCGCTTTCTGCACGGTGAGACAGAGATAATTATGTTTGGAACTATTCACTAGAAGAAAAGTGAATTGCGTGACTTGAGATACCATGGGGTGATTCACAGGCCGACAGCCAGACCCATTCACACCATGGCCACACAGCTCATGCTTAACATGCAGTGTGCATTGACTATTTTACATTCTGTAACCTTTTCACACATTAAACAATATTCTATTAATTTTAGCCTTAGCAAGACGTGTTTATAGTTGTGTATAGGACAAACAAAAAAAAAAATGGTGAGCGCTGCTCCTGTACGTAGCATTAGCAAGATTCTGGCTGAGTTCAAATACACGTGCGGAGAGCACCATGACCACATTCCGGAGCGTGCCCCGTACGAGAGGACAGATCTCCCTACGGGGACGCCCAACAGCCATATCGGGTGTTTGCATGTGATGCCCGCAGAGCCAGAGGAAGGTCAACAGCTGCTTATGAAAATGTGTTCCCAGACCCGGAGGAGTAAAGAGTATTTTCTGGTTCTACATTAAGCACTTATAGACGAAAAAGGTTTAACTCGTCTAACTGCACAAGTAACCCTCCCATAAAAGGTCATTAAAAGACACTAAAAAACAGTGAATGCAGCATGTGGTTTGGCTGGCTTTAAATTACCATTTCATACTAAGCTACCCCTGATATTATACTTAGCAGGGGCCCATGCAGTCTCCCATTAGTCAAACACATGCTGCACAGCCCTGAAACAGGTTCATGAGTCATGCTCAACATGCTACCAACTGTTGAGAGCTGAGTCTGCAGGGGGTTGAGACTGCGATGTGGGTCATGTGACTGTTTACATGGTCATTCAACTCACCCTGCTTCTCACAGGATATAGACAAGTGATCAACATGTCATTATTATTACTATTATTATTATTATTAGAACAACAAAATGTTGTTCATTAAAGCAACTCAAAGCCCCATCAATGAGGGATTAATTAAAATGCGCAGTGCAGGGCTACTACCACCTTCCTGTTCACACAATTTGTCTGCTCAAATTGTGGTAATACTGAGGAAGGTCATGCACAAAACAGGGTAGAGATGCTAATAAAGGACCCTCCAAGCCACTCATGTGCTAAAACCTGACAAGACAGAATGGGCATTTGGTTTCTCTGCAGTGCACTTTCAGGGGCTTTAGCACAGATTGGCTCAGCAGTCACTAGGAAAACACGGTTCAGTGCACCCTCTCCGATCCCGCGGCGCGATGTTAGTTTCACACTGTACTTCCTCAACAAGGTTCAGGAATATTAATCAAAGAACATGCTAAACAACTGTACAGCACAGCAGAGGACAAAACGTGTGCTATCTGCTTCAAAACAGTGGCCCCAGAACAGTCACTGCAGAAAAATGACAGACCGCAATGGAGACAGAACAACACTGGCTTTATGCATGGAAACAAAGGTTTCAATCAAGAGAGCTGTAATGACTGAATGGTGAGCAGAACACTTGTGGCATTGAAAATGTATGTGTGTGTGTGTGCGCGTGTGTGTGTGTGTGTGTTGTGATATGCAGCTTTTAGTGGTCAATTACATGTTTGAGAATTTAGGAATGCCAGAGCTCATGAGGAAATAAAAAAGGGACCAATACCACAGGTTCATGGCAGTGCCAAAAGCCCCAGGCTTACCAGTAGCACAGAACTGCATGAGCGGGTGTAACCAGGAGCTGGCGGTTGTGAGCCAGTGACAGAGTGCCAGTTTTGGGAACAGAGAGCGGAAACGGCCGCAGGAGGGAAGCTGCTCTCGCAGTGCGGTGCGTGCGTCATTACAGCGGACACATGGAGCTTCTTCGGTACCGTTTGGGGGGCTGCTGGTTTCACAATGCTGTGCATTCTCCATTTCTTAGAGCCTCGTTACAGAAGCTGAGAGACCCCACACCACAGTAAAGGCAGGGTTTCCATTTGCCAGCTGCATGGGTTCGTGGCAGTTTACAGGGATTCACTGGTAGAAAGATGACTGAGGTGACTTTTACATATCATGCTGATCATTACAGCCGAAAAAAATGCCACCTATGCTGGGCTGGGGCGGGATCCAAATGGGCTGATAAAAAGCTCCGAATTCCAGCAACGGGCAGCACTCTGTTCCCGGTAATGTCCTTTGGGAGCCAGAAGTGATAGAGATTTGCCACTACGGGGGTGCAGCAGAAGCCTTACAATCGATCTCTTTGTGACATGCGTCACTGCATAAGACAGCAGGAGATAAGTGGTGCAGGGTGCTGCAGAGTGCAGGTTTTCGGGGGGGGGGCACTATACATTGAAAATAACTGTTTTTGGGAACCACATGGGGAAGGGCACTGCAAAGGATAAAATGTGATTCCTCATTATCTGGAGTGAGTTTTACGAAAGTGAACTTCAGCAGTGTTGTTTACCAATGAATCACATACAAATGAGGCATTTTCATTTCACTGAAACTTCACACAGCAGCCATGCTTCTGTCAGGGGCACAAAGTTTAGCAGTAACATTATCACAAACAACTTCTCTGCGCAAACTAACAGAGTCACTCACCCACAGGAACATACCCTAGGGGCAGCTGACTCATATGGTCATTTGAATAACTTTTATCTAGACTGTGGCAGGAAACTGAACAGCAAACTACACAAATAACTTTTTCACACAGGTAGCTATGCTACAGAAAAATATTTGGGAAAACATGCAATACACATACAGGGAATCTCTCGCCATGTATTTTTAAAATTCGACGTACCAAAACATGAGGTAATGCAAGTGTCGGCCATTACTGCGAAACAAATCATTGGTCTCAGTGTTCTTCACCATTTTGTGGTAGCTGTTAATTTATTAGGCTCAAAATACTGACACTGCAGTTTTTGTACCGTGGTTATCCAGCTAAAAATGTCTGTCCATCAAATTCAATCCCACCTTCTTATTTTACCCCCCTCAACTCGAGGACTAAAAAAAAAAAAAAAAAAGTACACCCCCCCCCCCCCCCCCCCCCCCCCCCCCCACCCCAAACCCACCAAAACCCCCCAACACAACCCACAACCACCCAACCAACAACACAAACAAA
>JAAGVU020000092.1:10189571-10200325 GCA_011763525.2 Mormyrus iriodes | reverse complement strand
CCCCCCACACACACACACACACACACCCACACACACACACACACACACACACACACACACACACACACACACACACAATGAATCACTGCTTCAAGATATTAACCTGTCATGGAAAACCCTCAACACAGCACAAGGTTTTGCCAGGATGCAGAATGCGTTTCTTTAGGACACAGAAGTTAACTGCACAAGAAATATGTTAGCAACGCCGGCACAGCCAGTGGTGATCTTACAAAACTCAGTATTACTCTAAAAAGAAGCAGGACTTTTGAATCCTGACCTCTAACACTATAAAGCCTGAGGATACTCCAAGAGTCTGCAGAGGGTTCTATCTAGAGCAGGGGTGGGCAGTCTTATCCACAAAGGGCCAGTGTGTATGCAGGTTTTTAGGATAACCTTTAGGTCAGCTGTTGAAACCCAGGTGTGAGGACTCTTCAGCCAATCAGTCCTCTAATTAGTATTCTAATTAGGGAGCTGCAGCAAAAACCTGCATACACAACGGCCCTTCCTGGATAAGACTTCCAACCCCTGATCTAGAGCCTAAGAATCAGGTTTCAGTCATTCATCTGCTCTTAGGTCTCAGGTGCAACTGGTATTTATTTCTACATAAAATCATAGCTTAGCAGCACGCAGTCTCCTCTCCACAACAGCAGGAAAGGAATTTTAATCGGCTGGTTATATCCAAATCAGCCCCACCCCCAACCCATTTGTTTTTAAAGCACAGGCAACAAGAAGTCAGCAAATATCTAATCCCGGAAAGACACCCTTTCTGGTAAGAGCTGTCGACACGCAACGGAACACCTGACACGCAATGCGGATGCTGTGGGTAACATCCCCTCTTGGCCTGGATACAGAGGGCATCATGCCATTTACACAATAGATAATTTCAATTAAAAACAAGAGGTTTTGCCATTTCTTCAGCCGTACCCACAAAAAAGCTAATACATGTCCTGTCTCTCTCAGAAAATTACTTGCATATTAATTTGACCCAGGTTAAAGTTTTACAAATATTTTTCTCTGGGGGGGGGGGGATTCAGAAGCCTGAAATAACAATGACTGGGACACATTCCTCTAACCCCAAGGGGTCCTTTCACAAGCACTGGAGGCAAAGTTGCCTTAGAAAAGCAACTGTTTTTATCAGTTCAGTTTCCTGTTATTACAATTCATCTGGAATCAGAGGCAACAGATTACAGTAAAACTATTGTCACATTCCCTCCCCAACGCCCTGCAGATTCTGGGGGGAAAACATTGTAACAAGTCCAACCCAATAAGAAAATGTAGAACCTAATGCATTCATGCATTCGACAATTTACTGCCAGGCAAAGTTTAATTGAACAACAAAACATGATGCAGCACAGACTGCACCGTCTTTGGTAATAATTGCTTTAAAACTTAGTGGATCTTGCCATACACTGAAACCAACAAAAGCAAAGCAGATGTGAAAATTTGTCTCAGAAACCCACCCTGTTTCACACCACCTTGAAAATCTGACCATGGAAAAATGTGCAAACCGAGTATAACAATTGTTAAAAACCTTGGAAGATTTGTCATTAGTCACAAAAATTGTCACCAGAGAAATACATAAGGTGAGACCACACCATACAACCATGAGAACTGCTGGAATGCTGGGCACAGCAATTACTGGATAGGATGATATTCCACTTGTTGTGGCTAAGTCTTTGCTTTCTTTAAAAGTTACTATAGTGCCTTCCCATTAACAACCACACTACTAGCTACCCTGCTGGATAAAACTAAATTTTACCATTTCATTCACTATTGACGACTATCATTTGTGATATGTTCGATTCCAGGCCGGTCGATCTCCGTCAATACATAAATGTATTGCCTAGACCTTAAGAAAAGAAAGGACAAAAACACACTACTGCCAACATAAGTGGGCCTATCCAAGGTCTCAGCTCGTTCCGAAAGCCAGCAGCATTTGCTATTGTTCCCAAATAAAATTGATATACTTCTTAGGTTTCTTGTAAACATCAGTATTGAAAACATATGACATATTTCCAGCAGTGTTTTCAAAGGAAGTAGGAAGCTTTGGAGCAAGCTTAAACCTAGAATAATTCCAATGCCCGGCTTGGAAAGCGAGAAAAAAAAAAAACTGAGGAAAAATAAATTAGGAAAAAGAAAAAAAAATGCAGACAAAAAGGCCTCCAGTTACGCACCACTGCTATGCCAGCAATGGACGCTCGCTAATAACCAACAGGCTCTGTTTACTGGACATGCTGATGTCAAGTCATACTTTATGCACTTACTAGGAAGTACCTGTGCCTCACCTCTGCGACACTTACGCCAATTACTCTCAGAAATAGTTATGCAGACTAGTTCTGCTGCCGTTAACGTGCCACCTTCCCATGACTTCACACCAAACGGCTTCCAAAAGGATGCAGTCACATTTATTTTTAGATTATGACCTAGTCCATATGTACACCCAGTTCTCAAGATACTGCTTTCATATGATTATGGCTAAGGATCAATTAAAAAAATTTTAAAAAAAAAACAAGTAACAGCATGCATCTTAAAGATTATGGTTAGCTGTGAAGCAAAGACTGATGAGACCAACAAGCACCATGCATTCCCTTGGTCAACACACAACTGACTTAATGCTTTTAAATTCTGCCTTCGTAGCAGTAACGGATATGTCCATAACAGCTAAGCTATTGTTCCCTTACAGCAGCAAAACAATAAGGTCTTTTACAGAGATGCACCGGGCTTCATACGGAGAAGGCAAGCACAGCACAGAGAATCTTGCAAGAAAATTTATATATGTTTTTCTGAGGATGAACAAGAGAGCCTAAAAAATAGAAATAGAAATGATTTTAGGGGTGAAATTTACATCACACCAACCATAACAAACACAGACACCAGTGTTAATGCAGGAAGAGATGGAGGTGCAAACTGACAGGACACATGCTCAAAATCTGAGAGAGCCAGATGAGAAACTTAACCATGCAGACATAACCCTGCGTCTATGATTTCTCAATGTCAGCCAACATTCAACAAAACTTCCACAAACCATTAACCTCACTTTGCATGGTCAGCAGTCACGTGGCACTAGTAAGGGTGAAGTTAGTTTCATAAGATATCCTTTCCAGTTTCTTGTTGCTTAAATTGTCATCTCTCCAAAAAGGACACACCCCAACCTTGAGGTACATTGTGTATGATCTAATCTGAGGAATGCTTTTTCCTATGCCATAATAAAACTGTAACAATAAGCCACTTGGAACAATCAAATTGTCTTAAGAGCTATTCTGTAAATACTTACATACTCAAACCTGTCAGGCTGGATATTTTTTTTTAATTAACATAGCAGAGATACCAGAAATGACACTGTTTACTTCCACCAGTGGAGACCTGAAACAGAATCCCATATAAAAATCTACAGAAGGCAAATCATTTGATTCACAACAGATCTTGTAAAAATTTAATGTATATTTATCGTATTGTACTAACTGGTACCACATACAGTAAAAGCTAAGGCTAATACTAGTTTCTTGGCAATTCATATAAATCAATGACAGAAAATATGACTGCCATAGTAGGAGCAAAGTTAACTTATATTGAAGGGTGTTTGGGATCAACTTCCACAATGAGCACTTGTGAATGTTCCCCATGGCTTGAGCTATGCCTCATCTCTTCTGCTCTTGGTGAGCTTGTGTTTAGAGCCTTCACACAGCAACTGCCAGCAAACTGCACCAGTCTCCCTCAGCTGCAGATTCTTCAGTGCACCAAAAGGGGTGAGGGACAAGCATTTGCTGCAATACCCCCCACGCTCTGCTCCAAAAACCCAACCTCACACATCGGCCGCACGCTGGCAGGAGCAATAGCTATTAAAAGCCCTGACCCAACTTCTCAAGCATTTTAAATAACAAATGGAGTCTCGAGATGAGCACCAAGGGACTTATAACAACATAACAACCCATCACACCGCCGTTTCTTTCTAATACAGTTGCTCAGAGGAGAGTATGCAGCCATTCCAGCAGTGATGATTGAATTTACTGTTACTGTTACATTTAGTGTGAGTTCACATGTGTATAAAAGCCTATTAAAAACACAAAATTAAATACAACTGTGGGTCCCTTCATTTTTGGTACAGGGATGCAGGCTGTTTGAGATCTCAAAGATTTTCTTTGCTAGAATAATACTGTAGATTCCACTATGTCATGTCACATTTGCATGTCAATCACCAAACAGATAAATCGTTCACACAAGAAAGCTGAAAGGCGAAAGGTAAGATACTCACCGCCATTACCAGTTCAAAGGGTTTCTTATAAACCCGAACGGGAGACTGGTATTTTTGCACCATCGCGGCAGTCTTTCCAACGGTGCCTAGAAATTCAAAATACACTGGGTGACCACCTGTACAAGGATTGTTCAAAACAATGTAAATCAATTATGGTAGATGTATGTCGCAGCAGATTACAAGGGGCCATTCACTGAGATGCTTCCATGATGGAGTGGACATCTTATTTGACGTGGGGGGATGCGGAGTGGAGAGGATGCAAGCTGCTCTGCCACTGCTGGTTATATACGCATAGACAGACCGCAGCCTAGCTGTGAGCTGGCAAGCATGGAGCCTGTCTGAGGTGAGATACTGCCAAAGGGTGTCATTTTACGCCATGGATCACTAACCACACCTCATGAGTTTACTACCCCATCTTTCATATTAATGAATACGGATGCGAGGAAAGGACCGAGTAGGGGCTGACAAACCGAATCCATTTTACGTGAAATACTGCAGATAATTTGCATCAAAAGCCCCACATTAAATGAAATTTAATCAAATCCATTGACTGCGTTTGATTCTATTATCATAAATACCTAGACAAGCTTGAGCCTGTAAGTGGAATTAGACTTTCCAGCACCTCTATAAAAAACATGTCGGGCAAATGTGTGTTACTGCCAACTGGTTTCCTTACAAGAAATCCCGCACTCAGCTAAGTCAGAAATGTGATAAGACCTTTTCTGACGTGGTTTTGGTGAGATTTTAAAATAAAACCGATCCTTCAAGCAGACTGAGAACCATCTCGGCATATCCGGAAAACGGGGGAGAGCTGTGTGTTTGAGCATTGAGCATACTTCACAAAAAGTGCATGATGAAGATAAAAACTTGTCTGTCAAATGAACGACTCCCCATCACTGGATATACAAATTATTTGGGGTAAAACGTGATACTGAATAAAACAGGGATTAATTCAAACAGGATTTAATTTAAGCAAATGAAGGCACTTTCGATATGGGTGTAGCATACGGTGAACTGATCAAAACAGATGTTGAAACATGCCAGGATATGGTCATTCCACAAAAATAAAACGTATGAAACCCCAAAACAAGTCACACATTTTAAATTTCACATGATAAAACTGTATGTTGGCAGACTGATTTTATGTTTTCATTCAAGTCATAATCACAGCACTAATTCGTATAATTAAAATCATATCCGAGATTACCTATATGGTCATTTCTAAATTACGATAATAACATTTGCGGCTGACTACTTACGACAAGGGCCAGTATACGTTTCCTTAAATTAAAATGAAATTCCTACATTTTACCGGACAGACCTCCTGCTGTCCGCATTGCTGGCCAATTACCATGTTTAATTCAACTATAAAACCGACATCGTATTCCACACAAATACACAGTCGCTGCTAATACTGGGCGCTCCGACTAGTCAGTTTCCCTGGTTACATGTTAGCCGTGAAGTGGCAGCTAACTAACTAGCCGGCTAGCGATCGCCGGCGATGGACCGCCGGGGTTTTAATTTAGCAAGTCAGTCGGAAGAGAAAGCAGCGAAACAAGCGATGGGTTTTACCCGACGAACATACAGCCGACGGCTGGATTACTTACCTATACACAGAATGAAAATTTAGTCCTGTTCTGACCGCTGAAGCTCTTTTTTCCCCCAGTTAGTAGGTCCACTTTCGTTATTCCCGATACATGCTGCTCGCTCGCCGGGTGTCACACACAACCTTGGGCCGGGTAGCTAAAACTCCCTCTTATTCGACATGCTACGCGACTCTCTTTTAAAATATACTTATAACAAACTGGAAACAATTACGGATGTTTATAGACCGGCCACCGACTAGCTACGAGTAACTAAACAAGCCCCTTCCTCCAGCCCATTGAGATATAATACTTCGGATGTTTGGCGAGTTTCCGTTTTTTCTGTTTTTTTAAGGGCGGAGCTGCAGCAAAGACAGACGCGTAAACAAACCGTAACTTTACGCTGGTAGCGTACGCCCGCTCACGCAAGCGTGAAAGGCTTAGAAAGGACGGCCGTAAACATACACACGAATAAAGTGGGGTTCTTGGCTTACACGGACTATAACGAATAATAAACCATAGCTATTAACGATTTACAGTTTTAAACAGTATAACATTGATTTGTGCTACCATTAGAGGAGATTCAGTTATTAACATTATAGTATAGAAGCTACACTGATGTCTGCTACAAATTAAACTTAAAAACACGTTGCCTATTATTACCCTTATTTTAACATTACATACACAGGACAGTGAAAAAGCTCAGTGGGCAGCACTGGAACCTCACAGCTCTGCTGAGTTCCTACTTGTGGCTCGGTGTCTGTGGACTCTGGTTTCCTCTCACAGCGCAACGATATGTGGCGCATGTGAATTTATGTCTCCAAGTCACCCATAGTGTGTGCTGTCAATGTGTGCCCTAGCACGGGCTAGTTGGTACACACTCGGACTGACTCCAGGCTCATAGTGACTCTGCCTGAGGTGCCCAGATATAGGTTAATCTTATAGGGAGAAGGCAGCATTGCCTCATTTAGACATTTCAATCACAAATTTTACTGCTTATTTTAACCCTTAAACTAACAGTCTCGATATGCTAGTATTTTCTTTATTGTGCAATCTGTGCCTAACAGGTAACTGATTGCACAATTAGTGTCTGTGGCTAATTTTTTTACATCGCAAAAATTGGTCACAAACATTAATATTGTCATTTCTGATAAGGAAATTAGAATAATTTGGTGGGCAGTTTAATGAGGACCAGCAGAAGAGTTATTCAGCATTTTGCAGCACTTAGACTTGATTTTACGAAGGTGTGCTGATGTTAAGGTAGGCTACGTAAGGCAGTTCATCAAAACCTGTAACCTGTTTTGGGTAAAAATCCTCAGGACTCATTCTGCCATTTGTATGGAGTACATGCAAAACACACATAATAGAAACAAAATGTAGTACAGCAAATGAATATACATGTGATTTAAGTATCATTAAAGTAAAAATGTTTATTAAAATATGCAGACCACAGGAAACCCATCCACTGGGAAACAATTGCATGCATTCATAGGTTTCACAATGACAACAGAACACCCCTTGGCAACAGTAACACATGCCTTCTGTTTTCAGAGAGTGGTCTAACAGTGGGAAAATAGGGAGATTTACAGAAGTATTTGAATACCCATAGCTACACTCTGCCACCACCCAGAGCACAAGTGACTGATTCCATTACAGCGACATCTAGTGGCTATTTATAGGTATAACAAGTTGCACCTGAAAGATTCGGGCATTAGCAGACAAGTTTTCACAGAAAGTAACTACTGGGATTATTAGGATGTCAAACATCTACCACAAAATCCAGATATCAAAAAAAAAAAAAAAGTTTTAGCATAACTAGGTGACACTCATTTAAACTGTCCTTGTACATTTAATGCATCTCACTTCGTGGGGTGTATAATCCAGTATCAGTTCTCTTCCCAAATGCAGCACAGAAGCAGCTACAACTTCAGGAAAGACATGTAACTAGAGCTGCACTCTGAGCAAACAGGAGTGTTGACAGTGTTAATCTAACTTCCTTAGCGGAAGTGAAAGCCTCCTCATTTGATGTTTACTGTCAATGAGGCCAACAGCCAAAAGAGCCATGTACAAATTCTGTGAGCCATGTTCTCACTGCTGACACATTAAGCTCCCAAATCTACAGGCCACCCACAGGAAGCAGTGCAGGGACAAAGCATTGAAAATGAGATGCTACCCATCCCAACACTAGCCTCTTCTCACTGCTGTGGCCAGGAAGACACTACTGCAGCCTGAAGGCCAAAACAGACTTCTTCCTCAGGCCATTCAAATTCTGAAAGAGGGTTCTCATTCCTAATTAGTCACTTACACAGTGGTACACTGCATGTGACAACTTGAAACTACGCCATCTAGAATGAAACATACCATCTCCAATAGGCATGAGCTGTGCTTCCTATTAAAATTTATACCTTAGTTGTACTGTGACTCAGACCAATACGTAACTGAAATGAAATCTTTATTAATGTGACTACAGGTTCATACAAGTTACTTCAATGACTGCAGCTGATCCTCATGTAATAACCCTTATTTGTGCCTGTACTTAGCAGAAGGAAGCAACAAGAGTTACAGAACACTTCAGCATCACGATTAAGGGAAGACATTCGACAGGACAAGCACAACCAACAACTGAACCAAAACCAAATTAGGATGCAGTCAAGGCATTCTGAAGAATGAGATGAGATCCTTCTTGAAGTAGAAAAAAGCTTCTGCAGTCCTGAGGCTCCAGGAAAAAAATAAATAAAAATCTGATCCCATGGTGGAATATTTCCCACTTCTGAATTGGGAGATCTAGCTGGTAAGGGAGCCAGATCCAAGATCTTAAGGTGACAATGGAAGCCCCAAAGCAGATTTCTGCCAGCTCCAACTCCAACTCACTGTTAGCTAGAGACTTGAGGGCATTCATAGATGAACAATATGTTCAAGGACCTGGAATGAGCCTGGCTGACAGGACAGGAGAATGATTACTGTACACTGCTGCTGATCAAATAGCATTAAGTACAGATGCATCCATCATTGTAAGATTATGCAAGAGCAGCTCAATGCTATCATAAAATAAAAGGAGAGGTTCTTATTAAATCACACCGGGGCTGAATATACAAGTAAAGCTGTTTTACTGAATCTAAGAAATCCTGAAGTTACCGAACACTTAAGTTTATGTATTCCTCAAGTCTAGCACCATTCAAGTAGTGCTGGATTGAAGTTATTGGTACAGTGTCCTCAAAAGTTTGCCAGTTACACAAACTTATACCAGGATTCCAGCTACCACTCAGGTTCCCTTTTCATACAACAGGGTACATTTAACATCTAGAAAGGCCATTGAGTGAATCAAGACCATTATATATCATACCAAGACATTACCATATATACTGCAAAATTTCACTTCAGGGTGAAAGAGCAGAAAAAAAGGCAAGCAATATACCTGTGTGCAGTATTATACATGAGCATCAAACAGCTGAATACATGCTCACACCTGCTACTGCCAGAATGGGCCTCTGGGAGACCCCTCCGATATAATCTAGGTCACATAGGGTAGAGCTCCAGCACATGGCTAGTTTGCCTGAACAGCAGCTTCTACCCGTGACCGACATGATGACACAAACACTGCACTTACCACTAAAGACCGATGACCAGGATTCAAGAATTACGCCACGTTAGGAAACCTTATAGGACGGGTCAGGCATTTTCTCCGCAATAAGCAGAGTCCGTTGACCGCAGACGCCTGTAAAAGCAAAATTTCCACAATGGAAGACATGTTAAGATACAGATCTTGAACTTTGAGAGACCGAGCAGTTAAAAGCGATTCGTTTAAATCTGTGACGGGTATATTATTTCTCAAAACACAGAGGGGCTCTCACCGGTCAAATAGCTTAACAGTACACGCGGCATACGATGCCATTTCGTAGGAATAGTACCTCTCAGTGTAGCCATTGCTTTAAAAGCGCAACAATATATTCAATATCTGACCGGTCTGTCCATTTGATCCTAACGAAAAAGAATTTGCTTCTAAGGCAGCAACTCATCCATCCATCCATCCATCCAAGGTTCTGGCTAAAACTAAGGACACTATAAACGAATATTCAGCACAAACCAGACTGAAATTAAGATTTCCTCACCTGCAAATACCCGAATGTATCGCATCTTTGACAGAAGAGCTAAACAAACTTTTCCATCAAAACCAATATATTCGTTTTTCGGAATATCGCTGTAACAACACCCAGCCAACCCCAAGAGTTCCTATAACTTTCAACCAAACACAATAACCTTTCACTTGCACCACGTCGCCATTTTAGTTAAAAGGTCAACCAATGAACAGAAAATACGTCATGATCACGTGTGGTAGAGCACGCCTGATTGGCTGGGTATGGTTAATTTAAGTAGGCCTCAAAAAAAGCCCCTTTTAAATTTTATTATACTTTAGATCAGTACTCATCAACCTTTTTGAAACTGAGAGCTACTTCACGGGTACTGAGCCATACGAAGGGCTACAAGTTTGATACACTCTTCTTAAATAACAAATTTGCTCAGTTTACCTTTAGTTATATATTATTATCAATGATTAATGATACTCAGCTATGTGAAGACACTGATCACGTGTATGATTTTATCATATCAACAGGATAAAATTAAATTTTAGACGCTGCTCACTGGTGAGTTGTACTATTTTTAGAATAGGTCGACTCGTGTGGTCCTTGGGGGTATCCTGGTGCCCGAGGGCACCATGTTGGTGACCCCTGCTTTAGATACTCAGACTGTTTATTCGCCGAGTACAAAAAGTAAAACGATGTTTGAAGGTGGTGGCATGACGTATCAATTAAAAATACAACTATATATATAACAACAAATAATAAAACATGCTGAGGCTGATTGGAGTTGCCAAATTGCCCGTAGGTATGCATGTGTGTGTGACTGGTGTGTGAGTGTGC
>JAAGVU020000092.1:10167034-10188654 GCA_011763525.2 Mormyrus iriodes | reverse complement strand
AGGCATAACGGGTTAGGAAAACACACTTTGTACCCAGGAACAAAATAAAAATAAAAATTTGTTACATAGTGTTATTTTCCTTGCTCAGTCCCTCATCCTTGATGAGCACAGGTCTTCAGGCAAAGCGAGATGACAGCCACTGATTTGCTCCACACGTCGCACAATTTGCTGCAGTCTCGGCTTCGAGTGCAACGTTACAGAGCCAAACCAGACAGAGATGGGGGGTGTAATACTTGATTTTATTTTGCCTGTGTATAACTTAACCATTAATCTTAAATTTCTGCAGCTAACACAAGAAGTACAGGCAAAGTTGTGCCTTCTTAGTTATGCGCGCAATGTTAGTGTCCCATTTGAGGTCTTGTTGGATAGTGGTGCCGAGTAATCTGAAGGTCTCACCACTATAGTGTCTTGTATTACCAGAGGAGATGGTGGTGGTGGTGGAGTTCCGGAAGTCAATGATAATTTCTGCAGTTTTTTCTGTGTGCAACTCCCAAGTTGTTGACACCACAGTATGGCACCAGTTGGCTTGCTTGCTTTTGGTAGCTGGGCTCCCTGCCGTTTTTGATGAGTCCAGTCAGGGTGGAGTTGTCTGAAAACTTAAGGAGCTTTAGAAAGTTACATTGTGAAGTACAGTTATTAAGATGGGATCTGAAATATGGTTGCCCATCTTCACGACCCGATTCCTGCTAGTCAGGAAGTGCTGGATCCAGTAGCAGAGAGATGGTTGGACATTGAGAATCATGAGGTTCTCCAACAATAAATCAGGGTTGAAAGTATTAAAAGCAGAGCTGAAATATACAGTGTCGAAGGGGGTATGATGTAGGGTCAGGTTGATGGTGTTGTCAACAGATCTATTTGTTCTGTAAGCAAACTGTAGAGGGCCCCGGAGAGCTTCGATTGTGGTTTTGAGTGATGATTGAATCATTTTCTTAAAATATTACCTACAGAGGTCAGGGCTACCGGTCTGTAGTCATTCAGACAGGATTTTTATGTTTTCTAGGGTTTGGAATGATTGTTGAAGATTTGAAGCAGGCATTGTGGGAGGGGGAGACAGACAAGGGGCCTGTATCATGAAGCAGGATTTCTTGCTTTGCCAGATAACTTGTCGGATTTAAAGTAGTCTGGGCTAGATGTAAGTGAATGGAGATAATGTCCATGTAAACTGGGGTACCTTGAATCTGACAAGTTATCTGGCTAAGCAAGAATTCCTGCTTTGTGATTCAGGTCCAAGGTTTCGCAGGATGACTGGGAGGAGGCGAGCGTCAGTATAATACGAATATAAGGTCATGATTTAATACTTGCATTCAATATTTAACCCAGTGTTCTGTGTATAATGTACAAATGAAATGAAATGTAAAATCTCAGAACAGCACCTTAACCATAATAGCTAACAAAACAAATCACATATTTAAAATATCCATTAGATGGCACTAGAGACTTTGTTATAGGAAGGACTGATTTTATTCCTTGAACTGTTTGCACTTCCACGTGACTGATATCCCCTTTGCCATGAGAATAGAAATAATATTTTCGATTAACTCTTCTCTTTTGGAAAAACAGGAGGTCATTGTTTTTATTTAACTCTTCATTTGGGAAAAAAAAAGTTTTGCCCTTTTGATCTAATCTTAGGACTTTGATCTCCTGTTGATCCATGGCAGCAAAACATTACAAAAGGATTACATGTGTTATGTATGTTACATTTTAATGATCCCTGAAATATCAGTTACAGAAGTCGTTTCTAATGGCACTCAATGTAATCATCAATGGTGTGAGGCTTATTGGAATTACGACCCTTTAGAGCTATTGCATTAAATATATGCAAGTACCGCATATTGAATAACTCACTAGGTCTATATATCTGTGTTGTTTAATACATGTGAAATTATATGCTACTGAAGGTGAAAAACTTTCCAGAATATAATGCATATTTATTCAGTTTGACCCATCGGGGACCTGATTAATTTAATGTGATACTGGATTTTAGTTTGAGTAAAACAAACAAACTACAGAATAAATGTTTAGAAAATCACCAAAGCTAGCAAGTACGATGAAATCAAAATTTTAATTAAAGGACAAGATAATTTGTTATTGATATGATATGATAGAAGGTCCTTCTTATCGCAGGGAATATTAAAGTATCAACATGTGTACTTGAATATTTTAAATGGAGGGTAAGGATATTTCGTTAAGAGATATTATTTTAAAAGTTATTATGTTATAACTTTTACGAAAGTAGAGAAATCTGAGCCAGCATTTTCTGATGTTATGGCGCATAAGATTATAACCATACCTGTATTTTGTTCCTGTTTTCTGTGATGATATATTGCTACTGTACGTGCCAAGGACAAGCAATTGAACGTAGATAGGCTTTGTGAATTTTAAAGTGATAAGCTCGTCTCTGAAGGGCAGCCTAGAGGGTCTGTGGCTTTTTCCACAGTTACACTGCTTTCCATTCTTTGGAAGTTTGACATTTTTAAAATAAAAAAACTAAAGCCCAGTATTCTCTACCCATTAATTACCGGACAAACAATTCCCTGCGTAGAAAATTCTAAGCGGTCCGAGAGCCAACTTTTCGCTAGATGATATTTCTGCCACCACCCCCCTTGCTTTTCAGAAAAAAAAATTAGAATAAGCACGTTATCAGGAACACATTTTGGTCTAAATGGCTATTCCTTTTGTTGTAATGCCGCATTGTACAATATGAGGAAATGAGAACAGCAGAACTGAAAGGATCCACATTCTTGCACTTTTTCCCCAAAGTAAAAGAACGCGATAATTTCAGTGCGGCAAACCAGAATAATAACAGAGTTGTCACAACTGGACCTTCCGAAGGACAAAAGAACTTTCTCCTCACTGCAAAATAGAGGATCCCTGAAAAATCTATTGTAACAATATGTAAACTCAACGTAGGTAAATCCACACACAACCCGGGGGATTGTCATACCACAGAAAAACAGTAAACACGACGCACATTGTAACAAGCAACCCGAAACAGTCAAGCAGGCGTTGGCCAACTGCCAATCAGTGCTTTCCTTTATAATTTAATTATTTGTTATTTATCTGCATAATCCAGTAATCCGTCATCTATCGCGTGGAGTCGCCGCGCGCACAAAAATTACCCCAAAATACGTCATACACCAAGGACGCACTGACATTTCACAAATATATAGCTCCGTGCATGCTGTAGTTTTCCAAAAGATGGGAGCAGGATGTCTGTGAATAATTCATGCACACGAGCCCACAGTTTCACCTGTCAAACTGTAACAGATACGTCATTTCAGTCTCCCTCCATGAGTTGGAATGTAAGCCTCCAAGAACTGTTGAAGTACAATGAAGTATTTATACACTAAGAATTAAAGCAATCTATTCATGCAGGGAAAGATCCGTCAGTGTTGTACATGGAAACTTCAAGCCCACTAACTACATTTTTAACGTCAGTCACTCAAGATTTGTTTTTTCCTGTTTGTCCAGGATAATGGATGAGGTCAATTATATTATGAATCAAGGGCAGCAGGCATGAAATAAGAGTGACAGATCATAATATCTGCCAACATAACCAAATCTGAACTCAAAGGCAATAAGCAGACAAATGAGTGACAAAACAGTAATATTTTACTGACTGTATTTCATTGGCAAATTAACAGACCGTTTAATGTTTTACTTCATATTCAAGATTAGTAAGGAGTTTATGTGTTTATACAGAATTTGCATATCAGAGATATAAAATAGCCTTGTTTTTGGAGAAACCTCTCAGATATCTCCCTGCATCTTTGACTTGAACTTGTTTTGAAAGAAAGCTAATTATTTCAGATATTAGCCCAATCTCCCTCCTCCTACAAACACTTCATCATGATCATCATCATTCTCACACCACTTCTCCTGGTGGGGGCTGTGGTGGCAGCATGCGGAGCAGGTCAGGCTAAGAACATAGATTCTAGCTTGTTATTGGGGAGGCCAGATGGGATATATAACATTAGTGTGTTCCATTTGAACTGGTAAATTGGAATTTCTGAGTTCCTAATGAGAAGTTTCAACTGGAACACCCCCTGAGGTCGGAGCTCTGTTTTGGAAAGTCAGAGGAACCTCTACAAATCCAACCTCAGAATTAAGGATGGCAATAGAAGTGAAAGCTGTATATATGTACTGTTTATTAGCACTTATGTCTTATTTGTGTCTCATTAAATGGGTCGTACACAGAATATTGTCCAACCTTTATCTCTGGACATGTTGCCACGGTGTTTGCATGCACAAAAACCATGCAATGCATTGTTATCAACTGGTAATGCTAACAATGTTTAACAAAAAACCTGGTATTGCTAAATGGCTTCCTGACTTGTTGTACTGAAACACGGTTAACACGGGTGTGACGTCATTCCCAGCTCCGACTTCCGACCTCCAAAGTAAATGTAACACAACATAATTCCCCCAACTAGTCCTGGGTCTGCACTGGGTCCTCCACTCAGTGGGACTTGTGTGGAACAGTTCTCTTGGGAGTCCAGCAGATGGCATTCTTATAATATGTTTGAAGTACCCAGGCTGACTCTTGATCCACTGGAGGAGTGGCTCAATTTTGAGGTCCCAGGCAATCAGGCACTCGCTAGCAAACATCTTCTCTACTGCTAGATCCAGAGATTGGCCCTGATATACTAGGAAGGTTACCCTGACTTGTCTTGCTACCTTTTATTTTGGGTTGCTGGTTCATACTTTGCCTGGCCTCTCTCCAAAGACCTTTTCCTGACGGGATGCCCAACCAGCAGGTTAAGCTCCCTGTGGACCATTGAGGCATGCAAACTCCTTCACCGCATTAAGGTCACAAATCTTGGAGGAACACGTTGGCACCTACTTTGTGTAATAGGAGAAGCTGCTGTCCACTGCATGCTCAGGGGCTCGGGGACGGGCTCTAATTAGAATCTGAGCACTTCCATCATCCCTGTGATCTGCCTGCCACTGGAGAGTTTGTCTCTGATACAGTTGATGACATAGTGATAAATTGATGTAGTGCTCTGCTTGGGAGAAGAATGTAATGTAAGAGCTAACACGCCTTTTTAAATACCCACCCCCAGTACACCTCTGTTTCTTCTGCTGCTTGGGAAATATACCATAGGAATTCTCAGAATTGACATGACTCCTGTTTGGCTTTGAGAATGTAGAGCCTTGACAACCATCTTCAAACAAATTTATAGATAACCTCATTTTTTCTGGCTCAGTTTTGAACTTACAAAATTGAAAATGTATGAAGACAAATGTTCTTTTGCATGTCTTGACCATGAAGTTGTGGAGACCGGAATTCCCTGCGAAGAATTACTAACAAATGTGTCCAACTCACATTGTCCAAAGCCCAGCTGCTAGGTGGGAGGGGCAGTTCCGAAGAGGAGAGCACGCACACACACGTACACTCAGAATAAAATCTTAGGTCCCCTGATGGATCAAAGTGTTTGCTTTACTTTTTAAAGTATCACAACCAACTGAAATGTACAAACTGGGATTAGCAATAAAGAGTACAGGTTTGCGGTTCACTTCTGCTTGTTAAGCAACAATCTGTAACACAACAAATCAGTGTTCTGTATTTAATGAAAGCTGTGTATATGAAAGCCACTTCAAAGTGTAGGACAGGGTTCCTTGGGAGGACATGTCCCTTCATACACAGAAGTGAGCATCTGTATAGAGAGACTGACTTTGTGAATGTCATTGTGGGGAACGTCTTGTGCAGATGTGCCCATGTGGCTCGTGGGAGGGGAGAGACCAGTGGTGATGTATGACTCATCAAAGCTGGGGGGCACAGTGTTGCTAGAGGTCATTGCTGTGTCTTTTTTTTTTCTACTGCTATGAGCAAAAGTTGAGGACAAACGGTTAATTATATCTGAACTTCCTTTATCCCACCAGGGAACAGACTGTGTGATGTTCTTGATTAAACGGGATAGCAGCTGGACAGCAGTCCACCTTGTTAAAGAGGAGGGCTGGAGTTATTGCACGGTTTCCTCTGGTTGGACAGCAGTCCACCACCTTCTTAAAGGGGAGGGTTGGTGTTGCACGATTTCCTTTGGTTGAACGGCAGTCCACCATCTTAAAGGGGAGGGCTGATGCTGTTGCACAGGTTTCACACTACAACGGTCCACCTACCTACTGCACAATAGCAAGTGCTTCTGAAATATATCTATCCTCCTGAATCCTAATGCACCTGCTGAATTTGCAAATTGGGTCGGTCTGGGGGGAAGGAACCCATCTTGCCTACCCCATGTGCATGTATCTGACGCACATGATTATGCGGTGTGTTTCCAGGTCAGTTGTGAGATGATTGTTGGATAATGCTTTATATCAATGATAGGCAACCGGTCGATTGTGATCGCAAAATATACCATCACGATTGATATCTTCTTTGCAAAAGTAGCTCTCATTGTAAAAAAGGTTGACCCCCCTGACCTATAGGGTAACAACAAAATGCTTATACAAAGGTGCAAAGTGGCAGCACAGAACACGGTTATAACTTCACAACACCATCGATTCACTGAGCCTTGACGGTGAACAATTACATTCAATCGACTAACCAAAACAAACTGCTAAATTCATCCATAAGAGGTGTTAGCCAGCCAGGTGAAACACTGAAAATGCAAGTAGTACACTATATGGACAAAAGGACACCTGGCCATTATACCCACTGGAACTTTTATGACATCCTATTGTAAATTCATGGTCATCCATATGGAGTTGGTCCCTATAACAGCTGCCACTGTTCTGGGAAAGCTTTCCACAAGATTTTGGAGTCTGTCTGTGGGAATTTTTGCCCATTCATACAGAAGAGCATTTGTGAGGTCAGGCACTGATGTTGGATGTGAAGACCTGGCTCACAATCTCTCTTCAAGCTCATCCCAAAGGTGTTTGATGGGGTTGAGATCAGGGCTCTGTGTGGGCCAGTCAAGTTCTTCCACACCAAACCCACCCAACCATGTCTTTATGGACCTTGCTTTGTGCACTGGGGCAAAGTCATATTTTAACAGAAAAGGGCCTTTCCAAATCTGTTCCCACAAAGTTGGAAGCATAGAATTGTCCAAAATATATTGGTATGCGGAAGCATTAAGAGTTCCCTTCATTAGAACCTAGGGGCTAAAGCCATCCTCTGAAAAACAACCCCATACCATTATCCCTCCTCCACCAAACTTTACAGTTGCCACAAAGCAGCCGGGCAGGTAATGTTCTCCTGGCATTTGCTAAACCCAGACTCATTCATCAGACTGCCAGACAGAGAAGCATGATTCATCACTCTACAGAACACGTTTCTACTGCTCCAGTGGTGGCGTGCTTTACACCACTCCATCCGACACTTGGCAATGCACTTGGTGATATGAGGCTTGCATATAGCTGCTCAATCATGGAGTTCCCAGTGCACAGTTTTTGTGTTGTGGTTAATGCCAGAGTTTTGAACTCTGCAGTTATCGAGTCAACAGAGCATTGGCGACTTTTATGCATCAACATTCAGTGACCCCACTCTGTTACTTTACGTGGTCTGCCACTTCGTGGCTGAGTTTCTGTTGTTCCTAAATGCTTCCACTTTGAAATAATACCACTTAAAATTAACCATGGGATATCTAGCAGGGAACAAATTTCACAAACCGGCTTATTGTAAAGATGGTATCCTATGACAGTATCATGCTTGAATTCACTGGGCTCTTCAGAACAACCCATTCTTTCACATATGTTTGTAAACCTGACTGCATGCCTAGGTGATTGGTTTATACACCTGTGGCAATTGGTCTGAATGAACCAGCAGAATTCAATGATTAAGAGGTGAGTCTCAATACTTTTGTCCCAATAATGTATGTTTATTCGCACAGAAATTAACCAAATAGAATTTGGAACCAATTTTTAATAAATGCTGACAGACTACCAGGCACATTGTATGAGTAAAAAAAATTAATAATTTCATAATTATTTTGCATCATCTAATTCATTTTTGTTTAACATGTTTAAGTATATGTTCTTCTCTAGATATTTTGAGGGGGGTGGTGCCGCTATTCTTAACATTGATTGTGGAGGCTGCATGTATTCACTTCATTTCACCATGTGACTTGTTAGGGGATCCATGAAAAGCATCCATAGAATCTTGTCTGATTTGCATAAAAATGCATCCATATCTAAATATACATCGACCTATAAAAGCATTTGATTTCACTGACGTATTTTAATTGCCATCGTTGATAGTGGTATTGACTTTTTAATATAAATTAAAGTCAGTGTTGAGCATGGTGGTGCTATGACTGATCTTGCAGCCATGCGGCACAGACTCTCTGTGTATGGAGTTTGCATGTTCTGCCTGTATTTGCATATGTTTCCTCCTAAATTCCAAATATATTTAAGTGAACTGGCATATCTAAATGTTCCTGTTCTTCCTGGCATAGACTTCAGGCTCCCCGAAAGCCTAGTCTGGGTAAGTGGTTATAGATGATGGATGGATAAAATTAGTGTGCCTAATTTTGTCTCTTTTGCCTCTTAAACATTCTCAGCCTTCACATTTTGAAGTGCCTGCCAGTTTAAATAGGAAAGACTGATCCCTCTGTGACGTCGGTGGGTCTTATTTTAGCATTCAGTAAACCCATTAAAGGAAAGCACTTGCTTCTTTTTTCGATCAGCCGAGTTGGTCTTAGGGATCTAGCTCTGTGATCATCCAAAGGAGAATTATGATGAATGTGAAACTGCATGTCATCAACTGGCATTAATTTTCAGGGGAGCTGGAGCCAATCCTAGGCAACAGAAAAACACTCTGGACCGGATGTCAGCCAATCACAGGGCACACATACAATGAATATTATAGAGACACCAATTAACCCAAATGAACGGCTTTAGACTGCAGGAGAAAAACAACATTAACATGGGGAGGGCACTCACACAGACACACAAACACACATAAATACGCACATTTATATTCATATCTTTGTGGGGACCGTCCATTCATTTCTATGGGAAAATTCCCAATCCCAACAATGGCAACCCTAACCCCTACCCAGCCCTATCTTCAACCATAAGTAACCAAACAAAATACAAGACTTTTGGCATTTTTAGTTTTTTGATTGCAGTTTGATTGCAAACTAATTAATTATTTAAATTCAAAATAACAGGTTTTATCACATTGTGGGGACATTTGATCCCCACAAGATCATATATACATGACCCACACACACACACACACACACACACACACACACACATAGCAGGAATCTAACTACTCAACCAGCTCTGGAGGTGTGAGGCTACCTTCTGATCCACCATTCCCCCAATAAAAATATTTTTAAATAATTTGGTAGAATTAAGAAAAAAGCCATTTGTACATTAAGCTCTTAAATCACCTTATTCAGGAAAATAAATTTAGTTCAATATTGTCTGACATTAGTAATAATTATTGATTTAACCATTTTATTGTAAGGAATGAATAGGTCTGCTATGTTTTGCTTTCTGGTATCGAGATGAGTGATTGAGTGGCTATTTTTGCAGTTTGTGCTATTTCATATTGAATGTATTGGTTTTTTTCAGTGTCAGCATGACCCCCCCCCCCACAGAAACACCCCTTGACTTTGCTTTTTGGAATAGGATCACGATAACAAGGATAATAACTGGAGAAGTGGATTTTTAAAGTGGATGGTAGAGTGATGCTTTTGCTGGGATTTCACCTGAAAATCATTGTACTGCTGGTTCTGTAATCACTGTGCAACTCTCTATCCATTTTAATATGTTAGGAAAAAATTTTTTTAAGATGTGAGTAGGACATTTACATTTGCTATTTTGCATGCTTATGTATTAGTCTCTAAAATTCCCCAGGAACTGCTTTGCAAAAAATCTTACAGATTTTCTTAAAGATTTTCTGATTATGTTTTCAGTTTCTTAGAATAAATTCATTCACTACACACACCTGCGTCAGGGAAATGTTTACTGCATTAGTTTTCAGAAAGTTTATTAAGGCAAGACTTAAAAAACATATCTCTTTTTTGTTTTTGGTTAAATCTGGCATTGGTAAAATCACACTGGCCTGTTGGAAATTGAAAGCTGAAACTGAAAGCTTGTTGGCCTCTCCTCTCCTGAACTGGTCATGCAGCACCATTTACTATGAGTGTGTTTGTGGGTCTCCATCTGAGAAGCTAGGCCTGCTGAACTGCGCTCCCCTCGATGAGTTAGTAGGCCTTTAGTCTAAAGTTTTAATAAGATGCTACGTTTCTGCTCAAATACTTATTTAAACACTGACGTCTCAGTGACATGGAGTTTATAGAGGGTCTATTGAGATCTGTGATGACCTGAAATGGAGCTTTTGAAAGTATAAAAGGGGTCAGTGTTAAATAAACTCTGAAATGCGCCATTTCACACTCCAATGTAGATAATGCTGTGAATATAAAACCCAGTGTATGATTGTATACATTCCCAACAGTCACTTCCAGTTTGTTTCCATTGTTTATTTTGACACAGGATTCGTGGACTTTTACTGAGACCATGTAGAAAGCATCAATACGACCTGAATGGCAAGGTCAGGTTCCTTTTAGTTTCCTCACCTGAATGGTAGCTGGAGATCATGTGATGAATTCCAATGCAACATCTGTGTGTGTGTGTGCATGTGTGTGTGTGTGTGTGTGTGTGTGTGTGTGTGTGTGTGTGTATGTGTGTGTTAAATATAAAAGAAGGAAGCAAAGGAAGGATAAGATAGAGACAAAAGAAATAGGCCCCCTGTCGGGCTTCGGGCTAATCAGAAATATGCATGCTGGGGCCAGAGCTGTGTGACGTCTTGGTTCAAGGAAGGTAAACCCTACATCCTTCCTCCTCCTCCTCCTTGTTTTTGCATCTCTCTCCTCTCTCGCTTTCTCCCAGCCCCACACAAGCTCCTTCCTACTTCCAGCAATATATGCTTACCTGACTTTTTGCTCTCCTGTAAAAAAAATGCCAAGGAATACATAAAGAGTTGTCATGGAAGACTTTGGACTTCGAAGACCTTGACTGTTTGTGACATTCTTCCTCGAGGACATGGTTCCTTGAGAAGGTGGGTTGTTCAGGTGGTTCCTGTTCGCCATACTAGTACAGCGGCCGTCTGTAAAGACTGATCTTCAATGATCCGTGCTCCCTCGTGTTCAGGGCATGTACCCCCTGGCATGGCTCTATCTTTGTGCTTGGCAGTGAGGCTGTGGAACGGACCTGAAGGAGAACATATTCAGATACCATAGATATAGTTGTGCTGCAGGGCTGTTAACCTGCCTTCTCTGTGGCTCATTTCCCCTCACAGCAGTGTGAGAAGCTAGAGGGCTGAAACAAAGACGTTTCCTGGCCGGACACCGCTAAGAAACGTAAAAAAACACAGCTCCTAGCAGTGCAATGCACAGCAATCTTGAAGGACAAAATGCTTCCATCAATGTATTGTTCCCTTTGTGGTTGGAATTTCAATTTAAATTGTGTTATATAAGATTTTGGCAAACTGATACCTCTGACTTGCGTCGAGTGCTTTTGTTAGTAATTGGGTTTATTTTGTGAGTATGTTCCCTAGGAGGGAGTAGTGCCCTCTCCACTTCTGCTGTGTGTTTTAAAAGTCTGAATTAGCAACTGAATTAGCAGTTATTGAATATAACCAGGCTGATATTTTACAGCTTATCAGTATTATAGTGTAAAGATAATACACAAGGTAGTTGTTCTAGTGTTCTAGTCTATGTAATACAGACTTGAAGGAAGGGAGGTATAAACACAAAACTGCATTAATCATTGCTTGCTTTTGTTTATTATATATTTTTCTGGTGAATGTTTCTAAATATTTAGAAATTTTGAAATCTTTTGTTATGTGTTATGTGCTACAATTTTTTTAATTTCATCACAATGCATTTTGTGAATGGTGTTCATATGAAAAGGTTTTCCAAGAACCTGAGACTCAGTACTTTGGAGAACAATGTCACAGTCAACAAAGAAGACTTCTTAAAATTCATAAACATCGAAATCTGTGTGAATTAATATTAAATAACCGTTGTTATTAAAATGTCACAGAAACATCTAGAAATGTTTAAAATATTTTTTTAAAACATTTGTGATAGTTTTAAAATTATCCTGCTTTGAAATCCACACGACCAGACTGAAGTTCTCTTGTGTTCTTGGTGTCGTCTGCATTTTGGTGGGAAGGGGGTGGAAGGGTGCCACCTTAGCGGCACATTTACACGCAGAAATAGGAGCGACCCCACCTCACTCAATCATTTATAGACATTGTGAAATTGGTTGTTGCTGAAGAGCTTAGGGGAGCCAGGGCCGCATCGCATCCTGCTCAGACAGGGAGATTCATCAGGGCTTCAAACCCTTCCAGCGACTGTTTATTTTTATTATATTCTTCTCCTGAGCAGAAGATGCAGGAGGCTGGCTTTCGACCTCAGGTACCCAGAGCATTTATAAAGCAGGTCCCCTAGTTGAACAGCCCTTTCATTGCACTGGGCACCCCGGGTGCTCACTGCCGCTGAGCAGACCTGGGCTCTCTGTAAGGAAGGACAAAAGCATCGGCGATCACTGGGACCTTTTTCATCCAATCTCTCCTTGTCTTTCAGCATGTATGGGAAAATTAAAATACCTGATTATGCTGGTGCAAATACTCTCTGCTAGTAATAAGTGAAAAACATCTTACTGTCTGATCTTAAAAATGCTTCGCCATTCATCTGAGAGGCTGTATCTGTTAATTCCGACATTTCGCCAAACCTAGTAACACGCTAAGACAAAAACTCCATGCAGCTTAATATAAACAAAGCACTGACCAACACTGGGGAGCCAACAATTTATAAATGATATGGAGGCTTCAGTAACCTGCCTTTATGGCCAGATGAAATTCCTACTGTGGTACTCCTGACTAAAGACAGATATATCCCTGTAGTTGCTTGATAATTGTTTGTTGCTTTGCATAAAAAATTCAATGCAGACTGTGATAGTTTTTTTTCTGTTTTATTTTCTGCCCTAAAATATAAATATAAATGAAAATATAAACAGTTTTTACATGTTTAAAAGCAAAATGTTTATTAACATAAAATATTTATTAATATTAAAAAGTACTACTATAATGCTCTGTGCCCTTTTATTTCATATATTATATTGGCATAAAGTAATGTAACTTAAATGCTCTGTGAACTGTAAATTGAATAATGCATCCAATAAGCAACCGCAATAACAGCAGTACTTTTTAACTTATTTTGTTCAACACAAAAATATGCCTGTACCAGAGGTGCTTAGTTTCCTGTTCAGCAAGGTTTTATTTGTTTATTTATTTATTCAGCTTATCATTTTTAAATAAAATTCTGACTTGCTGAAGTTTCATTTCATCGTAAATTAAAACGATCCACAAGCTGCGCTATTAAAGTGGTGTGTAGCATAAATTTCCATGGAAACAGGAATGTGATAAACCTATAATGCTCACACAGGAGTGTTTATTGCACCGGTTATTATGTTGGCCTGAAGCACCGTTTGATTCCACTCAGAACAATGAACCATACAGATAAAAACCTATTGAGAGGTGACTTCTCCTGATCTCCAGGCTCATACACCATTAATGGCTTATTACAGCTATAATTTTATTAAATACTAATACGGCAGGTTCATTGCTCTCATCCCCATACCCCAGAACACCCAATTACTGTGTGCTGTATTAATTGCACGTCCTTGTGGTGGGAGGCTGGTAATGCATGCTTCCCTGATGATTACTGTGAAGTAGGGTACAGGGGCACACTCCAACCACTTGATTAACTATCTAATGATGCCCAAAGAAACATTCATCCATACATTCATCTTCCATAACTGCTCATCTAATTCCAGGTCACACCATGCCTGTGCTTTATCACAAATATGATGACAGGTGACAAGGCAGGGGACTCCCTGGCTGAGATGCCAGACCATCACCGAGCACACACTCACACAACATGAGCAATTTAAAGACACTGATTCAGCTGTATTTTTTTTGGACTGCAGGGGAAAACCAGAGTACCCAGAAAAAACACAGTGAGGACTAGCAAAGAACCCCACAACCTTATTGTGAGGATGTATTACTGCCTGCTGAGTCACTGTGCCACTGGGAAAACATACATTTGGAGTATGAACACAATAGAATAGAGACCATTGGCTTCACATTAGAATGTGAGATTATGCATTCTGGTTGTCAGTGTGACCGATTTCTGCGCCACTTTCCGGAACCATCATGTGAATCATCTGCAATAGTAGGCTGAATGACCTAACATGCATTAAAGCACAGCCATCCAGGACTTGTAACCTTTGCTTACCCTCGGTCAGACTCCGCGCAATGTTATCTCACGCTAAAGGCTCGCAAACCCCATCAACATTAATGACAGCATCCTTTTTGCCTACAAAACAGAAATGAAGGGAAGATAAAATGAGTCTTACTCCATGAATGGGAGAACATAGAATTCTGACCTTCCAGTTTTGTATAATAACATAAATAACACAGAATGCAGGTTCAACAGACATATTCAGATAAACCCCCCCCCCGCCCCAACATAATGATATCATTCCTACATCAACTAAAGACTTCCTAGATCATAATGAACCTTCCGGCAGAAAGTCATTAAAATTCATTGAAGGAAATGTTCTCTCTGGGTGCACTTATAATCATATTTCAGAGAGCGGTTTGACACTTGCAATCAAGTGTGATGGCAGCTGATGGATTCACTTAGCGAGGGTAATCAGCTGTCGGCCGCTCTCGCGCGCGGAGGCAGCATCTGTGCGGTGAGGGAGGAGGTCCTGCTGCCCTTCTTTGGCCAACTGACTGGCGTCTCCATGGAGACCTGACGGCTGTGCTGCTGTGTTCTGTCTCGAGCTCCCTTAACAGCCTGGTGTATGCCAACACACTTCAGCCGCCAGCCTGGGTCGAGGGGCCAAATGATATTGTCAAACTCTTCATTGAGTATGAGTCTGTCAGGCACCAGGGATCCTGATTTGCATAGCGTTGTTTCCCTGGAGAAACAAGCTAATGCTACACTCAGTTGGTTTTATTCTAGCAGAATGCTAAGGTCTTTCACCATGTTCTTAGTTCTGGTTGTACACGTACTGTAGAGCTGGAGTAGTAGATAACCTAATAAGAATCTGAGAAGTGTGAGGTAATGGGGGTAGAGGGGCTCAGTGTTAGAGTATGGGGGTAGAGGGGGCTCAGTGTTAGCATATGGGGGTAGAAATGGGCTCAGTGTTAGCATATGGGGGTAGAGGGGGCTCAGGGTTAGAGTATGGGGGTAGGGGGGCTCAGTGTTAGCATATGGGGGTAGAGGGGGCTCAGTGTTGGAGTATGGGGGTAGGGGGGCTTAGTGTTAGTGTTAGCATATGGGGGTAGAAGGGGCTCAGTTGTTTTCTCAATAAGTAGCACCATCGCCGTTCACCTCTGGAGACCAGATTGCCTGTCTCTGCCACGGCTCTGTGTGTCTAGCGTTTACATGTTCTCCCCATGATGTTATGGGGTTTCCTCCAGTTTTCCCCCACAGGTAAAATAAACATGAGATGCTTTCCTACTATCAAAGATGGCAGGAGGTATTTAAGATCTGATACTGCAAGTTCCATGTCTAGATGGCGTTCCTTGGTGGCAAGGTGTTCATGGTATTTGCATTGTTGGAAAGCCTTCTCCATCTTCAGCAGGTATCTCAGGGTCACAAGCATACCACACCTTAACCTGTATACCTCACTTGAGTAGGGCAGCAAAGACTATATTAGCCTTCACTTGCAGCAGGGTTCCAACTGCAGGCTCTCATCAGTCACAGCCATCCTGTACTGGTCTCAGCTGCCATGGCTAGCTCTCCACTGGCTTTCTTCACTTGTTTGGGGTCCAGTCCCGTCCTCTGTAAGAAATAGCACACTGATGTTGCTGGGAAACCATGGCAGGTGACTTCGACGGGGAATAAGGCTGTATGCCATCCTTTGACGAGAGCCTCATCTATGAAATCCAAAAACATGCTATGGTGAATCGGAGTTGCCAAATTGTCCCTAGGTTGCAAATTTATTGATTTTGTAAGAAAAATCATTACATTAGTCCTTTGTTTACAAAAACTATATATCACATTAGAAACAACCAGTAGCTTTAAGTAAAACATTTATTTCAAGTAGTAATAAATTGAAGCCCAAATTATAGTTCTAGTTAAAAAGTTCAGTGACAAGCAGCCTCATTGGGTGCTTTTTAATTAGTAACACCTTTGCATACAACAAACAACACCATATAGTATCCCTTTTGGAGCCAGTGACTACAATTGCAATTAACAACAAAATGGCAAAACAGAACTGAAGAACTGAGTCAGTCAAAAAATTATGATGCTTAATAAAAATAAAATATCTGTGTGGGAGATTTGTGTTAAACATTGCTTGTCAATGAACTTTTGTTATGAAACCAATAAATTTGCAACATTTTAATACAATTAAGCAAGTGTCCCAAGACTTTCTGTGAGCACTATGTGTGTGTGTGTGTTTATGCACACACACACACACACACACACACACACATACATACACGATCTGGACAAAAGTATTGGGACACAGCACTTAATCACTGAATTCAGGTGTTTCATTCAGACCCTTTGCCACATACGTAGAAAATCAATCACCTAGCCATGCAGTCAGGTTTAAAAACATTTGTGAAAGAATGGGTCATTCTGAAGAGTTCAGTGAATTTAAGCCTGGTACTGTCATAGGATGCCACTTTTCCAATAAGTCAATTTGTGAAATTTCATACCTGTTAGATATTCCATGGTCAACTGTAAGTAGTATTATTTCAAAGTGGAAGCATTTAGGAACAACAGAAACTCACCCACAAAGTAGTACACCAGATAAAGTAACAGAGTGTGGTTACCGAGGGCTGAGGCGCATAGTGGGTAAAGTCACCAACGCTCTGTTGATTCGATAACTGCAGAGTTCCAAACTTCCTCTGGCATTAACCTCAGCACAAAAACTGTGCGCTGGGAGCTTCATGGAATGGGCTTCCATGTCAGAGCAGCTGCATGCAAGCTTCACATCACCAAGCACAATGCCAAGTGTCAGATGGAGTGGTGTAAAGCACACCGCCACGGGACACTGCTGCAGTGGAAGCATGTTTTGTGGAATGATGAATCACGCTACTCTGTCTGGCAGTATGATGGACGAGTCTGGGTTTGGTGGATGCCAGGACATCGTTACCTGCCTGACTGCATTGTGCCAACTGTAAAGTTTGATGGAGGAGGGATAATGATATGAGGTTGTTCTCCAGGGGTTGGGCTAGACCCCTTAGCTCTAGTGAAGGGAACTCTTAATGCTTCAGCATACCAAGACATTTTGGACAATCCTATACTTTCAACATTATAGGAGCAGTTTGGGGAAGACCCTTTTCTGTTCCAACATGACTGTGCCCCAGTGCACAAAGCAAAGTCCATAAAGACATGGTTGGGTGAGTTTGTTGTGGAAGAACTTGACTGGCCCACACAGAGACCCGACATCAACCCCATCGATCACCTTTGGGATGAACTAGAATGGAGATTGCGAGCCAAGCCTTCACATCCAATATCAGTGCCTGACCTCACAAATGCTCTTCAATTCAAGCACTTTATTCTCATTGTGTAACACAACGAAATTACTTTTATGGATGAATTGGCGAAAATTCCCACAGACAAACTCCAAAAGCAAGGGGGACACCAACTCCATATTGATGCCTATGGATTTAGAATGGGATGTTGTAAATGTCATAAAAGTTCCAGTAGGTGTAATGGCCAGAGGTCCCAATACTTTTGTCCATATAGTGTATGAATATATTTGACCCTTGCATCTTACTCAGGACATTAATTGTTGCACTATTATTTAACATTATTTTATGTACTGTCTTTTTAAACTTTATTACTATGTGCAATGCTTGCACTAGGAGAGACTACTAACTCATTTCAGAATGAAAGTTGACTTTGAATTTTCTCCTGGCTATCTCCTGGGCTCTGACTTCAGTTCCTCACTGGGCTCTGTATGTGTATGTAGTCTGCATTTTCCCCTGGGTTCTCCTTTGTGCAATCTGGATTCCCCCCAAAGCCTAAAGGCATGTGATCAGGTGTCTTTAAATTGTCCATAGTGTCTATGTGTGTGTTTGTGTGTGTAGTGATGGACTAGTACACCAGGCAGGGTGTCCCATGCTCTGTGTTACCTGCGAAACGCTCCAGTTTCACAGTCACCCTATACTGGATGAGCATTTATGGATAATTGATGGATGTTACAATGTGGTTGGATAAGCATTTAAAATATATTAACCTTCAGGAATATTCAGGCACAGCAATATGGGCGGTCATACTTTTGTGGCTTCATTGCTGAGAGAATATTTTTTGTGTAATCATTTTTTAAATTGTATGCTATTGTTTTCACTGAGCAGAAAACACAATGAGTGTATCAAGAATATAGACCTCTTATCTGGTATATGGAAATCTGATGTCACATTCAACACAAGTAAACAAATTCAGATGCAATTACTCTGCACGTCAGGCATGTTTTATGCTTCTATGGTCTGGAAACTAAATATAGAGGCAAAATTTTTAGCTGACAGATTGTGTAGAGAATTTGATCAAGATGGTGTCTGTCTCTTGTTAGTGTGTGAGCATCTGTTGAGATATCATGTATATCTGGGTTTTTATTTATCAGTTTAGCTTTTTTATGTTATCTGCCAAATTGGGTCAAAGGCAATAATTTACACATAATGCTAAGAAATAGGTTAGCTTTACTTTTAATGGTAAAATAAATATGACAAGACCGTACTGTGTATAACTGCTTATATATAGCTATTTTTCATTTTAGTCTAAGGGTCAACATTTAATAATAAATTAATGAAAGGATAACTAATGTACCATATGACAATTAACTCCAGAAGACATAAATTTAGTTAAGAAAAGGATCCCTATACTTTTTTCAGTGGCACTGGTGCTTGGTGCCAGAACTAAAATTCAAGTGTAACACCATCCATTATTTGTAAATGAACAGTATCTTAATGAAAACATAAATGACATTTTGAAATGTATTCTTATTATTGTTTTGCATTATTATGTTAGTATTTACTTTAACCATAAAACAGTTTTTAATCGTCGCTGGATCTCAGGGGGAAGCACTGTTGTCATACACCTACGGTGATAGGGCTTGAGCACACTCCCAAATCTGTAAGAGGAGTTGCATGTTCTCCCTGTGCTGGAGCTCTCTAGGTACTAAGGTTTCCTTCCAAAGTCCAAAGACATGCAGTTTAATAATTTGGCCTTACTAAACTGGCTGTAGAGTGTGTGTCCTACATTATCACCGTACCCCTGTCCTGTGCCTTATGGTGTCTGTAATTGGCTCCATTCATTACATCACCATAATCCTATAGCAAATAAGCAGTTGGGAGATCGATGGGGATAGTTTGTCACAAATGTTATTAATATAACGGAAACATTAACTAAATGTTTTGCAACTGCAAAATTGCAAGCTTTGTTGCATTGATGATCTGCACCTAATCATTCCGTAAATGTCATGTAAATCTGACATTAATGACATTTAAATGGGGTTGTGACTTTGTCGAGGTGATTTGTACCTCTAAAAATGTAGACACTGGGAAAAAGATGTGCTGTTTTTCAATCAGTGACTTAGAAAGTCATCGGAATTCTACATTGGTATGCTTCTTTAGGGTTGTCTGGAAATGATTATAGGTTCTTGAGTTAAACAGTGTTGGACCCAGGTATGTTTGAATAGAAATGTAATGCAAAGCTTTTAACCTTCGGCAATAATATTTAACCCTTTTAAAGGATTTGCAATGATTATTTGCATTAGAATAAAATAACAGGGCTTTCAGACAGCAGACTCATCTTTCGCATGAAGGTGTTTTTTGAAGGGCCAAGCACTAATGAGTATTGGAAGCATTTAATGACATGACTACAGATGAGCAGAGCCATAATCTTTGAGATGCATACACATAATCTTTTTAAACAATCAATTTAGCTCCGCCTGCCATATTTAAATCTCATAAAGTATTAGCATAAGGCATTGGCACCAAAAGAGATGTGATACTTATCCCTATGTCTACTGATCTGACAGTGATTTGTCTGTCTATAGAACTGGCTTAAAAAAGTCCAACATGTTTCAAATCTGGTAATATCCACATGGTGTTTTGTCTCTATTGACACTACATGCGTTAATATGTATATTAGCTATATAATTTTGGTACAGATTCTGTAGAAAGTTACGCATGATACTGGACAAAAGTCTTAGGCAAAGAAAATGTTTAATGCTGTTTTTCTGGGTAATAAGTGTATATTTTCCCAGATAATATGTTAGGAAGTTAATGATATGTTGGATGGCTAGATGAACACCACTTTGGTTGCCAAACCTCTCCTCAGGGGCACCTCAGCCATCCCATGTATTCGTTATATTTTACCATCAGCTCACTTAATTAATTCACTTTACTACTTAATTAACTCAATGATGTATTGATTAGCCAAACAATGGGGTAGTGGTTGAGTCAAAAAATACATTAGTGTATTAGATGGTTGCTGCAAATACTGCCACTCAAGTGTGATGTTTTTATGAGAGGTTTTGAAATCCTAAGCTGACACACTATGACAGACATCATACTTTTACACCAACATGAAGATAATTTAAACACAATTTTTTTGACTGCCTAGGAATTTTGCACAATACTGCTTCCCGAACTGGAGTACAATTAAAGCGTTATCTTCCTAAAACACATATGAATGGTCACTGTGTTTGGTCACTGTCTTAGCTTAACCCCTGTGTTATTTTTGGGTTGAAGTTACCCCAGTCTGTTTTCAAAATGAGGATAAATTCTATAGAATCTAGAATTTAGAATGGAATAAGTAAAATACACAAGAGTTAATGGGAAAATATATGTCAATATGTACAGGTTGTAAAAAGGTTATTTTTCAGCTGGGTTTATAGTTCTTCGAAAAGGAAAGAAGTTATTAAATTTAGGAGGAGACAAAGGAGAGGTCCATGAAACTAATCACGTATTGGGAGGTTTTATGAAAGACAAAAATTGAGGTTTCTTCATTAAAAATGTATACAGTATAATGCATTTGAATTAAGTGTGATTCCTCAGTTTAAATGATGCTGTGGTATATAACAGATCAGGGACAGAACAATGATAGATCTTTTTGGACTGATCACACTACAGGCCTTATGCGCTGATTACTGTGTGAAAAATGTCCTTAAACATGTAGAGTAGTCCCCCGGTATCCATGGTTTCAGTCACCCGCAGTTTACTGCGATCCGAAACAAAAATTGTAAAATGTGTAACAATATGTTTTTCCATTGTTCCTTCATCCTTTTAGGGGTATAAAAACCATGAATTTCATTATTCCGTCATCCCTTGATGACATTTTTTCACTGCTCTATCGTCTCTTAGGAATTAGGCTAAAACGTCCAAATCTCTTTTATTTGGGAGAATGCAGTACTGTATAATAGCATTATACTTCATTAGGACTATATTTAATGCTGGTATAATATCTCAATTGACACATTGTAACAGTGCTGTTACGAGCAAGGGCGCCGTAAGTGGGGGGGGGGGGGGGGGGGGGGGGGGGGAGGGTGCTGGGGCCGGCCCGCTGGCCCAAGCTTGGGGTGTCTTGGGGGGGGGGGGCCGAGGGGTTTGGCTTTTCAGGAGCCCAAAA
>JAAGVU020000092.1:10138894-10167024 GCA_011763525.2 Mormyrus iriodes | reverse complement strand
GGGGGGGGGGGGGGGGGGGGGGGGGGGGGGGGGGGGGGGGGGGGGGGGGGTTAGGACGAGTTCAAGGGCTCCTGACTGACAGCATAATTGGATTGATCTGAGTTGGGGGCCCAATGTGATATGCTTTCAAGGGGTCCAAAAACTCTAGTGGCATCCCTGGTTACAAGCCATAATGATGACTCATCAGCTGAACAGGAAGTTTGTTTATTAGTTGTGCTCTGCCCAAGGGTATCCAGCAGCACCACAGACAGGTGAAGTCAACAGCACACATTATCAATCCACATCAGGGGTACCCATGCCACACACCACAGAAGGGAATCAGGTCAGGTATACAGCAACAGCACAACAACACAGACATTCAACAACACTACAGGCAATCCCCAGGTTAAGAACATCCAACTTACAGACAACTCATACTTATGAACATCCATCTTCTAGAACCAGTTATTCCATATGGGTCACAGGGGGTCCAGAGCTTATGGGCACAAGGCAAGGAACAACCCAGGATAGAGCACCAACCCATCACCACCCACACACCTCAGCATGTTTTTGGACTGTGGGGGGAAACCAGAGTACCTGGAGGAAACCCCACAACGACACAGGGAGAACATGCAAACTCCACACACATGGAACCCAGGCAGAGACATGAACCCTAATCCCAGAGGTGTGAGGCAATAGTGCTAACCACTGCACCACCATGCCACCCCCTACTTATGAACATCTAAGTTGAAAATCTATTATATTAATAATTTGAGTTAAATACAATGGTTCATAATAATGAACGCACGCACTTATTCATGAAAATATTTGCGGCTTTAGCCTTTCGTCGGCTCGAATTACAGTACAGTACCATATGTAGTTACTGTTATTATTACCGTATAATTATACTCAATTTACAGTAATATTTATAGAATTATGTACACTATTTACAGGCGGCGCAGCAGGCGCACGCTCGTTCTAAACCTGGCGCCCCCCTCCCCCGCAGCACTACATTATGTAAGTACACAAAAATCACATTATATATGGGGTCCGCGGGTCGTTCGCTATTATAAGCCTTTTCGGCCATCTGCGGTAAATCTTGGAACGTCTCACCGCGGATACAGGGGGGCACCGTAATTGATAAACCCCTACAACGTGTGAAATTTATATGAAAATAATCAACCACACCGTGGTGTAATGCAGTCTGACGCAAAACGGAGGGCCGCTAACTGTCACGTCCAGCCGATACCGATCTTTTTCCCCGATGTTTCCAGCAGGCGGGGCTGCTGTTTAGCCGCGCCTGTTAATTGTCATAGTTACCTCGTGTTTTCGCCCTCCGTTAATCAACCACAGGTGCCCCTCATTTACTCCTCCATGTTTCTTTGTATAAAAGCTCCCCAGTCCTGTGCTCCCGTGTCGGTCATTGTCGTAATCTGTCGTTGTTTGTAGTTGTTTGGTTTTTGTGGCGCTCTCACCGAGCGACACAAGAATAAAGTCCCCACGACGGGGTTATCTTTGTGCCGCATCTACTTGTCTTGGACCATCTTTCATAGCTGCACCGTGCCTCGCCGTTCAGCCCGCGGACATGACACTAACCAAGTTGGAGTTGATTATTTTCATATAACCGCACATCTCAAAGTTGTTTATCCTGCTTATACCTCGGTGAATAAACAAAAAAATAACTTGTCACGGTTAATTTTTCAGAAGAAAATGATTTGTTAGGATTTAATAATCTTCCGATGTGCTTTTAAAAATATAGTCCCTGTAAGGATAGAAGGTCTAGACTGCTCACTGGAAGCGGTAAGTCCGTTAGTTTATCATAGAAACCGACAACAGGCGTTTGAGTTCTGAAAACCAAAGAAAATTATGCTGATTAAAAATGATTATTGAGAAGTTTTTTCTATTAACATGTTTAATAAAACATTAAAAACGCATTAATATAAATTCGTTATTAGGCTGCCAGAACTATTCTGGACTAAAAAGGAAATAGTATTTAGCAAAGCCGTAGTATAATAATATTAAGCTGATGGCAGATGTTTCAAAACCAGGGCTGCCAACTCTCATGTATCTGGTGTGACACTCACGCTTTCTGACTCTCATGTAAGAAATCTTATAGCAAATCTATATTATTCCATCCTAAGCCTAAAATGACCTATATCAAAAGTGCTGGGGTAGTTTGCAAACCCTACAGACTGTTTGCAAGGTAATAAAACTTACATGCATGTAAATGAGTGTGCACACTAGTCTCGTAACTTAAAATACAAGGACATGTGCCATAGGTGGAAATTAGCAGGAGGACATTTTAACGCAGCGTGTAGTTAGAGTATGGAATAGTCTTCCTGTTAGTGTAGTACAAGCTAAGACTTTGGGTTCCTTTAAATCAGAGCTACATAAGATTTGAGCAACTTTAAGCTATTAGTCGAATTCTCCCCAAATGAGCTTGATGGGCTGAATGGCCTTGTCTTGCTTGTAAATTTATTTTTTATTTCATTTATTTATTATGTTCTTATGTTCGTAATGAGAATCTCATGCCAGCCAGTTAACCAAAGATGACAACCCTGAAAAACTGAACAGTGTTTGTAGTGGGAAGGTAGATTGTCTTAGGAAATATGATCTCTGACCACAGTAGGAAAAAATACTTTTCAAGTGTCCATAACCTTACATAAAGATTTAACATGATTTCTGTCAATCATTTACTTTTGTTCTGTGGTTATCTTGCAGGTGCTGGAATATAGTTATCACAAGTTACTATCTAGGAATTTCATAACTTTTTATTTGTTCCAAGGTCTAACAGAGTACACACAAAAAGCAGCCCTAAGCAGACCATCTTACCCATAAAGTCAGGCTTTCTCCTGATGATCCCTGAGCCCACTGGGCAAAACACTGCAGGAAACAGGAATCTGATGGGACTTCGAGCTGCTGACTGGCCAGTGTTACAGGAAGGGAACTCTAGTGTAGTGGATCAGTGGACCTAGGGGGATGGGAACCAAAACATAGGAATCCAGAAACCTGGACCAGAAGACAAGGTCAGATAAATGGATTACAGGACCAAAAACTACAAATTCATAAATGAGACTCTGGTCACCACTAAAGGAGCTTCAAGAGCAACAAGAATGAGCCCCAAGCAAAGCTCTCTGCACTATAAATACAGAGCCTGGAAGTCATTTACAGTGTAGGCTGAGGCCAGAGGGACCACTACCATCAGTACAGGAGCAGACAAAACAGTAACATGGATATAGCAATAGTAGCTATCTGCCTAAGCAAGTTACATGATGAAAGAGATCAGAGTACAAGATACATTCTGTTTCTCAAGAACACCTTGGAAATGAGTTCACCAGTCTAAATAGGTCTATGGGAGATCACTCCATGTATCACACACAAAAGTGGAGTTTGATGTTTGTGCTTGAGGGGGAAAAAAACTGCATCATGCTTACAGTACCATATGTGTTAGTGTGCATATCTGATAAACACACATAACCTATTATTTTGACTACCAACAAAGGTACAAAGTACCAGCGCAGAACATGTGCAATGCTGATCTTGCCAATTAATTGCAATTTCAACTCAGGTGACCAGGGGGGCAGTGCCTCCCTAGCCCCCCCCCGCCCCTCCAAAACTCCACCCATGATGACGCACCAAGATGAAAAGGAGAATCTAGTCATGTGACCCAACTTGTTTACCGGATGGGCCCCAAAGGTGCTCTTTGTGGCTAAAAACAAATGGAATACCTGTCCCACATATTGCTGAGGTTTGTGGTGAAGGAGCTATGAAGGGGCACTGTGAAATGCCAAAAGTCATGGCTACGACCGTCTCCCAGCAACCAGTGGGAGGAGAATCTTAGAACATTTAACAAAAATAATTGGGGGTAAGGGTCAACTGGAGGATGAAGTGAACAAAAGTAACTTCCAGCAGAACTAAATGCTTTTACAATATAATACAGAAGGACCTAGTTCTCACTGATGTTTTTGATAGACAAGTTTTATTTTCAGCTCCATTAAGATATGTTAATCTTCTCATTCTCTTTAGCATCAGCATGAAACCTTTAGAGAATGTGTTTATCCAAGTATAATCATGGCAAACACACTAATGTTTGATGAGCCATTGCAAAGGAGAATTCTAAGCAAAGCCGGCAGCGAATGTAGCAGGAGCAGCTTCAGCACGACCTTGCTGCACCATGATGACGGGGCGTCTCGTGGAAGGAAAAGCTGCGTTACTGACAGTGACTGACGTGTATAGACAGTGAGTATGGTCTGAGAAGCCGCCCCACGTGGGAGGGATTCCTCAAAAGGGGTTAGCAGCACTTCTCCATTATGCTACTGTATCATCCGCATTTTTAACCTTGTTTTGACAGCAGCAAAGCACAAAATGTAACCTTTTTTGTTCAAATATGGGCAAGTGCTACAAATGAATATATAATTACATTGTAATTTTATCATTCCTTTTGTTCAACTCTGCCTCATGTTGGATCATTATCTCCAGATTAGATAGGAATGGAAGTTCAGAAATAACTCTCCAGGATCATGCCATTTCTGTGTCAGAACTTTCTAGCAACACTAAATAATACAGTGACCCAGGGTACATCAATCACTAGAGGAACAGTATCTCCACTTCAGCTGGCCGTACTTAACATTAGAAAATTTATTACACAGGACAAAAGCAAACGAGTAGTTACCCGTTGCATTATTGATCGGCTGAGAAAATTAATCTAAATGATTTACACGGTGAATAGCCCTGCAAGGTTAGTTCATTCCAGTTTGTCCTGGACTTCCTTCAAATATTTCGCACTTGGAACCTAGTTTAACAAATAATGGACTTGAGGATTAGTTAATGAAATTAATCAGACTGTCTGAAATGAAAAATTTAGTAAAGAAGTACATTTAATAGCTGAAGCTGCTCAAGGTGAGGTTTGGAGACCCCAGCCTAATGCCCTTGATGGTTGGTGAGGGAAAAAAGCAATAATCCTGGAAGGACAGGGAAGACTGACTGTCTCCTGCTATGGATACATACGGCAAGCCAAAGCCGGACTGTTTGTTATGATCAAAGGATTAATCAATAGCGTGATTCATCATTGTAAAACCCCCAACCACGGGGAAAATGGCATTTCAGTAGCACGTGTAGCAGAGATCCATCATGGAAATGCCATAGACGTGACTGATTCTGTATTACTGAAGTATTAATCTACTGGTGGATGGCACTGCGGAAACTAGTCGCACTTCCAAACCAAGAAGACCTGTGAGAGAGTATAGGTCCTTGCTTTTTGCCACAGTAGTCCCCTCGTATCTGTGGTTTCAATTTGTAAAATGTGCAACACATAGTTTTTTTCATTGTTCCTTCTTCCTTTGATGGATATAAAAAGCATGATTTTCATTGCTCCATCATCCCTGGACAAGTACATTTGTACATAGCTCAGTTGTCTCTTGATAATTAGGCTAACACGTAAGAATACCTTTCATACCTTCATTTAATGTTAGTAATGTCTTACTGTAAGATATTTATCAATTACCATATGTAAGTACATGTTATATATGGGGTCTGCAGATGGTTGGCTGCAGATACAGGGGGACTACTGTATATGCAGAAAACTGGCAACAGCAGCCACATCTGAAGTGGGATCATCATGGGATCATCTAGAATACAAGTATAAAGTTGTGAGATGAATCCAAATGCAAATGTTTGCGACGAGAGCCCATAGTCTTCCTGAGACTTCCTAATCTTTATGCCGCTATGTCAAACAAGTGTAACGGATGGTACATTAGAAGGGGTCGACGACTGTGTATGTATTATACAAGACTCCTCATGCATTTCACGTATCTGTGGAATGAAATGTAAAACAGGCATGTGACTGCCAGGAACTACATTCTCCTTGCATTTTTTCAGGAACTGTTAATCCCAAGAATTATGGCAGCCAGAAGCTGTCTTGAGATGATCTGCATGCTGTAAAAATAAGAGCTTTTTCTGCTTTTACAAAGTCGCTGACTCACAAAAGATGATGTCAAATAAATCTGTCGGCATCCTGTTCCTTATGAAAGTGCAGGTAGACAGGCAGGGAGCTGTTTTGTGCAGTGCAGATAGGGGTTGCACTTTTGATGGCTCTAACATTTGTTCTGCATCGAATGAAGACACTGCGGGCTTTAATAACCCACTGCTGGTGCCACACTCCTGTTCCTAAGAAAGAACAAAGGCAGTTATGCATCAATTTGCAGTTATTAAAGATATATCACTTTGGTTTCAGCTAGGGTGTAATCATAAGCAGTCCAACATGCCTCTACACATCTCCAGGGCATTTTATATTGTGATATCACTTTCTGTTTCCCAAAAATGCTTCAACCCTCCATTTATTGCCTTGTCTATCTGATAAAGACACGCAAATGTGTCCGAAATCACAACATTGACTGTTCCAGAGATGAGCATCTGCTGAAATTCCCCCAATGCATTAAGAATGATGGGTAATTCTGCTGTTTTATACCATAGGGGTGTTTACTAAAGCCTTGTTGTAGCTCTAAATGAATGTAAGCTATATAAAAAAAATAATAATAATTATTGTTCCATTTAGCAATTAGCCCGTGGGAGATGAGTAAAAACACAGGACTGCTATATTTTTTCACGTTTGCTTATAGATGCACACTGCATCCACAGAGAATCCTGTGCCTGGGACAAAATATTCAGAAGATGAATGATGATGTTGTTTGTACAGGTGATATCATACATGCTCACAGCTTTGAAAGTTTGTCTTTTTAAATTCAATTTGGTAAAAATAAATAAACCCTGCGCTGTCTGTTACACTGTTCCCCTTTCCATTCAAATTTTTTTTTAAATACATGGAGCTTCAAATGCTTAACAAACCACCTCTGCCAGTTGTAGTTTTATCTAACTAAAATCATGAGTAAATTTGATTAAATTCCCAAATTTTCTTGCTCAAGAACATGAAGGATCTCCTGAAAAAAAATCACATTGTGTTTTGATAATGATAATGTATCAGGATTCATGAAACTGATATTGTACTTTTCCTTCTTAAGGTGAATATCATTTCTGCCTGGTGGAGACATTTACTCCAGTTCATAGATGTTTCTGTGCAGTCAAACACACTGATAAACGGGCATCATGCCCTGCTAAGCGTGTGACTTGAAATCAGCCATGCTCCATCCGGCTGTTGCAGTAGTGTGGGTGACACGTGCTACATGATGCCGGGGCAACAAATTACTGCCTGTGTTCGTGCATCACTAATCACTCTTATTTTGCCGCCGGCCAATTTGGAAACGGCGGTGCCCCCAAATTATCCTGAGATTGGTGTTAATCTGTGCCTCTAGTGGTAAACAGGCCCCTTGGTCAGGTTTAGCCATGAGTCAGTCATACCCCCAAGAGGTCTGATCATCGTATTATTAGGCAACTTCCAACTTCTTTGGTGTTGATGAGTCCTGCACTGGATGTTTATTTATAATCATCTGATGCACATCTCACATATAATGAAGATGGCTTGTGGCAGGGTCATTTGGCCCCCAAAGGGGAGAAAGGGGAAGACTTTCAGTGGCCTAGATACTAGGGAGGGCCTGACAAAATCAAAATGGCCTGGGGGGAAAATGAGGCAATCAAAAAGTCAAGACCCACCCCCCCTTACCAGGCCCTGGAAATTTTGTTTAGGGTCCGGAAAAGGGTTGGGCCAGCCCTGGAGGGGGGACATTCAGTAGATTTTTTTCAGGGACCCCACCATATCTTTGTCTGGCCCTGCATGGATGGACTCTCAGCCTCATGCTTGGTTCCTGTGCTATAGATGAGTCACTCTGCTACATGTGTCTTGAGCTCGAGAGTGACACCTGTAGCATATGGTGACACGCAAGCGGACTGGGTGCCGTGAGCTTCTTGCTGCAGGGGCATGACAAATAACTCCAGGAAAGGACCCATAGGGTGTGAGGACAAGCATCTGAGTGCATATATGAGTCTCATTTACTGTCTGGGATCCTTAAATCCCTACCAATGAGACCTCTAAGACCCTGGGGAATAATTTTGTATCTTATATGCGCTCCATACCTTCGTCAGGTCCAAGAAGTTATATAGTAAATGCGAGAGTAAGTTATCAAATCAAGTCAAACTAACTTATCATTTCAAAATATGCAGGCATACAATTAAACGGCATATTGTTTGTCTGAGGCTTTGGAAACGGCTTTACACATAAAACAACACAAGACAAACACAACAAATAAAAAAATAAATGAGCTGTGCAAATAGTGCACCTCGGGGGCGATTTTAGGATTTGACCCTTAGGGGTGCTCAGCTCTCAGTAAATATGGAAAAAAATTGCTAAATCGATTTAGAATAGTAATTTTTTAGGAGGGATGAGGCAAATAATAGGGGGCCAAAGCTCCCCTGAATCGGGTCTAGAATCACCTGTGCTGTATCATATCACGTCAGTATTCAACAATGGCTGTGCAGTGGGTTTAATTGTAATATTCATTTAGCCCAATCCATCCATCCATGTTCTGTAACAGGGTGAGGGCAATCCTGCATCTTGTCCTAGGAAGCACATGTTCGCAAGGCAGCGCACAGGATGCTAATCCATCAGAGACCAGTCACTTCAGCTTTGGCAAAATGTCGGGCATACAGCGCCCTTTGCTCTCTACGCTGCTCATCACTCATCACACGATTAAATTTAATTTAGTCCTGACATGGACTCTTACGAGCCAACAGAGTATCACTTTCAGACGGCAGTAATGTACGCCTTCGCACGCCACTCACAATTTCCCTTAATTACTGCACCGTGACGTCAGGCTCTCAGCAACAAGCTGCTCACAAGCTGAGGTGGCAACTGGAGCCAACAATCCGGGCCGGGTCCCCGTTCCACTGGCGGATTTAGGTATGGGCGACATGGGCAGCTGCCCAGGTGGAATCTTGCTGTTGGTGGCACGGGGCACCTGCACAAATAAAATCAGTCATGACATTTGTGCGACCGGTCTTCTGTCGCTCATTTGCCGTCACGTCAATAATATCATGTCACCATGTGGGTCAACTAACCTTGTCGGAGTGGACACCCTGATTCTAGTTTGTGAGCTAGGCAGGCTACCCATCAGAAGTACAAGATGGGGAGGGGGGCAGGGGTGGGCTGATCTCAGATGCCCACTGGAAGCTCGAGGTAGGGGGAGTGGGTGAATCTATCAAATAGCGCACCACTAACTCTGTACAGGACTAATTCAGTTAGTAAAATCCGTTTCAAATTTATCATTATTTATTTGTATCATTCCAAACCTTTATATAAATGACAGTTAGTGCCGAATGGTGCTTTATTGTTGCCAGGTGGGAGATAAGCACACAATTTTTGTTGATGGAGGTACTAAAGGAGGGGTTCACCCAGGGCAACATATAGGCTAGAAGTACCCCTGCCCTGTTCCCTGGCATTCAGCTGTACAGGGTCAGCAGGGCTGTGCCTTTCCCTGGTGTCTCTCCTGCCTTCTTTCTGGTGGTGAAAGCAAGGCGGGCTGTAGGCAGCTAGAGAATTCATGACTGATGGCCGGTGGCTCATTGTGCTGATGTCCGACACATGCCGGGACTCTGGGCTGCCGGCCTAAACGGGGTATTGGTTTTAAAGGCAATTGCATTCTTCTATCTCTACCCCAGGTGACTTGGGGGGCTTTGGAAAAGTGTGAATACAAACTGAGAGACATTTTTACGTGGAGTTTCAGTATTTTGCATGTGTGTGTGTACATATGTGCTTGTGTGGGCCAGTAAGTGTTTTCATGAGGAAAACTCAATGTGCCACTTGGAATAAATTTATTTTCTGCACTGTAGAAGGAAATATTGGATTTTGTAATGTGAACCACTTTAAGCCTGGAATAGTGATGCAGAATAAATAAGTTTGCAGTGAAAAAAATCCATTTCGGGTCATCAATAATGCAGCAGAAGCTGTTGGTGTATGCTTAACACTCAGTCTCTTTTTCTGCTTTCATACCCTCTGAACAATCTCTGTTTGCATTGAATTTAATGGCGTTCTTACTATACTAGTTTCACTGTCCTCCAGTGAATGAATTGTCTTATAAAGCAAAGGGGATTCTTTACTTTCATTTTGTTGCTGCAAGCTGAAGTAATTTAGTATGGTCTCCAAATCTATATTTCACAGCTAAAACCATTCTGTATTAAAGTCATTTTTGGACACACATGAATGCACAAATTGGTTTTATCATCAAAATATTGCACCATGCAAAAGTAGTTCTAGAAGATTTAATATTCACATAAAAGACACCATACCCTAGATAAATAATACTTGTTGTATGAAGGTTACTATTGTATTACATAAAACAACTTTTTCTTTTTTTTTTTTTTTTAATATTGCTCCTGCATATTGTAGGACAGCAGTGTTTTGTAAACCTGACCAAGCAAGATTAATGCTGTTTGCATCAAGTTCATTTCAATCATGAAGAACAAACAGAGAGCCAATGCTATTTGCCAGTGTGTGAGGTATAAGGATATTACTGCCCACTCTGGAAATATTTTCAGGCCAGAATGCTGGCATTTTGCAGATTTACAGTCAGGCATCTCCCTGAATGACTCCATTGTGAAGTTAATGTATTCCTATCCTGTCTGTGTTGTGGCTGAAGACTGATGTGCTTGTCTTTGATAGAACGGCTGTAATGAATATGAGGCCATTCGTGATCTCCTAAGAAGAATACCAAGAAAAATGTTCTACCAATTTTATTATACTTGCAAATTGAATAAGTGATTGAAAGCCCAGTAGCCGTTGGACTAATGCGGGTTCCTCGCCAAAAGAAAAGAAAACAATGACACCAATTTTAGATATTAAATGGGCTTCGTGTCCCCCATTCAGGGTGCATTATCGCACTGAGGAGCCAGGAGAAGGCTCATTGGAAAAGTGATGTATTGTAGCTTTGCCTAAAGCATCAGGTCACAGAATGCATCACCTTCATAATCAAATACTGTCCTCGCCCCTGCCTCTTTAGCCAGATACAGCAGAGCTGGTAAAGAACAACGAAGGGTTTCATGTTGCTGTCTGGCTGTCATCTAATTAGCATCTACTGTAGCAAGCAAACGTATTCATTTTTTAATTTTTACCCACAAAAACGATGGCGGAGAGCAGCTATTAGCTGAGTTGTGCACCATACTTCTGTATGCAAATTGGTGCAGAAGTGTCTAATTTGATAGTGAGCTTACAACATGTGTTCAAATTTGAGTAGCGAACATGCTTTATTTAGATTGGTAGAATTTTTTAAGTGTGATTCTGTATAATTTACACATTTTAAGTACGACTCTCAGTGCATTGGAACTCAAACATTTTTAACTAAAACAAAAAACATCAAGTTAAGAAGACAATTGTTCTGCTAGAAGTTCAAAAATAAATCCCATCTGCAGCATTTCACTTATGCGTTGTCCGCTAACCCTTGGGAATTGTGTGGTAGCTCAGCCAATCATAAGTTGCCAGTGGCACACATTGTTTCACGGGGCAAATTACACTGAGTGGTACTTTCTGGCTGCCTGAATTATTCAGGGCCACATGATAAGTACTCCATGATATTGATTTACCTTGAAGGCCATAGATACTAGCAGGTCAAAAGTGACCCCCAAGGCTAGATGTTGAGGTGGGGGATGGGGTGAATCTGACCCCAATTTAAGGAAGTGCCACACAGTATATGAGGTGAATATCTAGAGAGAGAAGTTAGTAGGCCAGCTTCCCGTGGCTGAGAGGGTGCTGTCACATGACTGGTTATGTGACTTGGCTCCTGGCTCTTTACTGGCAGCACGTCAGGGAAAGTCCTCACATTACTGGAATAAAAGTGATGGACTTGCCTGGATCAAACAAAGAATTTAAAATATTTAATGGCTGTTTAAACACAGTATTTCATTGTTAATCATTCCACTAATTTCCATTATTTGGAAAAAACAATGCAAGTTTCTGGCTCTTGCTCTTTCCTCTCTTGTCCCCAGTATGATAACCTGAGACCAGCGCTGCCTCTCACCTTCACTTCCCGGACACCCTGCACAAAATTTGTTTTGCACTTTTGTTTTCACTGTCTCCCAAAAACTCTTTTTACCTTGCTTATGTGTCCATAAGTGCAAGTGCAAGTGCGAGTGGCTTTTATTATTATTGTCATTTCAACTGTATACAGTGATACAGTACATGATGAAACGACACAACGTTTCTCCAGGACCCTGGTGCTACATGCAAGACAACACAGAGTTACAAAAAGTGCACGTGTGCACCATAAAATAACGTGAGACAACATAAAGTGCATGTGTGCAAACATATGCAACCACTGCATTACAGTGCAGACATCACAAGACAAGTGCAAAAGACACAACAATGACAGAGACAGTGCAGCTCTAATCACAATACAGTCCTTGTGATGGTAAGGTGCAGTGATAATGATATATTGGTTTGGCAAAAATTTGTGCAAAGATCGCAGAGGTAGTTAATGTGTTCATCTGTGTGTGTATCAGTTCAGTCCTTGAGTGTTAAGGCTTATGGCTTGTGGGAAGAAGCTGTTGCACAGTCTGGCAGTGAGGCCCTGAATACTTCGGTACCTCTTGCCAGATGGCAGAAGGATGAAAAGTTTGTGTGAGGGGTGTGTGGGGTCATTCACAATGCTGGTGGCTTTGCAGATGCAGCGTGTGTGGTAGATGTCTGTGAGGGAGGGAAGAGAGACACCGACGATCTTCTCAGTTATTCTCACTATCTGCTGTAGGGTTTTGCGATCCGATACGGTGCAGTTTCCATACCAGACAGTGATGCCCCTGCTCAGAATGCTCTCGATAGTCCCTCTGTAGAAGGTGGTGAGGATGGGTGGTGGGAGATGAGCTTTTCTCAGCCTCTGCAGGAAGTAGACTCACTGCTGGGCTTTCTTGGCTATGGAGCTGGTGTTGAGGGACCAGGAGGGGTTCTACTCCAGGTGAACACCAAGGAATTTGCTGCTCCCGACAATCTCCACAGAGGATCTGCCAATGTTCAGTGTGGTCGCTTCGTGTTCTTCTGAAGTCAACAATCATCTCTTTAGTTTTTCCAACGTTCAGAGATAGGTTGTTGACTTCGCACCAGTCCGTTAGCTGCTGCACCTCCTCTCTGTATGCTGACTCATCGTTCTTGCTGATGAGACCCACCACGGTTGTGTCGTCAGCAAACTTGATGATGAGATTCGAGCTGTGCATTGCTGCACAGTCGTGAGTCAGCAGAGTGAACAGTACTGGACTGAGCACACAGCCATGGGGGGCCCCAGTGCTCAGTGTGGTGGTGCTGGAGGTACTGTTCCCAGTCCGGACTGACTGAGGTCACTCAGTCAGGAAGTCCAGGATCCAGTTGCAGAGGGAGGTGTTCAGGCCCAGCAGGCTCAGTTTCCCAATCAGGTGCTGAGGGATACTTGTGTTGAATGCTGAACTGAAGTCTATGAACAGCATTCGTACATACGTGTCCTTCTTGTCCAAGTGGGAGAGGGCCAGATGTAGGGTGGTGGCATCGTCTGTAGACCGGTTGGGTTGATAGGTGAACTGCAGGGGGTCCAGTGCAGGGGACAGCAGGGTCTTCATATGCCTCATGATGAGCCTCTCGAAGCACTTCATGGTGATGGATGTGAGTGCAACAGGACGGTAGTCGTTCAGGCAAGACATTGTGGACTTCTTTGGCACGGGAACGATTGTACTGGCTTTGAAGCATGTTGGGACGATGGCGGTGCTCAGGGAGATGCTGAAGATGTCAGTGAGAACAGAGGTAAGCACCCCATATATACAGGTGCCCATCATCAGGTCATGTGATATGTGATTCTGTTTTCTGTCTCCGCCCATTTGAGTTTAATGCAGGTATTTTGATTATTGAAAATATTTAAAAGCATTTCTGAAGTAAATATGAAAAAAGCACACATGAATTGATGAATGTGGTGGCATGGTGCCTCTGCAATGTCACACCTCCAGGGTTGTGGATTGTGTGTGTATGTGTGTGTGTGTGTGTGTGAATTGCATGTTCTCCTGATGCTCACGTACGTTTCTTTATTGGTGGAGTCTCTAAAATGAGAATGCAATGTACTGGCATCCCATCTTGGGTATTTTCCTCTCCAGGCACACAGTGACGCAGCATCAGAAGTGGTTGGATAGATATTTCAACAACATGAGTCTGAAAGCGAGTAACAATCTACCCTGAATAATACAACCTCAGTACCACACACATCCAGAAGATGCAATATGTAGAGATTCAGCAGCTGATTGAGGTTTTCCAGTGTTTCCACCTGCAAAGCATCGCTTCCTGGTTGCTTGGCTGTTGTGTAAATTCAGCCTTCCGAAGCTGGTGGTTTGCTGCCCAACTCCATCAGCACTGTAATGTCCCAGAGACACTCTCCAGCCACGGAACTGAGGAGATATTCATCAAAGATTCCTTTGCCTGCAGACTTAAAAGTATTAGGTTTACTGGCAAAACTTTAGCAAGAACTTTAATACTTTTCAATTGACAAGAATGTGAAGCATCATAATATTACACATCAGCTGGACAAAATAACAAAAATGATCCCTCTCTAAATCTAATAGTGTGTAATTGTGTGTGAGTGTGCTCTTTGAAGGACCAGCATTTCCTGTCGAATTCCCTATGCTCCATGTTATTGGCTTCAGGTCAGTCTCACAGCCCTGTACTGAATGAGTACTTATGGAAGATAGATGGATTGAGTAATCAGTCCAAATATTTCACCCAGGCCCATTGTTGACCACTAGAGAAGCTTAGATTTAGGCTGTGCTCTTTGTAGTGATTCTGGGATTTGTCTTTGTATCGTGACATTACTACAAGAATTTTACAAATTTGGTCACGTTGAGACCCAGCGTGTAAATTAAAATGCCAGTGATGATGTTTCTGCTCTGTTATTGACAGTACCCTCTGTCTACGGCCTGACGATCCTGTAGGGGTGTCATTGTAAAGGTGGGGAACTTCAGAATTGACCCTGGGGATTCATTAAAATGCCACCTTCAGCATCATGCCGCAAATGTGTCCTCTTACTGTCAGTCACCTCATTGGTTAAAGAAAGAGCCAGGAGGTGGACCTGTCACACCTGTCACCCAGTGAAGTATGGCAGTGGCAGAGACTCGGCCCGGTCCGTGTTGGCACTGTCCAGTGTGCTGCTGCCCTCGATCAGGGCTTGGAAGAGCTGACAAACCCAGCGGTGGGCACGATGCCAGCATTTCCTTAACTGGCTTGAATGAGGATAATTAGACCCGATCAAAGCGGCAGATTACGGCTGTTTGATGTGGTGCTGCGACCCCGCCTGCCCAAGCTGCACTCTGAGCCCTGAGATGGAGAGACAGGAAGTAGTCCCGGCATATAGAGACGCTCATGCTGCTCAGGCACTGATATTAAATTGTTTATATGAAGATTTGGATTACAAGCTGTCATACAGTAGCATAGTCAGGAACATAACCATGTAACCTGGAGGTAGTTGATTCACGACCTAGCAGGGGTATCGAACCAGAAACACTTTATAAGTCTTTAATTTGAATTGTATCAAGTAAAATGCAAACCTATAAATTTGTAAGAAATTGTCTGTCTTTGAATAAGGCAGTGTTTCTCAACCCAGACCTCAGGGGCCCCAGACGGTCCACGTTTTTGCTCCCTCCCAGCTCTCTGCCAGAGAGTTCACATTTTTGTTCCCTTCCAGCTCCCAAAAATGTGGACCTTTTGGGGGTCCCTGAGAACTGGTTTGAGAAACGCTGGAATAATGAAACCTAACCACACCCTATTTGACAGCATGGCACTTCCATCCAGCTTCCAACTACATCTCGTGGTCAGGGTCACAGGGGGGCCTGGAGCCTATCCCAAGCAGCACAGGGCCCGGCAAGGCAAGGCAAGGGACTCCCTGGATGGGATACCAGTCCATCACAGGGGACATACACACTTAATATGCACAATTCACAGACACCAATTAGCCTAATTGCATAGTCTGCACAGTATTTAGACTATGTGAGGAAACCTGTGTTACACTGGCAGACAATGCACACTCCAACTTTTACATAGTTTTCACTAAGTCAGTATTTTCACAGTACAGGTTAAGTGCAAGGTCAGTGCCCATTTTGTGCTTGTAGCAGTTGGGCTCGTAGCCAAGTTTCCTAAGAATGAACCTGCTGTGTTGCTTCTCATTACTTAAAAAATGTCATGAAAACCCTAAACTGAGGCCTGGGCTTTTTTCAATACCTCAGCTCCATGGACACTGAGGATAGTGTGGCCTCACACCTCCAGGGATGTGTTTGGCTTCTGCCCTCTTTCACTGTGTGTGGAGTTCACGCTTCCTCCCTGCCTTTGTGTGGGTTTCGGCTGGATGCTCCGGTTTCCTCCCACATGCAGCCGCCCCCGTCTTGGATGAATGTGTATGTACATGCACCCTGTACCCAGCTGGCACCCCACTCGTGGTGCTCCTGCCCAGGCCAGTCTGCTTCTTGGGTCAGCCTCCAGGCTTTCCATGACCCTATGTAATGGGCAGCATTTTCTGAATAATCTTAGTTGTTACTGCAATGATTAATTCAATGGAAAATCAGTTTATGTTTATTCCTTCCCACAAGCTACATAATGTTTGACAAACAGCAGTCATAGCGAAGCCGCTTGCAGCCACTGCACAGGCCTGTGCCAAAGTCTGCATAAATATAGATTGATGTGTGATGCCATGTCTGATCTCAGAGTAACATCCACTTGTTTTTGGCCTGGAACCAAAATCATATTACAGACATGAAACTCGACTCCAATAACTTAATAATCTCTAGGAATGTAACACTTAAATTCACTCTGTTAATGGAAGCTTAACAGAATAAAAATGTAGCATGTCTATACAATATATCTGGTATTAGGTTTCCCTTCCTACAGGCTTGTTTATTGGGACTTATTCCACAGCAAATATTCATTTAGGAGCAGCTTTTTTCTAGATTTGCTGTTTGAGCTTTGAAAGGGGGAAACACTGGGAGAGCAGGGCTTAGTACCCCATCGTGGGCGGGATTGTCATGTGCTGTCACTCGCCAACCAATTGAGCCCATCTGGAGGCATAAAACTATCCAATGGGAAGTGGTTGGTAATGATTGGCAGTACATTACTCCGCCCACCACTGCACCGTTATCAAATGTAGAGACACCCAAAAATGGTACATAGATACTTATTATATTATATCCCTACATGGTAAATATACTGCTATCAATATAGATTATTCTGTATGTATCATCATTATATATTTACATACAAATGGGTATATGCCATAAATCATTCAAACTCCCAGATGAACCTTATCCTTGACTTTTTATGTCCTGCCCAGGTAATTGTGGGCCCCCGGACAAAATGTCACTTTACCACCCCCCCCTCCAATATACAGTTTTATGTTTTCCAGGACCCCTGTAACCTGCTGAGTCGCCAGATCCTGCCAGGGTATCTATGCCCCTGCTGCACCCCTAATCCTGTGCCTCACATGTACATCAAGGTAAGTGTTACCAGCATAATTTCCCACCTCTGTGTCCTGATCTCTGCACATGTCAGCTCCTGTATAGTTACTCCTTCAGAAGGAAGGAAGGATGAGATGCATGCCCATCCAGCCTGAAAGAAGCTATTACCTTATCTAAACCCCAAACTGCCCACTGACCAACCAGGACTGGGCTGAGTGCTCACAGTGAGTTTTGCTCTTAGTCCCTGTGCCAGGGTATCACCCCCAATAGCCTGGGCCTGCCTGCCCCTCCCTGGATCTGAGGAACAGCTGAGGGCGAGACATCACACAGCTCTGCCAGCCTGAGAGCCCGGCCTGGGTGCCAGAGCTGATACTTCAGGCGCAGTCATTATTTTTCTGGCAAGCTTTGGCCTGTCGGTACTCCCAGCTGCTGTCCCGGTCCGATAGGTGGAGAAGAGAGGTTCTGTTAATCACATGATGACACAGGTAACTCTTGAGAACAAAGGAACCAGAACAGGAGAAGTAATGAGACCAGATGAGCCTTTTCTGCTTCAGTATTCAATCACATCTGTTGCTGACCTTGACTGCATTTCATAGGTCATTCCAGTAAGCAGGTAGACTGACCACCACCCCCCCCGCCACAGCCAGAGTGCCCCTGTGAGGTGTAGTCATTAAACCAGCGAGGAGGGCCAGTGATGCGGACACCGCGACACAAAATTCATCAATCAGTGCCACAGGTGATCCTCCAGCACACGGTTAAAGCCCCATGCCCCTTATGTTACATCACTTCCCCCCCCCCCCCCCCCGCTTGTCTTCAGAAACATCTGCATCCATTCGCCTTTCCCGTTGAGAGGAAAATGGGGATTCTGTTAAATAAAGAAGGATAATTAGCCAAAAGCCGCAGGCACACTCCAAACAGGAACCGGCGCTGACCCTGTGACTCAGCTCTCATACTGTTGGCTAGTTATTGAAACAAACTGAAGGCAAAGGCAGTGCTGTAGGAGGGAATTAAAGGACATCTGCATCACAACGATCATTGAATATTTTTGTTTTCTGACATTTGGCCCCAGGTGTAGTTGGACCAGTTTGTGGGGTTGGTCTCCATCTCTGTGGTGGTGTAAGTGCAGCCCTTACCTGGCATCCATGCAAAGCTAACAACACCCCCCTAGAATCCTGGGTCTCGCCCCTCACACTAATTTCTCACGCCACCCCAAGTCCAACACACCAGAGATGGAACATTGGGTCCCATGCTATTGGGTGGAGCACTCTGCAATTGGCCCCCACAGTCATCCGTCAATCTGACACCATATAAACGCGACATTCTGACCCCCACCCCCTGGCCTGCTTGTGGCCAACTGATCCTATAGCCACACACTAAATCAGAACAAGGCTCACCAGGAATAAACAAACGCAGAATCCACCAATCAGAGCCATCCTTTTTAATAACTGACAAGTCACATGACTGTCAAACAGAAGACACTATATGCAACTTAAAGGTGGCTGCATGCTTTGAAAGAAATCAAAGGAATCAACATCATTTTAGCGTCATATAAGCTGTGTTCACCATTTTGGGCCGCCTGTGTAGGCTCCCCAAGGCGAACTTTTTCATTTGTTCTAATCCCACTCACTGTCCACAACTGGCTGACATAATATAATGCCAAGGGGTTGGTCAGCAGGAGTAATTAACGCATTTACTTTCATGCTTTGTGTGCTGCACCTTTAAATATTGTAAATTAATATGTCTAATCATGTGTTTAGGTTAATGGAAAATGTCATAACCATGTAATGTGTGTTTCGTTACTGTGTAACCTTGAGTGTCGTGCAAATTATTACCTTCCTGTCTGTGCTGCTTGTAGGATTAAATCAATAGTGGCTGTGACTGTTAATAAAGAAACTTCCATTTTAAAACGGCTGCCATCTTCTTTATTGAAATGACTCATGCACTCGCCATAATAGTTTATCTACGCTCTATATGCAGGTCTACTGCATCGAAAACATTCTGCGCCTTCTATGGTTGTCGTGGCGTCGTTTATGTATGCAGAGGACTGTTCTCACCGACGTATTTGATTTCAATTCGTCTGGATGTTGTTTGACTTGTGTGGCCACCATAACAAAGTTCAGGATTCTGACGATGTTTTCTAGAGTCTTCTGAGGAAGGCATTGCCATGTGTTGTCACATTGTTTCCAGCTAGACTGTTTCATTTCTAATTATCTGGGCTCAAGAACTGTTTGTGGGACATTCACTTACACAAATTTGATCTGAGTGCTGAACGAAAAAGGATTGGCTCAGAGAGATAACCAATCATCTTGTAGAGCTGGTGGGTCTAAGCAACTAGAGGAGGTGGGACCAAGACATATGATTGGTTGGTTCCACCTCCTCTAGTTGCTTGGACTCACCTCCTATACAATCTGACCGGTTATCTCCCTGAACCAATCATTTCTTCTTCTGCCATCAGAACATTTTTGTGTAAAACTCACATGAGCTCAAGAACTAATCACTGGCAATATGTTTATGGTATGAGTAATGAATATTTCTTATTTTGTAGGGAAGAATGAATCGTAAATATCTGTGAATCTGAAGGAGGGTGAGAGAAAAGACAAGAAGGTAGCAATTGAATTATTTCAGGTTCAGTTCAACTCAAAGCATCAATGGCGCATATAGAGATGACAGCTAATCAGAAGATGGCCTCAGGGGAGTGGGTGTGGAGGCTGGGCCGATATTAATTTCACTTTTATGAATTATTGAAAAGAGGGAATCATAGCATAAGCAATCAAAGACCAGGCACACTGTAAGGTTGGAAGCCATCAGTGGATGGTGGGTGTGTTTCTCGTGTGGGGGGTGATGGGGGGAGGGGTCTTCTGTGGAATGTGCCTCATGTCTATTATAAAGCCTCTGTTGCTGAGAAACTGGGAACGAGTTTGTAAAAGAATGTTCCCTAAAATCATAAATGACAATGACTGACTTCCTGTTATCAGCTCCCCATACTCCAGATAGCTTGTATACCTCCTGTGTATGTATATTTGTTGGTGGAACATTTTGGGGGGGGGGGGGGGGGGGGGGGGAGAGAGATGAGATAACAGCACCTAAAAGCACCCCATTCCCACGTCATCTGCCTCGATTCCTCACTCTCTTCTCCGCTAGTTCCTTCTCCTTAGCAAGCGTGCGGCTCCTCTCTACCCAGGCGGCCGTGTCATCCAGCCAAGAGTCTTCCTCAGCAAGCATCTTCACCTTACTGAGGAAGAGGAGGAGACTTCAGCAAGCAGCTCGCCCTCACAGCATGGACGAGGAAGAGCCAAAGGCCTAGAGAGGCTCACCCCAGCTTCTGGTTGAGGAGACGCTTCTCCTTCATGGCGGCCAGCTTCTCCCTGATTTCGCTCTGCTGCTTGATCTGGGACGGGTTGATCACCTCGGCCACCATGGGATCCTCTTTAGTGCCAACCTCTGATGTGCCATTCCAGTCAGACACAGAACATGCCGATTCAGTACATAACATCAGCTTACATTTTCACATTTTATCACAAAAGCCTTTCCATCTCTCATTAATAATCTGTAAGGAGAGGCGTGTGTGGCTCAACAGACTAGGACTCTGTGCCAGTGATCGGAAGGTTGCCAGTTTGAATCCCAGTGTTCAAGGGTTGAATCGCCAGACTGATGCTGCCATTGGGCCCTTGAGCAAGGCCTTTAATCCCCAGCTCCAGGGGTACTGCCCACTGGCTCACCTGTTTGTGTGTCTGTCTCTCTCATGGAGTGCAAGATGGGGTAGGACAAAAACAGAATCTCCCCAGTTAATAATAAAGTATTACTCTTATATTTTACTCTATTATATTATATTCACACTTATTTACCATGCATTTTAAGTAGATATTCCACACTGGCCACTAATGTTGCATGTCTAGGTTGTGCAACACCTTGTCTGCACGTGACAGCCGGGCGTAACAGGACTGACAGTCTTGCCGACCTGCAGGAAGAACAGCAGCGCCACCCCGCCATGCAGACCGACTCACCTTTCTTGGCTTCATTGAGCTCCAGGGGTTTCAGACCCAACTTAGCCCTCAGCTTACTGTCAAACGAGAGAGATGAAAACACATAAGTGAGGATGAGAAACGATGCAGCCCGTTACAGCCGCTGCTTCCTGAGGACTGTCGCCGAAGCTCACTTAGTCTCCTCGATGCTGAGCGACGCGTCTCCTGCTGCAGATTTAGGCCCAACGACTGCGAACAAGACAAACACTAGCAGTTAGATATATGCCTTTTCTCTTTAAAATAACTAACGTTATATACCAACACGCCACCTGCACCGTCCTCGGGCCCCGGCTCGCTCCTCTCCTTCTTCACTCGCGGCTCTCCGCCACTTCTCTCCGCTTTACCGCGGCTCTCCTTCTCCTTCTCCGTGCCCCGGCTGGGCCGCTCCCTGGACCGGGACCGCTTCCTTTTCTCGCGCTCGCGGTTCCCCTCGCGCTCCTTCTCCCGCTCCCGCTCTTTGTGGCGGTGCTTTTTGTGCTCCCGGTGCCGATCCTCGGCATCCCTTTCCCGTCCCTTTTCCTTGTGCTTCTTAGAAGAGCCCATTTCTTCTGTACTTGTCTTTTTTAAAATATTCAAGCGGACTCTATTACAGGAAACAGAAGCCGATAAGCAGTACCTGGAAAAAGTGGGAGAGCTTAAACACTAAATCCCATTTCAGTGCTCTTAAAGATGGTCTTTCGGCGTGTTGTTAATAGCTACACTACCTTCGCAAGTCGTTAGCTACGACACTTTCAACAACAACCTCGTACGCGTGACGCACGCGCGAGTGTACTTTGACCTCTGCGCTAAATCTACATCCGGGGTCAAATTTAAAGATGGCTTCTCGATATGACAGCGCACCCTGGTGGCTGCTAAGAGAAACGCCGATAGACACCATGAGGCTTTCTAGACTTAGTGCATTGAAGTATGTGCTCGATTCTTAGCAGTTTGTACGTCTATTATCTTGTATTTGTGATAAAATGAATTGTGAATAAATTACCTGCCAACTATTATTTTCAAACGTAGCGAAGTTTCTGCAACATTGCGGGGTTACTGTGGACTCATAAACATTACAATTCAAACCTAGGATTGCGTCTAAACTTGTCTTCTCAACCAGATATTTTTTTTTTGCTTTTATTTTCATTCTTTGAGTACTTTTAAGTATTCTCTGAATATTGAGTGATTATAGCCAATACACACAAGAGTGCATTCTATATACATTTTCCCAACATATGAATCGAAAACCTGGAACAAGTTCTAGGCTAATTTTGCAACCTTCTGCTAAATGAAGTATTATGGATGATAAATGGACGGGACTATAGTGCCAGTTACAGTGTCGTAGTTTGACTTTTTGCTACAGCTGTTGGATCTCTGGATGTTTTTGTTGAGTGTTCAGAAACATTTGTATACAAACATATCTGGGGTTGGGTTTCAGGACAACTTATAGGCAAGTACACAAAACATGAAAAGTACAGAAAATATTACATATGCATTTTATTAATACAAAAAGGTTTAGCCGTCATAAAACCAATTTTTTCCCCCATCAAAAGCAAAAACTCTTTACAAGCAGTCAATTTTTTTTTGGACAAATCAGGCAACAAAATGTCTCAGAACATTAATGTTGCATGTTTTTAAATTCTAAGGTGAAAATTTGTGCTGTCTTAGGTCAGTGCCAAAGCCATATAGACAGCCTGTAACTTGTAATCACAGAGGCCATCTAACAGGGTGATATTTCACTGAAACAATTCTGCGGTTGCACACAGATTTTTCTGTTCTTTAACCAGCCTCTTTTAACAGAGGCCTTGGAATTTGTCTGTTGGATCAACGGTAGCTTTTCTTTTGTGTGACGTTTCCCATCATAATCTGAAGTCTATGAAATGATGTAAGACCTACGGTGGCTACAGCGCGGAGGAGGCACCCAGCAGGACTGTTAACTCAGAAAATTTCAGGGCGTCTCGTCTATAGGAATCGCTTTTATATAAAAGTCTTGCATCTTTTGTCCTTACATGGTACAATGGAGCGTTGAAATTTACACGAAAGGCTGCTGGAAGTGAAGCTTGCTGTGTTTTGCATGCCCGCGTCTTGGCTGAAAGTATCCGAGATCACGTGCCCAGAACTCTTCAGCACGGGGAGACGGGTCTCCTGAGCCTTGATGTGCTCCTTCTTCCAGCCCCTGCTTGCTTTGCCCGAGGGAGCTCTCGCTTAGCAAGGGGGTGGTGGTGTCTGCAGCACAGACCACAGGCGGAGAATCTCCCTGGGACTCCTCCTGTGTACCAGGAGGATGTAGCGGTAAGCACAGGGTTTGCCCCGGCTGGCCTCTGGAATGTCAAAGGTCAGGAACCCTGGGTGGTGGGTGGGTGAGATGCCCAGCCTGTGGAGGCACATGCCCAGGTAGACGTCGTCAATGGGGAAGAGGTGCACTCTCTCGGAAACCTCCCTCAAGCGCAGTGCCAATGCCCCCGAATACACCACCCCTCCCCCACCGGCATAGGCCGGGTATACCCCCTTGAAAAAGCTGTCAGGGATGTAATATTTGGTTGAAGGTTGGCGGTTGGGGTCCGCATTGCTGATCACCTCCCCCACCACGAGGTCCCGCGTCCCACCAGTGTCGTTGTGTCCGGCGCCCAACATCGCCTCCTGCTGGTGCAGGAAGTCCAGCAGGGAGCGTGTGCGCAGAAATACATCGTCGTCACCCTTGAAGATGAAGCGCGCTCTGGGGCAGTGCTCCGAGAACCAGCGCCAGAAGAGCACGTCCTTCAGCGTCAGGTTGAAGAAGGTGTCCCGAAAGTCCCACTGTAAGATGTCCCTGTGCCGATAGCTCTCCAGCTCCAGCAGAGCCCCCAGCTCTGGGTGATCCCCCGTTGAGCCATCTTGCCTCCCCAAGAGGAAGACTGTGCGCACTAAGCCCCCTCTGGCTCCTTCTTCCCCTCTCACCCATCCCGATGCCCCCCATGTCTGCCGAATGGCCTGTCTGTTCTCAAAGTTGCCCGTCTGGGACTTTACTGCCACCAACAGCATAAGCTCTTCCCCATTGCCACCCTCATGGCTGCAGAGGCCTGGCTGGTCCAAAAGCAGCGGATACTGGGTGCAGTGCATGGAAAGGACAAAGTCCCTCATCTGCTCGGGCAGAGAGCTGAAGTCCCTGAGGAGGGAGCCCCAGCGCGGGTCTGGGCTGCACTCTGGTGCCCCCTGCTGGACTTGCCTCCCCTGCTCCTGTGACCGGACATGTGGTGTTGGGCCTGCAGTAGTGCTGTTGCCCCTGAGGATGGGGTTGTATTGCCGGTCCAGGGGGTGCTGCAGCTGGTTCCAAAGCGCCCCCTCCTCCAGCCGGAGGTTCCAGAACGGGTTCAGGGGGTGGGCCGCTAGCTCGGCGGAGTTAGAAGACACCCCCGTCGCCGTGAAGCGGACGGGAAGCTGGGGCTGGTGGTAGGACATGGCGATGCAGACGGACACCACAACATAGATCAGCAGGTGCGCCACCATCAGGCAAGGCATGAGACACAAGCAGAGGATCCGGCCAGGACATCGAGCCATTGACTGGGGGGACTGAAGAGAGAATGGGGGGGGGGGGCAGGGTGGAGGAGAAGTGGCAGTTAGGTGTCTATATAAAGTTTATTATCGTTAACGAGTATTGAAACTGAAACAATGACAAAGGTACTCTGTCAATCAAAATTAAAATTAAACTAAAAGCACTTGACACAAATCAAACAAATTATGATTAAGACAAACTACAAAACTAAGTAAAATACAAATGATGAGATGAAACATTTGCTGTTGTTGAGTTTAAAAGCCTATCTGGGCCTGTGAGACATCCCGTTTAAACTTGGCTTTAAAATGCGTCTTGGGCTACTGGGTCAACATATCAACGTTTACCAAGGGTGCAACTTTGGGTTGAACAGTTAGTGGGGCTGAGATCTCCACCCATTTTTGTGCCTATGGGGGGTGTATTAAATGCAGTTTCCACCCATGACTATCATGCATCTACATTGTGTCCAGATTTCGTTCCTGCCCCATGCACAGTTATTGCGACGTTCTTCTCAGAGACTCAGCAGGACACATAAGCATTCATGCTACAAAAGATGTGGTCAGACGCATCTCAGACCACCTCAGCAAGTGCTTTGAGTGATTGGATCACAATGTGTCTTGGTGGCCATTTACACGTGTATTTAATGCTGTCCACTTGCAATCTGATCGCCCAAGATGCATTTTAAAACCAAGTGCAAACAGGGTCTAAGTAACGTCAACAGTAAACGTAACGTCTTAGATTTAGAAAAATACACATGCATGTGTGAGATTAATTTAAAGACACACCTAAGTTGCCTCCACAAACATGTTAATAAAGAGGTTGGGGTCTTCGACATCATGAAAAGAAACAGGAAGTAATTGTCATGGCTGTCAAATGATTTTATTTTTTATGCAATTAATTGCCCATCCAATCATGTTGCAATGCCATCAAAAAAATGTATGTTCTGTATATTCAGCATAGAAAATGTATTTATTAAAATAAAATAATGTTTCCAAGGTTTTCCCTCCATCAGCTTTCTCAGGAGATGCTAACTTAATGTTTTGGTTTTAGTTGTGAATACTGGGATTGTGGCGTTGATACCCTTAGCCCGGCACTACACTACATTAAAATATACAGTTATATAAAAGAGTAGGCCTAATCAGTAAAAATTTGACGTATTTAGAAAAAAAAAAATTCTTAACGATGTGATTAAAATGCGGAACCTACACATAAATCAGTCAGCGTATTTTATGGATTTAATTGCTTCAACGCCAGGACATACAGGGGTCGCTACTTATTAGGAGCTAGATGTTTTTTCGTGGGATTGCTGCCGGAGGGGACGGGCAAGCTGCAGTTGTTACTATCCTGCGCTGGTCTCCGAGGGTGACGCCGCCCTTGGGGACTCGTTATTTCCACTTGTCCGAAGAGACCCCCGGCGAGTGAATCGCAGCCCAGGACGTGTATACCGTGCTCTAATGAGAGGATCACTGCTTGTAAACAAGCGCTGCTGCGCTTCTGTACGGGGATGAGTAAATCTAGCTGTAGGTCCCCGGAGATGTTTAATACAAACATTTAATACAAAACCGAATATAACATTCGATATTAATATCCGTTTGATATTGGGCTATGTGTTTAATATTGTAGGATATAGACGTTTTCAGTTGAAGAAGGAAGTTTGGACACCACTGTAACTTGTATATCTCTATGTTAAACATCGCTGCTATAAATCGTGGATTTCGTGGCCTAATTGAAAGAAAAAACACAGATGTATGCGTAGGCGGCACCGTGATGTGCAGCGTGCGGAACGGAGCCTTCGGCCGGATGGTTATTAGAACAAATCCCAGCGGGTCACTGGTGTTAAGCCCTCGATCAAGGTATTTCAACATAATGACTTCGGTAAACAGCCAACTGTGTAAACTTACTGGAAGCTGTGTAGGTTCCCCGGGATGCAGGCATTTGCCGAACACACTGAATCTAAAACAAAGGGGAAAAAATCTATTGTCAGTTGTTAAATGTGAACGGATAACCTGTCCAGACAGGGGAATTATTTCTGCGGCATTTCCTTAAATGAAAATAATGGAAATATGTAAATGACACGAAACGTACTCTTTGGCTAGTCTGACCATATATGCAAATAATGCTTTGCCTATATACCAATAAGTAGGCTATACGAATTACTCGACCAACACACCTGCTGTCGCTGCTTTAGAAATAGGTCTTTAATATCATTGAATGCCCTTATAATACGTTTTGTAGACTTGCCTTATAAATATGTAGGCCTATATCGTTCATTGCGATTTCTGAATTCAGTTTCAAGCTAAGAAAATAAACACGTGAAGAGCAAACACATGGAAAATGACCTTTAACATAAAAGCCGCCTTTCGTCAAGCCGACAGACGCTACGAATCAAACTGTCACCTTGTCGGTCTTCTTAATTTTGTCGTCCTTTCTCGTTGAGCAGAGCAAAATATTCGCGTAGAGCAAAAAGTATGTCCGAAATGAACGCGGAATACACAGAATAAAACACCTGTAAACTAACCTTAAATATTTCAGAAATTATTCGTAACCCTCACCCCCACCAAAGTTAAAAACAGACGCAAGGTCTGGCACCCATTAGAAAGTAGGCAAATTGGGCGAGATGCGAGTCTTACTCAGCTCAGATCCAGCGGACCCGGGGTTTGCGAGCTGATAACTTTCCTTCTATTACCTGTGATTCTCCTCCCGGTTCTTTATGACGGAATCATTTTACCGACGCGTGCAGAGATCCCACAGCAGAATTATGTTCAATGAGACGTTAATACGGCGTTTACATTAATTCATAGCCGCGGACCGGACAGCCCAAGTTCTCGTGTCTCACTGGAAAGGAGGCGTGCGGTACTATGGCACACCCCAGCCAGGATGCGTATCCAGCTAGGCGGGGCCATGTCCTGCTGCAGGTGCGTATCTCGGATGATAACCTGATGGGGCTCATTGTCGTTTAACATTCTAAAAAACAATGTTTAATTCAACTTTCCGCAATAAGGCCTATTAATAACTAGTTGGTAGGTTAGACTTAATGAACGCAGCAAGATTTCTTTTCCAGAAATCTACCGTACCGTCAGCGGATTGGTGATCTTTAACTTAAAACTCCCGCACAAAGACAGAGCGAATCACCTTCCCAATGCAAAAGACGTGACTGAACACATAGCGAGTTTGATTGGTTAGCTCATTACTTAGCCTACCAGGGTTGTCCAGAATTTATGAATTGGATTTCGAATTGACTTGAC
>JAAGVU020000092.1:10111032-10131430 GCA_011763525.2 Mormyrus iriodes | reverse complement strand
ATAAATATACAAACCAAAATCAATGAAGGACACGGGAAATACACAAGACTCAAATCCAATAAACAAAACAGGGAAGGCTGGACCCAGACCTGGGTGCAGAGGGCTACAGCCTCCGTGCCACCTGCTCAGCCCACTGAGCTACACGGTGGCCAGGTGAAACAAGAGGTAGACCAGACACACGGAGGGAGGGGGGAATCGGCAGATGCCAATCATGACAGTACTTCACAACTGCTGTGTGAAAATTAGAAGGGTTACAACAAAATAAAAAAGAGATTTTGATAATCTGTTCAAGAACCAAAGTGCTCCTATGCATTTTAATGAAAGTGTCTAAAATACTGTTTGCTGTGAATTATTTTTCAACCCTTTAACGTCCATCCCCAGAATATTCAAGAAAAAAATCAGAACAAATCAGAAACACCTGGTAGTTGAAAATACCCGTCTTTGTAAAGACAGACAAATATTACAGGTCGCCGCTAACGGTTCCGACTGACCGGTCGTAAGTCGGCCCTTTAACTTATATGCAAAAATTATTATATTGTAGCGCTGGCGGGGATCAGCATATCATGGCATGCACGTAGGCAATTGCAAATAAGCCCCTGTCTGTCTACTGTAAATACACCTTGTACTGTTGTTATTAATCGTTGTATTTCTCGATTGTGGCGTGTATGTTTGTCCGTGTCTTATTTGAACCCCGTCCAATCCTCGCGTGTCCTTAGTTTTGTGTAAATCCGTGTGTGTACCTTACAGCTTGGCGCCTGACCTTGTGTTTCTGCTGTTGTATGTGGCTCTGGCACTCGTTGCGTCCATGTGTTCTTTTAAAGGATTTCTCCTTTTCGTTTGTCGCCGTCGCAATGCCTCGGTCCGTTAGTCATCACAATATGTATAGTTTACTGTATAATAAAATGATATCATCTTTAAGTCATTTTGTTTTTAATCCTTTTATCACCATTTTCTTAGTTCATTATTATTGTAACCTTTTTTATCACTATTTAACCTGCTAATACAAACGGATACGAGTGTATATTGTACTGTGACCGCTGCGAACAGTATTCTGAGCACGAGATGAACGAATGAGCCTGAGCGAATGAACGAATGAGGGTTGCTCGCGCTGTCACACACTCACGCGGGGTAACACTCGCGCTGCCTGACGCGCGCAGTCGCGGCCTCATGTCTGTGGTCTCGGAACGGTCGTAAAGTCGATCAGTCATAAGTCGCATAGGTCGTAAGTTGACGACAACCTGTACTGTTTTTTCGAACAATGCAGCGTTTTACCACGCTACATCGCTATTTGTCAAAAAGAAAAAAAAACATGGTTACTGAAGAAGCTACAGCGTTTTAAAAATAGCTACGCTACTGATAAGCTACTGAAAAAAGTGGCTAAGTTAGTAGCGTCTCAAATTTTAGCTACTATTCAACACTGGAAGTTACTGTATTTGTTCATGATTTGTACTTCAGTAGTAAATGAGTTACTTCTAAATATTTGTGCCCCCCCCCCTCAAGTAAAGTGTTGCCAAAAAGTCAGTGAAGGAGTTCCATTCAAACACATAAACCCATAGCTCTGCATCCACCATAAGTGCCAGCATAAGTTTCTTAATGACCATATTTGGTCATTTTAGAGAAGTTGCTGCTAACTAGCTACTAGTTACTGTCTGTTTCACAAGAAAACTAGTGTAAATAACTGTAATGTCATGGAATGCAGCCAGAGGATTCTCTTCTGATTTTCTTTTCATTCACTGTTTTGCGCCCTCTAATCAAATGGTGCCTATTGCATAGTCGCCAATTTCACCTATAAGGCAGGCTGGCTCTGATCTGCAGTTCTGGAAGGCCTCATTGTGCATTTCTATAGTTTTGGTTCACTGTGAATTAAACTTATTGATGACTTTAAATGGGTTTTCTCTGGCTCCTTTGCCCTGATTTATTATTTCCTGTTACAGCCTGCCATTTCTTCATTCACAAACAGCAGGCTGCTTGTTGGCTGCTGAGCCTGCAGAAGGTATAAGTTTCCTTGAGTTAAGAAACACAGCATGGGCGCCACAGTAAGGGAACAATAACAGATTCGAAGATTCACAGGATCAGCAAGCCTCCACATCTCCAAGGTACAGATAATGCGATTCCTTTGCTCCATCCGTGAACACCGCATGAAAAAGTTAACTGATCTTGCTCCGGATATTATAACCTATCTCATAGGAACAGGGTTGAAAAATAACCTTCATGGACATCCTCTACTGCCCAAAACTTTATTTTCTATTGCCTCTTTAAGACTTTGGGCAGGATGGAAGGAAGCTTGGAATGGGCATTTTTTGGGCATGGGAGTGTAAGATGGGTTTAACAAAAGGTGGCAATGAATGGAAATACAAGAGAACCATTTTGGCTTCAGCACAAGGGGATCTTGGAACAGGCCTAAATCGGATGTGGGCTCGGGCATCAGGATCTGGCCTTATGTTCTAGGGACTGAGAATGCAGAACCCATGACGGGCACTAAGTGTTACATCTTGGTTTAGGGTCATGGGAAATGCAAAAGTAGAATGACACGAAATGACGATGTAAAAATAACAAACAAAACACAGCTAACTAGAGCTCCATAACTTAACCAAGCAAAAAGTGAAATAAAAATTTAATAAAAATGTCTTACTTTCTGCCTAGTTACAAACAAATGATCCAGAAAATAAATGGTGTCACTGTCTACAAAGGTTTACAAGGTATTCACTGACTTTATCTAAGAAAATAAAGAGGGCTAGGCAGAATCAAGCACAGAGCAGTCAACAGGTCGAGCACACTAATATCAGATCACAGAGAAGTTTACATTTGCAAAAAGTGAGACGGATTCAAAATAATGACCTCCTGATTCAGTGTTTGACAGGATTTTAAAGGAAGTGGTAAACTGAGAATCAGCCAATTGCGTAGGAGAATTATGTTTATGTCCTGGCAGGTGGGATAGAGAACGCAAAGACACACCCTCAGACACACCTACCAAGCAAAGCTGGGCAGATCTGCAAAAAATTTATGACTGGGGTCCCAACACTAAGAAGCAGGTGAAGTGAGTTAACTGGCTTTTCACCTGACTTTGGCTCACCAATCAGATTTTATTGCACGGACCTAGGTTTCCCATATGACACCACCAAATACTGCACATTAAAGCTAGAAAAGCACTTTAGATTTTAGGGGCAGTTTAAGGGGTGACTTAACTGCATGTGAACATCCACAAAATTGCTTCATTGATGGGTATAAAACTTTCCCAGGCAAAGGTGTTTGCTGAGCAAAAAGGAAATAGTATTATTGAACTTAAGAATTATTCTCCTGAGGCAGTTCTGGCCCACAGATCCCAATGATTCAGAAGCAGTTGTTATAAACTTTAAAATTTATGCCTTTTAATGCAGGAAATCCTCTTTAAATGGCAAATGACTGTGAGTCTGGGGGCCGCAGGTGCTCCTAACAGTAACAGTATTGTGATAAATATTGAGTGGTGACTTACTGCTGTCGGCTCTACTATTGATCACTGAGTACACAGGAGGCTTACTCTTACTGCTACAGCTCAGGCTCCACAGGCGTTACCGTGGCAGCCGGAGCGGCGATGCTGTCTGGAGGCCCGGTCCACCCACCGTGTCCCGAGGATACACACAAAGCACTGCAGCCTCACTGTGCCATTAAGCCTCTGCTGTTTTCTGCATTTCACGCAACTCCATGCTCATTCAAACGACTACCCGCACTCTAGCTTTGAATATATAATGAGTCTCCTTTTCGTCATCCTCTCCATCCAGTATTTGTTTTGCATGATGAAATTTTCTTGAAGTGTTAATTTGTTCCCAGGCATCAGTGCAGCTGTGTTATAGAGCAGACATGTCTGTCATGAAACCATTACATGAAATAAATTTTAAAAAGTATCCCTATCTTTCTAAAGCAACATGTGCCCGCTCAATTGAAAATCAGTAGCATAGCTCACCTAATACAGTATTGTGCTGGTAATGCAAAGGTTTTGGGTTTGAATCTCAGGGAGCACATATAAATTGTAACCCCTCCCTCTGCTGTATATCTCGTTGGATAAAAGTGCCAGAAAAATGAGTTAATGTAAATTCCTGAAGCATTGCTTCAACTCAGTGTTCTTACTCCTTGCAAATGAAACAAAAAGTAAAAAATGCAGCTAGTATTACAAGAAATACAAAAAGTCTTGTTGGGTGGATCAACAGTGCATCCCGTCCAACAAAGATTTCATCGGGTCAGGAACCATAAGGCCTCAAAGTCAGTCTATCTCCCACCCAAATATCAAAGCTAATGATGCGATAGCATGGGTCTGCCTGGGAAGAAAACCCATTTGCAGCCCCGGTTCTGCCATTTCCACGAGGCTTATCATCCATCTCCATTTCTTTGACGCGTTGTTCAATGTTAATCAGTTTAATTTAGACTAACAGTGCACAGCTGCCTCTGGTTCAATACAGAGCCTGCGTCTGCTTTCCTTCTGCCATGTGGAGGAGGGACACATTGTTGACTTCAGCATTAAGAAAAGAACTTCTGGAACCTCATTGTCCTTCACCCCATTATCAAACTCAATCGATAAACCTTCACATGCAGCAAATAAACAGATGATGGAAGAGGTTACTTTAGCAGCATGCGCTGTGTCAGCCGTGAATCATTATCATCATAATATGGTTCCTTTTCATAATATGAATGTATTCCAGCTCTGTAAACAAAACCAGAGCAGCTAACTGTTATTGTCAACAACCGAATACTGTAACTTGCCAAAACTGAAATACATATATATGGCTTGGACTGAGTTATGGGATTCTTACAATGAAGAAAATAGTAAGCACATGCTTAAATATTTGACAGGCGAAAAATTAAGCCAAGTCACTTGTGGAAAAATGACTTAAAATAATCCGTTCAGCCAGTGAAGCTTGCCACATATTTATTAACTCAACCAAGGAGGTCCTATTAAGTAGGGGAAAATGATCACTTATTTGTGCCAGATGTTTAATTTATGTCCTCTCTTTATGCCAAAGTCCTTCCTCTTCTAAACTTTTTGCTGTGACCTATTTATGTCTGTTTTGTTAGGGGAATAAAATTAGCCTAAGCAGATCCCAGTTTTGGAACATCACTAAGAATTATACACTGTGAAATTAATTCATTGCATGTAAGAATAATTGGATTCTTGTATTGAATGGTGGATGTAACACATTTTAAAACTCAGTGGTCCCTTACTGCATGTCACAATAGATACATATTAAGTCTTCACAGATAAACACTAAAATGAAAAATAGCAGCCCTGTGCATTTCATCATTGCTACTAGCAGGGGAATACATTTTTTTCCTTCAGAAATGTGTGCGCTCACACTTTAGTATGGTTTTTGGTGATCTTATCCAGGCAAAGATTTAAATTAAATTTTGCATTTTGAATGAAACTTTAATCGTCTTGTAACTGAAGTCGCCAGCGTTTCCCAGCATCCATCTAGGCTGAGTAAAGGTTATTCAGTTGGTATGAGGCGACAAGCTGCCGGCTTGTGTTTTCTGTAGGAACAGATCCCTCTAGATGTGAAGATGTGCAAAAGGAAATCATTTACATCTCATGTTAGTTTTGCTAAGCGCTTCTTGGTAACGAGCCCACAGTGGTTAATTATGATCATGGTGTTTTCCAAAGAACAGGAGCATATTGCTGGGGCTCCACTGGGAACAGCCATGGTGAGACTCAAACCAGTTTCCCTTATGGAAGTCATCAGCTCCAATGACATTTCCAGTAGGTTCTGTTCATTTTATAGGGACTTCTAGGATTACTTTAATACAGAAAATGCATGAAAAAAACCTTTAAACACAATAATAAATAATTAAGAGTCAAAACAGCAAATTATCCTTCAACTTACTGGTTTATCAGACACAAAAGTCTTAGTCTAGGAAAGTGAAATTATTAGGTTCATTAATCACCCTCTTTCGCCATGCCCACTTTCAAGAGTTTGTTTCTTTCACCTTTGTGTTAGCACTTCCTAGACCTGTATTACGAAACAGTGCAGCTCAGCAGAGAATTATTATGGTAGAATATGTAATATGAAAAGTATAATAACAGTGAAGCCCAACACCGTGGCCACCACCAAAGTTAGAAAGGCGTGCTGGCAGTGGTAAATGCATACTTACTGTTTGACTGATCATTAACTTCATTTTCAAACGTGTTTTGTGGTTTTTGTGATTATTTCTAGTCTTTTTATTCTTATTCATAATCCCTTTTTTATTATTTGGTCTTAAATAAACTTCTTATGTTCTTATGAATTATGTTCTTATGTACCCTTCAAATCCCATTGTGATTGCCATCTCATCCACAGTGGGCTCATACTTCGTGTTGCCTAGGACAGGCTCCTTACAGCCCAATAAGCGTAAATGGTTGGAAGCTGGAAAGCACATCAGACTGTTTGGCAGAGGTTTGTGCCCCCAGGGCCCCTGGCTAACTGGGGTTGACCGTAGAGAGCAGATTATAGTCTGGGTGGGGGTTGTGCTGACTCAGCATCTTCTCACTCCCCTTCGTTATGAGGTCCACAGCAGAGGCCTAATTGAATGCAAACAGAGACTGCTGGTGCCTCCGGGGCCATAGGTGTTGTAAAAAAGCACAAATTACATGTATGCAAAATCATATGCATTGTATGATAATGCATTATGTCAATAACCCAAAGGCCACACCGATTTTGATGACTCATAAGCTCCCCATTAAAAGACAAATTTGTATAAAGCAGACAGTTTCTCAGATGACTCACAATGCTGATTACTGTCCATATATGTTATGTTACAGTCTAATTTTCCCCCATTTTTGCATTTTTTAAAATCTGGCAGACACTGTCCAAAGCAATACACAGTACGACTGCCAGTCAGGCGGTCTTGCAGAACTTGCAGCAGTTGGGGTTCAGGGCCTTGCAGTTAGGTCCAAAAATTATTTGATTGCTCTGTCAGCCATGGGATTTGGATTCAGACAATCAGGTCATGGGCACTGATCCCTAAGCCACTGAACTACACACCACTGTCCTAACTATGACCTTTCAGGCTCAGGATGGCTGAAAAGCACCACGCCCTGCAGCTGAAATATACAGCAAACAGCAGCATTTTCCAACCCAGTCCTTGAGGACTACCAGACAGTCCACGTTTTTGCTCTCTCCCAGATAGAGGGAGCAAAAATGTGGACTTTCTGAGAGGAGCCAAAACATAGACAGTTTGGGTGTTGCCAAGGACTGGGTTAGGAAACACTGGTATACAGTATGTAGCTTCTCCCCAGGTTACAATGGGGTTGTGATAAACTTATCATAAGGCAAAAATATTGTAAGATGAAAATGCATTTTAATACAGTACACCTAACCTGACAAACATTATAGCCTAGCCTAGCTTACCTTAAACATGCTTAGAACACTTACATTAGCCTACAGCTGGGCAAAATCATTAACACAAAGCCTATTTTATAATAAAATGTTGAATATCTCATGTATTCTATTGAATAATGTACTGAAAGTGAAAAACATATACCCATCGTAAAGTCGAAATATCGTAACACGGACCATTGTAACCCGGGGAGAGTCTATATACACTATATTCCCGCTGCTTCTCCACACTCTATGGCTTACTGTAGGTATTCCCGTGGACAGGGGCAGACTAACTTACCTGGGGGGCCCTAGGCTACCATGGGTAGGGGGCCCTCTAAATGGGCCATTTGAGCTAGTTTTTGAGGCCGAAAAAGGAATGAGAGGGAATTAAAAACAATGGAACATCAATAATATGCTGATCAAAGCGCAGGGTGCCAGCGGTAACACTTACTGATCTGGGTGCGGGCGTGAGTTCCGTCGGAGATGTAATGTTACCGTGGGAGATGTAATGTTAGTCTTATATTTTTGCTCCATTTTCTTCTTCTGCTACTTTTTGTTGGTTCCCTTGGCAGTGAAACAGTCGGTAGCCTACCACTAGACTCCAGTGTGCAAAGAAAACTGGGCCACTGGGGGGAGACACTAAGGAATGTCTTCCTGCGCTCCAAACCTCCTGCTCTCTCCCCTATTTCCAGAAGAAACCCTGGGCCTACTTGGCTTCCTCTGAGCCATTCGGAGATGGTCCCTGTGGGCCCCCATTAGTGTTTGGCAGCATTCAGTGGGGCAGTCAGATGGGGCTGTCATTAGGACGAGGCCCAAGGGCTCTGACTCCTCCCACTTTACACAAAAACAAGTACCTGCAGCTCCTACACCCAGGACGATACATCCTGCAGCTCGCCGCCTCGGCCAGTTTGCTGCGTGGCTGCTCTCTCTGTCACCGTTTGTTTACGCCTTGCGTTTATTTACACCCTTCCCCATATTTCAAGCCATCACCTGCTCTCCTGAATTCAGTAATTGCACACAATCAGTCAAAAAAAGGGCAATGTGTGGGCGTGACTTGACAGGTTGGCTATTTTTTAATTAGTTTCATATCAATAATTTATCGACTCTATCCACAGCAACGAAAATGCCATAAATTAATTTATCTTTATTGTTCTCAAACGTCTTCAGGTTTAGCTACTCACGTTCATTGACTTGCTGATCGATGGTGAGCACAGAGAAGGGAGCCAAAAAAACGTAAGGCGTTCAATTGCAATGAAATGCATCGCCGCATCGTACGGAATGCGCCACACGGTGCATTATTTATAAACAGTGTCTTGCTTTCGTGTGCATTCTGTGTGCATGGTTCAACCATGTACTCTTTTTGTCAGGTTTTCCTAGTGGTCTTAATATAGGCTGAAACACCTGAAGTATTTTCCATTTTGCCTACAATTCAGCACAAACTGTATTATCATTGAGGACAATGGACGTTATAATAAAGTGATTATAATATGTAAATGAGGGTCAGCCTTACAGTGATTGCGGTTATTACATTGTAATTATGAGGATGGCACTTTGCAACTGGTTCTCTGAGGTGCCGCCGCCCCCCAATCATGTGTTAAAAATGAAAAAAAAAATAGGTAGGCTTTAAACTAACAAGGGACTGGCTTTCATGGTCCCAGCAAGCTTACTTGCTGTGTTTATAAAAAAATGCCCCAATCTGGGGAAGAAAAAGAAGAGGATGCCACAATTAGTCGCTTATGAAGCATTACATTCAGTTTAATTTCCCAGCAGGAAAATCTAATCTCGTGAATTTATTCTCTAAGCATGATAGAGTTTGACCTTAATATTCCTGAAGTGTGCCTCATTTCTCCCTCTTTCTAGATGGCTGTGTTAATGCCCCCCCCCCCACTCCTCTCACTGTTGTCCCCCCTGCAGCAGAATTTCCTGTCTGCTGTGACTCGAGTCATAACCTGTAAAGCTGGAATTGCACAGAAAACATTAGGCAAACCCAATCACTGTGCCTGACCCATCACCCAGGAATCCCAATCACTTTCCCAGTTAGTATAATTTCATCATTGCTGCAGAAAAGGGCATTGGCATGGATACCCTGGCAGATTCAGGGGGCCCAACACTTGACAGGGGACCTTGGATATGTAAAATTATGCAAAAAAATTGGGTGGCCAGGGGGCAAGGTGACATTTTGTCAGTGGGGGTAGAATTTCTAGGTACACCTCTGGCTTCAGTAATGGAGAAGTAAGTGAGTATCACTGTCCCCTAACTTAAGGATAAAAACAGCATGCACCAATATAGAAACATGCTTACATTTTATATTAAAGGCTTTGCTGGATGAAGGCTTTGATAAGAAAAGAGACATGTAGTCCATGCTGTAAGGAACAGTCAGGCTATATCACATTACACGTCACACTAATGACATGAAGCATGGTTATTTATTGTATTATTATTATTCGCCTGAACAGAACAGTTGGCTTTTCTTGGCATTTCAGCATTCATGCCACAATCTGATCTGTAATGTGACTTGGCTTCAAGGAGACCGATGTCCATTAGGGGAAAGGAAGAGAAGAATAACCAGCTTAGAAACATCTCTGACAGGATGCGCACGCCGGTCCGAGCCCGGCGCTCAGAAGTCCGGGAGGACCGCGAGCGACGCCGATAATAATAGAAGCTTCTCAGCTGGAAGGCTTCATGTGTGGGGATGCTGGGAGCCTCGCATGTGCGCTGACGACAGCGCAGCGTCTCCGAAGAGCCTCTCGCCTGGCCGTGTCCTCGTTAAAGAACCGGATCGCCGACCGAGCCGACGAGCCGCTCCGCCTGCTTCTCCAGCCCCAGCGTATTATTTACATCGCGGTCACACAAATAAACAAAAACGAACATATATATATATATCTACACACATACATACTTATATATACACACAGACACACCCAGACACACACACAAATGATAAAAAATACATCTGAAGCAATGTGCCACCCGCACAGCCTGACTGTACTAGAGAACCACGAAATAAATATCATTAGCATTATACTCATATACTCTCTGGTCAATACTAGTGCTGATTTTAAACCAGTCTCTCCCAACACTCATTCTGGGACCAAAAGGTGCAAAACACGTGCTGCCTAAGTAACAGTAAAATCATCCAACATCCTGTTGAAATTATTAGTCCTCACATACATAAACTGAATACATAGTGACAATGATTTTTCACAATTTCCAATCTACTTTTCTGTAAAAAAAAACACACACGCAAGAAAAAATGTAATGGTGATTTACAGTAATCATCAGCCTAATCTGAGCTGATTTTTAAATAGATAAATGGTTTAATGAGCAATGGAATCTCATTGGCTATTTACAGGGGTGGGTGCTTTCTTTATTTACTGATTAAAATGAGGATATGGTTAGTTTTGAGCTGGCCAGCTGCTTCCACACCCTTGCCAACCTTGTAGAGTATCCAGAGCAGAATTTACTCTGCTTCACAGCCACCAATAACCACATAAGCTACCGGACGAATGCCCAAGGGATCTTATTACAGCTAGGATAATGGAAGCAGCTTAAATCTTTTGCAGCAAAGCCTCACAATGCTATCACATCATCTTCTGCTTTTACAACCTCTATGAAAATTGCAGCAGCATCATTTATATTCCTCTGTCCATGTGTCAACTAAACTGGGCCAATTTTGCCAGGATAAATAGCACAGACACACAATACTGCAAGTAGAAGATGACCGCATACAAGTACAGCACAGATCTTGTGGCCTAGACTGTACATAGATCAATGAAAGAAGAGATGAGACCCATGACAAATGTGATGGTTTTGGGGTCATGGTAACAGTAAGGTTTCTTTATCCTTCCATTAAAAAAAACACAGCACCCTTTAATTAAACAATGAGCCCTTCATTTTTCCAAATAACTGTATATTTAGCTTGGTAGCAAGATGTTTACTTAACCATGTAACGGTACATGGTATATTATTGAACTGCTCGGTACGTGCCTGACTATTCAATGATATGCCTGTCATTTTCCTATACGTATTGGTGTGAATATAATATGGTGTTTTTTTCCCAAAAAATATGTATAAAAACTTGGGTTGTCTTATTTTCAAGAGCTACAATTTAAATGACATTATACAACAGCAGATGGCGTACCGAACGGTTCGATAACTCACCCTGGCCCAAAAACCATGATACGTACCGAACCATGGGCAAACAGTATCGTTACACCCCTCCTAAAAACAACAATAGTTCAACTACAGAAAGAAAACATAGGGAAGCCTTTTTCCAAATTAGGTAACACTGTGAAACACACACTTATGCAGATCTATAACTGACAATGATTCTAAAACATCTTGTTAGAATAGTCCAGCATGATTGTGAACTTTTCCTTCCGAACTTCATATTTATGTTCTTCACTTAACACAGTTGGTGCAGCCAACTTTGACCTCAGATCTTTGAAACCACAAACTCCCCATCATCACTGCTGAACACTGATTGGTTATCACACGTCACAGGAAACATGCATTACTAATGCCCTCACGTGGATCACATGATCAGCTGGGCCCAGCATGGGATATACTTTCTCCAGCAAATCGCAGAGTGACTCAACATCCCCTGCACCGGTTTTATAGCATAGCTCGAATTAACATTCATGGTTACTAGTAGGAACTGTGACAACTACACAAAAGAAACACCAGATTGAAGTTTGCCCTAAGCCGCAAAAATACCCTGCTGAGCCTCGCCTTCCATCCCAGCTATCTATCCTGCATCTCCTTCAAAATCATCTCAGACCCCTGCAGGTAGGTCTGACGTGCTTGTGCCTGAAAAATGCTTCAAAGTGCTCGTTGCATGTTTCCATCTGAGCTCTGTTCCCTGTGCCATAAAATGACTGAACTCAAGTTACTTAGTTCAGGTAATGAACCTGTAAAAACTTATCCAGCACTGTCATGTGTCAAGAATCCATAAAGGATAAGAGCAATGACATCATCACCTTTTACTGTGAAATTTCCCTATGTCCGCTTAGTGAACATGACCTTTACTGGGTATAATGCCTCTTGACTTACTGTAGCATGTTCAGTGTATGTGTAAATATGTAATATGTCGTTGCTGCATTTCCGTGTGCTGTGTTTTGGTGAAGCATCTTGTGGCACTGGGCAATGCAGTGAGAAATGCAGTGGCAGATGCAGTGGGAGATGCAGTGGGCACGGAAACAAATTCAACTTAATAATAACTCTAAATACAGTAAACATGCACTCTGTACATATAGGTAACTGTACCGCTACCATTTCATGCACTTGCAAAGCAAACCAGTATTCCTGGGCCAGCATATATAAACATAAATCCTGGGTATACTCTTCTTCTGTCAGTCTCATTTGATGGATTGCAGTCAACTGATGGGCAAATTCAAGTTCTGACAGCCAACCACTTACTGTGGGTAAGGACTGGGTTTTGGAGAGGAATGAGGGGTGAATAACGACGAGGCAGGAACTGAATGAATCAACGGGTCTGCTGCAGCTCTGGCCGCTGAGAGGCAGCTAAGCTCAGCATGACTGCAAATAAAAAGACCCCAATGTGGAGGAGAGAGGGGAACGGCTGGGGCCACAACTCGCAGAGGGACTCTTATCCTACAGAATTTTCTTATTTTGTCACAGCACTTTGGATCTGTGTTGCTGTTTACCAGGGACGATTCTATGTTTTTTTTAAGTTGGGGAGCATAAAAGGGGGCAGTATTTATATAGAGGGGGCAACCTTATCATTACCTAATAATATGTTTTGAATTAGTGAGTGACAGGGGAGGGGGCTGTCAGCTTTAAGCTTAGCCAGTGTCTCTGTGGCCCCACCCTTGTATATGCTCCTGCTGCTACTGCTACTGTATGTGTGTACAGAAACTCGGCCATATCATCGGGTCAGGCACAGGGTCACCATGCACACGATGTGGACACCCTGAAAACAGCCATATTTGTTTATAAAGGGGTGTCATGGTGTGAGATGGGCAGCCGGAGGCACAGGGGTAGACAAACAATGCCAGTAGTCTTCACTGGGCCGTGATGTTATGGCCATCTTATATAACTTAGATGAAAACTGATAGGATTTTACACCTACATTACACACTTGTGTAAGGTTGAATGGAACCGGGATTTCTGAACAGGAACAAGGGAAAAATTAGGTCAGATGGAAAACTCAACCACCCACAAGGAAAAGGCAGTCTGTAAGGAATGGTGTGAGTCAGGCGGATTTCTTTAAAGGTGAGGTTTTTAATAGCTTTTCCTTCAACTCAGTGTAGTCCTCAATGCTAATGAAAAGCACAAACCATAATACTTATGTTTTATTCTATAGGCCGAGAAGCAGTAGGACTACAGCTGGTTGGGGAATGCCATAAAATCTCGATCTCCTACACTTCAGAGGTACCTTCAAGAACTTTAATTCAGCCTTGAGAGACTAAAGAGAATTTTATGTACCCACAGCCTTGCACTTTGCAACACTGAGAAAAAGGTTTAGGTTTTATAACTTGGATTTTGTTGCACCTTTACCTCTGAAACTGCTACCCAGTCCTGGATGTAGCCCAGCCTCATGCACTTTGCTGCCTGGAATGAGCTGCAGACCCCTCCCCCCTATTTAGGACAACTAGTATGAATATGGGGGTGCATTTGGAAACTCAGAAATGGGGAAATATGGAATACACAGATAAAAATAATTACAAAGAGACACTTTCAGTTTCACCATAGATTTTCTCTGCATAATAAAAAGTGGTTTGAGAGGAAACATTTGCAGTGTACTATTCTTATTTTGAGGAAAATATCCATAAAGCCATTTGGTGCTTAGGAAGCAACAATCACTAATTGTCACATCCTGCCTACCACATCGGCCTGACCCTCCTGTCTTCTCCCTCACGTGGTCTCGATGGGCCACATCTGATACTTGTTGCCCCTCGTTAATCTCCTTATTTAAGTACCTGTTTGTTTCAACTTTGCTTGTCTGGTCATTAACGTCGCTACTCTTGTCAGCCTGTGTCCTTCCTCTTGTTTTGATCCCTCTTGGTCTGGTTTCTTTCCAGTCTCTGTTTGTTTCATTTCATTTCAATAAAGCCCCTTTTTAGTTCATAAAAATGTCTGGCCTCAAGAACTTCGTCCCTTGTATTGTGACACTTATAGCCTGGTAGAATGCTAAATGCTTTTATGCAAATCAGTTCCCATAATCAAGATTCAAGCAAATTCACGATAATCAGATCACAGCAAAAGGCGGTTGTGAAACATTTAATGCATGTACAGCTTTATAAATGGGATGTTATTTAAAGCAATATACCCAATTATTAGCAATCAGAACAAACAGTGTGTTCCTTGGACATTTCCTTGTCTATTTTGCATTCCTACCACTGTATGAAGATTACTGTTGAAGCAGCACGACGCTCAATTACAGCCCCAACTTGTACCCTTTCATTTCAGACATTATCTCTAATGCATAAATAACAAATCAACATTCTACTAGTACTTGGGGAAATATCACTGTCTGGCCCCCAAAACGCACATAACACAAAAAGGCTATCACAGCATGACAAAAAGGCTATCCCAACCCAACATAAAAGGCTATTAACAATGCAAAAAGGTTGTCATAACATAACACAAAAGGCTATCATAACACGACACAAAAGGCTATGACAACATAGTGCAAAAGGCTATCACAGCATGACGAAAAAGGCTATCCCTACATGACACAAAAAGGCTATCCCAACACAACACAAAAAGGCTATCACAACATAACACAAAAGTCTATCACAGCATGACAAAAAAGGCAATCATAACATAACACAAAATGCTGTCATAGAATGACAAAAAGGCTATCACAACATAACACAAAAGCCTATTCCAACACAACACAAAAAGCTACCACCAGATAACATAAAAGGCAATCACAACAGACACACACTATGGCCACTACTCTGAAAAATGAATACATTAGGTAAGATTTGCGGCCTTTGACTTTTCTAATATCAACACACATGCAATAACCCCCCTCCCCCATTTCAAAGTCTTTGACAAATAGATATCTTTATAGGAGGAGAGCCCAGGCATGCAGTGTGAATGCGAACACATATAGCTGGATGACTGTGCGCCAAGCAGTAACAGAAGGACTAAAGTAACAAAACCATTCATCAAATTCCTTATTCTGCTGCCTTGTTCATACACACAGTCATTTTCTTAGGCAGATCGGCATATTTGCTGGACTCTCAACAGCACCAATAATATTCATCCACTCCCCATAACATGGACTGCTGTACAGCATTCTTCTGTTGCTATATATACTCATGTATATCACTCCATGTATACCAGGTATATCCCTGTACACATGTATATTTTTCTATTTATTTATCACACATGTATGTATTGCACAGCTGTTTTTAGCACTTTTTTGCACTTTCGGACTAGATGCCAAACTGCATTCCGTTGTCTGAGTACTTGTACTTCAACAATGAAGTTAGATAGATAATAGAATCTAATCTAATATACGATGTTTCTTATGTGTTTCATTCATACAGGGTTAGTGTTTAGTTATCACATTACCAGTGAAAGTACATCATAATGCAAGCACTCTCTGCTCAACAAGCCAAGGCATGAGACACCAGAGAGTGATTTCAGAGCAGCATTCAGGAAGCATCGGGCAGCCAGGCGCAATTATAATCCCAAATGCAGTGTAGCGGAATCCAAAGTGGAAAAGGTAGCAAAAGCTTTCTGGTTCATAAGCAATTCGCTCTCTCTAATCTGGATCAGTCAAAATATCTGTCTGTAAGAAGTGCTCAACTATAAAACTGTAATTTATGCAAACTCCCCCCCCCCCCCACCCTACTAAGAAAGTAAATGAAACAATGGCCTTGAAGGTGATCTCTCTCATCTTTCATGAGCCTTTCGCACAATTTGAAAATGAAAGTTTGAAAACCAGAGCCGTCATTGATTGTGATCTAACTAGCAATTACACAAGAGGATTACACCACTGGAGTTCAATTAAAATTGCTAATTGGGAGGGGTCTGATGTCCTTGGCAAAGAAGGGGCTCATTCTGCCGATTCACACTTGGTTTTTGTTTATTACTGCTTGAAACGCAATAGCAGAGAAAAAGTAATCGATAAGTCAATCAAAAAATCAATGAAGTGCAAACCAAAGATGAAGTGATGAGTGATATACAAAGTTCGCAACGCTGTGGTCATATGAATGTCGTATGAATTTGTGAGCTAAATAAAGGGAGTCATTGTCACTGACTTGTCCCTTAGACCTCCAAGACACTGGGGATCAAATGTAACATGTGGTCTGGTGCTCTTAATGGCAGGAATGCCATGTCATCTTTCCATGGAGACCTCCTGTAATTTTGGTAAGTCTGGATGGGAGCAAAAACCACCGTTAGCCACGCAACGAGAAGTAGCTTGACTCACTGATGCAGAAAAGAATCGTGATGGGATCCTGGGTGCAGATGGCGCACGACTTTCCCCTCCCTCCCCAACCCCTCATAATGGGATTTCTAATGAACAACTGTAATAATATATTATGCTATCAGACTACACATTACAACATGCTTAATGAAGTTTACAACAGAGACCCAAGAGGGAGGCTTTCTCGACATTCCCCACATTGCTGATTAATAACCAGGCACGTGCCGCTTACTCACAAAGACTCTCGCCCACCTCCTCACCTTTTCCTCTGTAACGAGGGCCCAACCTGCCACCCAGCTCCATCCGGGACAGGCCAAGGAGAATGTTATGGTTCGCAGGAGCATTTCCATAGCAGCACTGCTCACAGTGTCTAGAGCCTTCTAACAGCTGAATTGTTCTATTATGAGCATATGATCTAGTTACATTTGTTGACTTATATATAGGCAGTATAAACTGCATTAACCCTGAGCTGGATAAGCAGGTAGAACATGGATGGATGGACTTATATATTGAGATCCCCAACTGAAAAATAAAGTTGTTGCGTCTTTTATGTTTTTGACCCATATAAATTTTCTTACCGCAATCTAAAGTATTAAATTATGGAAAGTACTGACTATTGTATAAGGGTTATTATAATATACTGCTGTTCCAGTGTTAAACCATATTATTGACAAAATACAGAAACCGAAAATATTTGTTTACATTATGGAGCATAAAGACCATTACATTGTACTAGTGTAAAATTATTGTCTTGTCTAAAAGGGATGACATAAAATCATAATGGCAATTCATTATGTGCGACAAAGGAATATGAATCTTTCTGTTGCAAAAACAGGAAATTTTATGTCATAACCCTATTAACACAATGTTAACATGCGGTTCGTTGAAATGTTGGCACGGAATCTTCATAACGGGGTTTTAAACGCAATACGGAAGGATGTCAATGAAAACAAGCTTTTTTCTGTGAATATTTCATCTTCCATAGCTTATGACATGCCAATATACCTACAAACAGGAAAGGAAAATGTGAACCCAAGCTGTGACAATGATCAAATGTTTAGGTAAGACATGTATAACACAGACCAGGCCCGACTCTGAGAAATATGGTCGACTGCAAGTTAAAAAATACGTGGCTCAGAACAGCAGTAGCATAGCTGAGTCATTATTAAATCATTCGGCAGTAGATTGCCTGCAGTTGAATAGATCCTCTCTTTCTCAGGCCAACATCATAAATCTGATTTTGCCTTTGCAGCTAAGACCTGTTAATGATATATACACTGCAGTGCTCTCTGCAGTATGCACTGGTATTTTATATCAGGTCCATAGCGCTGGACATATTTACCTAGGTGACAATTTAATGATCCTAATTTTTTAGGAACAGATACATTATTAGAACATGTAGATGGCAAGTTTATTGATGGTCCTAGAATAAATATTAAAAGAACCAATTCATGTTCTCAAATTTCTAATTTTTTTAATAAAAAAGGAGAAAAATAAATGTTCAAAACTGATTCTCCATCCATTCATTTTCTGTAACCGTTTGTTCTATTCAGGGTCGTGGGGCATCCAGAGCCTATCCTGGAGGCTACAGGCACATGGCAGGGAACAACCCAAGATGAGCACCATCCATCATCGCTTATCCAGTATAGAATTACAATGAAACCTGATTGTAAGTGAAAACAAAAATCAATTATTCTAAAATATTTTCAAATAATTAATATTTCAATATGTATGACTATATTTCAAGATCATGTCAACGCCATGTAAACATCACCATTTTTGCTACATTAAACGAGACAGCTGCCATGAGTCATGTTTGGAACCCAGGTATGAAAATCCCATACCTAAACAGAATAATAAAACACACAAAGAAGAAGAACCCACTGGGGGTGCCAGGCCACCTGAAGCTGTGCAGCTCTTTTCCGCAGGAAGCTGCCTGCCTTGCGTGTTGATGTTGTTATCGGACGGGCACACTGCTTGGATGACTTCCCTCGAGCGCTTCCTGGCATTCTGAAAAGCCAAGGGTGTGGAAGCTATTCTACTTCACTAGATGACCCACAGGCTTGTTTTATCCTTCCATTTCAAGTTTTATTTTTGTTGTTCAGTATAGGATGTCACATGCTTCATTATTATCAACACAAATGGTTGCCAGAGAACAAGTATTTAAACCCACACAAAGCAGCTTGAGAAAATCTTTTAAAAAATGTATCATACTGAGATAAACAGGGCTTACCTATCTTGCAGGGGAGTAAATCTAGGACAACTCCTTTTTGCTGATAAATAACTGGTTTTTGAAGGTTTAGTATTTTATTTTTTTTTTACCCGTGTTCAAGAGATCTCTTGTGGGATATTTGTCAGGAAACACGCTGTAACTGGTGCCTCTACCTCTACCTGTTCTTCAAAGCCTCCTGCCTAAATGTATCGCACATCTTTCGGGCAGACAGAAGGACGTTTGAGTACATTCTCACAGAATCTCAAGATAAAAGCTCTTCTGTACAGTGTAAGTCTGCACAAAATCACAGCCGACCACAACATATAAGTGCTGTCATTCCTCATATGACAACCCTCAGCTGACAGAAATGAGTGACAGAAAAATGTGTAGGTATATATATATATATATATATATATATATATATATATATATATATATAGAGAGAGAGAGAGAGAGAGAGAGAGAGAGAGAGAGAGAGAGAGAGAGAGAGCCTATCCTCACCTTGAAGTTAGATATTTGGAGATAATTGTGAGTTGAGTTTTCCAATGATGATCCAAAGGGGAACAAATTTGTTTTTCAGGTTTCATTTATGCATAGTGGCATGTGACTGATAATTATCCTTGCCTTATTGTGATAACAGCGTCTCTTCTGGAAATATACTCTATTAAAAAAAAAGAAAATGGCATTTGTCCACCAGTTCAGAATTGATATAAATACAAGAAAGGGCATGTTTGTTAGTTCATATGAAGAGGTAGGCTCGGAAGGCGAAAGGGCAGTGGGATGGCAGGACCCTGACACTTCTAGATAAATCAGTTCAATCTTTTGCTTGGAAACAGAAGAAGAGGTAGCTTGTAGCCTGGTCCGGTGCAATAAGTGATCTCTAGGTAAATAAGTGAGGACACAAAAAGACTCAATCACTTCTACGCACCCCCTGGGCCTCTTGCAGACTCCTCTCACGCTCAGCAGCCTGCTGACTGCTGTCACACTGAGCTGTGATACTGCTCATTTGTAACTCCTTGCATGTTGCATGCTGTCTGTATAGACTAATTTTGGACCAAGAAATATCTCAGTGTTATTCGGCATGCTAGTGAGCTTCAGGCGAAGTTCCACAAAGTTTTCTTTTTTAAAGAAAGTAAGATACCATAGCTGGAATAGACCAGTCTTTTTCATTAATGCATTTACAAAGATATCACGCACAATATATTGGGAATTAGAATCAGAATTTTATTCACTAAGTACATAAAATACAAGCAACTTGTTCTGTGGCAGGTAGTGTCACGAAGTATACAATTAAATATGGAATCAAGACAAAGGTAAAATCCATCCATCCATCCATCCATTTTCTATAACCGCTTATTCCATATGGGTCGCGGGGGGTCCGGAGCCCATCCTGGAGGCTGCGGGCGCAAGGCAGGGAACAACCCAGGATGGGGCGCCAACCCATCGCTGGGCACACTC
>JAAGVU020000092.1:10080331-10110932 GCA_011763525.2 Mormyrus iriodes | reverse complement strand
CACACACACACGCATACCTATGGGCAATTTGGCAACTCCAATCAGCCTCAGCATGTTTTTGGACTGTGGGGGGAAACTGGAATACCCGGAGGAAACCCCACGACGACACGGGGAGAACATGCAAACTCCATAAAAAATACAATAAAAATTAAATAAAGTTAAAAATAAAGATGTGCATCTAATAAAAAGCATGTAGACATAAATAAAGGGGAGACAACCAGATGTAGCATACAAACAGCTTTCAGCTATATGCAAAACAACTTATAGAATAGCAAGTTACTTAACGATGCCAATCAATTTTATTTTATTAATTTATTTTTATCATCGCTCTTTGTTTTTCAGAATATTTAGTTTATTGGCGTACTGTGTATTTTTAAAATCTGTATGAGCTTTGTTTACTGTCTTTGTACTTTGTCTGTTTGGCACTGCATGCATGTTTATCTGTGCACTGCGTTCTTGTTGCTGTATACATCCGAATTTCCTCCCGGGATAAATAACATTAATCATAATGGAAATCAGACAGAGGAATGAATAGTACTTCTTCATCATGGAGATAGCCTGTTTGATGGCATTCCTTTAGAAAGTGCTAACATCATTTCACATTGTCATGTTCTCACATTATTTTTGAGCATCTTGAAGCATTGTCCTTTATCCTTTACCAAAATTTCTGAATAGACTTATGAAAAGAATTAATAACATTACTGCTGTACAAATTAAAACAATTTTAGATGTCATAGATGGATAGTGTTGGTATTCAATGGTTAAATAGAATATCTGTATACAGGATGTAATTGTTTGTAACAAGAATTGAAATGTCCTTTTACAGAATTAATGTAAGAATTGTGCTTTGAGTGCTAATCAGCGTCACCTTTATTTAAATTAGTATTGTAGAAAAGATTGCATATCTTTGAATGTTATTTTTTTTGGAAATGAAAAAAAAACACTTAAAGTAAATCAGCCATAGGATGCTCTGGTGTCCTGTCCAAGCTGTTGCCAACCTTTTACCCTGTGATTCCTGGGGAAGGATCCAGGGTCCATGTGACCCTATAAGCGGTTGGAAGAATGATGAATGAAATTATTCAGCAGTGTAGCAGTTGGAGCAGCTGGAAACACAGCCTGCAGCTTGTTCATTCCCGCTAAGCCCAGATCACCCAGCAGGCACAGGCTCCTTTCACTGGTAACAAAAGCAGGGCAACACTTCACTTTGTTGTCTCATAGCTGGACCCACCGGAAGAGCCACATAAAAGCCGGTGCAAGGGTGGAGAGAAAATGCCAAAGACCTGCTTTATTCTGGGAGGGGGGCTCCCAGATCTTTTTCAAGGGCTGCATCTTTGTAGCAAATCTCAGTGTCCATCTCCAGGCTTGTCATGTCCTCCAAGAGAAAGCTGACCTTCAGAAATGGAGGTTATCCTGCATGCACGGTATTGGCTTTTTAACACGATGCCTCTTGGGGATTTCCCCTACATGACCCTTGCTGAAATTATCCCTGACTGGATTTTTATAATCATCTTTAGGCGCTTTGGCCACTGCCCCAAGGCAGCCATTCAAAAGGGGAATTAAATATCTCCTCTGACTTGCGGAGTTCCAGCCTGCCGGGTATTGGCAGTAGGACTGTGGTGAGTGAACATCACTTTTTCATTACAGGTGCAGTAATATTTTATCTCTCGCACAGAGTCACCTCTCTCTGTTGTTGGTGTAGCTTTGAGGATTAATTAAAGTCCTTAGATGATGCGATTACCAACAGTTCAGAGGTATGAATAAAGGGAACTTTATGAATGTCATCAAACTGCCTCTCCGTCCCCTGCAGGTCACGCCGGTGGGCTTTCTGCGCATTGCTCTCTTTCAATTGGCCAAACCTCTGCCTCAATTACTTCTAACACTGCTGTTATTGCCCCGTGACCCCCTTTCTCCATCTATTTGGCCTCAGTTCAGCTGCACTTCCATCTGAATGGAAAGGAAAGGCTAGCGTGAATGGGACTAATCCTCAAAGGGAGCCTAAGTCCCGAAAACCATCAAACCCTCCCACTCTCTCCAGATGAGCCATGGATGCAAGGTGAGATGCTGAGCTTATGAAACACTCCGCCCTGCGTTTTAAATAAAACCTTTTACTGACATAAACCAATGCTGCATGCTGGTATCTCTCACAGTTTGACGCTTTGGGGGATGCTGCAGACAAAAACCTGGCAACCCTCCTTTGATAAACACGGTGTGGCATTAGAATAACTTTTAATTTCAGTCATGCCTGGAGGAAGGCCGCTTTGAAGTAGGAGCGTGAGGCTGGCCCACTCGCCCGCAGACATCCGCTTTGTCTTAGACCTTGAGAAGCCTCCTGCCGTGAAGGCGAGCCTCTTTGTTACCTGCTGAGTAGAGTGGCAAGTGGGTGGGGGGGAGAGAAAACCAGAAAAAAGGATTCGCTACATTACAGTAGGCTACATTTGCAAATTAGCTTATTCTTTAAGTGTTTGGACTCCCAATGAAATATGCATGTTACCAAATTCGATTTATTCTTGGCCATTTCACCGGGTTTTGATGACGCTCACAGCGGTGGGGCTTGTGGGTGAAGATGGCGAGGAAGCTCTATCCATTTTCTGCAACTGCTTGTCCTATTCAGGGTCATAGGGGGTCCAGGGCCTATGGGCACGAGGCAGGAAAAAACCCAGGGCGGGGTGTCAACCCGTCCACTCATGATTTGGTAAATAAAATAAACCACAGAATGTTTTTGGCCTGTGGGAGGAAACCCCCATGACAATATGGGGAGAACATACAAGCACTGCAGAGACTCAAACAGAGCTAACCACTGTGCCACCCACGGAGGGAGCCCCTCTCCACATAATACTCCTTCACACGGTTTATGGCTGCTTCATAGTTATTGTAATGTTTTTATACATTTATGCGATGAATTTGCAAGTGGGGTTTCAAGGGTGAACTACTCTTCCAACAAGAACATATATACAAAACCCTAAATAAGCCAATACAACATATCGCAAGTTCAGTAAATCAGGAAAACTATATATATCATAGGCTATATATATATGTATAGTGACTATATATGATTTTAATTATAAAAACAGCACTATATTCTCTGCCATGTCATAAAAGGCTAGTCCATGGCCGAAGCAGGTTTTTACATCTTTGACAGATGGATAAAAATAGTTGGAACAAACATAATTTGTTTAATGCAAGTAATTCAGCCATCGTGCAAGGTACACGGGCACAAAAAACCTAATGATCTGCCCAAGTGAAAGAGTAATTTTGCTCAGTGGTGCGGTAACTCGCTGTTTGAAATGGCAGAACAAGACAAATGAGTCCATTATGAAGGGCAGTGCTGCAGCTTAATTTCAGAGTCTGACTTCATTTATAAAAATGAACTTTCCAAGCCTGAATACCTGCATCGGGCCGGTTATTTAACATATATTTCATCAGTCACAAAGAGACGAGCGTTAGCCGCAGTCTATTTAACTCTAAGAAAGACCAGGCTGAGTACAAAGTGACAGTTTGTTTTCTCATTGGCTAAATTCACTAATACTGTACTAAATGGCCTTATGCTTAGTTTGCAGTATTGTGTTTTTGTTAGACAAGGTTGAAATATGACTATTTCTAACTAGCTTGTTTGCTTCTAAGAAGCCAGAAAGTTATGATGTACTCTCTTTGGTCTGTATGTCACACTGTGGTCCTAGGGCAATATGATTTCATGCCACTATATACATATACAATAAGAATCAGATGAGGTGGCTGAGTGGCTAAGGCGATAGACTGCTAATCCTTTGGGCTCTACCTGCATGGTTTTGAATCCCATCCTCGTCGGCTGTTCTCATATATGACAATAAAGCCTACTTGCTTACCTGCTAACTAGTGAGTTAAAAAACGTGGCAGCTTTCCATACCAATGATGGGTTTGGTTTGGGTGCGGTGAGCTATCTGGTGAGCAATCTGTAACATTCTCTTTAGAGTTATAGAAAACACTTTTCCTGAGCCTAGCACATAACCTATGTTTTAAAATGTTATTCAGAAAGGTTTATAAACATTTCTTACTGGTGTATATTAATCTAAGCAGAAGTATCTTATGGTTATTGGAAAATTTTCTTAAAAAGTTCAGAAGGTGGGTGGCACAGTGGTGCAGTGGTTAGCACTGTTACCTCACACCTCTGGGATCAGGGTTCATGTCTCTGCCCGGGTTCCATGTGTTGTCGTGGGGTTTCCTCTGGGTACTCTTGTTTCCCCCCACAGTCCAAAAACATGCTGAGGCTGATTGGAGTTGCCAAATTGCCCATAGGTATGCATGTGTGTGAGTGTGCCCAGTGATGGGTTGGTGCCCCATCCTGGGTTCTTCCCTGCCTTGCGCCTGCAGCCTCTGGGATAGGCTCTGGACCCCCTGTGACCCATATGGAATAAGCAGTTATAGAAGATGGATGGATGTTCAGAATGTTAAATAATTATTCAAGATAATCTAGAACAGAATGCTACAAAATATGCAGTAAAAATCTATGTTAAATGTACTATTTACATTTTTTAGATTTTATTTTATTATTCAGGTAGAATGATACTAGTCATTTCTGTGAGTAACCAAGTATGGACACATTGTACAAAGTTAAATATATTTCTTACATAAGAAATCAGAGTTTAGGGGACTGTTTTGACAGACCAGGTTCTCACTAAAACCATGCTAATGTTAAAGTCACATTAAGGTTGACCTGAAATCTGATTAATATCCATTCAGAGAAGCAGGTATGGGGCAAAAATAGTGGACATAACTGATTAGGCAATATTTCGGTTCTTGTGTGAACAAGAAAGGTTGGGATGATTCAAAATTAGCCTCTGGGGAAATTAAAAAATACACACAAAAACATTAAAGATCAAAGAGTATGAAACACTAGGCTTTGAGGAACTTTATTGAGGGCATCAGCTAGGATTAGCGTCTCCCTCACTGGAAAGAGCTTCTGACTGCTGACCATAAATCTTACTAACTTTAGTATCTGGAATACTGCAAGAGCACAATGGGCTGAAACTGGATATCATAATAAATTGAAAGTGGATTCTTTTACTGTATGTTTTTATGTATTTATTTTAGCAGACCAGTTAGTAAATGAGGATTAAATGAATGTTTACTCACAAGTATTGTTCTTGTTCACCAGTTGTGTTGTTATTCTGCTTTTGTGATAAGGCTCAAACAAGTAAGTATTAATCTGCAACATTTATACATTCAACACACTCAGAGTAATCCCTCCCATGTTTTCATAGTTTGGATATATCCAGGTGACTCAAGCCTGATGTAAAACCCAATTAATCTCCAATATATAAGACTGCAAAATGTGCAGCTGTACCAACTGATGTTGTTTATAGGCAGCTGATTAAGGTGGTTGATGATCCTGGCTGCTGCCGGACTGGTTTCAAGAACTTTAATTAAATTCCCCCTGGTCAACACTGTGGACAGCGTGGTATAAAATTAATATGGTACTTCAAACCAGATTTATATTAAGACTACTGCGGAGAATAGTTTAAGGGTAGGCACTCTGCAAACTTGAATGAATTGGAATCCTTTACTGAAGTAGAACTCAGGCCTCATTACTCAGAGGAAGCTTCCATCTCAGTCAAAGCCAGGGGTGTATACAGCGGTGGGGCCACAGTGGCAACTGGCCACAGCTGATTGGCCCCTGGAATGTCCCCTCCCCAGTCACTCATCGATTCAAAACATATTACTGGCTAATGATAAGGTGGGTGCCTCTGCATGAATTATGCCCCCCACCTTACATATTTTTAGAATCAGCCTTGGTCAAAGCGTGTGGGGTCTCACCCCCTCTGAGCCAAGTGAGTCTTTTCTGAGGATGAGGCCAACAGCAGACAGAAATTCGGCCCGTGTGAGAAGACTTGATTCCTCTTGTTCGCATTGCTCCGGTGAACTTTACCTGGGAATGAATGGAAAGGCGCCTGTCGAGGATGCCTGTGGTTCTCTGGGTGACGAGCAGAGGTTGGTTATGGATGGAACAAGCAGACTTTTCCAGATGTTTGTGGCTTCCATGCACTTCTGGGCTGAGAGAAAAGGTTTTTTTAGCCTCCAAACAGAACATGATTTGGAAACTGATACCCCCCCAACCCACAAGCACACGGCAGCATGACGCTACTCTTGCACGAGTAGCCGACATCGTGTAAAGGTGGGTACAGCCGAAACTGGGCGGAACGGCGCAGCGGTGCCCTCGCTGTGCACCAGCTGACAGCTGTCAGCATTTCGTGTCAGAGTCCCTGGAATGTCTGAGTGCTGAACTCATAAATCACTCAAAGCAAAGAAGAACCGGCCTACATGCCCCTGTCGACATTTAATTCACCAAATGCCAGATGTCTTATTTTGCTCACAAAAAGAAATAAATATATAAAATGAAACAGGTGGTACGGCAAATAGAATTTTCAAGCAATGAACTTCAATTGCTACAGGAGACTTATAATTACAGGTGACGGCTATTGTTACCAAGGTACTGAACAGTCGGCAGGTAAATTTGCACAAGGATCACAGTGCCTCTGTTACATGATAACGGACGCATGTAGAGTTTCTCCGAGAAAAAAAAAGCATGTGGGCGGCTCTCTGCTGAGTACACTGCTGTTTTCTGGTCATGGAGATGGAGAAGGCAGTTAGCTTTGTATAACTTTTGGCAGAGCTCCCGTGAAAATCATTATAAATAAATCTGCTACAGTTATTCACTTGTGATCCCCATCACAACGCAAATCATACCACACAGAATGGCTAGCAGACTAATCTAGAATCTTCATCGAATCAGTAATGTTATGCCATCGCGGGGTATATCCGTCTTTTTTAAGTGTTCCTAATAGTATACTTATGCTGTTTCTCTGGAGTTCACAGTAATCGGTCACAAGGGGGCTGATACAACATAAATGGGCACAAATTTTGAATTAGCATATTTATAGTAAGGTCACAGAATCAGCAGTTTCATGCAGCCTGACGGGTGACAGATTTGGGTAATAACCGCTATATTCCCATGGCCTCAGAGCACCAGCTGTACATACGAGTGGTACGTAATGAGCGCTTCTCTCCATCCGGGTGGAGAGCTAGCTCTTCAGCTTGGCTGTGGCTCTCACTCCATTAGCATGCATTCATTCCTATTAACCTCCGCGACCTGGGAGGGATTTTCACAGCGACCCAGTGGGAACATTAAAGAGCGCCTAGGGGACCTGCTTGAACTGGACCTCACCAGTGAGAGGTTTAAAAAATTAAAAGTATGTATGGGCGGGGAGCAGAACAGGACTGGCCTGCGATTGGAGGATCTGATAGCCACTGCGCACCAATCCGCGTGCCTGGTCTGAGGGTTATGTGGAGAAAACGGCACAAAATGGCAGCAAACCGCTTTCACAAGAGCCTGTTGGCTGCTCCGCTGTTTACCGCTAAGTTGATCTGGGTCTTCTCATACCTGTGTTAGTATCCCTGCAATGGATCACAGATGCCAAATTTTTTCGCAGTGCCAGTGAAACATTTTAACTGGGGGTGTTATTAATTTCCTACTGGGTTAGCGTTCCTGCTGGGAGCCACAAAGGTGCAGCATTTAACACTGACTGCAGCTGGATGTGCTCCCGCTGTGTTATGTAACACACCTCACTATTGCAAAGAAGCAGTGATCCGCTCTGATCTTTTACTTTAAGGTGTCCGATGGCTCCTTCTAAAACACATCTCAGTGAATGTTGGCAAACCCAGAAAACAGGATCATTTTTTGCAGTTAGCACCAATGCAGGTTCACTGCCTTTGTACCATTTTTAAATAATTACTTTTATCAGATGTTTAAATAATATCAGAATTTCCACGATAAAGTACTTGCCAAACTTGGATTGTTCATGGCATTGCAGATATTTCTATTTGCTTTCAAAATCCTCAGTTATGGAAATCTCATTGCAGAGATAAACACCACTGACGGCCTCAGAATGACTGCTCAGGCTTCAGGGCCATTATTACATCATTTCCTCTGACAATACGTGTGGGTATTGTCAAATATGTTACTGGAGCTCATGCAGAGCAAACGACTGCTGCTCTGTGGCAGACTCCATCAGTCTGTTTACACCCCCAATATCAATAATCATCCACCCATTCATATTGCATTACCCCTTACCTGGTACAGGATCACAGTTAGCCTGATGGCTATCGCAAGAGACACAAGGCACCCTGAACAGGATGCCAGTCCATTACGGGGCACACTCACGTCATCACACACAAATCAGAGATCCTTATTCACCCAACTGCATCTTGTGGGACTGTGGGAGGAAACCCACTCATTACAGTGAGAACATTCATGGAGCAAGGGTGGGATGACACCTCCAGCCTCAGAGATATGAGAACTCCTTGCTGTGCCACCCCAGCAATAATCATGGTGGGTATTTTTTCCTTTAAATGGAAGTAAATATGGACTAGACAAATGAGTCCCTAAAAAGGTCACTTTGTGCTGAAACCTTAAGTCAAGGGGCTGTTTTTTTTAAATCTATGTAGGACTCTAGGGGCGCACAGTGGTTAAGCAGAGAGATACTCTGCTGGGATTAGCTAATCATAGATACAATGCTGGTATCTTTCCTACAATTACAATCTAAAAGCTATATTTGCTTTTAAGTCAAAACCATTAATTAAAACGAGTCTCTTTTTCGGCTCTTTTGCTTTTTATTTTGATTTACTTTACAAATTGGTTCACTTTACAAAGACTTGTAGGTGCAGTCTGAGCCCAAGCCCTCAGATGTTGACTTATTGAAAAATAATCTCTTTCACAGTTCAGTAGGGCTCTGTGTGGAACCCATCACCCAGGTCATCCTGGCATACGCCATCTGTAGCCCCGGGTGATGGAAGGACTTCAGCTGCACACCTCTCTCTGCAGGTTAAGGGCTCTCCATCAGAGTCATCATCATGCGTCGGTCCGACATGAGCTCTCCTGCCATGATTCAAAGGTTACTCACATTGTGGGCATGAGGGGTTTGGCCGAATCAGTGATGGCAAACACAAGCATGATGTTACTGATGTCCTGGATGTCCACTACCTTGTAGGTGGCACTGGAGATGTCTACTCTGCGATGATGACCCAGTCAATGCCAGCTGTGTGGTACCGCCTGGAATGTTTAGTTGCTGAGAACCTGGGCTGCTCTTTGCCAAGGGCTTCTGGGGAAGATGTTGACATCTTTAAAAACCCCTGTTTGATAGGCTTTGTTTTTTTTCCACCAGCACCTCTCTTCTTTATCAAAAGAAATTGCATCCAAAATCAATATCCTTTGATTCCACTGTAGGGGGCGCTATTCATGCCACCTATGGAGCAGAACCTCCCATTTCCATCCTGTCTTGAAAAAACTATGCAGCTCACTGGATGAAGGGAGCCCGAACGGGGAGGTGGGGTGGGGTGGGGGAGTGAGGCTGACATGTGGGGGCGTGACCAGCTCACAAACAGTCCTTGCAGAGCGCCACCTGGCCCTTGCGGAAATCCCGACATGGGCAGAGGCGCCTGTACTTGGTGCTGAGCCCAGCACAGCTGAACAGCAGCGGATCCTTCTGGAGGCCGCACTCCCTGCGCATCACAGAGAAGGCGGGGAAGATGTGGTTCATCTCGGCCTCCAGCCCTTCACACTGAACCTCTAGCCTGGAGAGAGAAAAAGATGTATGGCAGGCCTTACACTTAGCCAGGGAAGACTATCAACGGCTTCCAGCAGAGATTAACCACCATACTCCAACTCACAAAGCTGAACGCACCAGATACATGGGGCAGAGGATGGGGGCAGCAGAGAGCGAGTGGCTCACCGGCTGAGGGCCTCCTTGTTGTTGATGAAGCGGAAGAAGGCCGGCTCACAGACCAGTCTAGCTTGGCGGCACGCCTCTACGCATGACTGGCCCTCCGAGGAGACCAGCAGCCGGAGGGCACTCAGGGGAGGCCAAGAGGGCGGTGCACTGATGTTGGGGGCCCAGCCAAGGCCAGTGGAATTGGGCAGGACGATGAAGGGCCACAGTGCGCTCCCTGACCTAGTTCTGGACGAGTTAGCTGGAGGATATGGAGTGTCAGGGCTACAGAAGTCCTACAAGGGATAACACGCAAAACAACAATTAAAGCGTGAAAGCATGCAAGCTGCCCCAGTCCCTCCTCCTAGCCCGAAAGGCATGCACATGTGCATCGCACCAGGTTCTGACCCACTGGGTTGATCTGTTTTAAACACATGGAGCTGGTGATTAGGCAAATCTCCAGCAGGTCTTTCGAGCCCCTGTAATAACATCATTTTCTGATGCACTAACGACCACCCTCTCTGGTCCTGCTTATTACAAAAGCTTAAGGTTTTATCTCCCCCCTCCACACATCCCACAATACCCTCTGCCCTACCCCCCCATCCCAAACAAACAAGGGCAGGAATAGAGCCTGGGAAGGCAGAAAGGCCAAACGGCAGGATAACCAAACCGTAATCTTCCAAAGAGGGGAGATAAGCAGAGATCTGGGGGATCTGTCAGACCCACACACACACACACACACACACTCTTCAGGACCTTCATGGCCAGAGAGGGGCACAGACCCTTCTGATGTCAAGTTGGTCTGTAAAATCAATGCATATTCCTGTTTCTTTCATGTAATATTTAGAGCATTTCTGGAAACAAAAATAAAAGGTCAGGTAAGGGCACCAGGTATTTTTTGTGCGTGTGTGTGTATGTGAGAATTTATGCCATCAATCCATGGACAAAACCATTCAGCAGACAAGGGGAACCCAAGTGTCCCTGCCAGCCCCAGGCCATATGCTGGCACTGGTCTGTGTTTGTACGGTGCTTGCGAGTCTGGTCATTTGTGAGTTACCAATACCCACCTGGTGCTGGATGTAGGTATGAACCCTCTCCAGCATGCCCTCACAGGTGTACTCGTAAGGCAGGTAAGGCTCGACCTGCAGGAATGCACAAACATCAATCTGCATCGTGTCTCTTTGCTGCTTCTATGCGACGCTCCGTCCAGTTATCGGTGTAACGATGAAAAAATAAAACTCTCAGATTTAAATTGCTGAAAAGGTTGGGCTGTTGAATTACCGACAAGGCTACCTGACTCAAACTGTGTCAATAGGACCTGGCCAAAGTGAAAAATGCGGCCATTCTCTCTGTGTTTCTGTGTATGACAGATCTGTATAAGGGCTACCAAATGCTTACCTTGAAACGGTGTCTGAGAGCAGTTTTGAATACAGGTATACAGACGCAAATTCCATTGTTTTAGGGTGAGTATTCCTGGAAAACCTAATATACAGTATGTCAGTTTTTTGTTTATAAGAGATGCTCAGTGTGACCTAACCTAGACCAATGTAACCATCTGCCAATAAAATCATCAGAAGCCGAGTGGGTGCGTATCACAATGCTAATTCTCTCAGTTTACTGGGTTCCCCCCTTCGGGGTCATTTTCACTGCTCACCTTGCATGCAATCAAACAATATCTGTTCTTTTAATCAGAGCAGACACCCTTGGTAATTACGAACGTGTACACCCATAATTGCTTTTGCTTTTGTGACAAATTGAAATCAGCATCTTAACGTGCCACATTTGGAAGCCCCATTAAGAGCGAAGGAATCTTTTCTCTTCACGACTGAATGCCCATGACTCTGCCGACAGCGAACAGGCGCCAGCGGCGATGTTTAGGCGAACGCTGTTATAAATATACACAATACAGAGTAACCTCAAGTGAAAACAAGTACTGTGAAAAAACTGTTGAGTTTATAAGAGGGTGAAGAATTGTACAAAGCATGCTGGTCACAAGGTGATTGTGTTACAATGCTGAATATACTATATATATACTTTATTTTACCATATATGTTGTATGTATGGCTGCTGTGGGGCAGCATGGTGGTGCAGTGGTTAGCACTGTTGCCTCACGCTCCTGGAAATAGGGTTTGAGTCTCTGCCATGGCTCCATGTATGTGGAGTTTGCATGTTCTCCTTGTGTCATCATGGGGTTTCCTTCAGGTATTCCAGTTTTCCTCCACAATACAAAAACATGCTGAGGTTAATTAGAGTTACCAAGTTACCCATAGGTGTGCCTGTGTGAGTAAACTGTGTGTGTGTGCCCCACCATGGGTTGGTGCCTAATCCTAGGTTGTTCCCTACCTAGCACCTGTAGCCTCCAGTATAGGCTCTAGACCCTTGCGACCCTGACTAGGGTGTGCCTTGCCTTGTTCCCTGTGATTCCCTGGATAGTTTCCACACTCACGTGACCCTGAACCAGACCAGCAGTTATCGCAAACGGAAGCACGTTTGTTCAGCCCAGAAAAAAACTGGTTCTTTAGTGAGCTACTTCCTGATTCCACAGCAGGTCGTAATCCCATTTGTCTTGTTTTAAATGTGATGGATAATGAACAGAGCGTGGTTGGTGTACTGAGCTGGACAGTAGGAGGTGTCACTCATGCTTATTGGGCCACAGCGACCTAGCTGTGCTGTGAGGGCACTGACCCGTGGGCGCATAGAACAGGAGACCACAGCAGCATTTAAACTGATTACGCACAGAAGCGGAACGGAGGCTCTACGCTGTCTCGTCATGCTGCAGTGAGCCGTACATTCGGTGCCTAGTGACTGATGCTTCTCTGAAGGACCCGTCCTGCATGTTGATCTGAAGGCCTTACATGGCACAGGCAGGAAGACACTGTGGCGGACTAACCCAGCCCAGCAAGCATGTCAGGGATGCACATTCCAAAGCACTCATGCATAACATCCATCTGTCCGTCTGTCCATCCATCCTTCCATCCATCCAATTTTTCTCTCACATATATGGCGCACAACATGAAAAACAGATGTTTTAATTGCCTGTAAATTTACTTTTGCTTCCATAAGGATAACTTTCTGACTGTTCAGTCACTATGACATTAGACACAAAATTGTAGCCCACAGTAAAACCCCCAGTGTTGAATTAACACCTACAGTGCTTATATGAGTGCAACTGGTTTCAAATGAACACTGAGAGAGCCCAAAAAACACTGTAAATGGGAACACTGAGATTTTTGCTGGGTGTGCTTCCTCCAGGCATGTGGGCTTACAGTAATTCCTTCAAATTTCTAAGGCAAACACTGAGGGATAACATATATATACTGAGTACACCCTTTAAGTTTCTGAGGAGCACTTTTCACACATATAAAACAGGAGGGGCTTGAAAGGGCTTCACACAAAAGCTCACAGCTCCAAAGCAGGTCCTTCATAGGGATGCATGCTGGCTGGCCATGAAATCTACAAGCCACCATCTATTTGCAGGTTCAGGAACAAAGGTATCTGAAGACGGTATCTGTTTACGCCCTGGAAAAACAAAAAATCAATAAAATATCCATAGCAGGGAGGCGACCCTGATCCTGGAGTACTGGTACCCAGCAGCTTTTCTACCCTACCTGGTCCCTGATGAACCACACATGATCTAAAGCAGATAGTAACTTATCAGTCAGGATAGAAAACCTGCTGGATACCAGCACTCCAAGATCAGGGTCGCCTACCCCTGAGCTATAGAGTAATAAATATTTAAACAAAAAGTTTATATGAAGGGTTGGCAAAATCCTTAAAGGGATCGTTGTTCTGGCTATGATTCTCATTGTCCACGTAAAACCGTGTGCTCGTTTTGTTCCTGCTGTACTCAGGAATGTGTCCATGCAGCCTTTCAGTGAGCCCAGAGATGCATAACTATGTGTTTGGCAGTAACTTAATCAGCTGTGATTTTCTTTACCGCTTGCTTTCTGCATCGGTCATGGAAAGAAAGTTACCACATAAAAACTCACCCGGGAAATGAGGAACCAGTGCAGCTAAACTGCCCTGGAACTGTGTGCCCTGTAGGTGGGACAGGAGTGTGTGTGTGTGTGTGTGTGTGCGTGTGTGTGTGCGTGTGTGTGTGTTTGTGCGTGTGTGTGTGTGTTGAGGGTAAGATAGGTACCACCATAATTGGCTCAAATGTGACAGCACAAAATCTGAAGCCGTACATGCACTGGGCCGAACAGCCTGAACAGGACCAGAACAGAGGCAAAAACACATGTACTTCTGAAAGCTGTGATTCGATGGGACATGGAGCCATTGCCAACATGCCCCAGTGGGTCCATGTAACAACACCTCCCGGCCCCCCCGCCTCCACCGTCCTGGGAATCCAGTGGCTCCCTGTCCTACTTATGCACCTTTAATTATGTAACGATCCTCCCCGAATGGCCCCTAGCTGGCTCGCACTAGCAGAGGGCTCGGAATAATTGAAACGGAAGGAAGACAGCGGAAAAAGGCATTTAATCTCCTTGGCCGCGCCCGGCGGGTTAAGCTCTCCCTTTATTAGCTCTGTAAGCCCCCCCCCCCCACCCCGACTGGTTCCCTCCACTGCCATTCCGTATCAAGGAAGACTGGCTATGGTTATACTCTCTCTCCTTGCCGGGATCTGCGGATTCCCCAGACTGGAATATTCCGGAGCTTTCTGGTCTGGTTCCTGTGCCCCGGCTCATGAATGGAGCCCTGGCTTATGGAAGCTGCTCTGTTTATATCTGGCAGGTGAGCAAGACTCCAGCACGGGGTCCCAGGCCCCAGGGATCAGGTGAGCAGACTGAGCCCAGCATGCTTAATTAACGACTCCCCTCTTCCATCGGGGGAACGGGGTGATATGCTGTATGTGGTGCAGCTGCCTCTCCCTGAGGCATACGCTGGAGCTACGAGCCCCCTTGCCATCCTTTAGTTTTGCTAGACAGCCTCGGGGCCCCCGGGGCCAGTCGGAGCCATTCCCATAATATTTAAAATATGGCTTGCTAGCAGCTACATGCCATGATGCGATTCCCATTAAACATGCAAATTGGAGATATATTTGGGGCAGGGGGTGGGATAGTGCAGTCTACCTTGGTCCTTATGATCTCACGCACGGCAGCATCAAACTCCTGAGAGTTGTTGAAATCCACGGTCACAACATGGGGCCGGCCAATGTACTGCTCCGCATATGGGTGCTGGGAGGACACCTGGGGGGACAGAAAACACGGGGCCCATAAGCATGTTCCCCCCACACACAGATGCTGCTACGTGGGACTGTTTACAGATGGACCCAAGCTGACCGGCTTACCTCTCGGGAGGTGGGCTTCCCTCTGAAGAACTCATGGTTGAGGGAGCTGTGTGGGGGGCTGAACTTGGGCTGCAGGAAAATGCACCCATTGGCTATAGCTTCCAAGGGGGCTGGGCCTTCGTAGGGGAAACCAAATCCGATGAAGAGCTAAGAGGAGCCAGATAAAAAAAGAGGAAATGAAGCATTTGGGATGAGTAGCTGCTGACGTCAGCAGGGCTCGGCCACCTCACCTTGGCCTTACGCAGCAGCTGCTGCAGCTCATGCTGAGGCAGCAGGCCATGATTCTTCACAAAGGCGGGCACCTCTGGGGGGCGCTGTGTCTCGTAGTAAACTGTTCCGTGGATCTCCATGTAGCGGTGCAAGATCTGCAGGAACTTCTCCTTGCCCTGTGAGGAGCAGAGGAGGAGGAGAAAGAGTAGGAGGGGGGTTGGGGGTTTGTGGCGGGCCTGGCTGCTTGGCGCCACCCAGTGGCAGCTTCATCGTCGCGAGCATGACACACTCAGAGGGCCAGGACACTCTCCGGTGCCTAGAACCCGCAAACAGGTCAGGCGGGAGGCTGGAGCATCGACCTTCCCATATTCAATCATGAGCAGCTCTGCTTTTCAGCTTCTCGGGGATCTTTAAAGTCCAAGCCCAGAGCCACATCTCAGTGCCTTCGGAGAGCGGGGTGACCCCAGAACAGCGGAAGCATTAGAATAACAGCCCCCAACCTCCCCATCCTGGTGGGGAGCAGCTGAGATGTGCCAGTGGGATGTTCCCTTTATCTCCAGTTTTATGAATGTTAAGCACAAGTTCTGTCGAAAAAGCACCTGCATTTGGCAGAGAGCTGTGAGGGAAGAAACGTGGAGGAGAATGCAATGCTTAATTCATAAGAATGCATAAGTGTACAAAATGTAGGTAGTACAGCAACACCAGGCAGTGCATGACCATTGAAAGCAAATTAAATCTTAGGTCATCTCATGAGAGCCGGACTGCCATGCTGTCTGTACGTGACGTGTGGGAGCAGTGGGGGTGGCGAGAGCACTGCCGCCCGTGAGGTCGTGGGGGGTGGGCACCCTATGTGGGGAGAGCGAGACCCGGCATGCGAACACGGGCGGTATCGACTGTGGCGGCCTCGTTAAGCGGCTTATCCTCACTCCATTGTGTGGCCTGTGGCTGTAATTGGAAGCTGTAGGATCGATAACTTCCGCCATGAAGATTTTCAGACCCAATTAGGGGACTATCTCCCGCGTTAAGTGCAGGAGACAGAGGGAATTAAGGCAGAGAGATGATGTCAAGGGGGAGGTAGACCAGGCCTGGGCTTCACCTGTGGCGGGAGCTTGGCTTCCTGTCGTAGCAACAGCATTTGTAAAAAATAAATAAATAAATAAATAAACATACATGCCAAAAAGGCTGACCCCGCCCCCTCTGCACCAGCCAATCACAATGGAATTGCGTCAGACACTCAGACAATTAAGATGGTAATAAAAAACCTAATTTAAAAAAAAAGCTGTTAGGGATGTGATGGGCAGACTGCGGGGGATTTTAAGACGCGAGGATGCAGGAGGTCACACCACTGCTGCACCTGCCGTGACGACTGGCAGATTAATGAGGAGAGAAGCCTCTTCGCCACCGGGACTTAAACTGCAGGATCCTATGATATTACCGGAACCCCCCCCCCCCAGAGAAACATCCGCTCCCACAGGGTGAAGACTGTCACCTGCCCTGTAGATACACAGATGCAGCAGAGCAAATAAATAAAATGAAATAAAAACATGCCGTGATTAGCACAAAGTAACAATGCTCCTATGGGACGTTTTAACATCCCCTCAAGCGGGCACATGCAACTAGCTCCCTTTGCGTCTGGGGCAAGCCTTGATATCGTATGGGGTCCCTGGGTGTAAGAGCTGGCTCCAGAATATAAAGAGCAAACTGGAGAGGGAGAGAATGAGAAAGAGAGAGAGAAAAAGAGCGGAGAACCCAGCGGAGGTCTTTGTGGAGCGAGTGAGATCTTTCGCATGAATTATGAGAGGATTCACTGCTGCCCCATTTCCTGGCAGACGCAGGTGCTACATCGGGCCGCCTCTCCGGCACTGCCGTTAACTCACCCAGGTGGCCTTTAGAAACACTCTCTTGGTTGCCATGGCAACCACGCTGTCCCTGCTGGGTGGGGGTGGGGGGGGGGCGTGTCTGTCACATGACCAGTGTTGCCTGACCCAGGATGCTCGCAGAAAAGATCACGTGATGCTCCCCGCATTACCTCGAGGTGAGAAATTTCACACCTTGCAATCTGAAATGCAAATCTCTGGAGCGGCTCCCATCAATTCCATGCCTTCATCTCGAAGAAACACTTGTATTTATGTCAGGGTCCAAAAAAAAAAAGTTTCGCACATGCAGAGCACACGGGTAAAACCTCCTTCCCACATTCCTCCTCGTGCTGCATCCGGCGTCCAGCACTGCCCTCGTTAAATCTCATGACCCCACAGCGCCTTTAAAATATTTAAAATCCCTCAAGCTTGTACATCCTTGCCCCTCATTAGGAGATACAAGAGCCTGGAGGCAGACACAGGGTGAAGCATGTCCACATGCGTTTGGGCAGGGGGGATGTACCTGGAGCTGTAGGGGGTCCATGGAGCCGTGGGAGGGAGGCGCGGGGAGAGAAATGGGAGAGAAAACACAGCAGGAATAGAATTAGGCCAAAACATCATGGAGCTGACCTCTGTAAGCAGCGCCCTGCCTACAAGCCTTCCGGTGTGAGCGATCCAGGAATTGGCTCTCTGCTGCTAGCTGGCAGCTTTTCGTGGGTGTTAAAAATGACGGCGGTGGTGCGCTGTGCTCTCATGCCACATGCCATGTTTTCTTAGCTAGAATTAGTGCCATGCTCATAATCATTACAATGACGTCACTGAAAAACACTAAGACATAGCTTCACGGCTTATCAGTGAATTACTGCTTATACATGAATGTTTACTGTGTTAGGGGAGAGCAGTGTTTCAGCCCCATAAAGCAGGGGCATCTCAGCTTCCGGAATGTACTCCCTCATCCATAACGCTGCTCCTCCACAGCTGCAGGGGTTGACTATAGAGACCGTTTTCTCTGGTTACTGTTCCACTCTGAGTGCCGTGACTTTAATGCTTGATTCAGCCCCATGTGAGTGTGTATTTCAGGTCTGTTTAACTCTGTTAAAGGACACTGCTCTGTGAATGGGCCTCACCTTCCACATGCTGGCCTCCTTGCCATAAACCACCGCCATGTCATCCACCTTGTCCCTCTGCATGCTTAGCTTCTCCGTCTCGTTAAGCTCCTCCGATACAAAGCCCATAAAGGAGTTGTCCGGTGTGTGAGCTGACAGGGGCCAAGACAGAAACAAAGGGGGGGTAATTCTTCATAGCAGCAAACCCCCTGCTATTACCCAGGAGCCCTTTCGGCTTGGGGGGGCATAAATATGAAAAGGCCTGGGGCTGAGCGCTGAACAAAGTGCTTCAAATCGAGATGTTAAACTGCACAGGACATCAGCGCTTTGGCCTGAAGGGCAGCTGGGGAACTGCACGCCAATGTCATCGCTAGACAAAGTGAACCTGCGCTGTCCCGGGGGCCAGGGCCCATGCCACCACTGCCAGTCTCCTCTCGGTGTGCCCCCCTCACCATGCCAGGGGCCGGCTGTCACTGCTGACAGGCTATGAGTCTGTCTCACTCCGGGTCCCTTGCCATCTGTGCTCTGATGGATGTCATATGCTGCTCCCCCCCCCGGCCCCCGCCCCCCAGGGCCACACCAACAGGCCCATTTGTTTTCCTTCTTGCTCTGCTTTCAGTTTTTCTGTCCGTTTTGACAAATCACGGCAGACGGCTGCACTACAGAGACTCTCCCGCTGCGTGCCCCCCCCATCAGATGCTGTAGGACTTGCTGCCGCGATCACCAGTAACAGTGGGAACAGGGTTATTTTAATTGGGCAGGCTTTCTGCTGACACAAGATATTCCAGGACCCCCACATATAAAAACGTCATAGACTGTTTCTAAAACCTCCACTTGTTCACTCACTCACTATATAGTGTTCACTACATAGAACACTCACGAGGGCATAAGGGCAGACAGCAATTGATACATTTCAGACATTAGGTGGATGTTAAACTGCTACATAATTATGTGCCGGATATTCGTAATCGTTATCTCTGTTGCATAAACAAATACCAGAACATCCTCTCTAGAATTAAACTATAACACAAAAAACAGGCGGAAAATAGCAATTCCTGCTAAAACCTGGTATAAAGCATCCTTCCTTGTTTTTTACAAGGCTATTGTTTTATTGTTCACTGTCCCTGTTTAAATAAATTAAATTAATTAATTAAGTTAATTAAATAAAACACTCCAGAACATGGACACCAACGTTGCTATTTTTGGATAAGTACATGTTGTACTTGACATACATCGTTACAACGTTGAAATAAAAATCAAACAAAACTTTACAACACAAATTTGTGCACAGATGACTTTATTTACAACATACTTCACTGTCCTGTATCCACCTACGTAAGTATGATGGGCACTGCAGCTGTAACTATGATATTTTATACTAACCTTCAATATACCGCATTAATTGTGAATTAACATTATCCATGTAAAGCAATCAAATACATTAAAATAATCTTTTGTTTATAAAGCAGCAGTAACAATATGGGACAGTAACTGCCACTGTTGCTATAGCTGATACTCAAGTACTTCATAAGTGAGCTACTTATTACGGTTAACAGTTACGGTTAACGGTTATAGAGCAAAGTTTCTCAAATATGGTTCCAACACTTATGACAGGCTGCAATGCATGATGGTCCAAGTAGACCGATGCAGGGTACAACTTCTGTACAGTACATTTTTTTGTGCCTCGTGCCGTTTTTGTAGTGTACTATATAGTGAGTGAGACTAGATACTGGCCGAGTGGACATCTCAAACACAGCCATAGTGATAAAGATAGCAGGTGGTGGGAGGAGGGGGTTACACTCACGGAACATGGTCATGAACTGCCTGGTGTTGAGGTTCCAGTAGCCCCAGTTGGTCCGGTAGCCGTGCAGTGTGGCATACTCCTCGTGGTTGTAGGCTGGCTCCGTGCCAAATGTGTCAATGACGCGGATGTGACACCTGGGGAGGGATCCAGGTTAACGTGACGAGGACAGCGGTCAACCTTGCGGTTATCATGACAGAAATGTCAGTGTCACAGCAATGCATCGCGGCCCAAATCGACCTAAGTCTCTGCCACTCCGTGTTCCACGCCACTAAGAGCCCTTAAACAGTCATGCAAGCTCGCCGCTGCCAGGCACTGGTCTCCGGTCTTTATTTCCAAGGCACTTGGGCCTCCTATAATTCAACCACACTTGTGGGTAATAAGTAACACAAAACAACAAAGAAAATAATTTAAAACCGAATGATAAGAGGACTTGTTCAGTCACATTCCGCTGGCTGTGATGACACCACAGTCGGGCTTGGGGGTGCGATCACATAATCAGGCACCCGGATAGAGATTACGTGACCTCTCACACACATACAGACACACATACAAGCTCCAGCATGCCCAGAAACGCAGAAATCCAAGGCATGGCATGGCCACCATTGAGTCATTTGGGCTGAAGCAAATGCAGAAGCCGCGTTTTCCAGATAAGCTGTATTAAAAACGAAGGGGAGGAAAACGACCTTCAAAGTGTTTCTGGCATAATCCTCTTTGATGCAGGGAGAGTGTCAGCGGATGCTGAGAGCAAAATTCTTTGGAAGGGCACCTTTCCCCCTGCCGAAAATCATGCTGCCCCCCTTTCCTGGGAAAAATGACTCAATGTGGAGTGAGAGAATGGTTCTCTGTGATGGTTTTAATATTTTTTTTGTGTTCTCAGTCAAATCCCAGATCTAATGGGACTGGCTCCTTTTCCGACTTTTGCTGTCCACTCCTTGCGATCGGGGAAGTTGCCATCATGATGCCGTCCATGGCCTGCTGCTGAGGAAGTTAATTTACTATGATCACTTAATAGTTTGCTGACATCACTGCTGAAGTTCCTTGTGAAGTGAAGCAAAATCGATGATCTTGCAGACTTGGGAGAAGTCTGTGTTTCTACCTCAGCCACCGGTGCTGAGTGCATTTAAATCTCAAGTGATTTTACTTAAATCCCTTTAACTGCCACTGACTGACTAAAAAAAAAAAACAGATACGTTTCCCTCACACCGACGGGCCAGTAAGTCAAGGTGACACAAGTATACACATGTGACACTGATTGTCTTTGCACATGGAAATCCACATGAATGGATTGGGGTATTTGGGCCGATGTGAAGGTCTTCACTTGGATCTTACCTTTCATGAAAAACTGGGAAGAGCACGGAAGTTAATCGAGGGAATTGGAGATATAAGACATTCACAGCAGAAGTCTCCTTCGGGGGGTTCCTCTCCTTGGTTATCTTTGACTCTTTCTAAGGAGATCCGAATTCTCCATTGTTTTGAAGGATCAGGCTTCTACAGTGGTTCTTTGGCATAAGGATGTACTACAAATCTAGTACTGGGAAGAAGCCGGAGAGGGTTGTGTCCTGTCTGGTCTTCCCGCCCAGAAACGGAACACTCTTGCAGGTGGTAAGATAAGGGGGCTGTAATTCAGCAACGAGAGAGAAATCGATTCTACCCACCGGATGGGTCTGATTTAGAGTCGCTGTCTATTGCTGTTCACATTTTAAACGGGACGGTACGGAAACAGCCAGCCAGAAGAGAATGGGGGGGGGGGGGCATTATTAACGAGGCAAAGCATGGAGCAGCAGTAATTAAACAACCTGGTGTTTTCCAGCACAGGGATCTTGATTAATGACGCAGCCCCGCCACAGGGGTGGAGGGACGGGGGGGCAGGGGGGCAATGGGGTTTGGGTTATTAATCTGCCACATGACTCAGCGGCTCTGCAAGGTGGCTGACCCTGAACCTGCACTGTGGGATGAGCTTTTTCATTCTTATTAAAAAAAAAAAAACCCAGAGGACGGAATGCTGGCCCAGCCGTTCCCTGTGGAGCGAAAGCGAGTCCGAGTCTCCCCAATCGATGCCTCCGGCAGCACTGCAGCACTGACACTCCGCTACAATATTAATCTACTGACAGGAACGTCACACAGCACATGGAATTGTACCCGCTGACGCGGTCCGCTGCCCCTGGCGGTATAGCGGCCCTTCAAAACGAACTCCATTGGTCATTAGACAAGCCAGCCATTATGGGGGTGCATCACCCTTCAGCGGGTGATTAACGGTCTGATCGGTGGCTGACAGCGTCCGTGTGCCTAACGATTACCTCGTAACGGTCCAGTAAACCTAGGTGGTAAATAAGGGGTGTGCTTACAAGGGCATTATGGGTAAGATTGGGGGGGGGGGCGTTTACCTACTTGTACTTCTTGAGTGAGAGGCCCATGTGTTGCTTCATCTGCTGCAGCCCGTGGTAGTCTGTGTAGATGAGGTCAAAGGGCAGCGGGCCGGTGAGCGGACAACTTCCTCTTCCAGGTGGCACCCCGAGGAACCTGCCAGGGCAGAGAACAACGGCCATCTTCCCTGTGAGCATGACTGACGTATGAAGTTTAATTATCCCCCTACAAGGGGAGCTCTCTTTAGCATTTAAACTGTTTATGACATCAACAGGCAAGAGTCGAACAGTACTTTAGAGAACAATATAGAATTAAATAAGACTGTAACTGGAACATCTAAAAGAGAGTCACCAAGCAGTAGTTGTGAAGTGACAGCTCTTCTAACATGTGAAAGAACAACATCCTGAACAAAAGGCATTTTACAGACTGTGGTCTTAGTCTTGTGAATCGGCTTCAATGAAGGTGAGCTCTCGGTATCGGCAGCGACTGCTATGACACGATCGTCCAGGTGAGGGCGCCATCTCCATTTGAGGCAGACTGAGTCACAGAAGTCCATCCAACGCCATCTACTCCCACTCAGGCTAATTATACATCAAGCCGCTAAGTGCCCATTTGTCTGGCCTGCCCGTGGAACGGGATGTCGGATCCAGGCCAACACGGAAGCATTAAAGCTAAGTTGGGAAACCAGAAGGGCCCTGCCACGCCTCCCTGAGCAGCGGCTGGCCAGCATGTTGGCCAATACGCCAATCGGAAGCATGGCAGCCCCAGCTCTTTAGCAACTGCGAGTTAGCACGCTGTTGATAAGCCTAGAGGGTACTTCAGACCCATTTGAGACTTCCATCAAACTTCTGCTGCCCTTTGCCATAAACTGCAGAAGCCAGTAATCAAACCTCATTGCCTAACCCACCATCGTGCTCCATTATGAACAGGTGACAGAGATGTGACTCAATGTGTCTGGGTGCAGCCTTTAGATGCCTCTGTGATCTTAACAGCAAAGACAGACTGACAAAAATGTCAAATGATGAAGCACAATGTGGCCGGAAACAAACTGTCCAATAGGAGTAAAGATTCTTCCTAGGCCCCGCCTCCTCGAAACTCTGGCAGCCACAGTGACAAGTTTTCCAATAAAATAAACCAGCCAGATATTAGCTTTAGCCTTCCTGACACCGAGGTGACCGGGTTTTTGGGAGAAATGGAATGAAGGTGCCGCAGTGAATTGATTCCCCCCCCACCCCTGTTTTTTGGGGGGGGGGGTGGTTCTTCGTGAAAGGATTATTCTTATCACTTCAGCTTTCTGTCATCTAGTTATACTTAATAGATTATCTTCTCACACCAAAAGGGCGGCTGACACAGTGGACCGCCGCAGACCAGCGAGGCTCCGGCTGGCTCTGCTTTCATTCTTAGCGGAGCGAGAAGTTAAAACTTCCTGCGCATCCTTTTCGATTTAAAGCTCAGAATTTCCATTTTCAGCCCTGAATCTAGAGCTTTATTAAGTGTCTGGGGCTTGTTTTGGCTCCCAGTCCTCATGTTAGCTCTGTGACACTGGTTGGCGCCCCTGCTGGCCACTGTCAAATAATTCAATCTTGAGTCAATACACTCCTTCCATGTCTCTCGTTCAGACAATTAGTCTCCAAACGCCCAGTGTGACCCAAGCGGGCTCTTCCCTTTTCACACACCTTGTCACTCTCCCAGCTTCACCCTGGGAAGGACACAATAGTAATACTTCCTCATTCCGTGCTGAGAATGGTACAAGCTGATGAGGACGGATGATGCACGGAAAAATCCGAGTTGAATTCAAACAATTACAGTGTCTAGACTGCAATTTTCATGGCGGCAAAATCATGATCAGTCTACTATTTCAGATTCAAAAATGTCCCATTCTCTCTTTCTTTATCAAGACTGGATGAGATAAATAGAAGCTTGAATAGACTATTAAATTCTATAATGAAAAGGGTCTGAGTGCAGAACTGTGGGCACAAGTCATAATCCGGAAATGAGCTAGATTAGATACGGAGAAAGTTCAAAAACTATCCGGTGAAATGTACGCCAGATCCAAATTCTGAACATCAAGCATGATTGGAAGACAGACAATCTTCTAGAAGGCAGTGGTAGTCAAGCAGTTGCACTAGAATCAGCACAGATCAGCAAGCTGAGATGTACCTCACAAGGATTCTAATTCAGAGATGTGCCTCAGGTGTATCTGATGGGCTGTGGGTTTCTTTGGGTGTGACTGCAAGGAGGTAGGTGTGACAGGTTCATTGGTCCAGATGCTTCAAGTGTCTTGATGAAGGCAGTGAAATTCAAAATAAAGCATATGTCTTAGATAAGCTGTAAGCCTATTTATTCATCTAGATTTTTGTTGTGGCGAAAGTTGCCTAGTTTCGGAGATATCGGCCATAGAAATGTCAGTCTTCTCTTGAATATAGTGGAACTGAATGGCATTCTTACTGTGGTGATTAAAGTGCCAGAAAAATCCATTTGAAAAATTCAACAGTAATGTCTCTTACCAGAAATCATGACCTGGTTACTCAAGATAATCCACAGACCTTGGAGTAAACAGTAGGAACTATTTTCTTTCTACAGAACATACCAGCACTAACTTTCTACCCTCCCCCGCTGTTCAGCTGGAACTCAAGGTAGCAGACAGCAGATGCCTTGTTTCCACCAAATGTGGTACCTTACTTTTTCCTAATCTGAAACTAGTTCCACGTGTTTCACAGATAGCCCTGGGCTAGAAAAAAAGGTTCAAACATGGCACCACAGAAAAGCTGGTCTCGGTATTTGGAACCGTAGCCTCAGTGAAAGTGGGACGGGCTATCGTGTCCAAACCTTCCGCATACCCAGAATTTTTTTTCCATAACCAATTTAGTTTTATCTAATATTACTGGTACCAGCAGTGAAACGACTTGGCAGCTTATTACCGGAATAATGTTACATCGGTTTTTTTTTTTATTCTGTGGAAAACGAAAGATCGATTTGCTGGCCAGATCTAATAATAAATTATAAACATGTTGCAGGTTCGAATAAATAAAATATTATAGCTATATATTATGGCTCCGGTGCCAGAGATCATGAGGTGGACAGCAAAGTTCAATTTTTAGCAGACTTCTTTATTGCGTGATCCTTAAATGGACAGCGGTAGAACAGTGAGTGAGAATAACGAATAAACTCACTCACACACACAGATGGGAAGCCTTTAAAGCGACAAAAGTGGATACAGACAGAGACAGGGTGCAACGAGTCACACTCTGACAACTTTTATTTGGTTCAGCAGCTTTGAAAAACTTATAATCTGAAACAGATCAAAATAAATCAAAAAATCCGAATGCATATGAACCTTTACTCTACTCTCACTTTGCCTACGTAACATTTCTGCTTCATTCTTTTTTGAAACCGGTGGAAATGCAGGCAGGTTCTCAAAAGGCACCAAGCAAGAACCAGCCCAGCACCGACACCAGCACCAGTACCGGCTCCGTGTCGGTGGATACGAGGCCAGAGTTGACCACACAGTCACATCACTTTGCATTATTTAAGACTGATCTTGATCTGATATCACTGATATGATCACTGGCCTTTCAAATCATCACACATTCAAGTCACAGGGAAGAAAAAAATATTACTGCATGTTTTGCAGTTTCTTGCTTCTTATTGAACTGCCTTTCATACTGGTAATGATATCATAATTTTTACAGAAATGCTCACAAAACAACCCAATCCCATTCACACAAACACACATGGCATGCTTCCCCACAAGCAAGTACAACACAGAAAGACTGTGGTAATGGTCTCATTCTGCTCAATTTAGGGTGCCCATAAGAAGGATTTCAGGGGACCTCTAAAAGCGACTTAAAGTAGTACTATATGCATCTCTGCTGCTGTGTGTATGCCCCAGCCGGGTTCTGGGTAAAGGGCACGTCCCAATGGTCTTTGTGTCCTGTTCAGCTATTTCCCATAATATCCCCTGACACAAGCTTGCAGGCCGCACTTCCAGTATGCTGATGCCCACCCGCCCCCCCTTCCTGTGCTCCGGCCCTTTAAGCCTCGCCACCGTTTCAGTTCCATTATTGGATTTAGCCACCTTCAGACCCCCCGCCTATGGGCTCCTCCTGAAATTGGCCGCCTCTGAGATCCCGTTAATAGGGCCCTTTCTTCTCATTTCCCCTCTGCCTGCATGTTGATGGGAGGCTGGCGTACTTTTGGCACAACCAACCTCTAGCAAACTTTCTGACCTCCTCAGAAGTTAGAAATTTTCTATGATTTTTTTTTACTCTGAGGGCTGTGATTTGCAGGCCTCCATTTGATTCCCAAGGTTTCAAAACTCTAGTCATTACCGGGATAATTGTTTTTGTCCTATTATGAAGTCGCGTTATTTGCAATCTAATTCACTCACCTCGCTGACATGGAATTGCGGGTGTACTCTGTCTAACAATGTCCGCCACTTTGTTTCAACAGCACTTTCACAGCATTTCACCCATCTATATAAAATCAATGCCTACAATTTGTTGACTGCATATTCTAGCTGCTAACTGCTTATCCTGGTCAGGGTAGCATAGGGCACCCTAGGGGACACCCAGAACGGGATGCCAGTCAATCACAGGGCACATACTTTTACACATACACACACACACGCACACACACACACACATACATGTATGCACGTACGCACACTCACGCATTTGAATTCATATTTTTGGGGTAAATGTCCATTCATTTCTATGGGCAAAACCATAATCGCAGCAATGACAACCTTAACCCCTACCCAGCCCTAACCTTAACTATAAGTAACCAAACAAAATACAAGACTTTTGATATTTTTAGTTTTTTGATTATATTCACAGATTTTTACAAAATTGATTTTACCCTTGTGGGGACTGGAAAAACATCCCCACAAGGTCAAAATAACACATTTCTATCACAACGTAGGGAACTCTGGTCCCCACAATCTAATAATTAGAAAAATACAGAAACACACTCAAACACACATTATGGGTTATGGTTTTTTGTTATGTTATGGTCAGTGACAGGTGTGTTCCTACGCGAGTTGGATAATTGAATAGCTGTCAGGATGGGTCCGGTGGCATGGCAGGGTTTGGGGAAGTGACTTAGCCAGACACAACACTGCACCATCGCCGGCTGCTCATTCCGCTGCCCGCCTTTAAAACCTATGGAACCGGTGAAATGTTTAATACGGCAACCATGACAACCATCGGTGCCAAGCGGTGGGAGCAGCACTGCCCCCTTTCATGCTGGCCACCCGGCGTTTAATAAGCAGCCGCTGCCCTTTATGGAAAACCCTGCCGACCGCCGCCGGCCAGGATCGCGTGTCCAAAGCCATTACCCTCTCAGAGCAGATTTTTCAATCTGCGCAGCGGGTTCAGGGACCGGAACCTTTGAAAGGTTCCCTACGGCCTCGGCCTAATCTGCTTTTACAGCTTCCCCCCCAGCCGGGCTCCCGCCGATGGCATGCAAATGCGGCTCCATGGTGGAAGGGCCGTAGTGGGGGAGCGGGATGGTGGGGGTCACTGCTTCCAGAAGATTCCGTGTGTGCGTGTTGGGAGCCAGCTGTCACCCACGTGGCTAAAACAGGACCGCATGCGTGTGGGTGGGGCAGCCTTCCGTAAACAGACAACACCCCGTTTTCCTTGTCGTGGCTGCTTCTTGCCGCCAGTATATATCTGTATATATCTATGTATGCCTATGGCCTGTTTGCAGTGCCTGTGTGTGTATGAATAGGCACGGGGGGATTCGTCTCCACTAGCATCTGCGTTTACAGGGACGCGGAGGCACAACGGCGCCACGTCAGCTTCCTGTGAGATGGAGACAGGTGCTAAATAAAGTGCAGTCTTTCTGCTGTCTCTCCCTCTGTTGCTGAGCCAAGGTGGCAAGGTGGCAATGACACACATTATTCTAATGTATCAAGGACAGCGGTGGGGGGGTGGGGCGGTTTCTGAGTGCACAGGCCTTGGAATAAAGCCCCCCCCCCTTCACTATAGCTGTCCCACTCCTGTTTGAAATAGCACCCATGCTCAAGTTGAGACGTACTATTTTGAAGCAAAAGGCCCAGTTTTTGACGTAGGGACTTGTGTGTCTGCAGAGGAACAGAGAGAGATAGAGAAAGCGAGAGAGGGAGGGAGGGATAGAGGGAGTGAGGAAGGCTGAGAGACACAGACAGAGGATTTCTATGCCTCACTTGGCAGAAATTGGGCAGAGGGGGGTATAGCTGCAGGGCCACCATCTGTCCCAGGGGAATTATGGGCATGCATACGCTGGCGTCTCCCCCCTGTCAGATCTCTGCCAACACAGCACCTTATCAAAGAGTCATCTTCTCACAAACCCTTCTCTTCAGAGCACTGACTCATCGTTAAAGAGAATCGGCCCGCTCTCTATCCCTCTCTCCCTCTCTCCTCCTTCTCCCACTCTGCAGACATGCTTGTAATGATCTGGCCAGCTCCATTTCGCTGTGGCGAAGGTGATCTTCCTCTGTCAGCAAACATTGACTGTAACTGCACTCAGATTTGGCTAAATGGTAATAAGATTCACCATTTATCTGTAGTTCTGTTTTAAAAGAGCCATTTGTCACTAAGAATGGATGTACCAGCTCTGTTTTGAACGAGCAACAAGTGAATGGAGTCATAAATGTCCATTGGTGATGTGAGGCAAAAACCCACCACCTGACCGGCCCAGACAGATAACCTGAACCTTAACCGCTTTGGGTCTGCTGTGGCTGTGTGCCTCTGGGCAGGATGAGGGGGGCCTGGGGGCACAAGCAGGGGGCAATCCAGGCAGTAGCTTTTTATCAGCATATGTCTGCGCTTCTTGAGGTCCCCCCCACTGAAGTGCATTCTGCTGGTCGCCACATTGAAGCAGGGATATTAAAACGGGGTAGGTATGTGAGACGGACCCTGCAGAGCCCCTGTAGTGGTTTAATCCGACCGGCTGGCTAACATCTTTGCTTCTAGCATCACAAAGTGGTTGAAAGTTAGTCGGGGGGGGAGGGCAGTAAGTTGAAATTTCAAAGCAGCATTGCATGCACAGGCCCTCGTCTCTTGCACGCAAAGAAAAAGAGGAAGACCACAAACAAAAAGAGAACTTGTTTTCTTAGCACTTTGACTTAAATAAGCACTGCATTCGTTCAGACATGAGGGCAGCAGTACTCGCACAACACACATGGGGCATCCATGTTCACACATCGCAGTTCGATAAATACAACACACTTAACCCGCTGAAGTCCTGACCACATCGCTATTAAAGTTTAACATAGGAGAACATGCATTCGATATCACGTAACGGAACCTCAGTTAACATCCACGCCCTGAGACGATTCAACGAATCTCCCACTCAGCTTCATTTCAAGCCTGGCTGCCCCAAAATGGTGCAATTTGGCCTTATGAGTTCTAGAATTTCTTACTCACAATGACATTGGTTTGACCGCATTAAAAACAGACACCTATTAAAGATCACACAGGGAATTCGGCAATGGCCGATGCCTGTGTGAGCGTGACAAGCAATTTTAGAGATGCAAATTGATAATATGCAGAATGCAATTGGATGAATGTGGAACTCAGCCTCAGTGTAACTGCAATTATAGCTCCTTATATTTGGTTCATGACTTCCTGGTTTAGTTGACATGCCTAAAAGCGGGAGCTTAGGGGTTTCAAGCTTGTTTTCTGCCTCTGTTCTCCACATCTTCAGATACAGCTGCCACGTCCTGGTAAATGACAAATCCATAAAGACGAAGGAGCCTCTGACAGGGTCTCGCCGCAGCGCATGGCTGCGCTTTCCCTGGCTCCTGCAAAATCTTCGAAATCGAGCTGGAACAGTCGGTTTCGCTCCGTAACCTGGAACGGACAGGCTGAAAGCACGGGGGAGTGCAGTAATGGGTCGAGTTTACGGGCAATCGAGCGGCAGTAAAAGCCGCGCGTGTCCGGGAATTCCGAGGAGAGCGAGTCAGGAGAAGCTCACGGGCTCAGCTGTGATCCTGAGAGAAAAGAAACACAAGCAGCCAGACCCCAGACTTCAGCAGAGGGGAAATGCGGGCTCTCTCCTGCTTTGGGCCAATGGGAGCAGGCAGAGGCACGTCCCAAACCTCCCTGTTCATGCTCCATGCTCTCCGGAAAACGGGTCTGTTGACCCCAACATAGGTCAGGAAGCAGCTTGGATCTTCTGAAATCTGGAGACACTTGGTGGGATGCCACAGGTCAACAGAAGAGTCCTGCTTGATCTGGCCAATGTAC
>JAAGVU020000092.1:10051055-10065686 GCA_011763525.2 Mormyrus iriodes | reverse complement strand
GCCCCCGCACCAACAAGCCGCTTCGCTTTTTATGTGGGCCTGTCCCGGGGGAGTCTCCCCCGCCCCCCCAACGACCGGGGAATGTCCGGCCCCGCTTTTTCGGGGGGGGCACCCCCCCCCCCCCCCCCCCCAGCACTTGGCTGCTCCGCCAGGATCGCCCGGGCCACGATTCATCTCACACATCTACACACAGACTCCCAGAAAACTCGAGAGGACACTATTAATAACTCATGCCTAGGAGGACCTGTTACATCTCCGTGACTAAGATCCCACTTTCAGCTCTCTGATTTCAAACGCTTCTCTGCGACATGTCACATAAATGCCTTTTTTCTACCATCAGCGTCATTCTCCTCAAGAGCAAGAATTTAGCTTTCAGTAGATTAACCGCAACAGACTATAACAACACAGCCAATTGAGAAGATTGTATTTTCTGCAGCGGCATTAATGTTTTTTCTGGTCGATGATAAGAGAGGTTAGCTTGAAAAAGGCAAAATCAGATCCTGCCAAAAATCAATCAATAAACATACAATCTGGGTATTAGAAATTTTATTCTACAATAATTTCAGAACAATGATCCCTGAACACAGTCTGCAAGCAAACAGGAAAATACAGGCAAGGTTCATTAGTATTCCTGAATGAAAGTGTGTTTCCCATGTCCATTTTCAAATTCGGTGCTAAGCTTGAGGCAGAATAAACAGATACACGGTGCGGAGACCTCTGAGTCACTGTCGGAACGTGCTGAGCAAGTGTGAATGGAGAGCCCTGGAAGGTTCTGGAATACACACAGCCAGTGACAAAACCACTGAAGCCCCCACCCCCACCCCCCTCCAACCCATGATGTTCCAGCTGTTGAGATTCGGGAAGAAGTCTAGACAGGCCAATTATCAGATTTGCACGGGAGGAATTTCTCCATCAGTGAGAAAGCATTGTTTTGATTGTACTGGAATTAAGCTGGTAGCTGAAATTAATAGGAAACACCTGCAGCTGCAGACAAGCTGTACTGTTGCAGAATGATATATAAAACCCACACTGTTTAACAAGTAAAGACAAGGAAATGAAGAAAAAGCTCTTTTTATTCAGCATCCCAAGTCGACAAAATGGAAAACATTGGCAAAAGGAATGAACAGCATGTGAAATAAAAATAAATGAAAACATTTGTTCGTCAAGCTCAGCCAACCGTCATAAATTCATTGATTTTTCCTTTCTTCTTACTGACTTGAATCCTACAAGAGTCAAATATGTGAAACATCTTTAAAATGATGGCACCTCTCGCACTATATTTCAGATGAAAGACCTTTTATTGTATCTGATTGCCAAAATCGCCCGTTTCCTTTCCCAATGTTTCTGTGTCTTGTCAGAGCTGACGCAGGCTGTGTTGAAGCAAATCAATCTGTGGAGAGGAAGCCATGTGCTGTCACACGGTTGACAGTCACTGCCCTCTATCCATAGGGAAAGTCCCTATGATGTTTACACGTCGCATCTGCATCTAAACTAGCCTCTGTTTAGTTAGCCCCAGTCTGGCCACCTCTTCGTTAGCTCACCTGCAGCTCATAAACTTTTCCTGGTTCACCTGGTTAAGAATAGATGCTCCTTGCGTTACGATGGCTTGACTTTGCGATGGGGCGGTAGGTAGAAATGCACATTCAGTCACCTATGAATTTCGATCCCTTTCCGGTCTAGCAATATGTCGTACGATACTTTCTACTGATCGTGGCCGATTGCAGCACCCACTTCCAATCTCTGTAGTCAGCACAAGTGTAAACATCTCATATGGTGTCTGACATCGAACAGTGTTTATTCTGTGTTCAACCAAACAAACTTGTATTCATTTATTTACTTTTCAATTATTGGTATTTAGTTTCAGTAATAATTTACTTATTCAGTGACAGTACTTACTTATCATATATACATATTCGACTTGTGTTATTTTCCACTAATGGGTTCATCGGCACATAACACCATCATAAATCAAGAAGCGCCCATACATTTGGTCCTAGCTCTTAGCCAGCTTAGTGAGGTACAGCATGTTTAAACCACACTGAGCATCCGAAACTTGGCCATTCTGTTCTAGTGGATGTCTTTTGCTTGATTTATCGGTTTCTGGTCCTTGATGCTGGATTTGGTATTTTTCTCTGTGTCACCCTTGCTTGCCCTGCCATTTACTGCCTGCATTTTGCAGATTTGGAAATGGGCCTCGTGCCCCCACATTTGGATCCTCTCACATCGCATTACACCAGGGTTTCCCAACCCAATTTTCAGGGACCTCCAGACAGTTCACATTTTTGCTTCCTCCCACATCCCAGCCAATCAAGAACATTGAATACCCAGGGATGTTGGGAGATGGGAGAGAACAAAAGTGTGGACTGTCTGGGGATCCCGGAGGACTGGGTTAGGAAACACAGGATTACAGCACAAGGAAGAAATTGAGGCCGGACAGATTAATTCAGGGTGAACCATGCACCCAGGGGACTAACAGACTTATGAAAAAGCAGAAGATTCTGCTACATTTTAGTTATATTCCTTCCATATTAGCTTAGCCCTCTAGTATACTTAAAGTATACATTTGTGTTTATATATAGCCAGGACCAGGTGAGGAGTATTAAATGCTCCTGGGCAACAGCACACATGACGTTTTGGCGGAAAGAAAAGGAGCCAATTGGTGGCTCAGAAATTCAGAAATGCAGGGAAATCATTACACAGGTTGTTCAGTGACTGCCATATTAAAAGAACTATATACAATCATATTAAATATATTCGATATTAAATCGCATTAACTTGTTAAAAGACATCCGTGAATGGGATGGAATGGGGGGGGGGGGGGGGGCTTACTTGGTCCCCTCCAAGGACGTAGTGCCCAAATGCCCATGGTTAATCCAGGCCAGTATCCAGCTAATCCAGTGTGGGAAGCAGTAAGGGTGTGATGAAGGAACATACACAGTACACTGTCAGTGATTATGTATATTTTAAGAATTGCCTTGTCTACAGCCAGCAGATGGAGTTCACTTTGGTGAGCTGCGTTTCAGCGACAAGCCGTAACTCACAGGAAATCCACTGCACCTTCAGAGTCTCCCTTGCTGGGGGGAGCGACACAGTTTGTCACCCGAACTGCAGCGTGACAGCACAGGATACTCACATTACCCCCAAAATAAAGGGAGAGAGTGGTATCTAAACCCAGTAACTGCAGGGAGAAAACTCCTGGAAACTAAGATAAAAGTCCTGTATTTGTCAGGCATTAGCTCCTGCAAAAATGTATACCGTTTGGTATTTGATGCTGTCAAATATCAGCACAGGGACCCAGCATTAAAAATACCTGCAAAACATTAAGTCCTCCTCTGTCTTTTCAAAGCCTGTACAGTGTTGTCTATAGCAGGACCATGAGTTTTCCAATTCAGAGGCATCAGATAGCTTAAAGACAAGCCTTTATCTTTAACCAGATATGCACACTTTGAGAAACTGGGATCCATTTGCAGTCTAGAATACGTCCGGTGGCTGAAAGCATGTCATTCCTCTTCAATTGCATACTGATGTTGTGATTAAAAACGAAGACATGGTGATGGAACTAATTCATGCAGAGCAGAGGAAATAATTTTGCAATTTTGACTCCAAATTGAAATAAAACTACTGTAGGCAGTATGCGCATATGGTAATTAACTTCAAAACAAGAAAAGGAGTTTTAGAAGTTAGCTCAAAGCTTAATAAAGGTGAAAAGAGCAGGAACACAGGGTACTCTGTACTGCAGAGCCAAACCGACTTGCATTCATGCCTGAAGGCCCAATATGGCAGAATCCCAGCAGTGTATGTGGGCTTATGACTTACACTTCTTGACCCAGAACTAAGTCAACTGCGACCTTGAATAGTGCAATTATTAAAAAGAAAATGATCATTGAACAAGTCATGACTGCCTCATACCCACTGATAGGAAACATCTGTAAATATTCCTATATTTTAAATGTACATTTAAAAAATTACCATTAACCTTTTACAAAAAAATGTAAGAACGTAGATTATAACATGAATTATTCATGATACAGTGTTTGTAATGGATTAGCTCGTAAATATGTCATAATTTCTTTGCTAAGGATAATTACACTGTTGATATTGGTATAAACACTGAATAATCACCCCTTTTCAGGTCAGTAATCAGAGTAAAGAGGAGTGTATATTGTTCTGATGCTCATCTTAATGTAAAACAACAGCTGCATGTAATTTAAAATGTGAAACACCAGATTATTCAGATTAATCATGGTAATAATTGGCAGTTCTCAGTAATTAGCCAATCCATATAGAATTCCAAACCTCTTGCTACATTCCCAAATACTTTTTTCAGAAATGTGGGGTCAATTCCTTCACATTAACGCCTTTATTAATGCATATTACACGCATAATGGTGAGATCCCTGTTTAAGTGACACACACAGCGTGTGGCCAATTATCATCATAGGCATTACATAAACCTTTGTATGGTGGCTTACTAAATCAGCATAATTATCAAATACTCATATTAGTCATATTTCCTTTAAAATATGCTCAAGTCCCAATTAATTTTCAATTTCCTGGCAAGCTAGAAAAAAAATGAAAAATCATAAAGAATCGAAAATGGACTAAAGATCTGCTGGTGGCCTGTGTGTCAAGAGACAGTCAAGCTGCGTTATTTGCGTCTTCTGAAATGGTCCCGACCCTTATAGCCCATATCCTTGCAACTGCATGTCTTAAAATGTACATTTCATCCCATTTCTCAGCTTTATTTTTCATACGGTTACCATGCACGCATGCCGCACACACGCACGCACGCACTCTAAGATACCTGCAGGGGTGGCCCTACCTGAGCAACTCAACATGGGTTCTGATAATCCCTGGGATGGTCTCTCTAAGGGCCAGTTTTACCCTCTCAAGAAAGCTCCAAAGCATGATGAAAGTGCAGGGAGAATATATCCTCCGCTACAAATCGGAGAAGGAACGAGGTCCTAAAGGGGTCAGCCAGCATTTTAAAAGCAAGATATTTTTATTTTACCTCTTGCTGTAAGTGGCAAACGGATCATCAACAAATAAGGTATCTGGGACAGGTTCTTAACAGGGAGAAACGTCCTTGGGTCAGTGCATGATTGGTATTCCTGATCTTCAGAAGTCAGGAATACATGCTGATGATGGTCACCTCGGTGTCCATCCAAAAAGCAGCACTCAGCCTCTCTACCTCTCATAAACTCTTTACTCGCCGATAATAATCAACGTGGCACTCTTCGGTCTCACCACCACCCCTCTCGCCTGTTCATGTGGTTTCATCCCACAGTCCAAATATGGGCTGGCAGCTGGGTTAATTACTATTTCTAAAATTTACCATAACTTTTACTGCCAGCACATTTTCTACTCTCAGGTCTTAGAAGAGTTGGACAAGGCTCAACATCACAAGTGAAAAACAAGAAGCAGAGATTTGAAAATTAAACTGAGTGCCAGACATTAACGAGAGACAGGTGGTGCGAGTCAACAGTCACCTGACTCAACCTCCCCAGACAACCCTTCCCCATTACTGTAAAGAAATTGCGCCTTTCGGTTCAGATAATACTGACAGAAACTAAACTTCATTGTGTCTAATAAAGGAGCATTATCTGGCATTAAATACAAAGCTGCTTGTGAGATCATCAGGGCCTCGTAATACCACAGTGCATCCTGTTGCTATGAACCAAATCAGAGACTAGCCAATTAATTAAACGATTCGTTGACAACTAAGGTCTAAAAGGTACCGCGCAGTGCTAGAAACAGCCTGCTGTAGGTTCTGGCTATCACCCTGTCCCAGTCCACGGTTCAACCAGTTCACGCCTGCTCGGAGTTAATCTGATCTGAAATCCTCAAAAAAAGACCTCCCATCACGGCTTTCCTTAAATAAAAGTGAAATGACACAGAGCTGATTTACTAAAGAACAGCACTTCCAATAGCATATATATAACTGGGAGCAGGAGCAATAAACTCGTCATTATATCATATTGCCAGGACGGAAAGTACGAAGTGTGAGTGGGGTGTGTAAATGGGTGCTGGAGCGTGTAATTAAGGAGGACAACTTGACTGTACACATGGAGTGGCTAATCAGGGACGAGCCCAGAAAGAGCAAGACTTGACGACGACAGGAGGGAACCTCAGCCTAGCTACCTTAACCTGTGACAGCCGCAGGAAACAGCTATTGCAAGGAGCTGAGATGGTGTTTATTTGTGTTAAAATTTAATCCACATTCCTGCATCCGGCCATAAAACACAAAGCTGCCGTGGCTACGCATGCCATCGTAGAACACAAAATCGACATGGATGCAGTGGAGAAATTGTACAGTGCTGCTCTCTGGAGCTGGCTAATCGTCTGCAGAAGAGCAATCCCAATGTGCAAAGAGTGTCTAATAACGGATCGACACTTATGTTAATTAATCCATTCGCGGACGATCTCATTTGCATAATCACATTTGGTAAATCAGCCTCTCTGGCAGTACATCCGTCGTTACCCTTTCCCTCAGTCTTATTAAACCCTGCCTCTGGGTCGAGATCCTCCTTGCTGTCAGCTCCTGTGGCATATATATATGTATTTCATACTATTTTGACTGCGATCATTCACCCGCCTTTCAAGCAGTTATCGGGGTCATGGCTGGGGGGGCTTGCAGCACAGAGCACAAAGCTGTGGTCCACCCTGGATGGGATGCCAGTCCATCAGAGGGCACATATTCACACTCACCCTCGCACACAATCATACCTCTAAGGGCACCTTAGTGTCACCAGTTCACCTACCTGTAGGCAAATCGTCTGCAGGAGGAATCCCACATGACACACGGAGAGCATGCAATCTCCATGCACAGGGGCACAAGGGTGGGGTTCAAACCCCCAAACTGGCTCTGGGCTATATGAAAGTGCTTGTCATTTCTGCCTGCTCCCCCCACCCCCAAAAACCTTTACCTAAACAGCCAGGCCCACAGAAAAGTGACTGACTTCAGGGACCTGGCCAATCAGCAATCAGCACCACGGAGAGCGGCACCACACTGAAGGTCAAGGAGAAACAATTGCTGGGAAAATGCCACTGCATTCAATGTGGGGTGGGGGGTAAGCCAAGTGAAGGAAGAATGTCCCTGCTGATATCTAGAGCTCAGTGCACGGACACCCCCGACAGCTTGGGATGCTCACTGCCTCAGTTAACCTCCAAGCTTCCTGTATCCTCTCTTTCTGCTCACAAGGCCCCCAATATAAAAAATTATCTGGCCTTCTAATATTTAAGTATGTTGATGAACAGTTGAGTCAGGTTCATCCACCATTATTTGGGTTGGTTGTTCCAAATTGGCCCAGTGACCCCGACCAGTATAAGCAGCTGGAAGCTAGAGGATTATCTGCATTAAATCGGGAGCCTGAAATCACATTCGAGTCACTGTGGCCTCCTGAAAACACAGGAAAATTTTCATGCCTGTTCAAAGTTCGTATCTTTCTGTATTTTTCCCCATTTCGTGGCGGTTAAATGAGAAATGTTATTTTTAGGATAAAATGAGTTATATGTAATGTTGTGTGGTGAGGCAGAGAATCCAGCAGGTGCCAGCAATTTTAATAAAGCAGAGCTCATCAAAGCAATCTGCATGGCCATGGTCTGAGTACTGAGCCCATGTGGAGCTGAGGCTAACGGGCTAACGAGCGTGTCTGAGAGTTGCAGGCTTTTGAAGTGGCTATTCTCATAGATCGCATGAAAACAAAGCAGGTGTGCTCGTCTCGCAAAAGCTCTCCATGTTCCGAGAACTGCCTTTGCTTCTCTGACTAATGCTCTTACACTGGGAAGCACAGGGCACACATCACACAGTATTACACACACACACACACACACACACACACACACACACACACAGCAGTTTAATGTGACACTGACCTATGTGTTTTTGGAGAAAACTAGAGCACATGAAGGAGACCCGCAGGGACACGAGGGGAACATGCAATCACACAGCTGGGGGTGGAATCAAAGACACAATGACACCACAGTGTGACACTGAGTCACCATGAAACCACCAACAAAGATCAAATCAATATGCATTATCGCAGTACCTTCAAATTGCAACCTACTAAAATAAACTTAACATCAATAAGGGATTTAACCTTTTCACTGATCATTATTACCTAAAAATAGTACTATTATACATAAAACGGTAACCTATATAGACTCCATACACCCATTTTCCATAATTGCTTGTCCTATGCAGGGTTACGGGACTCCAGAGCACATCCCAGAAGCTATGGGAACATGGCAGGGAATAACCCAGGACAGGGCGCCAACCCATCTCAGGGACCTAAGTAGACTCCTGCATAATAATTGCCTTTATGATGAGTCAAAATGACCATTTTAGCACTAAATACCTTTTCATGGTTATAATGTTTCTTTAAAAACACAAAATCTATTTTCCACCTATATATAGACATACCTATATAACAGGGTAGTGTATGGGGCGGTGCCTGTGTTCTGGAAGGTTGTCATTTTTAAGTCCTGTGGCTGGCAAGCAAAACATACCACCACTGAGCCTTTGAGCAGGACCCTTAACTCCAAATAACTAAATAAAGGGCTGACCCTGTGCACTGACTCCAAGCCTTACTCTCACCTGTGTGTATGTGCGTGTCTGTCACAGTGCCAGAAGGGATGTATGAAAACCAAAGCAGTAATGAGTTGCAAATGGTCACCTAACATAAATGCCAGCACACTGTTTGTGGAAAGTAATACTGTCATAACTACACTACTCAATGAATGACATATAATCCATTGACTCAATCTTCTAAGGCTTATCCTGGTCTGGATCACGAAGGGGGTGGAGGGGAGTTTATAAGAGACAAAACTAGGGTACACCCTGCATGGGATGAACGTTCATTGCAAGTTCTACTCACGCACATGAACTTTAGAACACCAACCTTTTTTACTGCCAAAATGCCTGCAAAAAAACACCATGCAACTAGAATGATGGCAGGATCCAACCCCCCAGCTTTGTAGATGTGAGTGGTAGCCATTGAGTGAATGACGAAGTTTACATCTTCACTAGCAGTACTGTTTTTGTGTGCATGAGGTAACTGTTATGAAAGATTCTGAGGGCTATTATTTCAGGGCTGATTTTGTCCTGAGAAACTTAGCCAAAGCCACACTCTGCACTGACATACATGTGAGCATATTCATAGCGAAAAAGTGTCATTTCCCAGAATATTTAAGTCATTGCTAGATTTTCATGCCTATGACAGCTTTCAGACCAGCAGCTGAATTTATAACTGCAGAGACACCAAGTCGCACCATGCATGGGATTCTATGCTGCCCGTACTCTCATGTGACGGTGGGGGTCTGTCCCCCCAAAAAAGACAAAAAAAAATACAAATCAACTGTTCCTCTGCACTTCTAGATAAACAAAGGTGATGTATGGCTCAGTGGGTTAGGACTCTGTGACCATGATCTGAAGGCCGCTGGGTCAAATACGAGTTGGTAGAGTAATTTCACCAGTGGGTTCTTGAGCAAGATCCTTGACACTGACTGTTCCAGAGTCTGACCCTGTTTTTACAACAGAATGTTACTTCAGAGAGTGTCTACTAAATAAATCATATAAAATAGTTATTGCTAAGTGGAGAAACTAACCAGGTGAACATATGGGCTCAATGTAGCAGTTTACATTGAATATCATAACACCCCCAACACTAAAAATTCTGGTTTAAAGACAGCTGGTGTTTCCCATAGTTGTTACAAGACTCCTCATTGTTTCTCAGACCAAGCTTGCAATCCGTGCGACCCAGGTGTAAGACGACTCACCCCTGCAGGTCCTTCACAGACACGGAGATCTTGAGGTTGTGCCCGAGGACGTAGAGGGCGGTCAGGATGTCAGCCCACTGCACCATCTCCCCCAGAGGCCCGCCTTTCAGCACCTTGGGGCTAAACACGTCACCAGACTCCTCCGTCAGGAAGCCCACGTGGACCAGGATCTGGAGAAAAGGGTGGGGGGGGGGGGGGGGGGGCAGACCTCAAATGCTTGCCACAAACTCAATCATTTTGGCTTACGGGGGGGGTGGTTGGTTCCAATTGGCCTCCAACAGGGCAGGACAGTTTCACCACCAGCACGTGAGCAGCAGTCATTCAGCACGTTACATAAGTGCCTTTGCACACGGCTGGCTAGTTATATAATTTCTCTCTTTCTTTCTCTCTCACTCCCCCCCCTCCCCCCGCCCCGGTGCCTGCGTGTGACTCGCACGTCCGCTGTGGTTTCCAGCGCTTACCAAAAGGCTGACCCCCCCCCCTTAGGGTGATTAAACACTCTCCTCATACTGCAAAAAAGGCACTCAAGAAAGGCTGCCTGGATGCTTTTCACTGTCCTCCAAAGCAGCCAGCACCCTAAGCGATACAAACTCACTCCCTCAGCCACCAGAAAGAAAAAGACTCAAATAACACCTGTTACTCCCATTCGCGATTCTCAGGACTGTCATCCGCCTTTCGGCGCAGAGCAAATGAGGGAAAAAAAAGTCACACACAAAAGCACAACCGGCAAATACACACTGCAAATGTTTCATGAGAAAAGGGGCATCGACACACAGAAAACATGGACAAGAGAGGGGTATAATTGTGAAGGAAATAATCATTTTATTGCCGTTGATGGCAAGGCTGTTGCTGCCTCCTCACGTGGCCGGCTGCGGATTCTGTCCGCTTTCGAAGAGGTACTGTTCACCAGCCCAGACATGCCTGCCTCGAGAACGTGGGAGTCAGCCCACGCGAGCCAGCGTGTGACTGATCCAGAGCGAGCGCTGCTCTGATTATACATGGCGCGGTCTGGCCACTTCCTGTCAATAAAGAGGATGAATTTTTAACTGCTGTTAAAATATGGGCGGCAGATGGCGGACCGGGGAAGATCTAGGGCCAGTGAGCAAAGCAGCCCGTCGGCGAGAGACGGGCCAGAATGGTGTCTGCAGTGTACACAGGCGGGCAGGTCTGCCCAGTCGACACCCTCAAAGCATGGCTGCCTGGGAGAAGGAGAGGCCAGTTTACAGGAAGTGACATAAAAAAGGCATTCAGAGGGAGATCCAGACTGGCCTGAGGTTACAGAACAGACTGTACCTTCATCAGCTGGATTATGCTTATCTTTCTCTGCTGGCTCTGGGAAAGTTCTGGGAAAAATATCAGATGAATTGTGGGCAATCTGCATTCTGTGTGGAAGGACAGCAGGACTGCAGCGCACACAGCAATAAAACGGAATGAAGGCTGCCCATCATCATCCTCCTCCTTCTCCTCCTCCTCTCCCACAAGGCCTCTGTAACAGGATGACAGCCGCACGAGTCACACTCAGCACAAAGCCGACCCAGAAAAAAGGCACTCTAAAAGGAAACAGCCCAGCTGTGCTGCCCTTGCGAGGCCACGGCGGTGTGTTAATGTCTGCTGACAGAGTGGGACCATCCTATTTCTCACACACACACACGCACACACACACACATACACCCAGCATGTCAAAGGGCGGACAGGAAGCAACGACCGCGCCCTGGAGGTGGACCACCATCAGCGCTCAGCTGCGGTTCAGAGCTCACCAGGGCCAGACCCCTGGATGGTGGCATCCAGGTTGGAGATGACCAACCAGACAGCTGGACAAAGCTGTGAAGCCTCCAGGAGCCCCCCTGCCCCCACCGGGGTCTCCCTGGGGAAACCACAAGCTGACTGAAGTAGTTCTTTCGCTGCAGGTGGAAACAGGAAATAGAATAATGGAAAGAGGAGTACAGAGAACAGGGACGTACTGGCACATCACAGCATCCCTCGTGAAGAAAGAGAAAAAAAAAAAAACTAAATTAAAAAATGAGCCTCATCCACGGCTGGCTGGGCACCTGCAGCCTTTGTAATGAGATCAAGGCTTCTATTGTCTCTGCTTCTGTCTCAATGTGCTGCAGCAATGCGTACAGTAAAATGATACTGTCCCCAAATTCATCACATTTACAATTAAATATGCAATTGCATGTGCAATTAGAATTACGCCGACGTGGACTGTGAAGTAGCACAATGCCCCTGATCGCTAGTGGTTTTAGTGGAGGGCCACTTTCACCGTGACCCAAGGTTGCATGGGACAGCTGGTAGGTCACCCCGCTGTGAAGGGAGCGTCGCGGTGATGGGCTGGGCTACTGTCACCTCCACCGCTCCTCAAATGGGGAGGCCTTGTTATTTGCCACATGGAGCACTATTCCAGGGGGGTTTGGCATCAGGTGCTGGCATCTGTCATCTCTGAATGACATGTGTGCCCCCTGAGTTCATTGGTGCAGATGTCCAAGAGACAGAGAGCAGCACCCTACCTTTGCCAGCTTCAAAGCAGCCACTAGAGGGAGCCTACTTATGTTATTAAGTAAAGACCATGTACACAGTTAACATACAATAATTAGATTGGAAAAACAACCAGGCAGAAGTACCCCAGATATCCCCGGCTGAACACGTGCCTCTGCAATCAGTTATTCAAGAAAAACGTGGATGTATACATAGCCTCTATAAGTAGTTACCCCAATTAATCCCCGGGTGTACAAAGACCGTCTGTAATCGTTAAACCCAGAAAGCCCCCCATGTACACAGACCCTCCGTAATCATTTATCCCTGAAATCCCCAGACATACACAGACCCTCCATAACTATTTACCACAATAATCCCAGGACGTACACAGACCCTCCGTAATCATTTACCACAATAATCCCCGGATGTACACAGACCCTCCGTAATCATTTACCACAATAATCCCCGGATGTACACAGACCCTCCGTAATCATTTACCCCAAAGATCCCCGGATGTACACAGACCCTCCGTAATCATTTACCCCAAAGATCCCCGGATGTACACAGACCCTCTGTAATCATTTACCACAATAATCCCCGGATGTACACAGGCCCTCCGTAATCATTTACCCCAATATTCCCCGGATGTACACAGACCCTCTGTAATCATTTACCCCAATATTCCCCGGATGTACACAGGCCCTCCGTAATCATTTACCCCAATGATCCCCGGATGTACACAGACCCTCTGTAATCATTTACCCCAATATTCCCCGGACATACACAGACCCTCCGTAATCATTTACCCCAATGATCCCCGGATGTGCACGGACCCTCCATAATCATGTACACCAGAAATCCCCGGATGAACACAGACCCTCCGTAATCATTTATCCCAATAATCCCCGGGTGTACAAACAGCCTCTGTAATCAGCTAACAAACGTAGCATTAGAGAAACCAGCCACATAAAGTAACCCTGTCTTCACAGAGCAGACATCGGTATGTTAAGTGCCAAACTGCACCTGTTTACAAGTGGCTTAACGGCTCGTTTTGCACGGGAAACAGGCGAGCGGTAACAAAGGGGTGCCACGCGATCGGCGGGGAAATCAGCGCAGGTGAAAATTAATGACGGGCGGCGCTAATCAGCAATCAGGCCGGCAGACCGCATACCCAGTAGGGGGGGTTATCTCTTTCACACCGCGACGGCACCATCATTTCCGTCAGACCCGAAGAGGCTGGGGCCCGGCAACTGCACGCTGCGTCTGCTTTGTCTGCTAGGATCTCCGTAAAAACAATAACAAAATTAAATTAAATAAACCGGTGCTTTCCTGCGATTCCTGTCGGAGTCTGGATAACTACTAGCCCAATATTTTTCGGAATCGCTCGGCTGCGCTTTGCATCCGCCTCAGTACACAGCAAACATAGGGTTTGTTGTCGCTCTTTGAACCGTAAGGCTTCCCGATTTAGGAACACGAGCCGTTCTGATCAGATCAGGGCTCCTGAGAAGAACCAGAACATCCCCTTCTGAAGGTCTGAGTAGCTGGAGACTTGGGGGGTTCCTGAAGTTCAACGGATGATTCAATACCGTCAATGTACACTGTGTGAATCAAAAAAAAAAAAAACAATACACAGGCAGAACAAAATAATGTGCGGGTGTCTGGGTCATCCTCTGAGAAGTGAGAGTCAGAATAATTAATTTCTCTATTAGGGGAACACAGACACCCCTCTTTCTTCCTTCCATATGCGGGGGTCGAACACTGACAGATTAAGAACGGTATTGAGGAGCCAGCTGAGATTCCACAGACTCTGCTGTGGAATGTGCTGTTTAATTATTCGAATTCCAAGTGCATGACACAAATAAACAAATGAGAAAAGGCTTCATAATTCATACCACAGGAACAGTACCGCTACTATTAACAGATAAATATCAGGTTGCCTATGCATGCCTGTTAGACGTGGGCTCTCTCTCTCTCTCTCTCTCTCTTTCTGCCCCCCCCCACTCTATCTCTTAACTTTTGAGGAGATGGCTTATTGACTAGCACCCAGATAAGGAATGAAGGTTATTGTGCATTTGCTGGGGGTTACCAACTCTCCAAACCATTATACCCTGACAAATTAGAGAGCTTGTGCAATTAAAGCACTGAAAACCAGCCAGGAACAGCTCGCATTCAGAAGGTTGCATTGTCACACACTCGCATGTGTTTCCACCGTGCTGCCGCATCTGCCCTATTGCCGATGCCTGTTAATAATGCAGGATATCTGCACAGTCGGGGATGGAGGCTACTGACTCGTATGGCGTGACGCTGCTAGTGGGGGGGGCGAATGTGACGTGTGAGGGTGGTGTCACAGGTGGAGATGCGCCAGGGCTGTGACGTCCCA
>JAAGVU020000092.1:10031668-10048645 GCA_011763525.2 Mormyrus iriodes | reverse complement strand
CTAATTAGAGGACTGATTGGCTGAAGAGTCCTCACACTTGGGTTTGAACAGCTGACCTAAGGGTTATCCCAAAAACCCGCATACACACTGGCCCTTCCCTAATCACACACTGTGGGCAAGTCTAGAATCACCATTTCACCTAAGCACATGACTTCGGTATGTAGGAGGAAATCCAACTGCGCTTGGAGAAAATGCAATCTCCACACAGAAAGAGCCCCCACCGAATTGAACCCCCATTTGTGGAAGTGTGAGGCTACAAGGGCAACCACAAATTTCAAACGGCAGGTAACAGAACTGATGACGAGCTAATGATGATTCCCGCTTCATCCCAAAGATACATCGGATTAAGTCAAGCAGAAGAGGTACAGAGATGGGTGCAGCGAGCCTCAGCAATTAAGCCATACGTGAGGAAAATCACTAGCAACGGCTAGCGATGGTGAGTTGCCGCGGGAGAAGACATTAAACAATAATGGGCTGTGACATGACAGTGAGACGCTGCACGGAAGCCAAAATAAAACACACCTTTCAAAGGAATTGAATACTGAGGCAAACGCTGTGGAATTTTCATATCTCAGAGTCTATGGCAACCTGCAAAGCTAATGCATTGTGAAAGCCTTGGTAAATGAATATGCAAATCAGAGCTCAGGTTTAATGGTTGCAGGTACAGTGATGGGAAATGGATCCATCAGCTATGGGTCTGTCACATGCATCGGGGAATTAGAAGGGATTAACACAGTGCTTTCTTTGAGGTGGTCATATATGGGGAATGGGCAGTTTAGAAGCACCACTCTGCCTGACTGCCATTATATTGGACTGTCAGAGAAAAACTGAGCACTTACAGGAAACCCACACAACATAAGGAGATCATGATACGAACTCTTAACCCTGGTGGTGTGAGACAAAGTACTACCCACAGAAATCACATATTGTTATTTTCCGGTTTAATTCAAAGGAATGTGCTGCTACATGTGACTACATTGTTTCTAACAGAAAAAGACTTGTCTGCAAACCGTGTACAACAAAACTATTAACTAACGTTCACTAGGTCAACCGGGAAGCAACTGGTGGCACATTCATATAGCCTGCCTGCTAGGAGAGGGGACACAGCCCCGTACATGGACAGCGGAGTGATTCCCACTGATTGGACCATGTGTCCCCTTTCTCCATAACAAGGCCCTCACTTGTCTCTTCTCTGCAGTCTTGTCCACAGTCTGGGATCTGCTGTGATTCCTCCAGGTCAGTGGGGGGCAGAACCATTCAACCTCACTCAGGTAGATGAGGAAGGAGCAGTCTGAGCCGTCCACACCATAAAAGGCATAGCAGGGGTCTGAAGTCCAGCGAGCCCGCATCCACTGTAAAAAAAACAGAGACACCCAAGGCATAACGGTCAGGGATGGGACAAAGTCATTCCTTGGCAAGTCAGAGTCAAGTCTTGAGTCATTTGCCCTCAAATCCAAGTCTTTCTGTCATTTTTGCAGTCAAGTCACAAGTAATCAAGTTTGAGTTGTGAGTCATGTAACCTTACCTATGTAAGTTTTTTCACCTTTACTGGTTAAAACATGCTGTAGCAAAAACCTGCCACAGTACATCCTCAGAAATATCTCAGAAGACCTTGCATACAGCTAACTGAAAATGCAGACAGCAGAGAAGTAATATACACTGAGTTTAGAAAAATTTACATTATGGTATCCAGAGTAGGACTATAAAATAAATCTTTTTGAATCAAAGGGTCCAAGTCTCGAGTGATTTGCCCTCAAGTCCAAATCGAGTCTCAAGTCTTTCCACCAGTTTTGTTAAGTCGAGTCACAAGTCATCAAACAAAAATCTTTTTCATGTTATACAATTTCTCTGGCTGAAGGGGAACGACACGAAAATGACAAAACAAATTATAGGCAGAGAGGCGGGACTCACGTCCACTTTGCTGGAGCAGTCTGGGTATCGGGGGTCCTTGGGAACCTCACACTGGCTACTGGATCCCTCTCTGACTACTGGGGGGACACAAAAGCGCAGAGGAAAGAATATATATATGGCATTAAAACAACTCTGACCCTAATTTCAGTGCAGTACATGTGAGCTGCGTTTACATGACTTTAACAATCTGTAACATCCATCCATCCATCCATCCACTATACACCCTTGTCCTATTCAGGGAACCCAGAACTTATGAGCACAAGGCAGGGTACAACCCAGGATGGGGTGCCAACCCATCTTTCACTCACACATGAATACCTACAGACAGCCCAATTACTCCAATTAACCTCAGTATGTTTTTGAACTGTGGGGGAAAACCAACCAGAGCACCCAGAGGAAACCCCATGATGACACGGGGAGAACATACAATCTCCACACACATGGAGCCATGGCTGAACCTCAAACACTGATCCCAGAGGTGTGAGACAACAGTGCTAACCACTGTGCCACCCCCAATCTATGACAGCATGTCATGTTTACTGCATGTTGCTTTGAGGTTTTGTTCTTTAAAAAAAGTCTAATAGTAGTAGTATAGCAATATTATATGTTATTTGTTTAAGGTTAAAACAGCAGTTTCCATGTTCTGAGACTGATCCTGTATCCGATATGGGGACTCATTCAGTGCCCTTCACCCACTATGGCAGGAGTGAAATACCGCCTTGGCACCAAAAAGTCATCGCTGTCCAACGCGAGGCTAGCTCACTGAGCGGCGCTGGTTCCAATCTATTTCAGGTCACTGGGACAGAACTGGGGACCTCCTGGTCCAATACCCCCCAACCCCACCTAGGGAGAGATTTCCGCCATATCTTTGGAAGCATTCAGACCCTGGGTTTTCCTAGGAAGGTGTCAGCTCTTTGAGGTGTGAATCATTGCATTAATTGCTCCGCTGCACTAACTAAATGCCTTGTCTGCAGGCTGCGGCTTCCTGCCGTATTCGTTTAAGGGGACAGGACAATGGATTGATAAAGTCATCTCTGGCCGCCGAAATTCACCTAATTAGGGGACGGGGAGGCATTCTTATCCACAGGGCAGCTTGGCCCAAGCGAGAGACATCGCTGGCAGATTACGGCACATTCAGTTTGATCACATTAATAAGCAGTGGGATGCTTGGGACGCCCGTCTGGACCTCACGCGCAGCAGGATGGGGGGGATGCATGTTCAGAAGTCTATCCGCACCACCACAATGAATCTTTCATTACAGACTGTCACTTTATATGCATTATTTTTGTACTGCAAATGATCGTTATTTCCCTGGCATGTCAACATATATTATTTCTTGGCTAGAGAGATGGTGTGGGGGGGGGGGAGTTGGGGCTGTAGTGTGTTTTCCTGGATTCTTTTCCACGTCAGAGTGTGAATATCTAGGCATCAGCTGGATACAGCCCCCACCGGTGAAATATTTATGACTTGTTGGAAATACAGGGCGTACACTGAGGAAATCAGTCACTTCCTGCATGGCGGTGGCTGTGTGAGAGAGGCCAGGGTCCAGGGCTGAGCCCTTTTGCTGTGCCGCCGTGACACCCCAGGGTCTCATCCTACACGCGGGTCTCGTGTGTTTCCTCCACATTCTGCCATAAAGTCTGAGCTGAATCCTCGCTGTCAGATGAAAAGCCATATGGCACAGTAGGCGGAATGAAAATGAAAGGCAGCCATGCAGGGGTACAGGCACCGGGTCTTGGGAAGCGTACGATGAGGTAAAACTCATGGATTTGCCCTGTCCTGGAAACTCCCCCTCCGCCCCGTCCTACAGTCATAGGCACAAGAGTGCTCGGTACTGCAGTTCACTCTGGCCGTGTTCCTGTAATCTCCTGGCTGACACCATGAGAATTACTCTCAGTCTATGCACCACAATGTTGACTGACAACGGATTGAATCTGCACTGCACAACAGGAGCATTAACTCTTCTGTCTGCTTGTCTGCTTTGTATGGATTTATTTTGCATAGATTCTGCATTTTGTACCAAGTTTTACAAACATTCTCCATTGTAGTAAGTATAACTGGGTGAGATTTTGCATGATTGAAACTTCAGATGAAAGAATAATGGGTGACTGATGGCTTGGTGTGCGGAACTGTATCCTCACACCTCCGGGGGTGCAGGTTAGATTCCTTCTGAAAAGTCTTGTATTTTGTTTCGTTACTTATGGTTAAGGTTAGGGCTGGGTATGGGTTAAGGTTGTCATATTTGGGATTAGGGTTATACCATTGAGTGTGTGTGTGCGTGTGTGTGTGTGTATGTGCCCTGTGACACATTGGCATCTCATCCAGTGGGTCCCTTGCCTTGTGCCCACTGTTTATTGGATAGCCTCCAAACTGCTAAGCAATCCTACATTAGATAAATAGTTATGGAAGATGGACAGATGAACGATTAAAGGGGTTATTTAGCTGGTTAATCATGGTGGGTTGTACTTAATTGACTGAGTCTGTAGCTGGTTGCTGACTGCAGTGTAGTGAGGCTGCCTCTGTGCTGATATTGAACATATCACTGGCCTGTCAGGATAAACCATTAGGAGATCTTACATAACATCTTCTCATCATCTGCATAAAAAGACTATTTTTCAAAAGAGATGAGTGTTTTTTTTCCCCCATCACGGATACTTTGGCCACATCCTTACGGACCCAGTCGGTGTAATGTAAGGTGAATGAGCTTGGAGGGGGATCAAACAAGCCGCCTAGGATTAATGGAGACGCGGCTGTGGAAGAGCAGTTCCACAACCAGAAACGGGAGCATTAATATTCAGCACCTACTGTGCTCCTCTCATATCGATTATGTGTTTCCCAGGACATTAGGGGTCCGGGCGGGGCAGGGCAGCGCATCTCCACGCGGCTCAAAGTTTGCACAACTCGTTAGCTCATCCCCTCCAGATTTACATATTTGAAAAAAAGGACTTAACATTTTTATATTTATTTATAGATCCAGTTTTGCTACGATGCAGCCCTTTAGGGCACAGGAGCTAAATCCTCAAAAAATGTAAATTGCCAAAAAGAAAAAAAAAATATTTTGTTGCTTCCAAATTCACATGGTTGAATCAATATCCTTCATCTCCTAATCGCTTGTCCTGCTCAGGGTTTCGGGAGAGCCTGGCGCCTATCCCAGGCAGCACAGTGCACAAAGTTAGCATACACCCTGCATAGGATGCCAGTCCTTGAATCAATACTATTAACAAACGTTACATCAGATGCTAAAAGAGCTGTGTACAGTTACTTAAGTACAGTTTTAGCTGATGACTATCTGAAGGCATCCTGGTAGCTACAGGCTGAGCTTTGAGGAAGCTCAGTGGCCTCATGATCCTTGCCTCGCCCTGCCACCTGATACCCACCAGTTCTGTCCCTACCACTCCCTGACCGTATGAGCTACCCGACGCCCCATGTCCGCCACGTTCCCTGTACCTCTGCCCATGGCCATGCTGTGCTGCAGGATCTGCTCCATCCTCACAGCCACGTTGGACACGTTCTGGGCAATGGCCTGGATCCGCTCCACTAGGCCCACCAGCTGAAACCTGCCAACAGAGGGAGACAGAGGGAGACTCTAAGATGCTTACCTCCCTTCCAAGCGTTAGTTCCCACTCCAATCCCGCAATCCTGCCAGAAGACAAAGACATTCTGAGAAGATAAACTGCAGGCTACCCCCCTCTACAAGAGCACCCAGTGCTTCCCATGCAAACTGTGCCATTGACGCCATCTTACCTGCTGGAAGAATGAGATCTGGGAAGTAAACCAAGCTAAAAAAGGCACTTTTGGAGTTGGCACTTAAAAAACAAACTGCTTCAGCTGTAATAATGAGAATGCCGTGGGAATACAAGCCCCTTTTTGTTCTCTGAGGATTGAATAACAATCCCAAGCAGAAGAAAAGTGAATGGAGAGCCATGGATGGAGCTCAAAACAGAGCCTCTAATGGGCCCTTGAGCACGACCTTTAATGGCTCCAGGGCCGCTTCACGCTGGCTGACCCTGCACTCTGACTCCAAGCTTCAATCTCACCTGTATGTGTGTATGTCTCAAAGGAGGATAAGTTGGAATATGCAAAAATGAACGTTCCAATGTACAGTACCTGTACTCAAACTCCTGCAAATGGCAGATAAGCCATCATTTAATTTCAGACAGAGAGCTGAAGTGGTGCCAAGGGTGGGTCCGAGAGGGACACCGCTGCCGGAAAGGAGCAATTCCCTAAAGCACACCTCACTAACACTTGATTTTTTCTACAGATTAGAAGATTAATTGGGGCAGGATGGATATTATTCTTTAGCATGGGTACCAACCTGGGGCATTGTAGGCTCTGTGTAAATGAGGGGGGAGCTTGGTGTAGCCTCTGCTCATTGACAGTGTGTCAGGGCACCGGGGGGGCAGGGGGGGCGCTGTTGTTAAGAAAATACAGGTTGGTCGCCTGTAAACAAACCCAGAGCCACATGGCCATCGGTACAGAAACACAAAGCTCGGGACTGAGCGCTGGATGCCACAGTATGCTGTGCAAACCGGTTTCTGCTCTAAACTGGTAAGGAGGTTAAATGACATGCAGCCCACACGGGTCAAGCAGTTGGGACGGGCAAGCTAACGATGCCTGCCTTCGCTTTTTATGAGGCTCCCAGGCATGTGCTGGAATGGGCCGTCCCACCAGCTGCTGGATATCCCGGCTCTGTAGAGCCCCCCCCACCCTCCCACTCCATCTCCCACAGCTATCCGGCAGTTTTAAGCTCTGAGTGGCAGAAAAAAAGCCAAGTCTTAGTGACATTTAAGCCCCCATGCTGTGTGTGGTGAGGCCGCCCCCCCCAGAGGACTCATCTTCAAGTCCATGCCATAAACAGCCACAGGGGGCATCCTCAGCCCTGAGTGCTTCTTTCATGCCAGATATGAAAAATAATTCAGTCTGCCAAGGCAAGAAAACCTCCCCCAGTGACGCCACGGTGCTGCCAACAAAGCAGCCCTAATGCTTTTTAAAGTGGCCTTTAAGGAGACCCCCCCACCTCACCCCCCAGTCACAGGGGCGACCTTCCTAAATGCCAGCTGTCAGCCCACACACTCTCCAGGGGTGTCCTTTGATCTCTCTGCTCGTGGACGACCCCCCTCCCCCACCCCCACCCCCACCCCCCCCATCCCTTCGGCCGACACCTGTAAGCACGTCACTATACCTCGCTCGCCTAGCCTGTCACCGCTAGACATCTTGGGAGGGGGGGGTGTACAAAAGCAGAGAAGAAGAATAGATGGAATAGATGGAGAGAGAAGAAGTGAGGTGCCAGTTGTATCTCACTGCTATCTGTAAATCACACAGACCTCAGTTGCTATTAGGTTTCTTATATTTGAAAAAATAAGGATTTCCCCTATATCTCTCACTTTCCTGCACACACTATTTCAAACATTTACATACACATAATTACTTTTAGATTTCAGTTTTCCATAGCCCCATTACAAACATTTACATATATTTACATAATTACTGCAGGCTCATTTGCATATTTCCACGCTAGGAGACATGAAAGTGGTCCTGGTTAAAACTCAATGTTTGTGCAGACTGTCCAGGTTTTACTTTTTTTTGTAAATGCAGCTGAAACCGTAGTTGTGTATAATCTGAAGGATTGAAGTGACTGTGCTCGCGCAAGGGCCCCAGTCAGCATGCAAAGCTAGGGCTGCAGGTGAAACAAGCAACGTGTAAGCCAGCTGTGCTCTGTCCAAACTCAATGAATAACAGGTGTGGTTGGGAAACACCAGGAAAGAAAAAAACAGAGATGGGAGTCTGGTCAGATTTACTGAGGCTTGAGAACGACTGAATATGCTAATTTAGGTGGTTACTCAAGAAGGAGAGACAGGTGGAACAGCTCAGTTCAGATAACCTGGGGCACCTGACTCTCCTGTCTGTGACGGCCACACCACCCTTCTCCCTCAGTAAAATGAAAAAAAAAACCTGAGGGCTATTGGAGGAATTTTAAGACCTGACATTAATTCCTTTAGCAGGGTGTGCTACTAAGAGGGCATTTCACAAAAAGCAGTAATGTACAAGCGGCAGCCCCCCCCCCCACTTATGCCCTCACGGGTTTCTCAGATGGGGGCTACATACATCAAATCACATTCCCCCCTACCGGGCTCGCTGAGTCCTGGGTCTGTCAGCCCGCACTGGTGTGGGGTCATTACCATCGTTGCACACCCCCCTACCCCCCTATACCACTCACCCAACACACAAAGATCTCTTTGCCCTCCCGATCACACATGTATATCCTCAACCAGCAAACAGCCTTCCAGACTGTGAGCAAATCATACAAGTGTCTCCACAATGGCACTGACGAGCTTCCCGGGTTAGGCTCACACAAACCCCACCCTCCAGTTGGTTGATGGCAGCTAATAAGCAATAAGCCCCTTCCACATTGCCGAACTGGAGGGCGCCCACAGAAATATCATTGACCCCTGTGAAATTTCTCAAGCATTCTTTTCTCCACTATATTAGGGTGGAGTAGCACCTCATACAGCGTTGCATTTTCTTTTTCTCTACATGTCTGCAACTGACCTCATTAATCACATCATACCCCTCCCCCACCCCCTCCCATCTCAAGCATATGTCTGTGAGACGCTGTTAGCTGGAGATCTTGCCATTGTAAAAGTGTGAATTCAGGAAGCTGGATGAAGCATTCATCTCTTCCATCGCCTTCTGGTTTGTTGACTTCACATAGCTGCACAGGTCCTCTGCTAATGGTGGCTGGTTTTCTAAGGAACCTTGAGGAACATCTCTCAGTCTCCACGTGACAGGAGCAGGGGTTGTCCTGGAGGCCTTGAATAGTGGAGCATGGATGTTCATTGCCATGCAGGAGGTTGCTGGTGTATTTTCATGTTACAGAAAAAACTGCATAAAATATTCCGCATAACAGGCAGTTATTATATGTAAATGATGGATGGCATGATACAGACCAATACAGCTTTGTTGACTCTGTGCTGTGGCTGCGAAATATTGTAATATGCACCAAATAGATACTCTGAGAAGACTCTCGATGAATTTTAATGTGTGTGAATCCACAAAAAATGGCTTTCTGGGCCAATCTGGCAGCAGGGGTTTATTTAAGAGCCACACCCCAAGTAGGCGGAGAGAGGGACTGCAAGAAGGAGAGCTTTGGGGATCTACAGCTAGTGTGCCGAAGCTCTAAGGGCGGCAGCCACGGTGGGCAGCCAGAGAGGATGCCGGTGCACTAAAAGACGGCTGGTTAATATTTATGCTGCTGGGATGGCAGTGAGCTGCATGAGAAGGACGCAGCGAGGTCTGAACAGCTTCATGCTGCCAACCTCTCTCTCTCCACATCTCAGGGAGGACAGCAAAGACCCCAGCATGGGGTAGGGTATGGAGGTATTATCCAAGCAATCACAAATGAACGTTGCTCGGTAACAGGCCGCAAATCTGTCTGTACCTTCCTCTGCTTTTCTGTATCGTCCCCCCCCCCATTTCTTGTTCTTGCTCCCCACCATGGCGGGGATCCAAAAATGAGCGTTTGTCCCCAGTTGGCAGGCTGGAGTCATGCTGGGAAAGCGAAGCTGGGCGTTAAAATCGCTCCCTGAGGCCGCTGTGAGAGGACTGCCTGGGCCAGTATCAAAGACAGGGACACGGAAGGATGCCCAAAGAAGGAGCCGCTTGAAGTGCCCAGAGATGATATCGCCCGCTCTTCTCGTATGATTACAGAGGAGCGGATCAGTGCCACTGTCAGGCCGCACCGCAGGGTTATCTGAATCGATCCCAGCCATCTATCATCATCAACCACAGACTAACTCTGAAGGGGATGAGCTCGCGTGGCCCAGACGTTATCAGCAAGTGAAATACGGTTTCCATAAACATTTACCTATGCCTTTATCAGAAGCAAATTATAGCAGAGAGGTGAGTTACAATTTATGTATTCCCCGGGATTCAAACCCATGACCTCTTGCATTAGCACAATACTCTACTTGCTGAACTACAGGATCCAGTGCCCCAACCAACCAACCAACCAACCAATCAACCCCAGGGTCCTGCACCTGTTGATCGCGGAGCTGAGCTCGTCCAACCGACGGGAGTCACTGGAGTTGTCCAGTTTGGACAGGGCGTCGATCCTCTTCATGATGACCTCCAGCATGTCGCTGATCTTGCGCAGAACCCCACGGGACTCCAGGTTTCCCAGCACTGCAGGAGATTACAGAGGAACATGGAGATGGTAAAAAAGAGCGAGAGGGACAAGGGCGTCACACACTGGGGTAGGCACAATGTATTGTTGTGGAGGGGCTACAGCCAGCAAGAACAAAAAGCATCTGTCAGCTGTTTATGGGCCAATGACCCCTGAGCCAGACCAAGGCCTCATGCGGTATCAGCCGGACCGGGTCGCTCTCTGAGGCCCAACCTCCTGCCTGAGGGGCGCTGACCACAAATTGCTTGTGTACCTTTAAACACCAGCACAGGTTTGTGTCTGTGGACCTTCCTTAACCTTTCAGGGGGAACAGAATAAGGCAGGCTGAGATTATGAAAAGGGGGAAGGAATCATGTTGACAGACCTATCCCCTTGGCGATGCGAAGATTGATTGACCCTGAGCCCCCTTGCAGAATGGATCTAAATGAGGCACCAGAGTCACTCTCAGTGGTACGACCTCATCCCATGCCCCCCCTGGAAACTATTATCTGTTGAGGGCCTTCTGTAACTAAGGTCATTTTGAGACGGCCCCCTACCACTCTGCTGGCCAGGGCGGCCATATTGATCCATTACCATGCTGATTCCAAATGTCTGTGAGATTAAAAGAAGACGTGCAGTAGTAAACTCCTCACTGCACAGTTATTTACTGAGGTCGGCCAGCCAGGTTTCCGGCTTGGCAAGATGCATCTGCAAATTCTTCTTATTAACCTTGCCACCGAGACTGAGTCGATTTCCGGGAGCAGCTCTGCGATCTCTCCCAGGGTTCCTCCACGTCCCTTATCGGCTTTGCAAGGGAGTGGCAGACAGGGAACGTGTCATTTGTTTTGTCATCCCCACTGACAGCCGGCGGCTACACCACAGGCGATCCTGGACAAAGGAATGCCCAGCTGTCAGTAACCGGACCACTGGGAATTGAAACTTTGAGGAGTTTCGATCAAGCTCCTGGTACCAGGATGTTCTGGGGTTTGGGCGTACAACCTAGAGGGGGCACGGTAACAGAGCCGGCGAGCAGGAAGCTGACGAGCTCAGGCGAGCTGAGTGGGACTGGAGATGCAGGTAGCTGCTGGATCCACGCTGGCAAGTACTGCATGAGGGAGCAGCACTGGAATCAGGTGGGGAAATGGTAATCGCTTATCTACCCTGCTACAGGAGAAAAAATACATTTCCATACATTAGCATGCATTACTTCCTCCCCACAGCCTGGGGCAGCACACACTCTCAGCTACGGATCACAGCCGAGCTCTAGCCGGTAAGACCCCTCAGGTTCAACCCCTCCCCCTCCCCCGGCTTTCACCGTGACAACGCAGCAACCAAGGTCAAACAGCTTGTACTCATACTGATAAAAAATAAACCATTTATACAAACATCACAAGCTAAAGACAAACCCTGATTAATTGATCTGGGTCCTGTTGTACACTGAAATCCTGACAAATGAGCTTCTTGACGACAAAAGTAATGCAAGATGTAACTGTCATTATGCCACAGGAGATTCTTGCAGATCTAGAAGTTATGATATAAAAGAAGACATTATGAAATCATGGATATTATTGCACATCGTGATCCTGCAATGGATAAGCAGGATGGAAGATGGATGATACCATAGCAGGAATATAAATGTTATCATAGAACACTTTTGAATATACATCTATCCATCCATCTTCCAACTGCTTCTTCCAGTCAGGGTCATCGGCAGCCTGGAGCCGGTCCCAGGCAGCATATTCCTTGGCACCAGCTGTCATGTGATGCACCTGGATTCCACCCCCGGGGGAAAAACTGACAAAAATCATCCCCTTTGAAAATGTACCACGTTCTCTCACCATCCCACTAAATTGTTCTGCATAATTTCATTCACGTGAAGGTACATCTACCAACTATAAGTGGTACTAAACTGGCGAACCATGGTCCAAAACATAATCACATGGTCATAACCCCCTGCCCCGCTCAGACCTGCCCCCCTACCACCCCCCTTGAAATTTTTACAATTAAAACATTACACAAGGTGCATGCAGTTTATCCAGCTTCTCCATCTTTGTTTCTTATTTTAATCCCATATGCGACACACTTTAGCTGCATTTCATGTATCAGAAATAGAAATAATTATTATTGAAGGATAATGTGTGGGGTGACGTGGTGGGGTGGGGGCTCAGCGATTAGCTCTCACACCTCGGGGACCTGGGTTCATGGGTGCATGTTCTCCCCGTGTCGTCGTGGAGTTTCCTCTGAGTACACTGGTTTCCCCCCACAGTCCAAAAACATTCTAAGATGAATGGGCGTTACCGAACAGTGTTGGTGCCCTATTTTTGGGTTATTCCCCTACCCTCAGAACCCCCAATCCTAAAAAGGACAAGTAAGTACAGAAAATAGATAGAATGTGTAACTATGTGGACCTGCATGGCACAGGGAGAAAACACAAACACCACACACACAGCAGAGGTGGGGTCCAAACTTTAGCCCTTTGAAGCAATAGCACTGAACTGCTGTGCCAAACCCAATCGCCCATAACAACTCTATAAAGTATTAAAAATGGGTTTAAAGAATATTATTTCATGCCATCTTTATATTTTAAAAGCATTTTTAAACGGTCCTTAAACTGTGTACACTACATTCTTCGTGAGACTGTGGGTATGGAGCATGTTCCTGTATTTGGAAGGCTGTCTGTTTGAATTCTTTGACTAGCAGAATAATTGCATTGCTGCTGGGCCCTTGAGCAAGTTCCTTAATCCCCAAACTGCCCCTGAAAAAATGGCTGACCCTGTGCTCTTATCCCAAGCTTCGCACTCGCCTGCGTCCATATATGTGTGTGAGTGTGTGTGTGTTATATGGTCTCATGGGAGTTCTATAAAAATGTTCTGAGGGCAGAATGAAAAATGATTCTTAGGGCAGAATGAAAAATGATTGGTTCAGATAGATAACCAATCAGATTGTAGAGGAGGTGGGTCCAACAACTAGAGGAGTTTCATGGACCCACCTCCTCTACAATCTGATTCGTTATCTATTTGAACCAATCACTTTTCATTCTGCCCTAAGAACATTTTTGCATAAGCAAAACTCCCATGAGCGTTATATGGAAGGAGAGTCATATAGGATATGCGCAGATTAGATTGTCTTGTACTTGCTACGTGTACAATGACAATAAAGGCGTTTATTTGGCTATGGGAAGAGCCAGAAGCAGAAGTTTAATGGCATGTTTTCACTGATTTTGTATTTAAATGGATGCCTTATTGAGTCCTCATTGGTTGTTTTATAAACGGGCCATTTAGGGAAAGCTTACGTTTTTAACGACTTCATTTCAGGGGCACCAGTGGAAAATAGATGACATTAACAAATTCCAATTAAAAGGCAATCTGTTACAGAGGCCACCACTGCATTCTCCAGCACAGCCGTGCCGCCACGGGGAGGAAGAGGCACCGGCCTGCAGCTAAGGAAAGCACACCTCCACCTCTGCAGTCAGAATGGTTTCCTCTCCTGCGATTGTGTCACTCACATTTTCCCCAGCCTTCCATTTCTATAGGAACCATAGAACTTTTAACCCATTTATAAACCACTATCTCTCACCTAGTCACCTCATTCGCAGCCCGGATCTGTCCTGGCACTCAAGTCAGCCACCCGGAAGACAAGAAATGAAATATTCAGGTCAAAAGTTCACATTTGTATAAAGAGAGATACAGCATACGCCACAGAGATAATAGGGCACAGCGGTGGCCTAAATGCACAGGAAGTTCTGCTGGGGAACAGCAGCATCACTCCCGTGTGGCGGATAATAACAATTAACGCGGCTGCCCGGGAAGCAGCTGAGGAATGTCTCTGCATCCGGACCGGCACAGAGCTCACGGGGCTGTAATCAGCTGCGGCAAAACGCATGCGTGTGTAAGACAGGCCAGAGAGGCTGGACACGGGGAGGGTGCTTGGAGAGAACGGGGAGGGGGAAGCCGCAGTCAGCGCGTGGAGTACATTAACCAGAGTAAAAAAACACTCTGGGCAGGGTGATGAAAGGAAACAGACAGGGTGCGCCCGTGCCACAGGGCTCAGCGTTACATGACTGGCACTGTCCATGGAGCCCCAGCTGGGGGCTGTGGTCTGTTGTCTCCTCGCTCATTATCTGAGGCGCTTTGAAGAGGATTCGCGTATCAGTGGCTCCCTCAAGTCCCTCTGCCTCATCAGGCATTTGGGGCAGGTGTGGACGGCCAAGGTGTCATAAGATAAGTGGGCTCTCGGTGCGACTGGCCCCCAACCATGAGCGAGTAGCTTTGGCCTCCAATCCAGGAGGACCACACTGACGGCTGACCTCCTCCCAGCCACCCCCACTACATCTGGCCTTGTTATTCCATGAACGCAGGTCAAGAGTCACTCATAAAGTACATTTTTGTGGAATGTTTACGATGCCATGCGTCTCTGTGCTGACGGGACTCCCGTTGCCATAGTAGTTGAAAGACACATGGTGGTCATCCGGGGCTATTGTCCTGCTCTTCAGCGTGCTGAAAATCCCACATTTACTGAGCTGTAGGTGCATGTTTAATGTACATTCATTACTGACTAGAGCCTTCAGAGAGACATGTATGAGAATGTATAAATATGTGCGGGGGGCTGCATTAGGGCAATAAGGACTCATGAGAATGAGACTCATGCTGCGAGAATGACCGATTACTTCAGGCATTTGTCACAGGCTGCATGATGAAATTCACTGGCTGTTTTGAGTATTGAGTATTTTGGTATTTGGGTTTAGTACATTGGAACACATGAAAGGCATTATGGGATTCCTGTTTCATAAAAAATAAATAAATGTTCAATGAGTGGTAAAGTTGTCTCTAGCCTTATGTGTAATACACCACTGGCTGGCAGGCAATAAATAAATAATCAAGCAAACAAACAAATAAATGAATGAATGACATATTCACCCACAGAGATGCACAGATATATAAAACCGGCTTGGCAGAATGATACAGCGGGCACTCAAAACCTCAGTTACCTGTTGATGGACCATTAGCTCAGTCCCTGTTGGAGGCTCCAGGCCTAACAAAAGCTCTGTCTCGCATCTGGAGGGATGGAGAGGAGCCAGGAGGTCACCAGTTCACCCGGCACCTCCATTAAGCCTGGAGTGCCACTGCGAGCCCTATGCATTTCCGAAGAGGACGATGAGAGGGACCGGATGCCAGCGAGATGTAACTGATCCCCCTTCGTGAAGGATTAACTGATCAATCGGCAGGGTGTTAGATATGCTGCTTACTTACCAAAGCAGCTTTCATAGTCTCCTGCTTCATATATGTGTGTGCTGTAGCCAGAGACTAAAGGACATACACCTAGGTTTGAAGAAATGCTTTTCAAAAGTGCGGGGCCCCCGGGGCGGGGCGGAAGTTCTCGCAAACTCGTCATTTATATCTACTACTGCTACTCAGCATGAGCATGAGGGACATGCGGCGAAGCTTCTCCGGACCCCCGGGTCAGTCTGCCTCTGATTGATTTAAAGCCAAATCATTTTGCAAATATAATGTAGTCATTTGACAAACAAACAGCACAGGGGTTTATGTCTGCGATCATTAATAAAATACAGGGATGCCTCCAACACCAAATATGAACAAACAGCCCCTCGTCGTGCCTCGATTAGCCGACGTCTCGGCACACACTTACACAGCAAACTGTCCATTAATCCATATTCACCAAGTAGACGTGAATGTACCTGCATGCCTGAGGACTTAAAAGGGTATATTTGATGCTTGTTATCAGTATCACAGTACCATGTATGAAATTACATGCTAGAGTGTGTCTCAGAGGCAGGTTTGTAGTTAAAAATTCAGGACCTCTTGACAAAAAAGGCACACCCCCCACCCAATTGGCTGTATAATTTTATGTATGTAGGGCTTCCCGCAAGGTTCCAGGCCCCCAAAATCTGCCAGGGTATCCATGGCTCACAGACTGTTTTCCTCTCCGTCAGTTTGTAATTAAGGGTAATGAGTGTAATCAAATCTGTATCCGTCAGATATACAATTATCCGTACTGGCAATTAATTACAGTATGTACAGTGAGTGTGTTACCTTCAGGATAGCGCACCAGTCAGACTTGATTACAAAGTAACAAGTAACGAATGCCTACTTCCCTATGGCACATAGGTGTTTCTATGCGTGCACTCGCTTGGCAGCCATTAACCAGATGAAAGAATTACCCCAAACTACACCAGAGGGCAGCTGCAAATTAAGATGGACAGCAGGCAGGCAGGGAGACTTTATAAATCCTACAGTGATATACGCCGACATGCCATCTGACAATGTTGCTGGTGTGTGTGACGTGTGCATGTGCGCACGTTTCAAAATGCTTTTAAAAGGGACAAGCTCTGTGCCTGCCTTGTGAAAATAGGGAAAACATGGAGACAGGGAGTGTGCTCTGTTTAAGTAAAAATGGCATTTAAAGATATATTGATTTTTGTGGCAAGCATCTGGCTTGAGGGGGCAGGACTGTAGCCGCATACCTCCTGCTTCGGGGGGTGGGGGGGGGGGTCCATGTGTGTGCGAGTATGTGCGGGCCCTGCTATGGACTGTGTGTGATCGTGTGCGGGCCCTGCTATGGACTGTGTGTGAGCGTGTGCGGGCCCTGCCATGGACTGTGTGTGAGCGTGTGCCGGCCCTGCTATGGACTGTGTGTGAGCTTGTGCGGGCCCTGTTATGGACTGTGTGTGAGCGTGTGCGGGCCCTGCTATGCACTGTGTGTGAGCGTGTGCCGGCCCTGCTATGGACTGTGTGTGAGCATGTGCCGGCCCTGCTATGGACTGTGTGTGAGCGTGTGCGGGCCCTGCTATGGACTGTGTGTGTGAGCGTGTGCGGCCTCTGCTCTGCAGTCACCGTGAGAGAGTGCCGGCCCCGCTATCGGCTGTGAGAAAGCGTGTGCCGGCCCTG
>JAAGVU020000092.1:9993825-10027645 GCA_011763525.2 Mormyrus iriodes | reverse complement strand
GCCGGGCCCCAAAAAAAAGGGGCCCAAAGGCGGGGGCGCCCCCCGCCAAGCACGAACGGAGGGGGGGAGGGGGGGGTAAAATGGGGGCAAAGGGGCGGGGGGGGGGGGGGGGGCGAGGGGGGGGGGGGACGGGGTTCAGAAAATAGATGTAAACAATAACACACCCCCAAACTTCAATGTTCATATTTCCTTAATATGTTTGTTCCCAGAGGTAAAAGACTTTGACATCGATTCACTGCTGGCTATGTGCGATATTCATCTCAGCAGCAGATGTAGCATTTCAAAGAAAGGCAGGCAGTTTTACAGAGAATCATGGGAGATCCTTCTGGCTAACGGATTCCTCCATTTGAGTGCTCTGAGTCTGTGTTTTTGGAAACCTTCGAACTGGCGTGCTGTGTCTGGGGACCCTGGCCGCGGCACGAGATGGACTGCAGCCTGCTTACCATACACAGAGGACACAGCAACATGCTCACGTGGGCTGCCCCCCCCCCCACCACGACTGCTTCTTCACGCCGCCTCCACTCAGCACCTGAGCTTTCCGCAGCTCTAATAAAGAAAGCGAACAGGGGCACAACATCAGCCTCGGCGGGATGGAACCGACGACTTATTTATTTATCTTTCCCGCTGAGTTTATTTTCACTTTGAATTATTAATAGCTTTGCCTCCATGGTACGGAACCTATTTATAGGGAGGCCATAGCCAGCTTCCTGAGGAGAGTATGCCAGAGACCCTGACTGGCTCTGACTGGCCACCAGGGGAAGGAGAAGAGAGGAGTGTGGCCTCTCCCGCCCCTGTCAGCCCTCTGTTATGGCTCTCATCCCTCTCACTCTCTCTCTCTCTCTCTCTGTGGGTCAGAACCGACGTGCTAATCCCCTCCCAAAGCTGTCCGATGATACAGCTCTCATTCCACCAGACTCCTGCTTCAAACTGCTCCCATCTGGAGGGCTTATGGATCGAAAGTGAAATAAAACCAATCTTGGCCTGCAGCTACTGCCGCGGTAGCTGGGGAGTAGGGGCAGGGAGGGGTGTGGAGAGTACTGTAAGCAAAAACATCAGCGTATTAGTCGATTCAACTGGATGAGTTGCAACCAATCATTTTGAAATTTATTTTCTCTTGCTGTAACAATGTTTCTTTTTCTGCGCTTTCCACAGATGTTACATTTCAAAACAATGATTCTAATATTGGTATGCTTTCCCTAGTCTATAAAGTGTAACCTTTTAAGTTTAAAAAACACGTCTATTTCAGGAGTCAGTTTTTGCCCGGGGAAAATATACAAGAACATGAATCAATATACAATTTGTGGAGATATTTTCTGAAATGTTATGAGTATAGTACACTGATATTCAGTGAAAGAGGGTGACGAAATACATCCAACACTGAAGCACCTGCTTTCTCTGCAGTAATGGCCTGCTCAGGACTGGATGTGAGATGCACCTCTACAGTACCTAATAAGAAAGCCTTCCTGGATGGGATTGGAAAGCTGTACTTTTAGGAAACCAGAGTCCTGCTTTTATGTACCTTACTGTGTAAAGCAAAAGACTCCACAGCATCATACTACTTCTGGAGGTCTGGTGCCCCATATAACATGCCCTCCAACACAAAGACAAGGCTGGAGGATGCCGAACGTCAGCCAGTCAACCTCTCTTTTTTTCTGAAAGCGTCTTTCTGTTTGCTGGGTTTATTTAATTAAATTAAATTTAATTGAATTATTTTATTTAATTTCATTTAATTATTGGTTTATTTAACTTCACATACCAGCAGAGTGACCCTGAGACTCTGAAAGTCAAGATCCTGTCATCATCTGCCTCCTCGCCCACATTGCACTACTACAACCAGTGCAAAGACCATTAAGAAACAAAATGAAATTATGTTAATATTTTGTTTGTCTCATTCTTTTGTTCATAAAAGGATGGACTGCAGCAGAGCCATAAGCCCAAGTGATTCCTGCACAGCCACATAACTCGAGCTTTGAGCTGCTGTTTCCACATAGATATCTGCAAGGCAGGAATGCCTGAGACCTTGAACGCGTCTTGTAAGGCAGCGCTCTGAAACGGCTAGTGGGCATTCAGAAATGCCGACCACAGGCACCATTAAACAAAACACAAGAACAAAAATCAATACACCATCGCTGTCAAGCTGTTACTTAATTCATTCTCTCATTGGTTGATACATTGGTTGGCAGCTTGACAGTCCTGTTTTAAAGCCCCTTATGTTTGATAGCAGATGAGCACAGCAGAGACAGAGCTACACAGGTGACTCTGTTGGGGTGGTGTGGGGGGCAGCTGCTCTTCTCCTGCCCCTCGCTGTTCACTTTGTATCTCCGAGCTAATTGCTATAATTAAGCTGCTTGACAAAAGAGGGTAATGTCAGATGATCCGTGAATTTCCCCAGGCGTGAGGGGGAAATTAGCCGAGACGATTAGTGGGCTTTATGTTGCGTCAGTCCACTTTCTAAGGATACCTCGTTGGGCATGGATAAAGTGCACGGATACAGTGCACCAGCAGGGTCCAAAAAGCACAACGTGCACTTTGTGAGAGGGCTTCAACTCACCACAAATGTGGACACAGCTCACCTTGGACACTGGCAATAACAATGGCACACAGATACATCAGCGACCTGTTTTTGTTTTCCCTGACAGCTTCTAACAGCGGCCTTTCAAACACTATGGAAACACCCCTAAAAACAAAAGCAAGCTCTCCTCTCTGCCTTCTCTCCAAGCACTTAGTCTGCACCTCAGAAAACTTCCCCTCTGCCACTTTAAGGGATCCGCCGCTAATTTCCCTTCACTTTGGTGTCAGCTGTCACCCTCGGCTCTTAGTCTCTCTGTCTTTTTTCAGGATATAAAGAATTCAGCAGGAATTAAAAACCAAAGGAACAACCCAAGCTCACACAGACAGTTCCTGAGTCACTCCCACGACCTTTCAACGACAATTTCACGTTTTTTTTCCACGTGTAAGCCTTTCATGAGTCCTACATTTCTATCACAGCATTCCTATCACGTTTGCTCAGTAACAGCTAGGAGATGCACATATGGAAAATGGCTCCGAATCTATTAAAGAGGAGACCTTGCTCTCCCATGCAAGGAGCAGCCGTACCTGCATCTCTCCTGTACAGCCCAGAGGGGGGACCTCGTCCCTTTCCACCTCCCTCACGCCAGCTGCCAAAACTTTACCAGAACCCAAATGTCAGCTTTGTAGATCCAGACCTAGAGGTTTGTTTCCTTTCCGCAGTTTTTTTTTCTAGTCAAAGAAATTCATTCTCCCGATGCACGGTAATTATTACTCTTGCCCTCAGACCAAAGACGGGCAGTCACTTCGGCGGTAAATGTATTCAGCAATGACAACCAAAAAAAAGGGCAGAGGCTTAATTCTGCCTGCAACCATGCACGCTACAATTATTCATTCCCTCTCCAGCCACTTGACAAATGCAGTTTCATACGGCAGAGGGACCCAAAAAAGAGGCTCAGAGACAAATCAGAGTTCTGCTGTCTGAGAATTTAACTCAGGAACGCCAAGGCATGGGGTTTTCCTCCCACTGGTCCAGGGCTCCACAGCTGCCGTCAGGATTTACAGTCTGCAAATCTCAGGGTTTAAAGTTTTCAAATGTTATATTAATGGAGTTTGCCAGAGGTGTACCTGCTGAATGGGGCATCGGGGCTCAGGATAAACAGCTTATCCTAGAAGTGAGAAGTAGGTGACCGGCACACACAAAGAGTAGCATGCAGCCTGCTACGTGGTGCAACCCTATTATGCAGCGCAACCCCGCTATGTTTCAAAACCCCGCTATGTGGTGAAACCCCACCAATGCACTGCAACCACACTATGTGGCGCAACCCCACCAATGCAGTGCAAGCCTGCTATGTGGTGCAACCCTACTATACGGTGCTACCCCGCTGTGTTATGAAACCCTGTTATGTGGTGCGACCACACCAATGCAGCACAACCCCACCAATGTGCTGCAACCACACTATGTGGCGCAACTCCACCAATGCAGCACAAGCCCACTACGCAGTGCAACCCTACTATGAGGGGCAACCCCACCAATGCGACTCAATCCCATGACGCAATGTGATGCTTAAGTCGTCAGAAATGCAGCCACATTCCGGACCTTTATTAAGGATTCCTAACAATCAGAGATTTAGTCAACAGGCAGGAGACACTGAGGGAGAAAGGTCGTTAGCCAGGGAGGTCAGTCCTACGGAAGAATGCTGGACACCAAACAGGAACACAGGGAAACACAAGCGGGCAGGATGGGCAGGGCAGGCAAGGCAGGCAGGGTAGACCGGGCAGGGGAGGCAGGGGAAACAGGACGGTCAGGGCTGGCAGGAGAGACAGGGCAGGCCAAGAAGGAGCAGAACGCAAGAGACAGAGGACTCATTGGCTCAAATGGCTCATTAGAGGGCAACAATACTTCACGAGGGTTGCGAAGGCAAGCCCATTTATATAATGCCACGCAGGTGGAAGTTCACTAGTGCTAATTGGTGTGCCCCACCCTGCGGGTAGTGTCACTGGGAGCCGCGTTCCTGTAATTGCATTTCTTTTTACCGCTTCCTGCCCATTAAGGCTCTGAGGTACAGAGCATCCATGACAGGAAAGTCTTGGCTTCGGGATTTGTGGCTAGAGGAAAGGGTGGAGGACTTTTTATCTCCTACTGTATGAAAAATATTTAAGTTTTGCTATATTTCGCTTTATTGCACCAAAATGTGAGTCATACCTGAACCAAGAAGAGCTTTGTTCAGGCGGCATCTGGTGGGAAGAGGATAATGATCACAATATAGCCTTTGTACACTAAGAAGGTGTGTTCTGCATGAAACAAATGATGCATCCAGCTGTCACAACAAGCCATCGCCAGACGACTTGTGGAGAATGTCATACATATTTAAAACACACGAAAGACTCTGAGTCCTTCTAATGAGGCAGACACAATATTAGCTTTTTTTTCAATCACTTAATTACTTAATTTCTCAATAGGTAATTACACAGGCTAATAGGATGTGTCCCCCCTGCAGACTGGCTTTAGCACACTATACCAGACAGAAAAGGCTATATCTCTGATGGCCATGAGTGGAAATTTCCAATAAATATCCATCAGCTCTCAGCCCAGCGACCTGCTGATAAGGTTCCAGGAATTCTGCTATTTACTAAATGACAGGTTTGAAGGGCCCTCCTAAAGTTTCATTGGCCATTAAAGGGATCCTGATACGAACACTTATACCACCCATTAGCGAAACACTGTGCATTACGACATCTATGCAAATGGTAGGACAGATGCCAGCATCAGAAGGGCATGACAAGGTGATGGAAAGAGAAACACCTACCATGACATCATCAAATAAGGAACAGCTGGCAGTCGATGCAACACAACTGGTCACTTGACTCAAACCCCCAAATGGGAATACCCCGAATATCACATACATTTCTGGAAAACAATGAACCTAAATATATTCCATCCACCCATCCACTTTCAACAGCCACTTAATAAATATTGTGGCGCCAGGCAGAGCGAGGCATTGCAATGGTGGAGTAGAAAGCTTGTTATTGCCATGCCCAACGAGGTATCCTTAGAAAGCAAACCAGCACAACCTAAAGCCCACAAATTGCCTCAGCTAAGTGAGGCACTGCAGCAGTGGTGAAGAAAGCAGCCGCAACACTCTGACAAAGATGGCAGACAAACGCACTAGACAGGAAGGCTCACGCGCGGTAGGGCATTACACAACATGTGAGGATTACACATACAACACAGGTACACGATACTTGGAAACACAAGTATTTACATTAAGAAATACATACAGCTATTCATATCAAGACATAAACAGGGGCTATATACGCGGCCTGCGAGTATGCTGAGATATGCAAATGTCACTGTCACTGCAGTATGTTATTTGGGTGAAGCTGGAATCTGTCATGGGAAGTATATGGTACAAGTCAGGGTACACATACACATGTCTGTAGGCTATGAGAGGAAACCAAAATACCCACAGGAAAGCTGCATGAAGAGATGGAGACGCACATCCATTGTGAAGGCCAGGACTACACCCCTGAAGGAGTGACATTACAAGCCAACCGCACTATTTTGAGTTAATGCCTTAATCTGAAGTGTAATTTAATACAAAAATAATTCAGTTACTGGCCTTCATTCACAATCTTTGCTCAATAGATGCTCCCGTAATGCCGATCTCAGTGTGTACAGTATGTATGATCAAGCTGCCAGACAAATACCAATCCAAAAATCTACTGTAGCCAGCCAGATTATAGACAATGCCAGCCATCAATAACAGTGAAATAAGCAACTACATCATGTTAGGTAAATGTACTGTAAAATTACTACTTCAGATGTTTTGGAATGCACAAGACACATTTAAGAAATGGATCCACAATCCCCTGCCATCTATTGGAGGTAGACACACCACAGTGCAGTGTTATATATCTGTTATACATAACACTACACAACATCACCCACGCACACTAGATATTACTACGGTTTATTGTTATTTTTTGAGAAAGAGGATCAGACAATCTCAAAGGCAATTCAGGGCCATGCCCAAGAGCTCAACAGTAAAATTGCTCTGTTGAGGCAGGGATTTGAACCAATGACCTTCTGACCACAAGCACAGCATACTAACCCACCAAGTCACACGCCACCCCAACTATTCACTACTTGTTCTTCTTGAAGAAAAACAGTAATATTACTTCTGCAAACTACATTTGTAACGTAATGTTGACAGAAGATGTGTCGCGGAAGCAGAAGGTTTAGTGCTGAGATCATAATCCAAAAACACAGGCAGTATGTTACCAAGCAGGCAAGGTCAACACAAAAATACCAAATCTACATGGTAATCCCAGAAAACGTAATCATCACACAGGCAGCTCCAGCAAGAGAACTGCGGGACGAATGAGCAGATCCAAAAAGCAGGAAAACCGAAAGATCAAGCAAAAGTCATGCATGACAATCGGGCAAAATCGGGCAGCCATGAAATGAATGGCCAGGAACATTTCATGGCTGCAATACCACGCAGAGAAGTGTCTGGAAACAGGGTTCCAAAATACAACCAGTTTAATGGGTGAATGAGTCATAGGCGGTAAAGTCCCAGTGAGGTGGAGTATGGCCAGACTGGACGTGACTGAACGGACATTTCGTACCCCCTCTTCATGTGCAGCTTCTTCAGCCCTAGACTGCGGAGGGCTGAACAATGCAACATTGCAGGACAACACTGCAGGACAAACTGCCATGCAATATAGGACAAAACAATGCCGGACAAACTGTAGTGCAATACAGGACAGGAGAGTGCAGGAGAAACTGTAGTACAATACAGCACAGGACAGTGCAGGACAAACTGTAGTGCAATACAGGACAGGACAGTGCAGGACAAACTGTAGTGCAATATAGCACAGGACAGTGCAGGACAAACTGTAGTGCAATATAGCACAGGACAGTGCAGGACAATGCAATATAAGAATGAGTAAACAAATAAGTAATAAATATCTGCAATGGGACTGCGGTATGAAATGGCAAAAGGATCACAGTGCAGAAAAATAAAGAAATATAGTAATATTCCATCCATCCATCCATCCATCCATCCATCCATCATCTATCCATCTATCCTCCACCCATTTTCTGAAACCGCTTGTCTTAGTCAGGAAGTGGAATATTAACAAGGAAAATATAATGTGATGAGGGGACAGATATAGGTTAGCAGCACAGATGTCTGATGACATGGCAGAAGGGGGATTATCCATTATCCAGCTCATATAAACCACTCGTCAATTCTGTGACGTCACTAACCTCCAACTTCCACAGGAAAAGATGGGGTTGGTAACCTAGGAAACACTGAAAAGGTATTAAATGTGATGAAGTATGAAAAGAGAGTTCTGTGCATAATAGGCCCAAAAGAGATACTAGCTCCTATCCATCTAGTTAAGTGTCCAATCTCCAGGTGCAACCTCTCAGTCTGGCCATTAGTTTGAAAATGATATCCGAGGACAGACTACTGTTAATACTCAGGCATGCAGAGAATGCTCCCTGTACTCCAGATGTAAATTCAGGTCCTCTCTCCAATACAGTGCCTTCAGCAACCCTAAATAATGGAAAGACTTCATTAAAACAGGCATTCTGACAGCTCCATCACATTAGGAAAATGCTTCTGTCAGAACCAGGGGAGAGATATTTGCTGACTGACTCATCCTGAGCCTGGAGGTTGTCCATCCAATCCCTTGATGTACAGGGGTGGAAAGATCTCTTTGAAGGAGACCTACAGGGGATTCCCTCAACACTGAACTGGTAAGATTCATTGAATGGTTTAATGACACGAAATTATCTCTTACATACAGGTATTTAAACATTGGAAATACACTTGTGAACTACTAAAGGTGTCCCCAATTTTAAAATCATTTGAAAAATTATATCTCTAAATGACAATTAAACTTTTTTTAATTGTATGACATTGACTATTAACATTTAATATTGACTATTACTAGGAAGCTGCTCTTTTGGGGTAGTTATGTTGTGAACGATTTTAACACTGTAACATTGATCGAATTGAGCTTGATTTGAATTAAATTTTAACGCATATGTCATCAGGAACCATGACTTTAAAGGTGTTGAATTTTATGCAACTCGTCCTGTCAATTATAAAACCATCTCCCATACAGAAAAAGTCTCGCGTGTACTATCCGGTACAAGACGTGAGGAGAGAAGCATGAATTACACGCATTTAATCAAAACTATTGATCAACTTGATTTTCATATCCTCATAAGCATGTTATGGTTGGAAACGTCCTATAAAATCCCCTCCTTCTGTGCTTTTAGAGAAGCACCTTGGTAGTCAGGTGTCCTTTGGTCCACAAAACAAATGCCGCACATGAGCTGAAAACAGGCTAACGAGAAGAATCCGCACCTCCGTCCTCATTGTAAGAGTCCCTAGAATTCGAAAACTTCTGGAGGTTTCTCCTCGAGGGCATCATGTCACTGAGGGACAAGGAAGCGTCAAGCGAATACTCATTTCTTCACCTGACAGGGAGCCTTTCAGACCATGGATTATTTTGTCAAAATGGCACTCAGGACTGAGCTGCAACATAATGACAAGAACAGAGCTCATTTATTAAAGCTGATTATAATCTGATCACTATAGTCACTGCCCTTGAACTACCTTCATGTGAGTGACTACTTTTTAGTTAATTAAAAAAAAAAGAATCAAATTCTTAGCCCAAAAGGAATGTTTCTGCAGATAATAAATGTGGACAATGGGCTTGGTTTTCTATTGGCTTTGTAAGATCGCACATACCAGATGTCTGGTGCAGTTAATAGAAATAGCACTGCAGCATGAGACAGAGCACTGGCACACAAGTTCAAAGACTCCAGGAGCAGGACATGAGAGCAAATCAGAAAGTCAAGCTGAAATATTTCTTATCTCTCCCCTCATCATGCACGTGCACCAACAGCTCCACCACTTTGGTCTCCCGCTGGTTCAGACTCACCCTACCTTCCAACAAGCTCCACTCAGAGCTGGACGGTTTTGCTGTTTAAAGCTATTTGATTCTCTAAATGCCATCCACAGATCGCTGACTGGTAGGACAATAGAAAGGAAGAACTAGGAGGCAAGTAGGAAGAACATTATCCCTAACTGGCAGTGCCTGGGAGTTTCATCATAAGGGAGGGAAATAACTGCAAAAATACCAGAAGTGGAAAGTACAAATCCAGACCAAGGTTTTGTTTCAACTAACCAGTTGAGTACTCTGTGAAAGTGACTCTTTATTCTCAGCTAGTTGGTTGAAACAATATCTTGGTCTGGATTTGTACTTTCTGAACTTTAACTTTCCACTTCTCAAACATATGGTACAGCTCCACCCTACCAGGGGGTGCAGGAGTCTACATCTTTGCCCACCCATCTGGGGGAGGGGCCTCAGGCAGAGCTTGGGTTCATACACCCCAGAGACAGCCTATAATATGAACAGATCTACGGAGTCCCCTGACAGAGTCCCAGCCAGCCCTGACCCCAAGCCTCTTGGTGCGTCTCCCACCAGCTCCTCATCATGAGCCAGTCCTGGGTTCAAAAATATGGATATCTGCCTCATTGAGACCAAGAACCGTCTTTTAGAAAAGACGATAACACCTTACAACTCAGTTCATTTTTTCAAGATAGAACATTAACTGTAAAGTGTTGCAAGGTTGGAAACTAATGTGTCATTTATGCATTTCATCAATAAATTTAGTACCAAAGCAAACTCATAACAAATAGCATTTTTCTCTGAACAGAAGGTTCGGTGGCCCTGTTGGTAATGCTAAGACCTCAATCCTTCATGCTTTTGAGCATGACTCGTGCCCCGGGTCTGTAAGAGTGTAGTTTGCATCTGTGCATCTGTGTCTGTCTGGGTTTATGTAAGCTGCCCATAGCGTGTCAGTGTGTGCCCTGTGATGGACAGGCGTCCTATTCATGGTGTTAGCCTGTGTTTCCTGGGATTGTCCCAGGCTCACCTTGACCCTGTACTGGTAAGCAGTTATGGAAAGTGCATGGGTGGGTTTTTAGACATATATAACTATCACTAGTTTTTATGTTATTAATGAGCACATTTTCTCAGTAATAAATCACTTAGTCGCCAAATAATTTCCATACAAAACTCAAATTTGTTGACCCATAAATCTTATTGGGAACCATGTTCCTGCACATAAAATATTTTGCTACACTGTGTTCTGATAGTATTGCACGGCCCTCGCTTTTGCGCTACATTTTATATTCTCTCGAGATAACCACCGAAATTTAGATGCGAAGTATATCACACAAAGTTGTGTTCCATCAGATGCTGGCTGCGACCACTGCAAGTAACCTGTACAATCACACTTGTTTCCTGGCAACCAGTGAGCCACGTTCCTCACTGATCAATACAGTTATCTCAAGCCAATTATTAAGAAGCCTGCACAATTATCACTGACAGCTTAAGCATTAAAGAAAGTCTGCGAATATGTGTGTTTCCTGTCATTGTTCCTCTTTATTGTAGTGGTTTCCTTGACCAGATGAATGCTTGCAACCAAAATGATTCCTCTCAACATTGTCTATAATAAAACGGAATATGTCTCCATCTGTCTTCCAAACACTTAACCAGTACAATATCGTGGAGACCTGGAGCCTATCCCAGGCAGAATTGGGTCCAAGGCATTCAGATGCAAAACTTTGATACTGCAATACAAAGGAAACATTTCAAAAATGTGAGCAAGTTAACCTTAATGAGCAGGATGAAAGGAGGAAATATTGCTATTGTACTTTATTCATGAATAGCAATAAAACCACGAGGACTGTTTTCTGATCTAGGTGACCAAGAGGAGGCTTATTTCCGCTATAGTAGCATGAAATTAACATTACTGAAGATTTATTCATGCTCTTTGAGGAAACAGCAGCAGCAAGGAGACAAAGCCAGGGTGGGGGCAGAGGGGGCAACCTTCAGGCATTGGGATCTGTGCCCAGCAATCAAGGCCTGGGTGCCATCCAAGTAAACAATAATTAAACTTACACTGGTCTCACTACCCACTTAACAGAAATTTAATTTGTGTCTAAAAATCATTTCCTACGATGATGCTCGCACTGTTTATGAAGATTCAATATGTATCGTAATTAATCTATAAACCACTGAAAAACAGTCCATCCAGGGTTTTAAGAGATTTTTTGTGTATTTTTTTTTTAAAGTAGCAAGCATTTAATGTCCAAGCATAATTTATAGTAACACAATTATAAGGATATAGATACATATCCTAACATAACCATGACTATTGTAAAATTACGAAAAGGGACTGGAACCAGAACATGCTACATGTGCATGAATAACATGCAGAATGCATGGGATCCACCCAACATCTGGCTGGGTATTAATCTCTGCCAGTAGATGAAGAGGTAGTGATGTAAAGCATCGCATAAAGTGGTCATACTTTATGTGTGTTTGGGGCAGAAGCTTTTAGCGTGATGTACTATATTGATCAAGTATAAGAGAGTAAAGAGCACTTCATTAATACATCAGCTGTTTACAGGGACCTCACAGAGACCCTCCAACTCTATTTCCCAATTTACAGCAGGGTATTGTCAGCCTCACCCCAACAGCCAGATAGGAGCACCTCAGTCGGATTTCAGACCCAAGACAACACACTACCCTTTACATGAGCATTCAAGCACAATTAAATGAGTTGAGATGTTATTTCAAACCTGAAATCCATGGTGACCTTTCCTCTAATCTTCAGGTAGGAGACCCTTAGAGCACAGAGACAGCTTTCGGGGGGCTAAACCCGGACCGCCTGGGATCCTCCTGACATCTGGCTGGGTATTAAATGCTGCAGATATGCCTCTGCTGAGGCAGAGCCCGGCCTCTTCGTGGGAAAGCGAGGCATGTTATCAAAACAAACCTCCAGGATAAAACAGTCCTCCAGGGAGGGCCTTTGATCACGGAGGTCCTGCAAGACGCCCACCACTCACCTGCTGCTCTCTGGCAGCTACATGGGCTTGTGAATATATCAAGGGTACGGTTAGGCTCACTTTAAGGGAAACCCCTCCTGTGATGTATTAGCCTCTAACGCCAGGGCCCCCTGGGCATTTAACAAGAAAGACATCGCACAAAGAGTAAGCTAATAATCCACAGAGACTAAATAAGATTCAAGATAGAGGGAAGCGATTAAAACTAATACCCCCATGTTGCCTTATTTAGTATTGGCATTCTGATTCCTTTTTTCCCAGGGCGAGAGAGACAGCCATTTCTCCGCTGAGTGCAAACACACTCCTCTCAGAGCCGGGCCCAGCATCCTCCACTCTGCGGCATGAGAACAATGTGCTAGATACACTCTTAGTTACACGATGTGTCTTAATGTATTCTCTAGGCAATTATCTCCCTTCCCCTGAAGGAGATGAACTTGAACAAATGGCATCACCGTAGTAACGGCCAACAGGGGGCAGATGCTGCCTTTCAAAATAAGACCCGCAGTGGTTTTTAGTGCCTTTACCCCTCCTCAGCGAATGGCAAGAAGATGGCAAACACTTTAAGGAAAGATCATTTCCATGCCAAGCACAGCCCAGTCCATGTGAATGAAATCCTTTACTAAAAAGAGCAAAAAAAAAAGACAGAAAGATGTTCACTATTACAATCTATTTATGTTAAATATATTGTTATACAAAACATGCACAATCGGAAACCATTCATTCATTCATTCATTCATTCAATCACTCATTCATTTTCCATGCCCACTTGTCCTATGTAAGGTCGCAGGGCTCTGGAGTCTATCCTGGAAGCTATGGGTGCAAGCCAGAGAATAAACCAGGACAGGGCGCCAAGTGTAAATGCTATTCAGTGCAATTTAAGTGTGGCATGTTTTAAAACATGTGCTAAATGAGAGCGTTGGAGAAAAGCAACCATGAGCTGAGGGGTACAAACTGCACACCCTTTTTACCACAGTGTCCAAGGTGTACATGGGGTTAATCGCTCTGACACCCATAGGGGCTGTGCATGCATAGGGATGCTAGTACAAGCTCCTCGCTACCGAAAATTCGGATGCCGGAGTCAGCGGATGGGACTGGGAGTCCCCGTCTTGTCCCACTTCTTGGTGTCGCTCCATTACATCCCCGCTCCTTGCTAATGCGTAGCACACACACACAAACACACAAACACACATACACACGTGCGCAGTGTTTACCCTGCAGGATCCTTCTGGAATGGGCACTGAGCTCTGTTTAATGAGCTCAGGCCTAGATGGCGTCCCAAAATACAGTGTGTGAGTAGTTAATTAATCACGCATCTCCAAAGCCTTTGCACTGAAGCCCTACCCCCTCTCCCCGCATGGCTCCCCACACAGATCCCCACACCACAGGTGGGTAAGCACCATTGTAGGAAGCCTACCCGTGGGTAAGCAGCACTATAGGAGGCTTTCCCTTTCTCCCCACACAGATCCCCACGCCACAGGCGGGTAAGCAGCACTGTGGGAGGCCTACCCACAATTTAGTAAAGTTTAGTCTACATTTAGAGGGCTGAGGATCCCATTTTGGAACAACAGCTGCTTTCAGAGAGGTCACTGAGTTTGCGCCACACAGAGAATGAAATGAGACACATTCTTCCCTCTCTGCGGCCGGCATGGCCATGAGACTGATGTGATAATGAGATTTTTTCCGCGAGAAGCTGAACAGTGACGGCTGCAGACACGCACCCCTTGTACCTTGGACGCAGGATACTGAGAAATACGTGCGTCTAACGATGGCTAATACCCAACACCAGGTACATGGCAGTGACACCCACACACAAATTAGACCTCAGATTAATTTTACCATTGTCAACTCCTCCCCTCACCCCAGGTCGACAACTTTTACTGTCTTTCCACGACCGATATAATCTTGCATCGAATGCATTTTTTCGTAGAAGTAGCTCTCGCTGTAAATAAGGTTGGAGACCCCTGCTCTAGGCTCACCGTGGTCCTGGACACTTGTTTATGTAAGATGGGGGAAAGTGTCTTAGGAGTATTACACCATTACTAAAATATACATCAAGGACACGCCCTGTACTTTAGGAAGCCTTGGCACATCCCCCTATAGGTACCTCACTGAAAAGGCATGATGTCAACAATGCAGGAACATAAACTGTTACCTCACACAGCACTTGAGCTGCCCAGAATCCTGGCTCCTGAACTCTGTCTCACTGCAGGTCAGAATCACATCACATCTCTCATCAGATGTGTCTGGATGACATAACCACCCCCCCCCTACACACACACACACACAGACACACAGACACTCTCGCTCCCCAACACTGTGACTCTGTCGCTACCTTCGGTCCTGATGGTGAAGGGAGAGTCGCCCGGCCTCTTGGCTGAGAACTGACCTCCCAGGGATGTCATTAGAAAGCACAGGCTGAAGAAGCCGATTCCCACTACGAAAATCCTGGAAGGAGGAAGTGGCGTGGGATTGGTGGGAGAAAAAAGGGGGGAAAGACAAGAGGAGGGGGAGAAAAGAAAAGGCAGAATCTCAGAAAAGGCAGAAACGTCAATGGAGACAAAGCCACACCTGACTAGCAGGAATCTTAGCTCAGGAAGCTTCATAAAACAGCAGATTTTCCCTTTAATTATTTCAAATAGTCCTACTTCCATTGATATTAACCTGCACATTCTACTGTAGGGGCCAGTTATTTATAATGAATTGGCCTTGGAGCTGATTGGCTAGGAGTGATCTTATTTCTTATACTGCAATGGGCTTAGAAACTCCCTTGAGCTTTGCACAACAAACATTTTATCTCTATCCCGCACCATAAGTTTGTTTTTACTGATACCAAACTTCAGTTTTGTCTCATGCGGTCAGCATGTGTGTTTTCTATTTGTGTAAGCTACAACCAGCCATTGACCTGCTAGCAAACAAGGCAAACGCTGTAAATTTTACGATTCCTCTAGTGTATCATCTATGATGATTCTATGTTGGCAAGAACAACAGCACAATGAATGTAGCGGGATAGTCAGTGTGTGTGCGGTACTCTCCCTGCTTTATGCATGTTACGCGTTTCGCTGCGAGAACGCCAACAGGCATCCCTTGCGCGTCTCATCACCCGGTAACGGTTTGTTTATTGCACTGCAAGCCGCCGTCCACGCTTCCATGCTCACGATCCAAAGCGAAGCAGTGGAGCCCACAATGAGGCAGAAAATAGGCTGAATAATTCATGCGTCTCTGGCCCTCGAACGCGTGCCGCCATGGCTTTCCGCGCTGTTAGAGTCCTTGTCGATCTGACGGTCCCCAGCAACTCCAGCTCTATCCCAAAGGTGGCAAGCAGCACTTCACAGGAGACCTAATTATAGGCTTCTGTTCACATTACAGTGCAACATAACTATCCATAAGGATCAGTAACAGTCGGTATGACCGAGCATAAAATGACATCATTTAGAAAAGCGATATCAGCAAAATTTTGAAGATTCTCTGTGATTCTAAACAGAAACACTAGGCGCTTCTGTACTCTACAAAAAGAGCAAGTTAACTGCTAAATTAATTCTAGGGTTTTTTAAAGTCATCTTGACAAATGGTAGAATAATAAAACATCATCACTGACATTAACAGCCACAAAACGGAGCTGTCAGGCTCACGATACACGCATGGGTGATTGACGTGTGAGCGTTTCGAGTAAAATATCCGGGCCGTGAGGGGAGACCTCAGTGTCTTCAAACAAGGGTGTAATTTACGAGCTCTTGGCAGGCGTTTTGCAGACATAATCTGTGAAAATGGCTGACGTGTCAACGACAGCCACCTCAACGGGACGAGGGGCGAATGATGCCTGCGTGGGAGGGCAATGACACATGAAAAACAGAGAGGGAGAGAGGGAAAGCGAGAAAGAGGCATTGGCTCCAGCCTAGACAGGACAGCACGGCAAGACCAGCTGTTTCCACAGATCCACACATGCAGAACGGCCCTGTGCTGCCAGGACCCATTAAACAGAGCTTCACAAGGCAGAGCGATCACATGGCATCGGCAGCGGTGAACCGCCGGCCAGTGCGGATATGCCACTCGCAGACCGCACATCCTTCCTCACTCTCCCCCACGAATGGAACCTGACGATGAGCCAAGTGGCTGCATTATCCTGCCCGATTTCGTCAAAACAGCATGATAAGCCAGAGACTTCAGGGTGCAGCAAGCTAGGGAGGTACAGGAAGGTCTTCCTGATTCCCACTAGCAGAGTCGCCGTGAGCACTTCCAGGACTGTGTGTAAGTTTACTAATCTGTCAAAAGGCTGGCAGCTGGAGTTCCTGCATAGCAGCTAGGAGTGTCAGGGCATTAGAATTATTACAAACAAGAGGAGGCCATTGGGGCCACGCTCATTCGGATATTTAACAACTCAGTGAAACCGACTGCCTATACTCATCTAATTAATTCTCGTTGATTCTCTGCCAGGTCCAGTTCATTCTATTCTGCTTCAGTGTGGCACTCTTTGCTATTTGTGTGTGTGTGTGTGTGTGTTATGTCCATTATCTATATCTGCCATGGTGACATATGATTTTGCAGTGGGTTTTCCTTCTGGAAAAGAAAAATTATAAGCAGGGCATCCATTCCTCCTCTGAGTGTACAATTACAGCCCCACCAGTATGTTTTAGGACTGATTTGTGGGACTGTGTTTTTGCCTTATTAATCCTGGTATGGAACATTCACCCAAGGACATGGCCTAGAAATACTGCTTAAAAACCATGTTGTCACAAATCCGGAGAATTAATTGCAGCTTGTCGCTTCTGCCAAAAGCTTGTAATCGCAGCTGACTTTGGGGGAGCATTGGGGGGAAAAAAATCATGAAGACTGAAGGCCAGCGATGTCAGTGCAGGGTGGCCTGATCTGTACCCACTGTGATGAGGCATTTTGGCCCTCATGACACCTGATTGCCCCAACGAGGTCCATGGTCTGTTTTCAGCCTCTCGGCCATTTCCAAAGCTCTGGTAGCTGCCTGCATCATGACAGCTACCCAGCCCTTCTCTAATTAAAAGGCTAGAAGGAGATGCTTCAGTTTTATAATTGGATCAGAGTGAGAGAACTGGTGCATTCTAATTGGTTTATAAAATATGCACAGTTATCAGATTTCGCTCCAAGCTGACTGCAGAAACACCTGAGTTCCTTGACAGTGAATTCTTCAACAGCCCCCATCTATTTACAGCAGATTTCAGGCCCATATCCCAACAGGAATTGGTTTCCTCCGGCTCACTGACTGGTTTCTACGAAGTCTTGACACTTCTGAAAGGCATGTATCAACAGCCTGTGATACCAGCGGAATCATTTACATCAAGAGGATATTAGGTCTTATCTCAAGGACTGACTAGCACTGAAGCGGCTGTTTGACTGATTCGCCTCAACGCATTTGTCTTTTTCAGCACTCGGCTCTCGCAACACCTGCCAGGCTCTTGTGGCACGTTTTCACACGGTAAAAGATTTGAATGATGGATGCTGTGCTTGTGTTTGGCGGCGGAGGAGTGATCTGTCACCAAGGCACTCTGTAAATCCAGCTGTGAGCCAGTGTCAAAGGAATCAGCTCTTTTCACAGCTCAAGAAACTTTTGCACTCATTGGAGTGTGAGCACGTTTTTACAGATCCAATCCGGTGATCTTGCTAAGGTGTAGAAAGTGAAACCATAGTAGTTTCCATCTCTCTTCGCCGCAGTCCGTTAAGTGACGTATGGTAAGAAAAAGTTTGAACTGATGGACAGCGCTAACCCTTTGTTTCATTTGGGTCAAAACTTAAAATTAAGAAACTTAATTAAATTATTATTCAATATATACTGTTGAGCTGCAGATTACTATAAACATTCAAATGTATCAATAAACTTCTCCAAAGAAAGACATAAATAATGGGTTGTAAAGGGAAACTAATTTTAACTTGATGCTTTGTATTGTTGGTAATCCGTTCACGTCAAACACGGCGATAATAACGCCTGATTTGTTTTGTGCAGAAACAATCTTTATTAATTTAACATTAGATACGATAGATGTCAATACTCGATAAACAAAAGCCTGCATAAAAACTGAAGATTAACGTTTGTAGGAAGAATGTCCGTGCTGATACTTCTGAGTTATTAATTACGTTATTACAATCAACACTTGGAGCTGCGTTTATTTTCCGAATTAAGCAAAACCATACTGGCCCACGGTCCTTTAATACACATTCCCAATCACTCCTAATCATACAACATGTGAAGCAAATTTGAAAAGGATTTGAAAATTTCCAGTCATGTACTTCTGTTGTGTGATTAGGTCTTTCCTTCCCATGAATATGATCGCTCAATCACAGGCGCGTTTATATTAAATAATTTATTCACTTTTCGTCATGGTAATTTAGAATTAATGGTACTTTGTTTAAATTCTAAAGTTCTGACGTTCCCCGTTGTACTATATATACGAAGGTTGCGTATATCAGCAAGGTCCACAAGCCGGGAACCTAGCTGTCACCGCTGGACGCAGTAAGCTGTCGGAGTTATAGTTTGTCAGCAAACTATGACCATTATAAAGTGTAAATCGCTTTCAGTGCGTAAATTTTTTTCACATCAATATTTTTCTTGCGATGCGTAGCTAAGGAAAATACAGCCTATAGCTTAACAGTCGCTAATAACGAAACCAACCTCAAGCACGCTTTGAGCAGAGGAGAAGGTGGCAGAAAATAAAGAATCTAGGTATTAAAAACAGTGCGATGCATTATCCGTCTTTTAAGCGAATTGTGCACAGTGCACATAGAGTGACCTCAAGTTAACGTATATATTGCTATTTGTACTTGCCAAAGTTACTTAACACGAAAGACAGCATCTATGAAATGTTGGGAAAGCATTTACAAAATGATACGTCGCACTCACCTGAACGGTTTGAACGTCACAAGGCATCTTCTCACCATTATTTTACCGTCGGTGTTCAGATCAATCATTTTCCAAAAGAATCAGGCAGACCACGGACTCCCGACACGGTGAACCTTATTTCGCGGTACGCGCTGTGGAGCCGAAGCTGCATTTTGGGCTCGGTTTTCGTGATTTTAATAGTCTGCTGCGCATTTGCAACGTCTGAGTGACCTGTGACAGAACACAGAGTCAAATATATCCATCCGATGTCACTCTGCTTGGAAATATTAGTCTATCTCCCAGCTTTAAAGACTTCCCAAAGGTCAGCAGTCACTTGACTTTATTCTCGGTCCTGAGACATTAGCCCGACTGATCCCCGTGTATCACAGAACTTGCATCCAGGTGAAAATAGCCTACATTTCCTCCGACAGCAAATTGCATAAAATAAAAACGTTTCACCTACGAGATAAAAATGACAGATTCAGGTAAGACAGCCACACATGCACGGTCACCCATGTTTCCTTTGTCAGGCGAAACCTTTAGTTTTCGCTTTCTTACTTCACCGGCAGACTGCATGCGGAGGTGTGTGACTGTATGTGTGGGTGTGTGTGCGGGTGTGTTTGCGCTCCCCTTGATGGATTGCCGTGCATCTGACGCCAGCCCCGACGATGCTCATTGAACAGGGTTCAAGCCTCCAGTTGAAATATATGTGGCTTCTTCTCTTACGGGAGGCTGTACAAATTGCGATTAGTCTTCAGTTTCTTCATTGTTTTAATCATCTGCGCAGCGCCATCTACCGATGGATCCCCTTACATTCGTGTGTATTAGATATTTTCTTCCGCTCCCCCCCCCCCCCATTCTACATTTCAGCGTTTTTCACTGTTGCTGTTATTTAAACGACTTACTTGGACATTATCGTTAACTAAAGCAGAATCACAGCGTTGGCGATGTCTTAAAACAAATGAGGATAAAGGCTGAAGCCAGGGACCGAAGTTAGAATATAAAATTGCGTTAATATCAGTACATTAATTAAAACTGTATATCAAAAATTTGTGAAAAGCCACAGGTTCCTGCGAACGGAGTTTGGCAGTGGAAAAAAAGGTTTCTATTTGCACACTGAGAATTAAAGAAAGGTCGTTCCCAAATTTAAGTGGCCAAAGGTTCATTTTGAAAAGGTGACCCTGAGGGTGGGAGGCACTGAGCCCTCAGAGGACAGTGTTTGTAGTAGCAACATTTTGTTAAGCTTCTGCTGGGACTTCCATCTCAAACCATTTGTTGTTTGATAGACCAGAACCAAGTCAATATCTAATCTGAGCAGCAATCGGCAGTCGGGTAGTCGTGATATAGTGATATACTCACAAAATATATGAAAGAATTGAAACTAGCAGTGTGGAAGAAATTATTATCTGAACCTTGGCACAGAAAAAAATACCCAGAATATACATAAAATAGACTAAACGAAGCTAGTGGAAGCTATGAACTACAGGCAAAGACAATTCAGCACCAAGGCTAGCGCCTATGCAGAACGGCCGGACGACAATGAAAGAAAGCGCGGCATCCAGTGGTCACAGAAGGAACATTCTGCAGCACCGAAATTCGTGGTTGGATTGCTGGTTAAAATGAATACATTCCTTTAAAGGATTGCCTAAATTTATTTTTAATATTTATTAGACAATGTAACAAGTTTTGACATCGATTGTAAATATGTGCTGTAGAAAACATGTAGGCCTAATTACCAGTACCGTATAAATGTTAACAGTACACTACAGTCTTTTGACAATTAACATGCTACTGAAAAATACAAAGCACCTGTGTACAAAAAATTTAGGTCAAGAGCGTGATTTCAGGATACCATCTGAAAATTATAGGTTATTTTACAACAAGAATTCGGACTGCGAAAACAGCATCTGATGTCTTAGGTCAGATAACTGATTGCTGTACAAGTAGCGAATTGATTTGATGTAATCCAGTGATTCAGTCAGTGCTCACTGTGTCTAAATTAGTTCCGTAATGTCAAGCTTCTTATTCTTTGACGGTGAATAAATTAAACTTTACTTTATGATTTAACTGACAGCTAATTATGGGTTAAATGGGTGAAAATAAATTATTAAAATATTTTGGGTGAAATGCATCACGAATACTTGTTTTGGCATGTTTTCTGTTTGAATTTACATCATATTAGTAGGCATATTATTTCATATAAGCTAAATACATAGAATATTATACAGTGTTTATTACATTTTAAAACGTTATACAACTTTGCAAAATATCTGCGCTGACTTGACCGGTGTCCATATTATCGCCCAGATTCCAGCGAAGCTGTGAAATAAACCTGGCCTCATTTGATAGCCAATGCAATCCGCCATGCCTCTAACAGATGTTACTAATTGTCTTTTCAGCCAAGGAAGCTTTATTTTCCTTGCTGACATCACTGGTTATGAATCGCTAACAGGGCTCTAAGAGGTTCCTTGTCAAAGGGCTTACGTTATAAATCTGCATTTGAAAGATGATTCACGGGCATGCAACGCCAGCTGAAGATGCTTTCTCAAACGCTACGAACAACACTGCTATTTAGACCTGTTTCATACATGCCATTCTGTACGTTCACTGCTTCTAACATTCTGGTCAAAATGTATCATAATGTGTTTATTTACATTAAAAAATCAGAGAAGCTAATAATATGACACCTGTTATTTTAACGATTTACGGGGACAAATCATCTACCGTCAAGTGCAGATTCTGAAAAAGTCCCTTTTCTGACAACGGTTTTAATACTACACTCCCATCATCTATCTTCGTGACGTTTATCCACTCTGGGCTCGTGGTGATTCTGGAGCCTATTCCAAGAAGCACGGGGCACAATCCATATTTTCAACAGATATACATAATTCCATTGTGTGATTATTATTTTATAGTAGTAATATGACACAGCTTTTACTGTATTACTTTTGCTTCGTTTAATGCAATGCTACAATCTATTATGTGATCTTTTTTAACGCTTCCATATTTATCTTGTATTTCTACAGTTCTTGCATTGCACTTTGCTTAAAGGTCAGATATAAAGATTAAATTAATTATAAGGTGATGAAATCACGAAGAGAACATCTTCCACTTGCGCTGGAGCATTCCGTCATAAGGCGGGTGACTAAAAGATAGTGATTTCCTAGTCATGGGGCTGATAAGGAAACGACGAGCGGAGGGACACAGCAACAGCCGCTATGGCTCTCAGATGTTGTGCGGGAGCCCAGAGCGCGTTTAGGAGCCAAAACGAGCACAGGAACCTAAAACCCATTCCATTGGTGCGGTTTCGCCGTCGCCCCATCGCGGACAACAAATAATAACACCGCCCGCCCCGCCGCCATGTCGCCGTGACAGCGGCTTTCACGCCGTAATTGCCCCGCACCCCACTGCGCCCCTCCGGCGTGAAGAACGTCACCTAATGCAGCCGCCAGCTCCAAATGCTCAGTAAGTCGCGTCACACACGAGAGATTACTACACTCTGATTTACTTACTTGGAAAAATAAATCTGGAAAGCCAAGCCGCAAAAATAAATAAATAGATAGATAGATAGATAGATAGATAAATAATCGTTGGCCCTTAAAATCTGTAAAATGCAAGATGGGGTTGTGACTTTCACACATTCCTATCAACCATCTAAATCTCAGATGTGTCACCTCGACTGCCCAAAATCCTGTAAGTGACTCACGGCTTGGCAGTTTTACTATTACCTGAGATGGATCCACATACAAACAGTCTCTGAGCAATAGAGCCCTCCCTCAGATCTGGCTTGAAATACACAAAATCATGCTATGTCGCACATCAGTATGTATATGGGTAATGAAACTCTTGCCTCAACAGTGGTACCACCCCAGGAACTTCAGAACCGAGCTGCCGGATAGCTCTGCTAATTAATCTCCGCTCAGGAACCCTGGGAGGAATGTTAACGACACACATCCAACATAGAGGACACCATCCTCTTGAGACCATTACTGCTCCTCATACGACTCCTACAGACTAGACATGATGCCCTTCCCTGGGGGAGCTCTCCTCATCTCTCTTCTTTCCATTTTATGCCTGTACTGCCATCTCCCTGCACACTTCCCTTTCCATAACTTTGAATAAAGCAGTCCCTTGGGGCTTTGAATCGCTCCCCAGACCCATCTCCATCTCTGCCTGTAACAGTAATTTTATGGCTTTCTATTTGTTATTAATGTGTCGGCTAAGCCGGCTGGCAGCAGGGGGGAGTAGTGGTTAAGGATTTGGGCTCTTAATCTGAAGCATGTTGGTCTATGTCCCTGGGGTAGACTTGTATCCTGCAGAAAGATACTTAGCCTGAATTTCTCCAGTAAAACCTCTGATGATATAAAACTCTGCAAGTCGCTTTGGATGTTTTTATGACTAAGTAGCGAAATGTAATCTGAACACAGTTGTTTAAAAGTTAAATCTTTACTTTTGCAATTAGTAAGTTTAAATAAAAGATTTTCTTTCTGGCAAAATCTCCCACTTTTGGCCCAGGCATTCACTGTAGGTCCTGGCATTCGCCACTCATTAGCGCACCTTAATGAGTCTTTACTTCCTCCCACTGGCCTCATTAACCAGACTACAGTCAAGTGTGGCTGCCAAAAAGAAATGGGAGGGGTGTGGCCTTGCTGGTCGGCTGCCGCATGCATGTTCTTGCTTTGAAGCTGATTGGTGGAGAGGAATTCTTCTCCTTCCCTGTTCTGCTGTGCTCTAACCCCAAGCTTCAGTGAAAACTAAAGCACTCCTATGTATTTGTATAAATGACAAATAAAGTATCATTTCATTACTACAGTGAGGGACTTTCATAAATTCAGTCGCATTTAAGTCATACAGTACATGACACTACACAACAACAATAATCCAGCTGCTTCGGAGAGTCCATTGTTTGTGCCAAGCCAGCTTGAACCAGGAGAGAAGGGTCCGCAGACAATGGACAGCTCTAGTACTCCTTAAGTACAGGTTGATAAAGTACTACACATGCATGACGGCATTTGTGTTTCAAACGAGAATGCAAACTGACTTGTGCGCTGTAGTCATTTTGTTCTGTTTATGCAAATAGTGTCTACAAACAGCACACTGTCCTGGAGTGGATTGACTGCTTGATGCCACACAGTGGAGCCTCTCAAAATCAGGGCATAGAAAAGGGACACTGAGGCTGTGTCCCATTCAGTACACTAAGGCCAAGCAAACTGAGATACTACACACTGTGGTGACATATTTCGACGTACAACGCAAAGTACACAAGTGTATGTAAAGAGCCAAAGTGTGCAGGGATTTCTTGAAACCAATGAGACACACTTGATATCTGATGAGGTAAACAAGAGACACGCTACAGCAATGCTGTCATTTGTGTTGGTTGTGTTTGGGGTTGTTCTTCACTATAGCCTTGTCTATATATTCATTCGTTATCCAACTTTGCACACTTACATTGATTCACTTACTTGTGATCCATGTAAACATTGGTCATCACTGATGTGGTACATTTTGATCTATATACTTAGTCGAGGACTGCTTCCATGCAGTATGTACCAAAGTGTAGATAAAGTGCACATGAAGTGTGTTGCACTTGGCTTATCTGAGGAAGGGGACATCCGTGAATACTTGCATTAAGTGCATTAATGTGCACGGCAAGTGTGGGAGTGTGTAAGTCTGGACCAAATGAGACAAATGGGACAGAGCCTGAGTCTTCAGACAAACTTCTTTCTGCTTCACTGTTATTGGTGGTTAATATTGGAGCTGGTTCTCAGCACTACCGCTAATACCTGGGGGGGTGCGGCTTGGCAGGTTAGGCCTCTGTGCCTGTGATCAGTAGGTTAGTGGTTCAAATCCCAGGGCTGATAGACTGATATGCTGCCTTTATCATGACCTTAACCCCTGTGTTATTTTTGGGGTTGAAGTTACCCCAGTCCATTTTTAAAATGAGGTTAAATTCTATAGATTCTAGAATTTAGAACGGAAGAAGTAAAATGCACAAGGGTTAATCGATGTTGCCCCAGATAAATGGCTGACCCAGCACTCAGACCACAAGCTTTGCTTTCACCTATGTGTATGTTACAAAGAGCCAGATGGGATCTGTGAAAAGAAACATTCAGATGTGCCTGTACTCTGCTGGTGTTAAACAAAGCTTTTCATTTAAATAAAACATTTCATTTACTGAAATATCACCTATCCAACTTCCATAAGCTGTTTTCCCAACAGGGTTACAGTGTGACTGTCCAACTCAGGGCAAATGCACACAAGGGTCAATTTAGAGACACTAATTTACATTAACTGTGTGTTTTTGGACTGCAGGAGGAATCTCCCCACGCAAAACCACATCCCTGTAAGTGGGAGACCACAGTTTGGACCACTGAGCCACTGTGACACCACTAAAGCATCAGAATGTTTTTAAAGGTATTTAAAATTCACTGATGATACTACATGAACAGCAGTACACTGTATACATAAAATGTAAAATTGCTCTTCAACTGAATTTAAATATGCTGAGGATGAGTGGGCAGCAATGCCTTCACCACTTCTCTTTCCACATGCCAAAAAATAGTTTCTTGTGTATCCCGGGGCATGACTGGACCAGACAGCTGGAGCTGCTGGGGTGATCTACCACTGCTTTACTTGAAGCACACCAAACATTCATCTGGTCCACATTGGACCTGGGTAGTGAGCTTAGACTGAACCACTGTGAAGTTAAGCGAAGTAACCAGCGAGCAGGTTACCAGGTGGAACAACCAGGCCCCAGCAGCTGTGTTCCAAAGGCATTGGCCTGGGTCACTTGCAGGTTCTGGGTGTTTTATGTCCTGACAACATTGGGCTATCAGCTGCCCTCCACCCTTCTTAATGAAGCAGTGATAATTAAATTCCCATTTTAGTTCAAACAAGACAAACTCACAAAATCCGCTTATTAATACAAAATTGCAAACAGCCCATCTTAAGCTCTGCAGATGATAATCTTTTTTGCTATGGCTGTGTATGAGTCTTGCTGAAGGATAGATACATATAAATAGATACACAATCACTTAGGAAAGCGCTTAGGATTCCAATGGATAATTCAATTAAAGTAACCAATTCTTCTTACACACGAGACGCATTCCGTGACAATGCAGATCAATAAAGCTAGACTGAAGAGCAAATTTAGCATCTGCAGTTTTCGTAGTACTTAAAACATGACATCTGCTTATGTATAGTTATACTAAGTGTGAATATGAATGGCCAATATGACAGGCCAGTACATCAGTGTAGAAAGTCTGTCCCTCTGAACAAACCCAGCTGAGTGGGTTTGCAGTTTCATCGCATGGATGGTCGGCCTCCATTTTCTCCCCATAGCTACAGAGCAGACAGTTTCCTACTCCTGCTGTCACTTAAGAGAGAAAACATCATAATGTGGACACAACATCTGTAACCTAACATTTACAGACTTAGGATAACAGCAGTCACTAACCCAACAGAAGAACATGTTTAACAGCCTCTTTCCTACAAATTAAAATAAAAAAACACATTTCCTTTTCCCTGTTTCTCTTTCTTTCTTTTCTCATTTCACTGTCTCTCTTACATTTTCGGAAACACTGCCTTGTTGACCGGCCAGTGACGATATGGAAGGGGGGCAACACACAGGTGGGCGGAGACAAAAACATAATGTAGCTCCAACTGGCTAGGGGCTGAGCACAGGACACAGTCCCATTGGGCACAAGGTGACAGAAGGGCTGCAGTTGATGTGACGACAGCCCTACAAACTAGGTAAGTCAGACCCACCAGGAGGAAATAATGACTGACCCACCTGGCATCATCAGTTCTCCCTGAAAACTGGGTTATCAGTCCTGCCAGAGCCTGGACAGGGGGTGTGACTGAGCAAATCTCACACTTCAGTTATTTGGCTGTTTGGCTTCATCACAGATCCCTGTGCAATCGGTCAAACCCGAGGCACTGTGCTCGCCCTCGAGTGGGTTAATACTCTGTGTGAACCCCTTGGTTTTAAATCTATCTCTTAATATCTGTCCAAACATCACAGTCAAATGGATTTCCGCAGCTCCCAGTTAATGCATGCTGGACCACTGACTGTGTGCAATATTTTTCAACTGCCATCATGCTGTTTGCCAACTACATGGGGGCCATTAGTTTGGCAACTAATGAGGCTTCGACCCTGTGTGGCATAAGAGACACTTCAGTCTGCCTTACCAGGGTATACTGAAGATGCAACTAGACCATTTCCTTCTTCTTAAGCACCATGCCTTTTTTACGAGGCTCTCTGCAGACCCTTCCCAGATGTTATGGAGTGGCAGCAGCTGATTCCCTTTGCCCCAATATGCTGATGTGACCGGAAGCTTGAGGCAGGATGTTATCTCAGATCCTGCCATGTGGGAGATCTGTCTAATGACCCCGGGCCCCCTGACACACCTTCCCCACACTGCAACATCACAAGGCGGGTGCAGCACCAGTCCATATTTTGTCATATTCAGCTGTCACATTTTATTTGCTACGGTAATTGCTAATATATTGGTAAAATGTTTCTCTATTCAGGGTAGTGGCTCACTGATGACAAGCAATTCCCAAATCAGTCAAAAAGAAACATTTCTTAATTAACGACTTTCATTTCACCACATCTAGGAATGCAACGATAGTACTGCAAATTATAATGAGAATCATAGCTGGAAATAAGCGTAATTAAAGTCCCCCCTGCCACAGCTGGTTTCCGTGTACCTTGTTTAACAGAAGCCCCTGGCAGTTCCTCCTTCCAGAGTGCCGCTCTGCCTTCTCACTATAGGAATTTTTTTACCCTCACAGCCTTAATTTGAAGTTATTATTCTAAATGAAGTTCTGATTGTGCATTAAGGCGAATCTTTATCCTCTCTGCATTCAGGATACAGATAACAAAAAAAACGTTATTAGATGGAACATTGATCCCGTATCTCTTTGCGCTTCACGGGAGGTTGCTGGAATGGGTGAAAAATCGATATGGCTCCGCAGATGCTAGTTTTTCCCCTTTGCAACCCCCCCTCCCCACCCCCAGTCACAGAAACGCCAGCAGCCAGCTAGTTCAGCTGGAGATATCTTCGCTGCAGGGTGCCTGAGGTCTACATTAGAGAACATTGCTAACTGGAGCAATTTAAAAGAAAGATAGTGTGTTATTGTGAAAAATCTATTACATGAATTTAGCCAACCTAGGTGCTGGACCTCCAAACAAATTAATTCTCATAATTCTTTTATGCGTCTAACTACAATGGTGCACGAAGGGAATGCAGACCTGCTGAGCTGGAAAGGCAGTTTGGAAAACAGATGGTTTTACATATGGAAAATGTGCTCAAACATAACATGTGACAAGTTCAATTTAGTCAATCACTAATATTATTCCGTTTTAATGAAAATGCATTCTGACCTTAGCACAGCCTTAGACCAGTAGCAGGGCAGTAGTCTTTGATATGCAAATGCTAAGACACATATTTGTATTTTATTTTCCTTTGTTGTTATTTTTCACTCGTCAAACAAGACTGCAATTCTAAACCAATTACTTTAAAAGAAGCATCGTGTGCTTCAAAGATTCAAGGTGAAGGAATATGCATTTTAATGCTGTGTCCAATTAATACTGCATGCATGATTCTTATTTGTCCATGATTCGAATCTGTAATTACGTTGTAATCTGTAATTGCTAATAAGTGATAAAGTTATTCTTGCACCCATAGCTTCCAGTATGGGCTCTGGACCCTCACAACACTGAATAGGACAAGTGGGTACAGGAAATGGATGGACAGATAGATGGCGAAGTCATTTCAGAGTATTCTTTTGAAGGTGACTATGTTTAAGAAAATCAGGTATTTTCTACCAGAAAATGTTGCCCTTTTGAGAAACTATATTACAAGAAATATGGTCTGTTTCATATATAACTAAATGGTATGTTACATTGATCCCTTCAAGTGATATGAAATCACTCTAACCAGGAATCTGAGAGGTTAGTACATCGATAGAGAACATTTTCAGCTTTATAGTATACTATATAAAATAACATTAAAAAACCACATCTTATGTGGTGGCTTCAATAAAGGGATTGGATTACAGTGACTTATTGCATTGAAATGGAACCCTCATTATGTAGAATCCGACTCAGGCAGACCGAAGCTGTAATCTTCCCAATGCTTCCCTGCTGCTGCTTAAATAGGGTGCTTTGAGCCAGGTCATGCAGGTTTTCCTCCTGTGGCCCATTACTGTTTGCCGCATTCCTATGGGTGGACCTTTCCTCAGCTGGGCTATATCTTGGCAATTAATTGCTCACGACATCAATTTTGCTCTTTAAACAGAGCCTGTGGAGAGAGATGCTGCACATGGCAGTGAAAGAAAATCCTTTCTTTACCGAGTAGCTGAACCTAGACCAACAGGAGTGGTGGATATGATTTAGAACAGGGCTTCTCTTTGTTCCAATTTAAAGTTGTACATACTGTAGAGCCCATGTATCCAAAATAAAATTATCCAAAATGTACCCATAGCTTAGCCCTAACTGTGACAAATGCAACAGCCCCGATGCTACACATAAATATGTTTTGGCTCTGTCACAGCCTTGAAAAGTTTTGGAAGGGAGTCTTTCAAACACTCTCCCAGACTCTAGGATGTGCTGTAGAACCCAATCCATTCACGGCACTATTTGGTGTTACTGGCGGGGAGGAGGTGCTGAAAGCTAAGTGCGATGCACTATCCTTTGCCTTCTTTCTGACACGACGAGTAATATTGTTCAGGTGGAAGGGGAAGCCACAGCCCACCCACTCTCAATGGCTAAGAGACCTCTTATCTTATCTAAAATTCGCCATTCGCTTTGTGGTTCAGAGAAAAAATTCAGCAGGGTCTGGGAATCACTTCTTGCATATTTTAAAAACCTTGAAATTACGTCTGAGCTGTAGATTAGCATTATTTCCCTTCACTTACAACATCTAAACAGGCATCTTCAATCTCTACCTCTTCCTCCTTTTATCGTTAATTATTATTAATTATTAAATATTAATGTTGTCATCATTATAATCACTACCTTTTCTATTTTATTTTCTCATTTAGCTATTTATTTATGTTTTTATCTAGTTATTTAAGTTTTGTTGTTGTTGTTTTGCTTCCTTATTTGTTTGTACGATCTGCCAGCTGGGACTGGGTGGGTGGGTAAACGGGAATGCCAGTATTGCTGGGACACTATCTTACGCTGCTTATGATTTTGTATTGTATTTTTCATAACCAATAAAAAGAATTTTGGAGAACTGGGGTTCCCAAAGGGGGGGGTCGTAACACAAGTGGAGGGGTCACAAGATGATTGGCAGAGTAGGTTGCAATAAATCTACTGAGGGGTACCCTCCTGAGGCAAATTCCCCTCCCCTACCCCAGCAGGCAAAATCTACTGAGGGGGAGGTCAGCAATATCTCCTGGCGAAATCCTCCTCCGAGACATAGGGGTGGTGAGGTACTGTTATTTTGGGGAACTAAAGAGTTTTGGAACCCATGGTCGAGAACCCAGCTTACACAGAAGAGGCTATTATCTGGCCTACGAGTGTTACATATACAGCCCCATAAGGTGTAGGGTTATATATGGAGGAGAAATTCCTCTCCCTGTGGGTAAAGGTCCAGCTCTTTAGCCAGCTAATAGTTAATGATGTGGTGCTGTGGGAATGCTTGTGTGAACTGGGAAATAGAGGTGAAGATGGGGTGAGCAGCTGACGCAAGACAGAAATGGTTCACTGAAGTTTTTTAATGTTAATTCTGGCTGGTCTGAGTAGTTCCATGGGGGAGTTCCACAAACATTCTCCACCAAAGTTGACTTTTGAGAACTTTTTTTTTTTCCAAAAGGTAATGGCTTACATTCTGTTTAGGTTAGAGAGGAAATACCTGAATGGGCTTGGCTAGCTGAAAGTTATTCAATAAGACAGGTAGACAGGAACCTTGGGGTCATATTTCATTGTTTAAAATCCACCAAGAAACCGATTTATGTAATAGTGTTTGAACTTTCCAGGAAAAGATTACCCAAGCATAGATTGCCTGAAATCTTCTCTCTAAATCTCTTATAACAGTTCTATACCAGCAATCATGACAGGATGTCAAATAATGCCTTACATTTAAAAAAGCAATGTTCCTTAACGTTCTGCCAGCAGGTCTGACTGACCTCCACCACACACGCAGAACAGCGCTGTAGACAGTAAACACCTTTCAAGCACCTGGTCAGACGCCAGGTGTCTGTATGCTTGAAGAGAAGATCTGCCAGCAGATGTTCCAAATGGAGAGCCTGTGAATCGAGCGGATGTGCATCCCGCAGGTTAAGGGCTGCCGAGCTTCATAATATATTCAGTTGTGCCCAGTTTTCCCCACTCAACCTTACGCTTGCAGCACTCACTAGCAACTAAATCTGTGCTGTGTGCTCACAGAATGACTGTCTGTACAGAACATTAGGCCTGTGCCACTATCATAAAAATGCAGGCCGGGTAATGTTACTATAACAATCACAACACCTAGTATGATTTCCCAGAGCGACAGATGCTAAGTGCCGTGCGAGAAGAACCTCCCGCAGAGCAGAAGGCCGTCAGAGCAGATCCAGACTCGGTTAGGTGTGCATTCAATGAGTGAGGTGTTAAGAGCTAAAGGCTAATCGACCTATTTCGGGTTTTTTATGCAGCCCTTGAAATGCCTGCAACATCTCGAGGCCTGAGTCATTCTTCACCGAGCAAAGTATTTTGCAGCAGCAGTAAAAGGATTATCATTGTGGGGAATAAAGGATTACCAGCCCCCAATAATGCATGACATTTATGGCATTAGTTCAGGTGGACAAGAAATGATTCGTTTCACGCAGTGTATTTTGACTGGCTTTAGCACCGGCTGTGCCACCTCTCTCATATAATGAGGCCAATTTTCCGAAACTGTCTGCTCTGTTTGTGATGGACCGGTATCCCATTCAGGGTGATTCCCTGACCTGTGCTTTATGCTGCCTGGGATGGCCTTCAACCCCCCACCCCCCCGTACTAAATAAGCAGTTGGAAAATAGATGATATTTTATTTATTTTTAAAGACAATGCACTTCCTTTCAAATGCCCCCTCAGGCCTCTATTCAGCGGAAGGTTTGTGAGATACCAATATTCAGATATTGGTCTTGTTCCCAAATTCCAGGCAACAAAAGAGGAGAGAAGAAAACAGACTCATAGGCTAACAGGGAGAGCAGCGTATGTTTGGCATGAGCCCGCATGAGTGTCCGAAGTTTAGCATGCATGCTAAAAGCATGTTAACGTGTTCATTGCACCAAGGGAGCTTTTCACCCACTCAGTGTGGGTTTAACTCAGCTGGAGAAAGTGCAAATCAGGTGGTAGAGAGTCATCACCCGCAACAAACAGTTTGCAAGCTTGGCAGGAGATCCAATACCTGCAGTTTTTTCTAGATGCCTCCACTGTATCAATGCCCCATCACCAGGAAATGACAGATGAGACTTCAGTGCCAAAAGCCTCTTCTTGAAACCTCATAGCCACGTAGAAGATCATGAGGATACCCGAGAAAGCCACACGGAAGAGCAGGTGGGCGCCATGGCAGCCAAGGGAGATGAAAAATGCCACCGTGTCACACCGCTACCCCCGGGGCGACACCGGGGTTCGATCGATCCCCGGGGATCAGATGACTGGCTGCGAGGTGCTCAGCCTTTATCCATCCCTGTTTACGTTTAAAGACTCGTTAAACATTCCTGACTTAATGGCTGTGGCATTTCAGACAATTTAAGACCCTCTCCTAGAAAGGACAGAGCAACAAAGCGTGGCAGAGAACTAATTGAAGTCCGCTGACACCATTAGCAACTGCTATTTGTTTGATAGCTTGTAATGTAACAAGAACAGGGAGGAAGGCTGTGTTGAATACAGATGACCAGCAGAGTGGGAAAGAAACAGCATGTGCCAGACACGCTGAGCGGCTGGGCGTGACCAAACAGACTTGGCCATGGTCTGTCGATTCCATGAATGTTCCCCTACAGAGAATGATGTCATTTGTAAAGTTGATTCATATACATGAACAGGACTTGACATCACTTTGACTGTACAGTTAATAAATGACTCTTTTCCACAGCATGCTAGTGAAAATTTCACACATGGTATGATGTATTCGTTCCTGTATTAACCCTGTATGCATACTATGTAGGTTGTCATCAAGCCTAAACAGCATTTCCTTGACAGCATTGCAGGGAGACCTGGGTCCAGTGCCAGGCAACAGAGGGCATAAAACAGGGTGCCAGTATGTGACAGAGTGTATACATGTATACCCTCACATTCTGGGCACTCAGCTTAGATATCAGCTAAAAAAAATGAGCATTTGAACTGCGAGAGGAAGCCCACACAACAATGGTAGTATATAAAAAACACCAGAGGTGGAAAGTTCAGGTCCAGAAAGTAAAAATTCAGACCAAGATTTTGTGTCAACCAACCAGGCGAATACTATGTGAATGTGACTATTTACAGTCGTGGCCAAAAGTTTTGAGAATGGCACAAATACTGGTTTTCACAAAGTTTGCTGCTTCAGTGTTTTTAGAT
>JAAGVU020000092.1:9946381-9993725 GCA_011763525.2 Mormyrus iriodes | reverse complement strand
AACCATGGTTACCAGAGGAAGAACAATGATTTCAAGCATCACCCTCCTTTTAAAGTATCCAGTCTGCTATTCTAACTCAATCAGCATGACAAAATGATCTCCAGCCTTGTGCTCGTCAACACTCTCACTTGTGTTAACGATAAGATTACTGAAATGATCTCAGCAGGTCCTTTTATGGCAGGGCTGAATTGCAGTGGAAATAGGTTTTTTGGGATTAAGTTCATTTTCATGGCAAAGAGGGACTTTGCAATTTATCGTATCAGTCTTCATAACATTCTAGAGTATATGCAAATTGCCATCATAAAGACTGAAGCAGCAAACTTTTTGAAAACCAATATTTGTGTCAGTCTCAAAACTTTTGGCCATGACTGTATATTCAACTGGTTGGTAGAAACAAAACCTTGGTCTGGATGTTTACTTTCTGGACCTGAACTTTCCACCTCTGCAAAGCACATACAGGATTCAAACCCACAGTGAGCCACCCTGGTGTGCCTTATAACACCGAAAACAATCAGAAAATATATAAAAAACAATAAAAGATGAGCCCCGTCCAGGCAAAGATTAAAATTAAAATTCTGTACTAGCATCACACAAGACCCTGTCACCTTGTCATAGCTGTTGAGTCACTCAGCTGTCTGCAGTGCCTCAAAACGAAGGCCGCTACAGTGATGGGCTGCCATTCCAGCCCGGCTATTTTCGGGTGAGCGGCGGTTACTGGAGAGCCGCCTCCATCAGTCCACATAGCTGATTTATCATTTATTGGCAAATGAGGTGGCGTCACGTTGAGGGACGAAGCAGTAATCCCTCCCCACAGTACAATTATACTCTACGGCGATAGAAAATATCACTCCCGCTATTTATTGTGTGGGGCGATTTCAGAGAGGCAAACAGTGACATATGGAATTCATCCGGATTTCTCCATGCTCCCATTTCACCATTTACACTGAGCGCCAGTGAATACGCAGGCAGCCGTCAAGATGGAAAGTCAAACTGAATTCGCAGCAGATAAAATACACAACGATCGCCTCCAAGGTTACCTAGAGCAGGCGGGTGTAGAAAGGTCACTCTCTCCCACGTCCTGGAGGTGGCCAGTCACTCGCGATGTCAGCGGGGGTGTGCAGTCCTGCCGGGGACTAAATTAAAGTCAATAAAAGCTTTGTGCAGCATAATGAGCAATGTGGTCAGATAATGAAGGAGGTAATTACTCTGACTCACAAGTTTGAGCTGTTAAAAAATTCCATTATTGATTGTTCAGCCTGAAGAAAAGCATGAAGCAATGAAATGGAAAAACCAGCAAGAAGAAAAAAACAACACATACTCGCTCGAACCAGGCCATTAATCTGGGAAGAGATTAGACTACCTGTAGTTCCCGTGCACCAGCAACACCAGACAGGCCGCTGTGTGACGTAGCTAAGAAACCCTGCTCTAGCGAGTCATGTGGCCTCAAGGGCCCTTTCAGTGACAATCTCACCTCCAGATGCTATGAGTGCATGTGGAACCCATGAGAGGGATTGTGCTAACTAGCCTAGACCAGATAGTCATCTTATTTATGGACCTCCGAAACAACTGCCATTGGATGGTGAGGGATAAAGGAGATGGACAGATAGACCTCTGGGACATTCCTTAATGCCAGTGTTTGTGTCTAGTTACTGTTGCTGTAGGGACTGAAAAAAGAACACGTTTGACTAACCTTTGCTCAAAATTACAATTCAGAAGTTAAGAACATGCAGCGAGATGAGGCAATAGATGTTCATGCAGGAACTTCTCAGTGTGTATTTGCCTTTGGTTAGGAGTCTGCTGCAGGAATTGCATCCACATATCAAGGCAGGTTGCTGAACCCTTGCCATTAATGCATCATTAATGGGGAAGTGAGCCTGGAAAGGCAGCAGCACGGGGCCAGCATAAGCTTACACTGCCCTAGGAATAACCCTGGGAGTATTTGAATAATTTGATTCTGTGAGATGTGTTCAGATGCGGAGTGACAGCCTGAAACTTATCCCCCCCCAACCACTCATTTGCCAAGTTTGCGACAGATCATTTTTACAACACTTTCCACTTTATGTCACTAAGCCAAGAAAAAAATGGACCGTGATTCAACGTCAGGCACTAGTAGACAAAGTCTTCTCCCCAACAGCATCGAGTTGAGGCCTGGAAACCCATCTGAGGTCTTCGTGGCCGCTGATTAACTTTGTTTCATCAACAACTAAGTACCACAATATCGACTCCTCAGCATTGATTCTGCCTGAAAGAATAACTTTTAGAAATGAAGATTCTCTTTGTTCCCTTATTTCTTTTCGTGGTGTCATCATAGATGTCTTTTACACCCCCCCCCCCCAGGCTAGGCCCCCAGTTAGGGTACCACCACAAAATGCTTGACACAGAGATAAATCGCATGCGCTACCATGATGTATGACCTCATCCTCAGTGAGTACCAGGGAGATCGCTCTCTAACACAGGTAATCATGTCTCTTCTCTCCACTGCCTGTGCATATGCCTGCCTAGTCCTCATTATAAGTGAAACCCATATCACTGGCCCTTTTTGTTCCAATGGTCTCCCATACATGTCTTGTAATGGATGGACCAGGATTGGAATCAGCATACAGACACACTGGTAACAAAATCCCACCAGGAAAATTCTTTAATGTGAGGGGAAGCACAGAGAATAACGTAAGGGTATTCCTCTGAATACACAGCTACTGTCTCGCCATTGAGCTATTCTTATAAAGAAATGCCCATCCATATGCCTGGAGACCCTCCACTTTATTTGGTATTTTAGGATGGTCACATTTGAGGATTAAGGATGCACGAATTTTAACCCTTTAAATAAAATGAATTTCCGCAGCGTGTATGTAGAATTATCAATGAACCTATTTCTTCTCATATTGTGATCGCTTAAAATTGGGTGCAGGTTTTTCTAGAATCAATGATGCAGACGTTCTGACAAGCTTGTAGAATTAGTCATGGGGTTCCATTTCACATTATAAAAGTAAATGATCACGTACAGTATGTGGGAGCACTATGGGGCGCCTTTATAACCAAGCAACATAAAGGGAAGACCGTATCTGAAGTGAATCTAGCTGATATAAAATCAAATATATGTTTTAGTGGCACTTTCCAGAGCCCTGTTATTTTTGCAGCTTAAACCACTGTGAGAATCTCAAAATCAAATAGCCTGATTCTTGTGGTTTATTTTTTTATATACTTTCTCATTTATTAAAGGGTGCAGTGGATGCTGTTGTGTTATCAAGGACTTGGTCAGCTTTGACTACTGTAATTTAAAGGTAACATATTGTTATTTTGAGACAACACACTATTACTTTGAAACACTTCAGACTTGAAATACTGACACAGAATTTGTGGGGAGCATTTCAATTTTGGAACATTTCAATCTGAAAATAAGCTAGAATTTGTGGCATTAATTGGGTGATCAGTTAAAGAGGTGATCAACACAGTTTGCATTGTTATCAAAGCTTTGTAAGGAAAGTATTTTCGTGTAAAAATTAGAAATCTAGGAATGTGGAATAACAGGATATTGCTGTAGCCTGTTGGCCTTAGAAGGCGATGCAGTTCCAGGAACCGCTTGGTGTGAGGAAAGGATATTAATCAACCAGCATCCTGTGAAAGGGGTGAGACCACAAATAACCGTGTGTGAAGCTGAACAGAAAAGATGAGTTAATGAGGTGTTTCTATTCCCTCTCTGTTAGCAAATATAGTTCTCTGTGAGCAAACACATTGGCTGTGATGGGGCCCTGAAAGGTATTTCCTTCATTAGAAGCTGGATCTTAATTTGAAGTTATATGTACTGCTTGTAAATTGAAGCCCATTAGTCTGACAAAAGTGCGGATTACTAGAGAAGGAAAAACTCGTTGATATTATGTATTTTCTGTAGTGTTAAAGGAACTCATTTTGCCTATTTTGGCAGGACAAAATGTCAGAAAAAAAACCTTCAAGAAGGGCAATATGAAAAACCATGACTAAGCAACAAAGACCTCATTAAATTCATAAACTCATTAACACCCGTGCATGCAGCCATCCCCTTGACTTTCATCACAGATTTCCCAATGTTCCTCATCCGACCATTTAACCGCACAAATAATCCTGCAAAGACGTGAACAAGAGCTAACAGAAGCTAGGTTTCATTTTCTGGGTTATGTTTAGCTCCAGGGCTGGTATTCGCCATAACAACATATGACTTCAACTAAATTCTGCCCTGGGCTGTTAGTGTCGCTTTCAAGCTCAAAATACTTACTTTTGTATTGAAATAATAATATCATAATGAAATTTACAGGATGCACAGCATTTATCTTTGATACACAGATAATTTAACAGAATTCTACCAAGGATTCAACAGAGACTCAGTTTTTGTCCTAAGGTCATAAATTAAATTTCAGAAAGAAAAACTGCTGTTCTATGCTTGATATTACTTGATATTACTTGTTAAATATTGAATAGGTTCATCCATCCATTCTCCATAAGTGCTTGTCCAGTACAGGGTGAGCCTGGATCGGATGGCAGGAAACACAGGGAATGGGGCTGGGGACTCCATGAGCAGGATGCCGGTCCACTGCAGGCCCACCCTCATATGCAGCCATGCATAGCTTAGAGACACTATATCACCTAAACATGCTCAGCTTGTGAGAGGAAACTGGAGGAAACCCACATGAACAATGGGAGATTATGCAAACTCCACACACAGACACACGCACACACACACACACACACACACACACACACACACACACACACACACACACACACACACACACACACACACGCACACACACACACACACATACATGTTTGTATTCGTATCTTTGTGCAGACCGTCTATTCATTCATGGAAAAAACCCTAATCCCAACATCCTTAACCACAAGTAACAAAAAAATGCAAGACTTTTGACATTTTTAGCTTCTTAGTTGCATTCAGAGATTTTTATAAAATTGAGTTTTGCCTTGTGGGGACTGAAAAAATGGTCCTCACAATATCAAAATAACAGCTTATTAACACATTGTAGGGATATTTGGTGCCCACAATGTAATATATATATATGTAACCCACAAACACACACACACTCACACACACACACACAAAGCCAGGGACTGAATCACCATGTTACTGTAACACCACGGTAATGCTCACTGAGCTTCTGTGCCCTTTTTGAATAGACCCTTATTGTAAATTGCTTTCCCAGCTGTGTGAGTGGTGCACTATTTAAGTAACACATTTGATATTATTGTCTGCTTGCACATCTCACATTTCTTATTGCTGTCCCTCTTCATTTAATGGAATCAACAGGTGAATTTCAGAGGTGCCAAGAGGCCGGGGCTTTTTCACCCAGATGTCTTAAGTTAGGGGAAAATCTCACAGCCACTGCTCTGATCTAATGTGTGTAACCCTCCAATTGCTTAAGACCACTCACTTTCAAATCTATGTTCAAATCCCCAACTATCCTAGCCTACTGTACTCTTTCTGAGGATATCTGTGTCTGCTAAACAACTTGTTCGAAATAAGACATCAGGAGTCTCACCTTGGTCGCACATGAGACTCCGAACAGGAGAATTTTTGGTGCTGAAGGCAAAGCCTAAGGCTGAAGGTTGCTGAGCCTCTATTATGAGCAAAGGAAGAGCCCTCTGGAAAGGACCCAACACAGCAATATGCTCATGCAACTGTTATTTAGGTCAGTTGGGTTAATATGTACCCAACATTAACTGTTTTAAATGGATATCAACATTTATTGCTTGGAGCAAAACAAAATCAAATTTTCAAAGTTTATAGTCTTATATTGTATCTTTTTTTTTGTTTATAAGACACCAATTATACGCACAAGCTATATATCCCAATTCCCAGGAAACCTCTGAAATAATATTAAGATTATATTTTGATGAGTTTTATTTTTTGGCCCTTTTTTCAGGGAGGGAACGCAGAATTACTTGCACAGTAAGCATCCCGCAGAAAAATCACATACTGTCTGCCTCAGCACCTCCTAAAATGTTTATTGTGGAAAGATTTCTTATATTTCCAGTCAAATATAAAGCAAAGGGTTAAATCTAACTGGAAAAAAATGTATATATCGTGAATATGATTACCCATATCACCCAAATTCATTATTCCTTTTATACACTGCAGGTATCTACTTAAATCACAAAGTATAAATTATACTAAATATATATATATATATATATATAGTGATCATGCAGGACATATTAAGATGAGATTTATTATGGCTGTTTTGACTAGAAGGCATTATGGGACCATACACACACAAGGTTACTGCGTAGAAAAGACCTAATTAGACTAATCTAGACTGGTGGGAGTGTCATGGCTGAAAATTATATCGTCATTTTCATAAGTCTGGGAATAAATCAGATAAATGAACAGTAGCTATTATGCTCAGCTGAAGTTGGGAGTGACGCTCAAGCTTAATGGTGGAAAAGACTCGCTGTTGAGAATAACGGTCGTTGCAGACTTTGAGGCAATAACAATATTAAGACCATATGCTGATTTCACAGAGAGAGACACTTTTCCTTTTGGTGGGACATTTACGCGAGAGCTGAATCCTACAATAATGATCAGGAAACAGGAAGAAAAGCACAATAGACACTTATTGTTCATGGTGAGGAACTTCCTCACTGACATCTTAAGCAGGGATATTCCTTTCTTCCTATTTGTCTGCGAAGTGTGACCTGCCAAAGCCCCGCTATCCCCCCAACCTCGGCCGCGTGCAGAGCCAACATCTGCATGGATACGTTCACTGCAGAGACGTCCAGGACATCTTCACGTCCCACTGTAAGTGATCTTCTTGCTGGGTCTCTTGGATGTTTTTACAACCCGTGGCCAGATTATGCAGTTTCACTCTGCTTTATCTACCTTCGTTTTTATCACTCGTGGTGCGGCTTTGATGGTTGGAGTTGATTGCTGCAGAGACACGGCTGATGCTAACTGTCTTTCTCAGCTTCTTGGCTAATCTCTGACCACTAAAACATTTTTCTGGGTAACTGACAAATGTCAGAGGCTGCTGCTGAAGGTTTTGAATTGTTACGTTGGCACAGGGTTCAGAGTAAAGGAAAGGGAAGGGAAAAGCGGTCAGTGGAAGGGTTACCGTGATTCAGAGAGTTTATTATGTAAGAACCCAACAAAACAGTAGCTAGAACATCTTAAACGGGAGCACTGAACCACAGCATGAGCCAAACTGTTTAAGCTCAGTAGAGATCTGCTCAGGGCTCAGAAATTTGGGGATGGAGGAACAGGGCTTAAATACGCCACCCCCAGGTGGAAATAATTGGCAGCAACTGACAATGCCGCCCTGACTACCACCCACACCATGCAGCCATGACATTAATACATTATAAACGCTGACAAAACTGCATTTCCTCATTTCAATGCTGAAAATGTACAAAAATCCGATAATTGTCTTTTGACAATACAAGGTTTCTGAAGGTGACACGCACAGTGGCATTCAGCATGAGTGAGTATTAACAACACTTGTTGCACATTCCTCTGAACAGGCAGCACCTGAGACTGGATAAGCACCACAGTCCTGTAAGTCATTCACTGCTGATGTGCAGTTAAGCGTCTTCCAGCTTGATCCATTCAGTGATCTCACTACACCGTACCGTCAGGGGCGGGTTAGTTGTTTCTACGGTCCCGTGTCAAAACTCACTTTGGGGCTGATCAGCTTAGGTAAATTTTCTGTTAGAATCTTCCTATCTTTGATTTTCATGGTGCCACTGGCATGCGATCGCTTCCTGGTTGCATATAACATTAGCATTAGCTAAGTCATTATATTAGTTATCAAGTCAGAAGATCTTAGGTAGCAAGTTTGTTAGTTTGCAGAAACTAAATAAGGAACACCTTTATTAAATATTGTTTGGAGTGACTATATGTAGCCATCAAGGCTGCACATGAGTGTGTGGTTTGAGTGGTGGTAAACACTGTAGCTTTGCACAGTCTACACAGTTGGGTGACTCAACGTTCAATGGCCCGCCCTTGGAACTGTTGCCACCGTCTACTCCCCTCCATCCATGCATGCATGCTTTTTCCAGATAGTGGCGTAACTGCAGACCTGCTCAATAACTGGTCTGTCACTGTGGGCAGAAGTTACACAGACGTCATATTAATCGTGGTAAGACAACATCCATCTAGAGCAAGCCATCTGACCCTGAGGTCCACTAGCAGCTCATTCCCAGGGGCTGCACAGGTTACAGGATGGGGGCTTTACATAGTGAGAAGGTAGCCACATCTAATGGGGATGTTTTATAGCATTAAAATGCTGGGTCTATAACTATCAGATCGCTCAGTGGTGCGCATGTGATTTGTGTGGGTGAACTACAACAAAGATCACTAATGGCACAGCTTGAAGTCTCTTTCCGTAAGTGTCTGCAATGATGGGACAGGATCTCTTCAAAAACATCAATAAAGGATGTATTCATGTCATTGTGGGGGAAAAAAATTACATTAGAAGCATCGCAGATCATAATACTATAGAGACTATTTGTTAACCAGCCTTATGAAATGAACTAAGTGCAATTTCATATCTTTCAAAAGCTGCAGAAGCACTTCAGAAGAAGTAGAAATTGAAACATGGCTGAGTTGTGTACAGCACGTGCATTTAAACTGGCAATTGTTGTGTATATTTTCCCATGATTCTTAGATCCACAGCAAGTACCTAGAATTGATAACTATCCTAGACTGGCAATGTCAATCTCCTGTTGCTGTACATGTCGATATTTTTGTTTTAGGGAAAAGAATATCTATTACGAGCACACAAAGCTATATCCTGTCCAGGGTGTACCTCTGCTTTGTACTCAATGCTACCTGAATAGAATCCAGGCTCCCTGAGACCCTCTATTTGATAGGAGGTATGTAAAATAGATGGATGCACAAGCAAGCCATAAAGTTCAGCTGTCCTTGTTTAAACATAGTGACATCAGGCAGCATATTTTGTTCACATAGACGTGTCAGAGTATATAACACATCAAACATACATGGGCAGGACTGTGTCCAAGGAACTATTGGAACGACATTATCTACAGAGAAGTGCAGTCCCAGTAACAGGAGAGTGTCAGTAGGTCTTGTAGCTGTTCTTGTGTTACTTTGAGCTATTTGATGACCAGCTGAAACAGATTTCAAAAGCAGAAAACTGAGGGTGAAGGGGTCACATTAGCAGCAACATAAGCTGGGGTGAAAAGAAATACTTATAGACTAAAAGTTAACAAAGTCCGATTCATGATTGCCAAAGAATACATTTCGGTCAATAATGTCATAGTTGAAACCTTGGTACCAGCTTTTTTGATCTTCTTACTGACATCTTCACTGGAAAAAAATTGATTCCTACCTCTGGTTAACAAAGATGAGGCATTGGATGTATTGCCCTCTTGTCTTGAGTCCTTGTCTCTTAAACTGCTCTGAAAAAAATAAATAACTCTCTTGAGATTTCATTGGCTGTAGACCTTGGCCTTGCTGTCTGAAAGCACACAGAATCAACTCTCCCTGGCTCAGGATTAAGACACAGGTATTAAGAAGACTGTGGTCCCACCCGTTCCACCAGCAGAGAATGAGAAATAAATCAGTGCTGACACCTGAGTGATTTCATGGAGCTTGCGTACCATAAATCAATGTGCGTGAGCGGAGGATTGGGAGGCGGTAAATGGCCTACATAGAACAGAGCGTGGATGAACTGCCTCACGATATAATGAGCCAAGATTGATAACTCCAGGTGCTGTTGTCATGGCAATGCATGGGATTTTAGAATCCTACGTGAGTGTTTATGTTTTGGGGGGTCTAGCTGAAGGGGGCTTTTTGAGAACATCTCACCGTGGTGGACAGTGACTGCCATCCCACTGATCAAGGAACCAAGAGCATTTCATGTCTCATACTTAACTTCAAACTACAGCTCTGACTTCCAAACACAGCATAATCAGTCAATTCCAGCAGAGTTATGTCCTCAAAATAAACTGCCTGTGTTTTATCAGAGGCCAAAATATAATCTCCATAAGGAACAGTTTTATCATAGAATTACAAACGGTTTAATGTTGTTTTTTTTTTTTTAAATCAGCCTCACCGGGTCTGAATTGCATCTCTGATGGTTAAATATAATGTAAACGGAGCCTTCTTCCTCCTGGGTACCTTATCAGGGAAAGCCGCCAGAATCACGAGGAAACAAGGCAACAAAACATGGAGTCAGGCCACAGAGTGATGTGGACAGAGAGCTCAGGACACGCTGACCTAAGGCTGTGGAGCTCTTGGGTAGAGAAGTGCTTGAATCTACCTCCAATTCTCGGTGCATCTGGAACCATGCAATTCTTCACATCCTGCCATAAATGCCAATTTCTTCTAATATAAAGAACGTGCTTATTCTGTTTTATTCCCATGGGCTTCGTAAGTGGGGCGGGGTGGTGGGGGGGAGTGATATTACACCCAGAGTTTCACTGAAACATGCACCCCCCCCCCACTTTTTGATGCATTTCACTAAACTAAAGATCTGTTTAAAATTAAAAAAAAAACATTGCCGCAGAGTAGGAGTTCTGTATCGGTTCTGTTCTATATCTGAAAACACACATATAGGTCAAGTTAGATGGATTGAACTGCCATCCGGCCAATCACAGCCAATCCATAAGTCTCAGAGTCAGAGAAGGGAGAATAGATTCTCACAATACTTAATAGTAGGGCATACTGATGTATTTAGCATGTTAAGGTATAACACCACATTGTATGTAAACATGATATCATTTACGTAGTATTCATTTATAGAAAATTTTTAAATGCAGGAAGTTAATTATGATTTGGTCATTGTTTTCAAAGGAAAATGATATACCTCTCCTTCCTAGAACCCCCCACTTTAAAAAGGTTGATTCACCCCAGTTTATTCCAAACCCTAAAATCCCGCCTACCAAAGAACATTTATTAAATATTTGCTATTCACAATCTTGCTAAAAGCTGGAGCAAATCAAGAGCTCACTTCTTGCTGCAGGTTCTGTTTAAATGTTAATTCTGCCTCTGATGCTGATGACTTAACAGAAGTGGCCTATGCAGAGGCACATCTCTCCTTAGCTTTCATAATAATCGATCTTTTATTGAAGCAATACTAGTAAGTGCCTGAGGGTCAGAAAGCTCCAATGGCTTTCTGAATAGGGGTGTTTAAGTCTGAAGCGTACATCAAACCCTTATGGGGGGTTGTTTTAACAAACAAGGCACTCCAGTTGTTCCCTAACAAGCTATGCAACGAGCTTGCTATCTAACTTTCTCTTGGCAGCTTCTGGTCTTCTGAATTTGGTCGACCTCTGTGCTTTCATCTATCAGTCCTTATTCTTGTGCACTAGCAACAATTCAGATCAGTACAAACCAACAGAATGTCACATTAGTTTTGTCAATTTAATGCTAACACCTTATCTGCTTTGTTTGATCCCTGGTTTGTTCTCAAATTTGATGCGCAGAGAGATTTTAAGCACAAGAGATCTACCGTGGAGTGACCCCAAGGATGCCATTTATGGGCTGTGGGTGAAAGAGAGGATAAGAGCAGAGCCTCCTCCTCCCACAGAGATCCATGCCTTCAGCTATCTGCCTTATTATTCTTTCATTTAATGTGTGCTTTGGAAACCAGACAAAAGGATCTGTGTCATCAGTAGCATGGCTTATTTGGGAAAAAAGTACAAATGAACCACACTTGGTGACAGAAGACTCACAGTAATACTAAAAAAATTCTTCTATCAGCCATTAGTGGAAGCATAGATACATGGGGAGTACTTGGTTTTCGCAAATTCCTTTCGGCTCACAGGAGATAGAAACACATATACAGGTGAGAACAGAACTTGGGTTCAGCCAATTTTCTAGTGCTCCAGAACTAGTTTTGGAGTTAAGTTACTTAGTTGCATTCTCTGTGTGATTAGTCCTGTACTCTGATCCTCTCAGAGTCTTTTTCATGCATACCTCCATGTGAAATACGACTATTCAACTGACCACCAGTGTGCCGAACACAGAGCTTACAAGCTCGGCCAGGAAATATTGGCACAGGTGACATTCCGAGGACATGAAGGGGATAGGACAGACCCAGACCCAGGTTTCACAGAAAGTAGATGCAATTGATGTCACTCACTCCCAAAGCTCTTGAGCCATTCCTTCCCAGTTCAGGAACAGGGGAAGTGGGCTTACCACAGTACACATAACTTGCAGCACTGATCCACCTTCACGACAAGCAGACTTGAGGAGCCAGTCACCCGAAATGCACTTCTGTTTAGAGCTGTCGGTCAGATGAAGCGATTGCCGTGTTTCTCAGGCGAAGCACCGAAAGATAGAAGGTCGGGAATTGATAAACGAGAGGCGAGACCCTTTCTGGTTGCCCCTGTAGCATTTGCAGCAATGCTGATAGCATGTCGCTATCTGAAATTATGACACTGTCACCGACGCGAGTCAACGAACTGGAATTAGCATCCGACAGAAAGCAGATATCTGCTGAACTGTATCGCATGAGCGAGGGGACATACAGTGCAAATATAATCCGACTATCCATTTTCCAAACTGCCCAGTACAGTGCATGCAGTAAACATAAGATAATTTTTGCAGAGCATAATGTGGGTCTACCGTCTTCAGCGACATAAGGTGCCTGCCAAGCTTACTAAGTTTAATACTCTTACTCTTTACACCTAAGCTTACTGTGACTGCCTGCCAAAAGAATTGCTTCCATTTGTGAGATTAATGCCCCATTGAATTGTTAGCGGTAGCTACCTACCCCCTAACTGCCAGCTGACTTCCCTGGTCCTGCCTGACTGTCTGCCAAAGCTACTCACTTTACTTCCTGCTATAAATCTAAGCCTGTAGGATACAGATTCAATCAGTAAGGAGGATATTAAAAAATAAATATGATATACTAAATACAATGTAACAGTACACGCTGCGTCTCCCCCGTCAGCCGAGCTTTATAATTCAAACTATAAGCTGCATGCTAAATTACGTATAATATTATTTAGTATCTTTAATATTTTAATGTTCGCTTCTGTTCAGTTTCACCTCGTACTGAATGTATCGGTAGCGCTCAGATAAATAATGGCGCGTAAAAATGCGGGCAGAAATAGCCGCATAGCGATGCGGCGGCGCTGCTTCGCGACGGTCCTGACTTTAAAATAAAACCGGAGCAAAGAGCGTGTTAAATGAGCAGCCTGCAAGCAGCCCTTTTCCTTATAAAGCACGTCGGGATGAATTTCCCACTTTATGAGAAGCGCCTGGAGGCAGCAGATCGCTGGTAAATCTGTTTCGCTGCCCCTTGGAATTAATGTTCTCCCTCTACCTGGATTCAAGTGACAACGGGCTATCTTGAACACTATAGGGGTCCAGATCCCCTCCACCCCAAAGGTAGCAAGTCTACCTGACTGCTGCTCTATCAAAGGTGTCTAGACACTTTAGTCAGTTGGTTTGTATGATGTGACCTGCATAAATTTACTATTCAGATTTATCAGGTCCAGCACTGAGATAGCAGAACCTTATTAGGGTTAGATTCTTGTGATGGTAAATTCTAATCAAGCGTGATCCTGCTCATTTTCTCTTGATTATTCCTGGTGTCTCTGGTGATTAAGACTTTTCATTATAGACTTTAATTTGCAAATGTATGTTCCTGTGAGGAAGGTGCAACTGATAAGGCCCAACTTCCTTGAGTATTTGAAGGGGATCAACAGAAATTTAAGGTTATATTTCAGGCCGAGTTATGGATTCTGGGACTTTTAATTACAGGATGATGTCAGCTTAAGTCAAGGTCTTGGAAAAAAGGTTTGCCATGGAAACAGGGGAGTGATGAAAGTCTCACCCCTAATCCTGTCTAGTTATCAGACTGTTCCGAACCATTGTGGAACAGACAGAGGGCAGACATTCTAATGGGACCTGACAGTTTTAATCTCCCGAAACACACAGGCTACTGTTCCCAAGCAGCGACTTGCAGAGATTGAATGCAAAACACATGACAAAGAGTCACTGCCGGCATCAGTAGCCCACAACTCAGCCTGGGGAGAATGCGGGCAAATCATCCGTCTCCTTGTGATTGGCGGATGACACGCATCAGTAAGACATCCATTGCCCCAGGCTCATCTACTTTTTATGTGTACAAGTGATGAATGCTGAAGACTTCAGGGCCTGCTATTGTAAGCTGTAAACGAACGTAGAAGTGTTATGCACGGGTGCTGCATGGAAAGGTGTCAGTCGCTTTGCGTCTACTCTGATATGGGGCACAGACCGTGCACAGAAAATCTTTATTTCTGATTTTTCTTTGTCATTTTTGAGCCATGCAAAATCAAGAGCCACACAATACCAGACATACCATAGCTATGCATCAGAGGAGAATTCAGCTAAAACAGGTACACTGAATACTGCTCTTTATGCCATGGTATAGCTGAAAGAGTTCAGGTGGTTGTGCTGCGTCTGACAAAAACTGCAGTCATATACACATATCACACACACCCAAAAATACAGACATATTCATAAACATGCATTCTCTTCTATCCAACAAATGTGCACATCTGTTAGTGACTTACTCTGTATGTAGATGCATAGGGGGTGAGGTTCCATAAATACTGGCTATCATGTGTGAAGGTACCCGGCAAGTAACTGCCATGTTGCTCCTGTTCTGCGTAATCAGTGAACCTTGTACTCTGTGGGACTTCAAAGACTAGATTGAGCAAAAGCCCTGGGGTGGCTGCCTGAGTGAGGATGTGATGTCACTTGTGGTGGAGAATTTTTATAGAGGTCTATAGCAGTGTTTCTCTAACCGGTCTTCAGGGACCCCCTGATGGTCCACGTTTTCTGTTTTCTCCGACTTGGGAGGGAGCAAAAATGTGGAACGTCTGAGGGTCCCCGAGGACCAGGTTGAGAAACATTAGTCTACAGTAGCCCATATTGATTAAGCAGGCTATCTACCTCCTATTTCTGTTTCCCATTGCCCATCTCCCTCAGCTCGGCCACAGCGAGGGCTCTCAAATTGCCTCCCATCGGGTCGGCTGCCTGTCACTTGACTGCTGATGGAGGTGACATATTGTTAAAACTCTGGCAGACATGAAACCCCTCTGTATGGCCTCCAGTCAGGGTTGGGGGACATCTCAGCATTTCGACTGTCACGAAAAGCGAAGGGATCAAAGAGTTGCCCCCCCACACACACCATATAGTTACCTGTAAAACTTTGCCGTAAAAAAAAATTTAATGTGATAAAAGAAGCGACCCCGAAGCCAGCAGTGATTACAGACAGTTTAAACTGCCTCACCTGAACACATGAGTTGCCCTGCCTTCCCCCTTGGAATCCCACATGTAACATGGCACTTCAGCAGAACACAGCTTTTAACTAGAAAGGCTTCTTAAAGCTCGTTGAGACTGGCTTTCATTGGATGAGTGGAATTCTGGCACAACCAGTCAAAATCACTGCAAATTATTAAGAATGAAAGATGAAAGAGAAAAAAAGAACATTCTGTAGGCTGGGATTTATAATCAGAGACAGATGAATCCCAAAGGAGGAAGTCCGCCCATAACTATGGCTAAATAACACCTTCTCCATGCTAAGCTTCGAGATGATTTCAGCCTCTCTGGTGTCCTCTTTCTAGCCAGGAACAACTGTAATATTTCAGTGCATTTTTTTTCCAAGTCAGACTATTTTGGATTGCAGTTCCAATCAGACCCAACCATTTTCATGTTAAGTGCAGAGCTCAAGGGTACAGGCTTATTATGTCAACCCAAATCCAGTTCTTTAATCACTTTTTGTGCTGCAGTTGTTTGTGATAAAAACACAAACTGAAATATACTCTTTAATTACTCTGTGAAGCAAAAATGGAGGGAAGCTGGCCCATTATAAGGCAACTACAAATCTGCTGACAAAACTAAGGGCTAATGAACTAAGTCAAGCGTTGTTATTTCCGTCTTTCACCAATATTTCCTTTCAGCAGAATTTAAGTACTTTTTTCTACCATTACGCCACAATTAAGGATAAGAATTGTGCTCCTTTTCCAGAACTTGGAGTCAAAAGCCTTTGAATTAAATGCCCCATTTTGATAGTACAGCTAGTGAACAAGAAGAAGAACTATGTAATGTATGGAGATTATCCAGCCACTTAGTATATATTGGAGGGTCTTTAAATATCCCAGCAGCTTTTGTCAGTGTGCATATAAGCAGGCTCCTCAAATTTATTATTGCTAACCAGCATCTTTGCAGGAAGAAGCCGCGCTGGCTGGTGGAGGGATGGAGCCAGTCTTCCTGCAATTGGCTTCCCAATCCCTGTCATATCCATGTTTCCACACCGCACACATGATCCCCGTGACCTTCGTAGCACCAGTCTGGTACTTTAGCTTTCTGTCAGTATCCTCAGTCACAAATGAAAATCTATAATTGATATCTTAACAGATGCATACAGTACCTTTCTTTTGCACTGGACACCAAACTTACGGACTGAAACTGTCTGCACCTTCAGTCAATACCAGCCTGTGCCAGATCCAGCATGGGTCTTCTGGAGATGAGAAGGCAGCATCTACCTGTTTCAGATTGGATAATGGAGCAAGAAATATAGTTTAACAACAGAATTTCCGAGGAATAAAATGTATGTTTTATCTCACTGGGTCAGAGAGGACCTTCTGGTGCTTATTGACAGGCTATTACCCATTGCTTGATTGAAAATGTCATGAAAAGAATATGTTGGCAGGTCCTTCAAATCTGCCGAGGGGAATCCTGCCAGCTTGGAACATGAAGGTTTGTTTCAGGAAGGGCTATTACACCAAAAACAGTTCAGTTCGACAATGTAATGCAGCTTCTAGTACTAATAAAATGTTTTATAAGTACCTGATTATGACAACATGTGGTTAACTTGGTTAAAGTCAGGCACATGGGATTATCTGTGCACCATGTCAAGAGAGAAAGAGTTCACAGCTTCAATTTGGAGGACTTTGACCTCGGGGGTTTTCCAGAATCGTCACATGACGAGATATAGAGCCAAATTAACAACACTTATTAGGCACAGTATGCTGCTCAGTCAAAAATACATCTGACCCTCCAGTCAGTCAATCATTGTTTAGTTTTAACATGTTTTTACTTTTAAAATGAATGCAATAATGATTACTGATTAACTAGCCTTTTCTGGGCTGGACTCATACAAGGCTGTTAGCATAAAGAGTAATATTGACTCTTCAGCCAGTTCTGGTTGAGGCATGACATCTTTTCCTTTGTTTTTACCGTTCATTGTGAGTTTGTTTACTTTTAATTTCAAGTGAACTCAGTTCTCAGGGAAAAATCCGGGTCATAGTAATCATTAATCTGTAATACAGAGTGCCAAAGAAATACATAGATATGGATGGTCAGTAACCAGCAGGCAGACGCTGTGATGGTGCTTTGGGGCGTTTAACTTAATCTATAACTTTGTGTTAAAACCTAAGGAAGAAGACAGAAATGGCACAACATATGCTTGAAATTTTTCTCCTGTTCCTCCACTCATCTGTTGAGATAGCAGCTGAGAGTAAGTGCAACAACATTCACATATTTGACTTGAGTTAAAAGCATGTTTCATGATCAATTAAGTCGGTATTCTTAACTTAAAACAAATGCAAATTCAAATGTGTAATAGATTAATTTATGTTCTCTTGCCAACATCAGTAGGGGAGACCATGGACAAATATTGAATTTTTTCATTTTCATTTTTTAAAATGCATAAAAATGACACAATGAAGAAATAAAATTTTTCCTTTCGAAGTAGAGCTGTACTTGCTAAACATCAGTGGTGTTCGGGGGAATCTAAGTTATGCAGAAAGGTTACTGTATCCCTTTGAACAATTTAGCCTGTTCAGCAATTGTCCCCAGTCTCCCATATATATACATATATGGGAGACATATATATCTGAAAGATTTTCTGTGGGTAAATAAATGACTTGTTGTCAGTCTAATTTTTTGCATGCGTTGCTCATGTTCGGTCATTTTAATTAAAATGAGATAAATAGTGTTAAATAATGCTGAATGAAAATAGGTCCTATTCCCACGTCAAGCTGAAAAGCCAGCAGTTGTACTGATGCTGTTTCTCCATTCTCTCTGTAGGTTTGGTGGATCTGGAGACATCCTCGACCCTGTTGACACCATGCTACAGACGAGTGGCTCTGCACTGCAACATTTCCTCACAGACGGAACTGTCCGTCAATATGCTGGCTTGGATCGACATGGCCAGCAAGACGGAGCTGTGTGTCGTCAGCATGAATAAACTAAGCTCCCCTGGGAACCACAGCATCAAATGCGAGTACATCCCACAGGAACGGCTCACGCTGACTTTCAGACACATTCATCCAGAGCATCAGCGAACGTACCAGTGCAGTCTGAAGTCCAATCGAGGAATCAAGCAGGCCACCACCAAAGTTAGGCTACAAGGTGATTTCTTCAGCTCGAAATCCCCGCAGGATGAGGGGGAACCAGATCTATAGATGTTTTCCAGGTGTTTCATTGGTGACATGCGAAACTGAAATCCAACCATACAGTATCTTATTTAGTACAGGTTCCTTTAAGGGCAGGAGCTTAAGGCACCAGGCAGGGGAACACCTTGGATGGGATGCTCTATCATGTTCCATCACATGATACTGAAATGACTTGTTAATTTCATAAGCAGTATTGCTGGGGTTAGGTGTCGTGCAGTATTGAAATGAAAGCATCATAATCGTGAGCACCCTGTGTAAGTAGGATATCTCTGTGACCATGTAATGCAACATATACTATTTCTTACTGTCTGGTTTCACTTCTTTGCCTGCAGAGTGTTACAGAAGCATACACCACAACTTATCTGAGTCACGCGCCACATGCCATTTCTCTGGTGTTTATCCTGAGGGGGAGGTGCACTGGTTCCACGGCGACAGGAATGTGACAGGGCACTCAGATAGGCATCCGACTAAGCGGAACCATGATGGGACTTTCAATGTGTCCGGCAGCCTGCACACCAGGGACTCGTCAAGGGCAAAAGCGTGTTCCCTGTGGATCCCCAGCTCTAAGATCTACCTGGTGAGGCAGCCCATCGCTATGCTGGACTCATTCAGTTCCAGAGGTGACAAAGGAGCTGGGGTTTGGCTTAATGCTAACCAGGCTACTTGTGCCATAGTCCTACTGAGCTACTTCAACTTCGTGTGACAAAAAACAACACTGAAAAATTTACAAAACATGGTAACCGGAAGCTACTGCTTTGAGAGGCATTTTCTCTTCCTATTCTTGTTTTTCTGTCATTTTGCTGTTTAAAATTGTGAATTGAGTTTCTGGATTTGTTTTTTTCTTCCTGTTGATATTTTGTAAATGAAGTCCTGTGTGTAATTACTACACAGACAATAGGAAGTTATCACAATGGACTTTGTCACCTGTAAAATGATCTTGCTGCTGTGTGGGTGTAGTGCAGATGTGGTTAGTCCCACACAGCCAGTTTAACAACTGCTGTATGTCTTTGTACAGAAGACATACAGCTTCAGAAAAAAGAAAAAATAATGTAAATGCAACATTTTTTTTCAGTTTTACTCCATCCCATTGTGGTCATACGTAGCATGATTAAGCTAAAACTTACACAATGAACAATGATTTCTGTATGTGTATATCTGCACCTAGTGGGCAGTATCTTGTCATATAACAGTCAAGCAACCGATCAAAGTGTATTTAGTTGTAACCCGTTTTTCCAGACGGAATATCATGCCAATAGTAGAATAAAAGGACCGGGAACTTACTTTAACATGCTTTATTCAAGGGAATTCAGCAACTGCAAATGACTACTTTTCAGTAGTTAACTGGTATTTATGGGAAAAGCAGGAATATTTAGGAAACTAGCAAAGGAACGAGAATAGGGTGTCTGTGATGTTGGTGGCGCCAGAAACTAAGTGAAAGACATGTTACCAATGGTAATAAGCAGAGGCGTAAACTCTCAGCCATTCTGCTATTTCACAGGAAGCTAGTGCGCATGATTCTGAAGGTAAAATAAATGCCAATATTATTTTTAAACAGCTTGGAGGGAATCTGACTTGAATGTTATGATTGTCAGTGTGCTGAAGCTTTCCTGGACTGGGTTATCTGAATGCTGGAACAGGAAACTGGACACCATTCAATATATTGTCTTCTCAAAACAGTATCCAAGCTTGGGAGGCTATTGTCAGGTATACACAGAGCCTTACATCAAAATGCTAGCCGGTGTGAATGTCTCTGTGTAAACAATGGTGCTCACAGCAGAGTGAACATGTCATGTTTCTCTAAGCATCCCATCTAATGCTTCATCTCAAGACAAGGTGGGACATCCTCCAGTGAGAGAACTTGCATGCCGACACGTCCCTGCAACTGGCCTGGGCGCTTCCTCTCTCAAGGAACCATGAAGTGTCCCCAGGGTCAGGTAACAGAAGAGGATTGGGGAATTCCCCCTTACCAAGAGAGGCTGGCCACACCATTGGTCAGAACCAGGGGTTAACACCATGGCAAATTCTGATGGACATTTGGAGCTTGTGGGAATATTTCTTACACAAAACTGTTTTGAGGGCAAAACGAAAAATGATTGATTCAGAGAGATAACCAATCAGATTGTAGAGGAGGTGGGTCCAAGCAACTAGAGGGGGCAGGACCACAACATCTGATTGGTTGGTCCCCCCCCCCCTCCGCTAGCTGTTTGGACCCACCTCCCCTACAATCTTATTGGTTATCTCTCTGAACCGATCATATTTTGTTCTGCCCTCCGAACATTTTTGTGTAAGTAAAGCTCCCATGAACACATTCGGATGAAAACACAATTTTTTTTACCACAGACATTAAGAACATAGTCTAGATAGGTTTTTTTCTCAATCAAAAGGTCTTGTCATGTACATGATTGCCCGTGTACAGTGATCCCTGGTCAGGACTAAAGTGAGTGATTCCCTTATGCATCTCAGTACCCCTGCTGAACTTCCTCAGTTGCTGGGGGATGCATCTTCAGCTAAGCTATTCCGTAATACGTATTTAGTTAGACAAAGCCAGACTCAAAAGCACTTCTGACATTTCAGCAGGAGGAGCCTCCTGCAGACAGGGAGGTCGAAATTGGCAGTGACAGCCGGAGGGAGTAGCAGAGTGTATCAAAACTGTGCTCATTTACAGCAGAGTAATAGGTGAGGAATAGTGGACGTTCACTTTAGAATAAATTAACACTCTGTTTACCATAGCTCTCACTGTAAAACTGAGTCTGAGGAGAATATCCAAGGAATGTGTGCGCTGGGGAACTATTTTAAAAAAGCACAGAAATATAAGGCTGAATTTACTTAGCTGGTAATACGATCCTTAGTCACTCAAAACCCATCTATAACCTGATGTATTATGCATTTTGGGTTCAGTATACATTTCTGTGGAAGCAACAACAAGACCCCTTCAGAGGGTCATGATCACAGAGTCGATTCGATCAACCACTGTGCTCTCTAGCCACAGTAAGTTCATACTGTGCTTTCAGTATGGAGGCCATTGTGGTTGATGTGCTGGGTGTTAATTGTTGGAAAACAGAAACAGCAACAGTAGCTCGTACCCACTAGCCCATTCGACAAACTAATTTAATAAAATTAAGTACTCTCGACTCCCCTGTAAAAAACTAAATGCGTGTCAAATAAAAAAAGAAACCGTTGCTTAATGCCGTCATAGTCTCTAGCTGATGCAAATTTGATAAAATACTGCCCTCTACTGCAGAAAAGGAGGTTAACGGCTGCTAATTCCTTCAGAAGAAAATGGAGACATTACAGTTAGACATCATGGGACATTTGAGAGACATTATATTATTGATTCTATTGCTCGCCATTTGAAGGTACAAATCTAGGACTTAAAATTTGCATCTATGTTCCTTTTCTACTGTTTTCATAAGTTTGGTCTTAATAGTTAAATCCCTTTTAAGTTGCAACAGTGCGTTTTAAACTGGGGAGATCCCACTACCCATTCTCACCTGCACCACAAGGGGGAATAGAAAGCTCATCGTTAACCTCATGACACCTTTCATAGACCCAAGCCCTTTCATCTCCATCGCCGCATAGTATGACAAAGAAAGTTTAACTGATGGAAAAGCAGTCAGATCATTAAAAGTGCTGCACTGCAGTTATTCAACTTATGAATACGTTTTGTTTGAGTTGCACAAATTCTCCAGTCACCCATCTGGTTTGATTCATGGGAATCGTGATTCAAGGAGTCGCGGGTGAATACCGTAAGTAGCGAGTGAAATGGAGAAGAGGGGCAAGCACATAAGAGAAGAAAGGGCGATGTTAACTACCGGCTTGAATACAGAGCGATGCTCTGCTGTGTAGTTACACGACATGCATCTTACACAGCATGGCTGACACACAGGTCTGCTCCAGAAGAAATGAAGTGCCATATAGACACGTGTTAAATCGGAGTGGGGAATATGAGATTTCAGTCGGATGAAAGATGGATTCTGTGCAGGTTCATGTGTTTTTTATTTACAGAAGTCATTCTTGGGGAACCTTTGCTCAGGCCAAAGAAGAGGCATTTCTTTCAATGGGAATGCAGGCTCGCGTCATCAAAAACACACGACAGCTTCAGGGACCATTAACCCCAAAGGTCCAATAGATAGCAAGCTGTCTGCCTGAGGCAATTGTTGCCATCCTCACATGGCTGAAGCCAGGGAGCACAAGCATATGCGTGAATGATGTAACAACCACAGCAGGGAGTGTTTTATTGATTGGCTGGCACTTGTAGACACTTACAACATAACCCATTTTTACAATGCAGCCAGGTGGGGTTCAAAGGTGCAGGGATAAAATTCATAGAGCTCTCAATGATTGTGAGAAAAAGTGTGGGGGGGTGTAATATGCTTTTGTCAGAGAAGGATGGCAATAACCACCTACAGCCAGTGAGGGCAGAATGCCACATCTAACAAAGATAATAGGGAGGAAAAAAACACTATACCATGGATTGGGGGGGGGGGCAAGTAGCCTAACTTTGAGTGTAATTTAAAATGCAGTGATGAACAATCACGGAAAAATATACACAAATAATTTTATGCAAACCGATAAAACTTTATTAACAAAGACCTGAATTATATATTTTTTTAAACAAGAATGATTTTTAGGTGAGGCACATGATATTGGTTACTCACTGTTGCAAGTTGAGATCTACTAGTCAGCTCTATTTTTACTGTCACGTTGGGGGCAAGGACAGGCTTTGGGGCAAATCAAAGGGGCTTTATTAAAGGAACTTGGATGGGGCAAAACAAACAGACCACGAGGAGTCAAAATGGGGAGATGAAGAGCACGCGAGCACGCACAGGGGCCATAACATCAGTTACTGGACTGGGGAACTCAAGCCAAGGAGGCACTTTATACATCACTAATGAGGGAGCAGACGAGAGGCAGCTGGAGTGAGTCACACAAGGGCTGAAACGAGAGGCGAGACAGGTAGGAATGCAGTGCTTTTACATCACTAGCTAAATCTCAACAAGAATCATGAGGCAAGAAAGTGAATCGTGAGGTAAGCAGGGACAATTATTTAGAAAAAAAATAGGCAAAGGGTTGTATCTGAGTTCCTTAAAAGCAAACAGACAGGGGGACATGACCCCCCCCCCCCCCCAATACCCCCTCATATTTAGATGCATACAGCATAAACCAAATGTTAGAAAGCAGAGGTGATTCTAGGGATTCTGGGGGCACCAGGCAAAAAACTCCCCTGGGGCCCTCCAACTCCCCATCCCCGGCCTGGTAAAAAATTTATTACCTTTATTAAACTGTGAGGTGTAAATTACTAATACCAACAAAAAGAATTTAATAAACACAGGACCTTTATTTTCACTTTTGTGAAAAACAGAATACACAACTAACATAGATTTGTCATTGCAATGTACTATGCTATCAGCAGCCCTCGGGGACCCCCCTCCCAGCTCGGGGCCCCAAGCCACTGTCTGCCCTACCTGTCCTGTTGCTGCACCTCTGATAGAAAGCACATCCCTTGCATGACAAATAATATTTGCATAAGTTTACATCTAATAGCATCAGATGAGCCTTACAGGTACAACACATGACAACAGGAGAGATGGTCATTGAGCAGTAGAATATTATTCACCACGTTTACCAGGGTTCCTCCTGTGCCATGAGAAAATAAAACATTATTTGACCTTATTTGTCACAGAAGTATATTTACCTTATATTTAGGTGAAAGTTACTGCAGCCATTTAATTTCTTAAACTTTCATACGAATAATGTAATAACCCACAAGCCAATTGTAAATATAGTATTACCCTGTAATATTCTGAAATATGATCAGGAGAAGTCAGAAAATTACTTTCTGAGTTACGTACACAGCGTCAGGCAAGACGTTACTTACCAGCAGGAAGGACTAATGAGATTTAGGGTTTAAATTTCTCAAGGGGGCTTTTTCTCTGCTTGGATGCAATACTAATTGCAACGTGATGAAAACAATCAGCATTCATATAACGTAATAATCACTAGGCCTATACATCAAAGCAAAGCCATGCCGCCAATTTTCTCCATATTTATTACAAATCAAAGGACCCTTCAACCATGTCTGCCAGCCTGTGTGCCATAGGGAAGACACAACCCTCTTCAGCTTTATCTCATCCACTGCATATGGCAATCTGTGCTGGAAGCCGTATGCAGGAGTACAAGGAAGCCCTTTGTTTTTTCAAGTAAGTTACGTCATGGTCCGTGTTCATTTGGATCATTTTGTTGAGTCCTCAATGGATGGAACCCGCCCCATCCGCCACCAGACAAACTGCATCAAACAAACAATCTAATTCAAGTCTTGATTGCAAATCTATGAGCATTTGAAACTTTCCCCTTTCATCTGGAAAAACCAGCAGTAGCTATTTATATTACAAAAAAAAACTCAATTACAAAGGAATCGGAATTGAATCATATGAAAATAGGAGCTACAAAATAGCAATGGATAGCTGGCGGTGAATAGACAGTGAAAACAGCAGAAAGTCAGTGCGGAAAGGTAGTTCGTGACTTCCTTAGTGCTTGAGTGGAGACAGAGTAAATGAGGTCTTATTGAATTAATATTTGAAAAATACAGGACATTTAAACAGTGCAAAAGATCCATTGATTCAGCATGGACAACAGATTTGTGACCCTTCTCGTGTTACAGGGCAGTTTTTAAAAAAAATCTAAAATGGCTTGCCCTTTAATCAGCTAGGGTAGGGTGGTAATCTTAATATTTTCTGTTTATGCAATGTATGGAACTACACAGCATTTCATGCACAAAGCTTTAAACAATAGGAATCAGCATTGAGAACAATGATGTGTAATGGATCAGAGTCCAGATCTGAAAAGTCCCTTGCCCTTCATCAATGTCCTGCTGTTATTAACTATGGAAAAATGCAGATGCAGCAGTTAGCATATCAGTACAGAAATAATACTTTAAACCCACCATGAAAATAACATTTAAAAATTACACTATACAGTAGTAACAGTTAATATTGTTTATATCTCGTTTAATAGAATATTTGAAAAACTCTCCTCCGCAATACAGCTTCCATTTATCTTCCAGCTGCAGGGTTGTAGGGGGCCCAGACTGTGTAGAGTACACCCTGGATGGGATAACAGTCTATTTCAGGGCACATAAATACCCATACATTCTATGGGCAATTCAGAAACACCAATTAGCCTAACTGTATGCCTTTGGACTATGGAAGCAGGGGTGTCAGAGGGGCATGAATACCCTGGCAGATTCGGGGGGCCCAACATTTGACAGGGGACCTTGAATATGCAAAATTATCCGTAAAATTGGTGACATTTTGTCAGGGGGCCCAGAATAAATAGGTATGACCTTGTGTGGAAGGGAACTGGAGTATCTAGAGGGAAAACATGCAGCACAGAGGGAACATAGAGCGCAAACTTCACGCATAGAGTGAGGGCAAAATGCAAAGTCTCATTGCCTGAAGGTGTGAGCCAACAGTGATACACACTACGATACCTTTCCGCATACATTACATCTTTCTGCCTAATTCTCCTGATCAATGAGAAGTGTGTGAGATGGGTGGGGGGGGGCATGGATATGGCAGGGGGGGATCAGGGGACAAGTCCCTATGCAAAGTGGTAATCAAGTGTTGATTGTAAAGCGAATAAAGCCCCCCCATGGGGAGAGTGAGAAAGGTTGGAAGCCAAGGAACGGCTCCTGATGGTTTGTCCTGTTTTAGAGTCAACAGCGTTTGATCTGCTGGTGCAGGCTGTTGCACTCCAAGAGTGATAATGAACTCACTCTTCCATCTCTCACAGCCTGGGTCGCAGGGACTTGCTTGCAATTCCAAGAAAAGAAAAATCTTACAAAGTTTTACAGAAGAAACATTTTAAGTCACTTTCACCACCTGGCGTTGTACAGCAAGACAAATACCATGCGACACACCCCTAAAGTGCATCTTCACTGTCTATCTGCGTAGTGCATGGAGTGGATGAGGGTTAAGAGGAATTCGAGGGCCTGCTGTTCTCAGCCTACTCAACCGGAGACAAAAGTGAGTCATCTGTGTGCAGTAACTTGAAAGCCTCAATTCCAAGCACCCAGCACCTTCCAACAAAAGCTGTGAAACATCCTAAGAAGTCAGCAGCAGACAGATTAAAAACTAGGAACGAGATGTTTGCTTAGATCCATATGAGGTTTGGAAAGACCACTTTGGAGCTGTCCCAGTTAATGTTGTCTCCAGGAAGGATGATTCAGTATGATAATACATCTACTTCACCAAAGATGACTATCACATAAAGCTTTGACACCCACCCTTCTACAGAGTTTGGAACCTAAGTGTTCCGCAGGAAAGTCCTTTATTACATCTACTGTTTGTAGGAGACTGCTAGAAAAAGTGTCTAAAAAGTATTACAGCACCCATGGGATGGTTTTAAGCTATGTAGGATTTCAAAAGGAGCCCGTAGGGCTCGGTAAACCACATCCTGCAGTAACAACCTCCCTATGAGGAGAATACAATGTATGATATGGACATTTTTTTATAAAATAGAAGGACCACCTTTTCTCAATCCATAAAATCGCAAATGAGATCCATTGATGATGTCCTGACTCTCAAACCGCAGAAATATTTGGAATTATAGAGGAAGAGGGGATAGTCTGTATGCAGATTGATGAAAGAGTGTCCTTTTACAATGACATGCTGTCTAACATACCGTGACACATTGCCTGGTATTGGTTCTGTTATGTTGGATTTAATTAAGTTAACATACATTCATTGTCTCTGTCTGCTGCTTTAAAACACATTATTTGAAATTTGGAGTAAACACATCATCCACAGCTGCATCCCTCTAAATAACTCTGATTACCAACATTACAATTGCAAAGATGGATTTGTTTCTGCCATTCTATATTTGTTTCGATCCACCCTTTTACAGTAATGAAATATTTGTAACCAAAGGAATTTTAGACTGCATATGTAATGTGGCATGCAGATCGGGCATCAGACTGTCTGCTGTGTTTGACCTTAATCTTAATGAACACCTGCTGCTCAGAGAGGGCTTTTGGCACATGCAAAGATTAGCTTTAATGATGCAAACCCAACTCGGTGTAATCAAACAGCAGCTCCCCACAGACAAGGCGAGTGATTTTTTTATCAATCAGCTTGTCAGGATTCCATAAACATAGACGCATGTGAGTTTCCTCCCGGTTGCTTCTCTAGGGTCCCGCCTCAGTGCCAATTCAAATTCTTGTTGACAATTTAGTAGACAGACTCCAGTACAAATTTATGTCATTCTTATGACTTGACACTTTTAATTTGGACTGTTTTGTTCTCAGCACAGAGTTTGCGCAGCATGGTGGAGGATTCCCTCTGGAGTGAAGACTGTACACTGGGATGTCAGGGAAACGGCCACACTCAATTTCCTGTTTGATTAAATGAACTCACCATCATTCTGTGCTAGAGAGGTGGTTATGGGAGATGGATGGATGGATGGATGGATGGATGGAAAGATACACAACATTAAAGCCCTTCCCAAGTCCAAACCAATATACATCTGAAGCTCAGAACTGCTATGGCCAGACAGTGCTTTGTGGTCATTTCAATAGTTAAAACATTTGAAATATGAATGTCCATATACAGTCCTTTATGGAATCTGTTTATTTGCAGCCCAGAATCAATCCTGTTTGAAGTAGTTGCCAGTCTTTCATGCTGTAAACACTTCAGAACCGGTCCCAGAATGCCAGCTTGGACAGGGAGGAGCAGCCAGAGAGTGCATCAAGCTGCAGAACAACGCTGCTTCCCCGGGCAGTTGCTATGGAGAGTGAAAGCCGCCAACTCGCTGGGCATGCAGACGCAGGAGGCTGCATCCTCTCCAGGTAATTAGCTGAGGTGTTTTTCTGTGTCTTTGTAAACAGAGTACCTCACAGGACTGGAGAAGATTCGCCTGATGTAGTATCTGCAAACCAGAAACATAGTGGAGCATTTTCTGTGTGTGTGTGTGTGTTTGGGTTATGTATATACGTATATAAAAACCTGTTATTTTGATGTTTTGTTTTGGTTTGTTTGGCTTTGTTTGGTTGTTTGGTTACTTATGGATGAGGTTAGGACTGGGTGGGGGTTAAGGTTGTCATAGGGTTTTTCACATAAAAATGAATGGACAGCCACCATAAAGATGTGACGTGGAGAGTGTGTGTGTGTGTGTGTGTGTGTGTGTGTGTGTGCGTGTGTGTGTGTGTGTGCGTGTGTGTGTGTGATGTGTAAAAGCATTTTTGATGTATATTGCTTGCTGGTGGTTTTAATTTTGCCAATAGAACTAAGTGAATGTTATGAGTATGGAGCTGGAAATAGTACTGACAGCCGGACCCTAAGGCCTCATTCCTTTCGGGAGAGTAAATTCCTGTCTTGTATCCTGCTTACTTTCTGGACTGAACCAAAAACTACTGAGCTGGAAGCCCTGGACACTGAGCCGGCAAGAAAAAGTTTGGCAAAGTCAGTTGGACTGTGATCTGTTTGTCTGCTCGCCATGATGCATGATTTAGCCAGTAAACAAAATGTTGGAGTCAGACAAAATTCACCCTCTATTTGATGTCAGAACCGATAAATGAAGACACATATGCTTATATATTTATATACAGTACGAATCAAAAGCTTGGACTGGCCAAGCCAGTTACAAAGGAGAGTGATAGTGTCGCATCACATGACCTGCCCATGTGACCTAAACACAGTACAAATGGTTTTGGGGGAGTTTGACCAGAGAGGGAAGGAAAAGCAGCCAATGAGAGCTCAGCATATATGTGGGGCGTCCTTCAGGACAGCTGGAAAAGCATCCCAGAAGGCTACCTCATGAAACTGGCATAGAGGAGAAAGTACGGTCAACCAGTCCCTGGAGCAATTGGGGTTAAGGGTCACGCTCAAGGGCCCAGTAGTGGGATCAATCTGCCAACCACAGGATTTGAACCGATAACCTTTTGTCCCAACCCCCAGAGTTAATGCTCTTTTTCGTCAGTGCATCATTCAATATATGTTAAGTTTTTTGATGTCTTTGTAATTATTCTAAAATGTAGAAAATAGTATATAGGTGTGTGTGTGTGCAAAATTTGACTGGTACTGTATATATATTTCATGTTATTTTTTTCCCAGAAAAGTTTCTGTGACTTTCGTAGGATAAAGCACCACAGTATTAATCAGTTACAAAGGTTCAATGAATTAATGAATTCCAGTAATGACTTACAGCTGTTTTTTCTCAGCCATAAGAGAAGATCACTATGAAATATATGTAGGATCTCTGAGCAGTGAACACGCTCCAGATGTCTGCAAAGCCCACAAGGGGAAAAACATAGCTACTTATGTATAGCTGATATCATACTTACATTTACATTGCTCATGTGTCACATGTGGCTATAGATTCAGAGAGAACATGGGAGTCCACAGCCCTGCTGGCCATGTGGAGCAACTGCACCGCTGCAGAATCTGACCCAGCAGCTGTGTGTTATCTTCAGGTGGCTTGCAGCATGAGTCTGGAAAACGTCAAGCACCCCAGCAGCGTTAGAGTCCATTGGTACGCTACACAAATGGCAATGAATGCAGTAGAAATGGTGCGAATACCAACAGGACCCTTTCAGTTACGAACATAACTGTCACAGGTCCTGCAGTTGCAGTTTTCTGTCTTTACAGCGGCTATTGTGATTTGAAGGTTGCAGGAGCATCGTTGGATTACAAGGTACTTCACCTGAACTGCTAATGTGAATAGGTCCAGCTATGTAAATTGAGTAAGTATTGTAAAGAGCATAATCTTAGGATCAAGTTTTACAATAGTAATATACTGGATTTCAGTCTCCAGCCAGTTGTCCTGGGGTCTCACAGTCACGGATGTGGTGCTTTGAAATCTGTTGCCACGAGTGTCAGCCTCCAGCATGTCTATGTCACCACACCGCATGGCAGTGTGGCAGCTCACATGGTCGTCATCTGCTCTCCAAGTTTGCCACGACACCCCGTTGCCCCTGGAAACGGGAAAGCCCAGGTGGAGTGTATATAACTGTTCCATGAATATTTCTGTTTTTCTCTCCATCCGTCATAAGATGTAACAAAGGCATCAAAATCAGAGGGATAGGAATCTCTTAGGAAGATGGCATGTCCAGCCATAATTTGGTCAATGAAAATGGTTTTTAATTACTAGTTAAATTAAAGTTTCAATTTGACGGAGAACCTGCTGTTTCTATTATCTGCAGTAATGTGTAGGTGAGACTATGGGCTTCCGGAGTGTTTTTTCTTGAGTATTCAGCATCAGGATTTCAGCAGATAATTTTGACATGAGCAGAATCTCATAGCACTCAAGTCCATTAGATTGCTTTCCAAGTAATCCTCCTTCTTTCTGTAGCCTAAAGGCATGTAACTAGGTGTTTGAGGTATACTCCTGCTTTGTGACCTATTATGGTTGTAGAAGCCCTCCCCACCCCACCCAAGAAAAGCTGTGAGAAGATGTAAATCAGGATGGATAACAGATATGTTTAAAATTTATAAGCAGAGTGTGTGATATTGACAGTGACACTACATGTTTAACCCCTTGGTCATGTGAATGTGTGTTTGAGTGCAGCTCTTTATAACAGGAGCAAAGCCTTTGGGTAGTCAGCCAACAGGACGCCATACACCATTTCAGTACGGGTCAAGCATTGCAGTGAATAGTTCATAAGCTAACACACCCATGCTAAACTCAAAGCCCCGATCCATTGATTTGTTGCTCTTTTACACTGGGGGCTTAGCATTAGAGCTTTTTTAGAGTCAGCTACATAACCCTTTCCAACCGCAGGCTGCGTTTCTATGACAGCTGCCTGGCTCTTCAAAACCATCTCAGGGCCAAATGAATTTTTTGTGGGGTTAAGGGCGACGAATGAAAAATCGGATATGTCTGGTCTCACTGGTTCGTCTAAGAGAACAGCTGCATAATTGCCCCAACGTTATGAAACAGATGTGATGAAAGGGTGAGAGCGGCCGAAAGCGCTGGGAGAGCAATGGGCAGGAAATAGCGGGTCATTACCACTCAATGGGGGGAGATGGGCAGAGCAAGGATGCGGGAGGGTGGTGGGGTGGAATCAGGGGAGGCTCTGGTGGCCATTATCCTCACCTCAACAGCATGCACACTTACTCTTCTGCTGTCTAGGCAGGGGAATTTTGCAAAACTGGTGATTTGTAATTGTGAAGGATGAATAAAGTAGCCTGGCATGATGGCCAGGGCACCTGACAGGAAATGGACAAGTGGCAAATTAACTTTCCAAGGACTATTTCCTTAATCGCAGAGATCAGTTTTGCCTTGATTGTCTGTTTTCCATTCCACATGTGGTCTAATACAAAGCCGAACAAGACATTCAATAAACCTGGTCCTGACCATTGCACTGGTGGATTCAGCCCCCCATCCCCGCCCCCCGGTGTCTCCATGGCTGGAAAATCAAAACACTGCTATTGGCTGCCCCTTCACATGATTCAATGCCATCTAGAGTGCTCCCTTCGTGTGAGATGATATGCCCTACAGACTAAGAAAATGTGATGAAGTATCTTAATGAGTGCCCTTCTAATGGATAAAATCTGATGTGTTGCCTTACAATGGTCGTAGTAGCCCCTATGGGTACCCTTCCAATGACCTCTATGCCACTCCTACATGATTAAGTGTGTCACAGGATGCCCTTTCCAGTAGATGTAGTGGGTGCCGTAAAAGGTACTCCTAATGATGGGAAAACATGAAGAAGTGCCAAAATAGGTGCCCTGCCAATGGAGACAATGTGATGCAGTGCTGTACAGGGTGTTTGTCCATATGTGAGAATGTGAGGCGCTGTCCTAATGGATGCTCCACATCAGAAATATTCAGCTACAACTCAATATCTGCCTTGTAACGACTTGTACAACATCAAAACTAGATGCAAAATAACTGCTGTAACCATGATTATAGCTGTGATATCCATCCGTTTCCAGCATCTTATCTGCACGGCTGTCAGGGGAGCCTGGAGCTTACCCCAGGCAGCAAAACGCAGAACATTCTGGAAGGTCAATCACACTCTCACACACACATCAAATTATGCGATGCCAAGTCAAACTTTTTTTCAACCTTTTCTGTGGTATACAAACCACCAGACGTACAGTATACAGAGCCAGAAGAAGGCAGCTAAAGTAACTGCTGATGAGAATTTTTCTTAGCTTCTTGACCTTCACAAACCTTTCCAAACTCATCTGTTTTGCAAAACCTTCAGTAACATCACAACCAATTTAGTTCAGTCAGGAAAAGCAGTTACAGTCGTGCAGCACTGTCGAGTCAAGTTAGCCGTGATACTTTCATAGCTCTCTGCGATAAAGCCTCAGGGGGAGTTGAGCATTTTTGCTCACATGGGTAAAAAGGCATGAACTCAACCATAAGCAAGAAAAGGCAGCAACCGGCATGAGGCATTCATTATACCATTAAGTTCAATACTCAAACAGCAAACTGTCTAGGCAGTCTTCATGAAAGACGGGAATCATGCTTGTTTGTTTTTGCACGTGCGTGACGTATATCTGGACCGAGCACGGCTAGGCCCCCTGCCCTGTGTGTACACAAAATATAGAGAGGTTACTGCAGGTCATTGAGTGTGACAGCCCATAACAAGGCGTAGAACTTCTATCTGTGCAGTATGCTCCATCCATTCGCTCCTCGTCGCGTGATTAGCAGCACAGGTGCTAGGAGACGCGAAAAGAGGCCATTGTGTGTCACCCGCGGGCCACTGACAGATCTGGAGCCTGTTGCCACAGGAGATGTGAGTAATGATATCAAGCCTCTCCTGTAAGGGTGGGGTGAGGGAGGTCAGGCCAAGAGCAGGAGTGGCCTTTTCTCACACCTAACAGGGAACATAAAGCTCTAATTAAATGCTTCAATTTGGAGTCATTTAATTGACGCTTCCATCACATAGTTCCACCCTCAGGAAAATATGAATCTTTTACTAGCAGTTAGGTAGACTGATGCTGTTGAGTAAATAGGGCAGTCACCTTGGAGCTAAAGGATTATTTATTAACGCCTTATTTATGGTCTGCTCTTAGCACCTGAGCGCGGCTTTAGCCCAGGAGAGCTCCAGCGCGGTATTTCTCATAAACTTCTTCCTCACAGTGTAAAAACCTCACACTGAAGCTCCAGCAATACTATAATACTGAGGAAAATAACTGAAAATGGCAGAGATGTCAATTAGTTATGCCACATAATTCTAGTTGTGGCCTAATTTTTAAAGTAAATATATTATAATACCAGCTGCAATGATAACAAAAATGGACGCACAACCTAAATGGGCCGCCTTAGATTTATCCCAATGTTTTTTTTTTGCTCTTGCCAGATGGGCTCTGTTTTCTCTCGTCAATAAATCGGATAAATGAATCCCCATCCAGGGTCTCCATGGTGACCAGCAGCAGTGTGAAATCAGGGGAGAGGTGATTCTGAGGAACATTAAGGAAGCTGATGCTGAATGTCGTGCAAGCGCAGTGCGTCTCTCTCGGGGAGTCAGCCAGGGTACCCTCCAAGACATGGCTGGAAATACAGAGACGATCTCATCATGAAAAATTGTACTCAGCTGAAAGAGCAGCACTCCTACATAAGACACGCACATCTTTCAGATTGCGATTTGCCTAAGACAACAGCATAACTTTCAGATATTTATTTACAGTACAACTTTGCTCAGTTTTCAGCCTGTCTCACAGTGGCCATAGTTATCATGCTGTTATGAGTCAGAAAAAAAATCTGGCACATTTTCTCCTGTCTTACCAAAATATTTGTTTGCAGTTAACAGAAATAACTCCCATTGAATCGCTGTGGATTTGTACCTTTCTGGCGGTTGAAACAGCGAAATTGCCTTGTTTATATAAATCCTTTTGAGATAAACACAGCAGATGCCAGAGAATTGGTTTTTGGTCTTCCGCCCCTGAAGGCATGTATTTCCAGTACTGCTTCAGTTTGACAATTTGTGGTCAAGAGATCGGAAAGTGAAGGACAAGATATCTCTGTGCTTAGTGGAGTGTCTGCAGAGAAAATCCCATTCTTCACGGAATGACAGCTGGTGCCAATCCTGCAATTTCACCTAGGCCGGGAAATAGAATAACCCTTATAACATTTTCTATAATCCCATAATCATTTTCTCTAATATCTGTTAGGGTTGTAGCAATCGATTTGTATTGATAAAGATTAAATGTTGACATAATCTGCTACACGTTCAATGTAGTTCGTCACGTTCAAGAATGGAAAGATTCCTGAAACTGAATTAGTTGATACTGGATGGCACTGTTACCTCACACCTGCATGGTTGTAGGTTCAAATACCCCCATGTTCTCTATTTGCATTTTCTCCTTGTGCAGTGCAGGTCTCCTCCTGCAGTCCGTAGGTCTGCATTTAAGCTGATCGGTGTCTCCAAACTGCCCACAGTGTGTGGTTTCCCCATGAGTGGCCGGCACCTCATTCAGGGTGTTTCCCTGCATTATACTGCCTGGGATGAGCTCCTGTCTGTCCTGTAAATATGCATAAGCATGGACGACGGATGGACTAATGGCCGATGCTTAATGTACTGCTGCAGAGTCCAGCCGTGTAACACTATGACTGTACAGTCTGTTTTATTGTCCTTCCATTCTAAAGGTATGCAGTTGAGCTGTCTGTTGTCTCTAAATTGCACTTAGCATCTGCATGTTTGCATGGATGTGCCCTGTTATAGACTGGTATTTCGTCCAGGGTGTACCGCAGCCTTGTGTCCTATACTGCCTGCTATAGGCTTTAGACCCACCTAACCAGGACCAGCAGCTTGAAGATGGATGGATGTATTGCATCATATTGAATTGATTCACTACACTGTGCTACACTTCCCCTGTGACCCTGACCAGGATAGAAGATAGATAGATGGATGGATGTGCTGCAGTTCAAACTGAATATGGTAAGCCAGGGGCAGGAGACGTGAAAGCTGCAGTCTCCCTTCACAGCTGGAATGTGTCTTGCCTGCAGCAAATTGGAACAGTAAATTTCATCAATGTGGATATAACCCTCAGGTTACCGTGTGATTCAAAAAGCTGAAATCTTTATGGTCTTTCAGTTTTGCCTGAGAAGAAAAATATATCCCTCACTGTTCATTATTAATTGAATTTATCCACTAAGTTTTAGCTGACCCGAATCCAGTGCATGAATGATTTACCAAGCTGGTGATTAGAAGATTTATTGCAGCTTTGTGTTCTTCACAGCTCTCATAAGCAGCGTTTTCCTGGTTCTCTTACCTGAAGCGACTTGGGACAGGTACCTTTCACTCCCACAACTCTAATCTGTCCACATACAGTCATCTTCCTTATTATTGCCTGCTGCCATTTCATTTAGAAGATTTTTAACGTTCTTGTACTCAGATTGGAAATTCATATCTGAATTTTATACCGTAAGAATTGATGTAAGGGGTGCAGTGTGTGGCTCAGTGGGTTAGGCTTCGGTGCCTGTGATCGAAAGGTTGCTGGTTTGAATCCCATGTTTAGCAGAGTAGCCACATCTCTCTTGGGCACTTGAGCAAGGCCCTTAGTCCCCTGAAAAATGCTCCAGCAATACTGCATCAGTGGGTGACCCTCTTCTCTGACAATAAGTTTCACTATGACCTCTGTGTGTGCATGTCTTAGAAGAGCGAGATGGGATATGCAAAAACTAACAGATTCCAATGTATTTATACTAACAGCAAATAAAGCTTCATTTTATTTGTACTTGAATCATTCATCTCTAATGTTGAAGTAGCAGGCAAATAAAAAAAACACTCTGAAGGTAGCTGTGCTCTTGTGTCTGGAGTTTGCATTTTCTCCCTCTTTCTGGGTGGGTTTCCCCATGGTGCTCCAGACTCCTCCCACAGGCCAAAGTCATGCAGTTTAGGTGAATACATGTCCTTAAATTCCCCATGCGGATGTGCGTGTGCATCATACATATTCTCTGACCTGTCGGTGTGCCAATTGGGTTACACCTGGAATAGGTCCTAAGCCCACAGCAACCCTGCACTGACTAAGCAGTTATGGGAAACGGAAGGACAGAAATACTCAGTACTGAATGAGTATCTATGGGGCGCAATAATGCATTAGCATCAGAGAACTGCTAACGGTTAGCCTTTTTAAGGTTCCCGTTTCCTCATCAGTCATGTGGGGGACATGAGAGCCCCATCGGTAGCAAGATAAGTTTGTCTTATTTGTTAGCAACACGAAAAGCATCCAGGGGATGGACGTCATAGTAGGCGGTGTGTCGCGTCGGATGTGCTGTGAGTTTGTTCGTAGGAAGCACTGCGACCGTAATTTGGGTGAAGGATACTGACAGTTAAAAAAATAACCCCTGCCTCGCATTTACAACCTTTTTTACAAAAAAATACTCAACCTGTGCCTGCTCTGTCTCTTCATGATGTATGGGCAGGTCCATTAGATACGGTATAGAGGGTTCCTGCTGGGCCATATCCAACAGACATGCCCATGCCTCATGCGGCTGTCAATGCAGCTCTTCATCCAGCTGATGATGCTCTCCCACCTACACCATTTCAGCTCTGTCACGGTTGGACTTCTAACCCATTCCACCAAATGTATCCAGCTCCACCAGAATTCTGCAGTGAGATGTATTTCCATAATTTGATGTTCAAGACCTTAGTGCTGGTGCACGAAGCTGTGAAAGCAGGAACACCGTAGACCCCACAGACTCAACACGGTGTCAAGGTCCGCTCTGTGAAGAGTCCCGACTCTTCCAGATCAGAATGACCAGAAAATTCATTTCAGCCTTGGTCTTTTTGCAGTGAAATACGCTTTACCATACTTTCGAGGCTCCAGAGACCCTTCAGCTTGGAGAATGGACCTCTTTAGGCTGCGTTTCAGAACTGAATTCCTGAGTGCCTCTCAAATTCAGTTCCAAAGACTCTGAACCTGCTGTTTATAAATATAATGTACAAGCTGTTTGGTTTACTGGAAGTACATCAGTTTTATGCATTTTCAGTGCTGTCAAAAAGTCAATACTGTGTTCTTATAATCTTCAAAGAGGATATCAGTATGTTTTTGACAAAAAAAAATGTTACTTTTTATTGTGTATGTTGTCTGTTAGATGTTTTTTTCTGAGCAAATATACACTATATACATTTATACATTATGTAAGCATACTACTGCATATACTGAGTTATTTAGGAGTTTTACCTAAACATTATTTTACTCTTGTCACTAACTATATTTCCCTTTTTAATAACATGCTAGTTTTGAGGCCGTTATCTCTTTTTTTCTTTAATTTTAAAATTTAATTTGAATAAAAACGTATCATTGTATTCACTGACTTGTGAATCGCTTGGGGCAAAGTCATCTAAGAAATGAAGGAAAATAAATGATATAAATGTAAACAAGAAAAAAAAAAAGCAGCACATATTGAAAACAGCCCCCACAATAACCCTGTGCATAGCACTTGGAAAATAACACCTGGAGTCACATTTCGCATCAAGTCTAAAAGAACACTGTATATCTGAGAGCTACAGAAAGCAAATAAGTAAACCACTCATTCATTTCAAGCCTGGAGGATCGCGAAGAACCGGTGCAGTTTGTCCGAGAAGCAATGCAATATTGCTTCTAACGATCAGATAAACTCAGGCGATAACTTCAATAGAGAAGTCATCCATATTTTACCTCTATATTCATACTTACGTACAGGATGCCATGGAAACTGGATCCTCTGTCCTGCTGTGTGTCCCTTCAGTAAGGAACAGTATCAACTCCAAAACCCTTAAACCCAAAAAATACCCTCAAGTGGGATTTGGCGGACCTACTGATAGCCATTGTACAAAGCAGCGGAAGCCCATCAGTGAAGTCCTGTGACTTCTAAGGAGGTATAGCTACAGCAAGTTCCGGCACAAATTAAGCACTGAGTATAACCTTTTGACAAGCATGCTACAGATATTTAAGAACTAGGAACAGATAGGCAAGGAGAAATAAAATATGTATTCCAGTTTAATATACCATGCTTATGTCTTGATTCATGTAAAATACATCACACTGAATGTTAGAGCAAATATCTGCTCTGATAGCATATTCTATTATGCAGAAGGTGCACCATGCTGGGGAAATGCAATATTCTTAAGATCCTTTGTTGCCACTGTGTCTGTAATGCAAACTCTACCACTGTCTAAACGCAGAAATGCTTTAAGAAACGTGCCCCGCAGACATCATGTTTGCAATGTTTATTGTTCTGTGTGTGAAGGCAGAAGGGTTTAAATCAGGGGAAATAAAAGACTGAAACAAAAACAGAGTAAAGACAGAGCAACTTTAAGAAAGCTAGTCTGACACAAACACAAGCCATCACCCAAAGCGGACCCTAGCCCCTACCTCTCTCTCCCAGCTCCCAGCACGTTTCCAATAGCTGAGCAATTGAAGTCAGTTTATTAATTCTATTTCTTCTGCAATATCACCCAAATTTCCAAAATGGCTTCACATTATATTTTAGACTTTACTTTCCCAGAAGCAAAGTCTGTGTTTATGTTAAAGCAATGAAGATAACTGGAAAGTCTGTGCCTGTATTAATGGAATGGAGATGGCTGATACCATCCCCCGTCTCACATAGAGATACATACAGTTATGATAGGGCAAGATGAGAATGTTTTAACATCACCAGAGAGAAACATAGCTCTCTTTAAAATGTAAAAAGACAATAAAAATGACTGTTCTCAAGTTCATCTTTTCCAACTTATAAAAAGCTGGGCCATCATTATATAATAAAAAAACTCTCTGACTCACAGGCCATTCCCTATGGAAAAAGAAACACGACTTCATGAAACTGAAAGCGCTAGTTGCTCCACACTTCCATGCATTTATATCACTCAAATTTTGATTCTTTATGTATAACTGACCAGAATCCTAATTTTGTAAATTCCTGTGTCAGTTTTTAGTAACACCTCGCAAGTATATTGATCAGGAACAGTTAATGAAGTAAATTCAGGAAAAATATTTTTTATATTTAAAAAATTCTTAAGACTGATTTGTTGATTGAGGTTTTTACTTACCTTCCAGGTTTTCAGGATTGTTACAAGACCTAAAAAAAAAAACAGATCAACTTACTCAAAAGAAAAATGCTAAAATAATAATACTTTTTGTACAATAACTGAATATTCCGGTTTAGGTATTAAAATGTAATTACGAAGCAAAATAAATAAAGATATTAAAAAAACATCCATCTTCTGTAACCACTTCTATCCTATTCAGGGTCATGGGGGGTCTGGAGCCTATGGGCACAAGACAGGGAACCACCCAGGATGGGGCACCAACCTATCGCAGGGCACATGCACTACACCATTCACTCACACATGCATGCTTACAGGTTATTTGGTAACTGCAATTAACCTCAGCATATTTTTGGATTGTGGGGGGGGGGGGACTGGAGCACTGGGAGGAAACCCCACAACAACACAGGGAGAACATGCAAACTCCACACACATGGAGCCATGAATCCTGGTCCCAGATGTTCAAGGCAACAGCGCTAACCACTGCGCCACCATGACTCCTGCTATAAAAAAAAAATTTAAAAACCTCCCCCCATAATTCTAATTGTAATTTATTCCCATAGCCAGAACATCTCACTAACTCAAAATGTTAGCATACAATGTCATGCTCAGAATTTAATCAATCAATGCTCTGAGAAACTGGGACTGTTCAGCTTCTGTGGCAGACACCAACAAACATGTTTTATTTGCCATTTGCACAAGTACATTAGAATGCTTCTCTTCACCAACCCCATCGTGCTCTCCATAACTTGGAGGGGGTCACAGAACAGGGTCAGCCAACATGCAGCGCACCTGGAGTTGGGGGTTACAGGCCTTCCTCAAGGGCCCACAGACATGTAACTGTTCTGCTGAGGCCAGGACACAAACTGCTGATCTTCAGATCACAGGAACAGAGACTTTGCCTGCCAAGCCACTCACCAACCTGTACTTGGGGGGCATTGTGAAATACTGGTCCCTGGATCACTTATGCCAAGCGTTACGAAGGGAGAATACCCACCAAACGGCTGTGAAAAGGCCCCTCTCTTAGCAGAGTCTGTGTTTGACACAAAGGAACTAGAGAAGAGGCTACCCTTTATGCTAATCAGCATTAAGTTAAGCATTAATTAGCATTTCTGTCTGTTTGATCCTCTGTGATGCTTAATTCTGAACTGATGACCCGATGACCCAGTTCCCAGTCTTGCACTTTCAGCGCACATCTGCATATGATACGCATTCATTTAATAAAAAGATCATTTAAATGAACTCATATATATACAAGCATGTCTGCAAGAGAGAGAGATGTTTAGTGATTATGGAAGCGTGCAGTTAACTGATGATACAAAGACAATTTCAAGAACATGTCAGCTTCACACTGAGCATTAATGCAATACAGCAACATACAGAGTCTGCAAAGAGCCTGAGGACACCACTTAAATCATTTCCTTGAAATTACAATTTTTAATCCAAATGACATGCAACACATGTTAATGTCACCTGTGGGTGACACTAGCTGCAGCATCTTGACCTCAGCTGCACCTCTATTTTCTTAATGACAGGTATTCTCACAAATATTTCTCTACTGAACTTTTAAATCTACCAAAATCCGATGGCAGGGGGGCCATTTATCTTTTGAGATCAAATTGTTTGTCCTCCATCCTGGAGGAAGAAAGTGTAGGACATTCATCCAGATTCTCCTTCTCCAAAACCTCTGGTGCTGTGGAAAGATTGCCACTGCCCTTTTTAAATCGGACTGTCATTATAATGTGCCTGTGCTGCTCAAAAAAAAAAAAAAAAAAAACAGCACCGTGAGTGAGATGGATGCTCAATGAATGGTAATAAAGTGGATGTATAATGGAGAGGTGAGTAAGCCCTGCATTGGTAGGAGCACTATCATAGTCTTGGGCTTGGCAACCCTGTTTGTCAGGCAAAGCTCAGCAGGAGACACAGTGGCAGAGAGAATGTGAACTCAAGATCTCCAGACAGCCTATTATAGAGTTCTGCACTATAGCATGCCCCCCACACCACTCCCACTGCCCCCACAGACTGGGTTTCAATGGGTTTGAGTGGCAAGCGTCGCATTTCAACTGTAATGAAACAGCCCAGATTGTCGGCCCAATTCGTGCTGTGGCATTCCCAAACTGTCTCATTTGGTGGAAGACACCAATCACACTACAGTGAAATGATGGCGGCTGAACGGCGTCAGGCAGAAGACAGTCAGAACTGCCTGATTAAGTCCCTTCTGCTCTCTGTTGTCTGTGGGACTAACGAGAAATGCAATATTAACGAGGTCACATCCTGTCTCCATGACCAAAACAGAAATCCCATTATATTTGCTCATCTTCAGTTATTTACCTACCCATTAATCAGGCATACATAATATAAGTCAATTCGATGCTTACAGATATCCTTTGTCTAATGACGAGTCTGTCACTGAAAGCTGTAATTTGGGCAATTTCTTCTGCAGGTACACGTCTGCCCACACACAGATCCAATCCAGTCACACCTGTCATCCAAAAAGTCTCGCCATTTAATGACACTCCCCTACAGCAGGTCACATGTGCTGGGGACCACTGTGTAATTAGGAGACTTGTAGCATATATCAGTGAGTAGATGTTAAAATTCACCTGTAACAAGAGAGGAAACATTCAGTCAGCCAGGAATTCGGCACAAACAAACATTCTGCTGACACTCCTGAAGAAAGTTGCACTGCTGCACTTAGACGACCCCAAAAGCAAACAGATTTATATATAAATAGGTCCATCCATCTGGATGGATATCCCTCTCTCTTGGAGACCACTTTTCCAGTTGAGGTTTGCAGTGTAGAAATAGGCCTTCAATGGAAAAAAAGGCACAGTATCCTTTTTGGAACCTTGTCCTTTGACAGTTATACAGTGACCTCTGAAAGCCAAGCGCCTTTTCAGGGATTTAAAGACCAACAATAAAAAGACGACTCCTCCCCGGAACTCACACTTGTTCATGTCGTACTATATGTCACCAGTTTTCCACACAATATCACATAATTCCATAACATTTCAAGTGTCTGGCAAAGGCTGGACCTACTAAAGTAAAAAAATAAATATATAAATAAATATGGTGTAGTTCAAACATCCTTTGAAAGTGAATGACTTTTGCTTTAGGATTAAATGTCATAGATAAATGTGAAATCTCCTTGTGAAACATTAACAAATATAACTCAAGAAATAAGAGCTCTAGTAATACAATGTGGCTTCCTGTACCCTCAGAACAATAAAACACACAAATTGCATCACAAAATGCGCAATATATTCTTGTAGGCCCTAGAGATTTCCAAATATGATCTTTATATAGGACACAAACTGATCGTTAGGGGTGGATGGAAGGCTGTTAGAGTTTAACTGAATGGATCAACAACTTACAACAAAGCTATGGTTCATTGGGGGTATTCAGTTATGCTATTATAGGGGAAACAAAATAAAGCAGTGAAAAAAATTCTACCTCAGTCGCTCCTATGATTTCACTATCCTCCACCATATAATTAAGGGAGCACTAAACATTATTCATGCTGGAATGGATGAACAAGAATAAGCCCCTTAATAATTAATGCTCCTCAATGCTTGCTATAGTCCTTACTCTAAGAATTGCATTGTGCATTTAGTGAGCTGTCTTTGTAATATGTTTGCTGAAATGACTGGCAGGGGAGCGGAACTTTGTTCCACGGGTGTGTGTTTATCTATTTATTTTAAATAAACGCAGGGTCAGAACCGTAACAACATGGGGGAGCAGGATATTATAGTTCGTATTCTAAAAATACGTCACATGGAAAAGAGGACAAATCGGATGATATTAATGCAGTCTATTACAATGTCAAATCTCGTTAATGATAAACATAAGCTGTTGCGACACTGCAGCGAGATGAAACGGGAGTGACGTTGCCTCAGTTTTAGTCAGTGTTAGCCTCTGGGTAAAGCATATAGTGTTTTTTTTGTGTATGCATGGATATGGACTAAAATGGCAAAACAACACTGTCTTCATTCCTACAGCTTCTTTGACATGAGCTACTTATTTGCATCTGAAAAGCCGTAACTCAATCTGCAGTTTGATATAAGTAACTGCTTATTTACTAAAGGGAATAAGACTAAGTACTTTGTTCAAAAACACATCTGCAGTCCTCCTTTTAATAGAACAATGGATCCTACAGCACTTTGGGAGCACTCTCACACCCCAAATTCCTGCAGACTGAAGGCCCACCTCAGGTAGATGCAACTGCTTATCGTCTTAACAAATGAGAGCAATACGAACCAAGTATGGGATCCAAAGAGAGGGAGAACAGACCCTTGTGCTATATCAGACGGAATTTTGATTGATTTCTTCCCTTAAACAGGATCTGTATTATTTTGACCTTATCTCACCTCTCAGAACATTTGTTGCTTTGTGCCCACAGTCCTTCCCTGGCCACCCTGTGCCAGGTCAATGCCCTGGGTCGCTCACGTCTGAGTCTGGTTCCCTGGCTGCCAGTTTCTGCCATGGTTCTCAGGTTAGAGTCTACTGAGCGTGTCTCAATTCAGCCCTAACCAAACGGAATCTTTAAGTTACCACATGCAGAACAGCACAGCTGACTCAACAACACCAGATTTGCAGAAGAACCTGTCAGAGATGTGCTCTTTTCCTCCGTTAATGAGAATGCAGAGTGTTTCTGTGAAAACAAGAAACATATAAGCCAGAGGTGAAGGCTGCTGAATCTCGCAGCACATGTGGGCTCACACTCAGATTTAGGTGCAGAAGGACTTTTTCTGAGTAAGTCAAAGCTGTAGTTCTGCTTCAGGCCAAGGAGACAGCAATGGTGTGTCCAAAGAGAGTCTTTGGTCTTCCAGTGCATAAACAGACACATATACATAATCCACCTTCAAGCAAAAGTCAGTGATTATAATGTGCATTTTATAGATATACAGAATTTTAATGAGAACTTCTCACATAAAGGAATTCTCCATAGCTGTTAGCACTGTATCCTGCGTGAAGGTTAAGCAAAACATGGTCATCATGAAGCTTTTCAAATTAATACAACATGGAGCATTAAAGATTCATTTTAATTAAGGTCTTTTTGAATAAAGGTCATCTGGGATCAGGTTTCTAAAGGTTCTTCTGTGGTAGCAATTATTCAAGGTCAAAAACCTTTTCAAGAATCTGAGGTTGGGCAATAAAATCAGTTTTTGCAGAGGACAAGGCCGAGACCTAACAGGCTAATTTAAATATCGAAGGACATGAAACACCCCAGTCTGAAATTAACAGATGGGAGCAACTAATTGTTTAACACAGTGTCCTTGGGGGCTTCCGGACAGTCCACATTTTTGCTCCTTCATAGCTCCCTGCCAGACAGTCCACATTTTTGCTCCTTCATAGCTCCCTGCCAGAACGTGAACTATCTGGGGGTCCTCGAGGACTGGTCTGGGAAACTGATTTAACAGATAGAATTCTTAGCTAAAGCTGAAAGACATTTAATTTTCAAGGTTAAATGCCATTAGCCGTTAACACAGTATCCTTTCAGACTGAAAGACAGGCCACACAGTGACATTTTCATGTGTTAATCCATACTGTGCAACTGATGTTATTTATCCAAATATCTGAAATGAGGCATCCCACTCAACTGCTAGGTCATCCAACCAACTGTCCCCGAGTCCAGGGCGAACAGATACCGTGAGATGCAGGCAACTTTCAGGAAATTGGGCAGCTGACCGGTGGGACAGCTCCAGGGAGACCTGAATTGTGGAGAACTGGTAAACCTAGGGGACAAGAACCAGCCTGGGGTGAGGAACCACCCAGAAGACAAGAACATGGAATCCCAGCATAACACAAGAACTAGGAAATGAGGCATAGGAACCAGCCAGGAGAAGAGACTCCAGAGAACCAGAGAGCAAGCAACACATCTCAGATTAGAAACAGCAAGTGAAACATTTGACAGGTTGTCAACTTGTCCAGAACTATATGCTGAGCAAAGTTCACAGCCTTCATTATATAGCAGCCGTCACAAAGACCATCATCTCTGGAGTGGGAAGGTTTTAGCGCTGTGCTAATTGGGATGCAGGTATAACATAAGAATGAGCCACATGCTTTTAACATGCCTTACTTAGAGGTGCATTCCTTAAATAAAACTGGACCATTTACAGGTTCTGAATGAATCAAATTTGAGAAGACAATGATCTCCTTCACCTGAACCCATATAAGGATATTTGTTTGTGCTGTAGCTACAAAGTGGGTCAGAACTGTAATGGCATTTTCAAAGGCGTGTGATAACCTCCTGCTCCGGTTGATCCGCATTAGTCTTACGTGCCTTTGGTCTGTTTTTCCTCAGAAGGCATGTGGTAAGCAGGAGAAGGGCATCAAAGAATTCAAAGTACGGGAGCCATGGCAACACCACGATTAGCCTTTGGTTCCTCTGTGTTTAGCCTCTTCTTGATTCAGCTTCAGGTTTGTACCTAAGAGATTCTGACTTTGGAAACAGTCAAGCTAGGAAACACACTAAGGGCCCTCATGTTACCAGAAAATAATAAAAAAGAACAGCAAACAAGAAACATAGTTTCAGCATTCTGGGCCCATAATTCAAAAAGAGGGGCCAGTATTATTATTAGCCAGTGATATATTTTGAATCGTTGAGTGACAGTGGAGCAGGCACTCCGTGACCAAATCAATTTTCAGCTGCGACCAGTGCACCTGTGGCCCCACCCCCACCCCTGACTGGATACAGCACTCCATACACAGAAGAGAAGCATGTTTCAGCCAGAGATTGGACTATATCTTGACAGGAATGGGTAAAAGAACCATATATATGTAATTAAAGGTATAGTATTGAGTCCTTAACAGGACAAACGCAGATACTGAACAAGCACCGGAACCAAATATAACAAGGGAAACACAGGGAGGTCAGACACTGGACTGTAAGGTACACACACGGTTGGAGATTTATACAAAGCTAAGGACTCACAAGGATCGGACAGGGTTCACATAAGACACGGGCAAACACACACTCGACAATTGGGAACAAACGTTAACAATAACAACACACTTACAAGGGGCTATTTACAATTGCCCATGAGCATGCTGGGATATGCCCATCATGCCGGCACTATATTATCAACACCTAATCATTCTAGAGCACAGACAACCCAAGGTCTCTAAGTCAACAACAAAAGAAAATCTCTGGAGATCTGGGTGAGCAGCAACAAGCTGGATATCCCGAGGCAGGTAAAGTCAAGCACATTTAGTCGGCTTGCTTGTGCCTTATCCCCATCCAGTAATAATGAGGTTTCGTCCCCATGCTACTGTAGCCATTTTCAAAACCAGACACCAGCTTTTTTCTTGAGTTTTCCCTTGAACTGATGTCAAAAGAGGGTCTTTCACTATCCCTCTTCACCCGATCTCATTGATGCATGCCTGTACCCAATTATCTGTTCCTTCCTCCCATCCCACCCAAAACCAATCTTACAGGGTTTCGTCTTTAGAGAGTCAGAGGAAGCAAAAAAAGATCAGAGCGCTAAAAGTCACCAAAGTCACTGTTGAATGTGGGGCATTCATAAAGACATCTAGCCAAGACATTACTTGTCATTTTAAAGTTGTTTTCTTTGGGCCGCATTCTTTCAAGAAAAGAGGCCGTGCTTCAATGATGCCACATGTTATATTCTTATTTTAATAAAAACTGCTGTGCAGACTATTTCTTCTGATTCCCATGTGGCAGCACCTGATTATCCCCAAACCTGCTGACTCACATTGTCAGGGTGGCGGACAGAGCGGCGAGGGTGAAAGGAAGCAGGAGGCAGCGAGAACAGGGGAACCCCGTCCGGGGACTTTATTGCATGCGTGAGCACAAGCAAGGAGAGGGTACACGCAAACATGCACTTCACAATGACCGACAACAGAACACAGGATAGGGGACGCTTATATAAGGAACACAGGGAGGAATGAACAAGGGGCACCTGTGAGTGATTAACACAGGGCAAACACATGAGGTAA
>JAAGVU020000092.1:9934723-9946328 GCA_011763525.2 Mormyrus iriodes | reverse complement strand
AGGCGTGGCTGCTACCCAGCCCCGCCTGTGGGGAAACACTGGGGAAACACAGACCGGGAAGGGCTGGACATCACACACATGGCATATCACATATTGCCATACTCATTTTATTTACATTCAGGAATAGGGAGTTCTGTGGTTTACAATATTCAAAATCGTAATTAGATCCAGTGCCTACTGAATTACGTACTAGTCTGTCTTGGCTATCCGTACATATCAAAGTTAATTTTTTTTTAATGATTTCTGTATTTCACTTAATTTTTTTTCTTTATGTGTTATAGATTTATTTTCGCCAAAGCGGTGCCAGATTCAGGCTGGGTCACTGCCACCATATGTCAAGAAAGCCAGCGGATTTACAGTTAGCCCTCCCAACGCCTGATTATGCAGCTCTCCGCTGTCTGGCTCAGTTATATATATTTAAAAATATCACTTCATTAAACATACAAACATACAAACATACAACACAGATCCTTGTTTTTTTTGCTTTCACAGAGATACTGTAATAATCCAATCAGTAATGAAGAGAATGACTAAACAGTAAATTACATAATGACTCATCAGTTAGGGATGAGCAGTCACGTCACCATACTGAAAACGTGGGAGCACACATTTCGGGGGTCAGAAGCATGCTTGCATATTGTTGTGCATGTTGTCATGGCAGTGTTTATGTGCAGAGGATGGGGGTGGGAACATGGGACAGGGATCTGTGGCAGATGACATCCTTCCTCACGCACAGTGCCCCACTGGCTACGTGACACAGCTTTCCTCCATAATAAATTAGAAGACGAAACATTAAAAGGAGCAGCAGTGGAGAACCTTTACATTTCACCTGTTGTACTGATTTGTCTACCACTTCCATCAATGAGAGAGTTTGCACTGATGTGTTTTACCCGAAGCAGAAGAGCCCTGTAACACCCCCTGGCCACCCTCTGTCACCAAACATTAGCTTCATTGGGAGTGTGTCTGTTTGCTTTGATGAATGTAGGCCAGAGCCAAAAATGAATCAAATGTCTTTATCCTTCATTTCTATTTTGTTTTAAAACAAAGATATTTGTGGAAAACAAGTTCCATTCAAAGAAATTTCTCACAGTAGCTTATGAAGGACCCATGATCTGTGTCATAACTAAGGCTCACAAAATCCAGTCCCAGCAGGCACTGGGACAAGGGACAGAGAATGGTGGGGAACTGAAGACTGGGAGGTCAGATTAAGCCTCTGGGCTTCTTTCCTCTCTGTCCCCCCCCCCACACGCACACACACTTCACCACATGTCCCAGCCCAGGTGAAGGTGGCAGGCAAAACACGATGTGACAGATGTGCTCGCTCTCCAATGTCTCTTCACCAGGGAACACTGTGACCTGACAGTCGCCTGACTGCTGACTTGGCCTGTGTCAGTCCTGCACACCAGATCTACCAGTTTCACCACTGGCCAATATTACATTCATTTTCATCAAACACTTGTCCAGTATTGAGTTTGTGGTGATCTTGGAGCCCGTCCCAGGATGGACATGGGAATACAGTAGGGTGCCCCCTAGTGGTGGTGGCCTAATGGTTAGGGACGTGTGCTTGTGATTGAAAAGTGGCAGATTTGAATCTCTGACCAGCAACATATCGCCCCCTAAGCACTGCTCCCCAGGCGCTGAGTCAGCTGCCCACTGCTATGTCACAATGTCACATATGGGTTTCATGCAGAGGGTACTTTTTCTTGTTGTGTCAACACTGACAATTATTCACTTTCATGGGATGCCAGTGCATTGCAGGGTACAGGCATATGCTAAGTGCAAATCAGTGACACAAATTCATCTAAACTGTATACCCTTGGACTACGGTAGGAAACTCGTGTAACCAGAGGAAGCCCATGCAAACACATGGAGAACACACAAACTCCACCCAGAGAAGGACCTGGGACTGAACCCACAACACTACGCACAGAGTCACCTGGTCCTTAAACCAAAAACCCACCATATCAGCAAAGAAACGCTGACGAGTTTTAAAGAGCTGCACAAGTGCGTGGTCACAGGCAGGGTCACAGAACGGAAACCAGGAGGGGGCTTCTCAGCAAAGAATAAAAAGACCTGGGAAACAAAGTTAGAATAACTGAAATGCAAATGTTCCCCTTCTCAGAGCTCACTCTATAACATTTTATGGGAATCGGGTTAAATCGACAAGCAGCTTAGTCACGTGGCCTAAGTGTACCTGGCTGCGTTTATTTGAAACAGCCTGCTGACACTGACCATAATGACACACGTTAGGCACCAGTTAGCTTAGAGAAGATACTCTGTCGTTGCTGAAGACTACACCCAAAACCTGCTAGAATATTCTGGTTCTCTTGCACCCGGGATTAGCAAATTGCTTTTTTTCTTGAGGCAAGGCATGGTTTTTTTTTTTTTAAATCCATGTGGCTGGGGAAGGAGCTGCGAGATGACGCATTGCGTAGGTATTGCTGTCCCCCTCCCCCCTCAGAATTAAGCATTTTTACACTCAGTACCACAGGTGCTAGCAGAACCAGAATAGAGGGACACGGCTGCCCCACATGCCCACCCCTGCCACATTATGCAAACACCACCACATGGCTGATGCTGACCCCATTGACTCTTTCCTCAGTTTAACATAAATTACAAGGGAAACAACAACATGCTGGAAGAGTCAATGCTGGAAATATCTCATGGGCACAGCCCCCATCTAATACAGGAGAACGTGGAACAGCAAGATCCCCCAGCTTCCAGCTAGCCTGGGTGAAATACCAAGCCTGGAAAGAACAGTCAGCCTGAATCAGAAATCAAAGAATGATCCTGTCTGGCCAAACGCCCTGCTCAGAACTGAAATGACAACTTCACATAAAATGGCCCGTGGTGGAGAAGCCTGCATTCAGAAAATAACTTTACCAAGTCAATCAAAGCAACAGAGAGTGAGTCATTCTTAAAATGCACAGCCGAAAGACCTTGACACAACTCTCTGACAATACAAAACCGAGAGAATTAAAGAAGAACACCAACTGATATGTTTAGTCCAATATTTATTTTCCAGTGGAAAAGTTCTCGTGTTCTCCTGGTCAAAGGCATATATGTTCATATAAATAAGAAAAATAACAGTTAATATAACTGTTTATAATTCAATGTAAAAAATCTGGTCTGCTTTATGAATGGCATACAAGATCAGTACTGTTAAACCTTCTTTCCAAATCACGTGTCCCTGATGCATTTCCAGACAGAAAACAGATAATTACCTACCAACTGAAAAAGTCACAGTCTGAATAATTAGATTTTAGTCAAGTCGCCTTCATCTCCTAAGATCCAATAAATAGTGTGATGACAATTGTGTCCCTGCATCTGCAGGCGATAACAGAGGATGGCTTGCATTAAGCTGCAAACCATGGCCAGTAAACATCACAATCAAAGCTTTTCAGCTGCATTTTGTGCCAGTTGATGGCTAGGCTACAGAAAAATAATGGAATTTCCCAACTTCTGTAAGAAAGTAAAATGTAAATTTAGGAAAACAGCACCAAACTATATCAAGACAGCTTGGAACAGCAGCAGTTTCAAATATGAATCACGCCTCTTAAGTCACTAGATGCAATGCTGGACAGAAGCTCCCACCATCTGCTAAATACTCCGGTCTTCATCCCCCCTTCACAGCACCTGAGTCATCCCTTCTCCAATCCATCAAACTGCTCATAAACAAGGGGGGCGAGGCGACAGGGACCAGCCAGACATGAAGCTGCCACACACAGCCCCAAACAGGCTCCGATCACCTGCTGTTTGCTGCTCACGGTGGCCACAGAGGCAAAGCAAAGTCGTCACTTCCTGCCTTGCGACATTTGGCCATACTCTGTACGTTGGGAGGTGATGTGTGGCTCAGCAGGTTAGGACACTGTGCTTGTGATCAGAAGGCCACTGATTCAAATTCCCTGGTCAGTATAGCAATTTCACAGTTGGACCCATGAGCAAAGCACATAACCCCCAATTGCTTCAGGGACTGGTGGACCCAGCTGTCTCAAATGTACGTTGCTTTGGTTCATACGTTAAATAAGTTGTGTATTTCAAATGTTCTGCAAAGTTGTAGGGGTCTCAGGCTCCAGCTCTGGTCATCATCTGCATCCAGTTGACTTCGCATGCCTGTTGTCTAATCAGAGGACATTTTGAGACCCCCAGAACAATGCCCACTCATGGGCAGTATAATGTATGTTTGGTAGCAGTAACTACCTTGTCAGTGGTCTCTTACCAACCTCAAACACAATGAGGTTTTATCCTGGTGTCCCAGACAGAGGTGCAGCCCTGGCATTGAGCTCCAAGGAATCACATCATCATGGGGGCTCAGCAGAATCATTGTCCCCCAGTCTTTGTCCACTAATTTGTTCCTAATTAGCCTTTATCCCTTTATCCACTCCGCCTGGAAGTAAAGATCAATTTCAATTACACTTGGTTCTTTGAATGGAGTAGAACAAAAGTGAGTCCAGCCAAGAGCCATGAAATTCCACAGTTCTGCTGTGTTGCCCTCCCATCCTCTGCTAACATCATTGGACTGGTGATCATTATACTAACAAAAGCATTTGTTTACCTTTCACAGTTCAAAAATTCAAACAAAACTATTGATCCAAACAAATAGGCAAACAATTACCCAGCCAGAATGAAAAAAGAAAGGAAAGTTATGCTTCCAGAAAGGTTTCAAAAGAGCTGTCAGGCTTTGAATGTGCCCATTCCTGCAGAGTAAATGCAGTCCAACCGAACCTTACCTCACAAGCCTTTCTGTGACACATAGACATCAGCTTCAGTTAGAGCCTGATGAGAGGCTGCCAGTGTTAACAGGGGAAGACAGGTTGTGAGACCACATCAAATTCATCTCATTGGACCCCTGTGCCTGGGAGCTGGGAGATAACGGTGCACACTTTGGAGAAAGACACACTTGGGAAGTCCTCCTGCAGACATTGACATACGTCTGCCTTTGGATGTCCTCTTGCAGACACGCTAACACAGGTCTGCCTCAGGATGTCCTCCTGCAGACATTAACACACGTCTGCCTCGAGATGTCCTGCTGCAGACACGCTAACATGGGTCTGCCTCAAAATGTCCTCCTGCAGACATTAACACACGTCTGCCTCGAGAAGTCCTGCTGCAGACATGCTAACACAGGTCTGCCTAAGGATGTCCTCCTGCAGACATCAACGCACGTCTGCCTCGGGATGTACTCCTGCAGACACACTGACACGTCTGCCTCGGGACGTCCTCCTGCAGACACACTGACTCATGTCTACTTAGATATATTAACTCCTATAGTCTATAGGATGTGTCTGCAACCATGCACAGGCTACAATAATAATAATAATGTTCATACCTCATCATAACTGACAGTGTGTAAGAAGTACTTAGTGATGGGAAGATTTGAGTTTATTACGCTAAATTTCATTTATAAATGAAATGAAATGCATATACAACCTCAATTACATTTAATATATGGTAACAATAAAATGCAAATTGCAAACAAGAGGCACCGGTTCCATAACAACATCATAAAAATTCTTCAAAGGTTTGGGGGTATTTTGCATACCGCTGGGGCATGTCCGCGGCGGTGGCAGAAGGGTACGGATTGTTCCCGCTCTGTCCCTTTGATATCTGCTGCGACAATGTGTCTCCCACGCCTCCCGGGGAGACGCTTTTTAGATACGCCGGGGCTGCTGACATGCAGGAACATCCTGAGTAGCATTCAACACGCCAGAGGCACTGTGATTCATCATGTGGCCCCACTGCCATGACTCTGGGGCCTGAGAAACATTCAAATGGAGGTCCCAAGGTCCAGAAGGGTCTAAAAGGGTCACCATGGACTGTATAGTGCATAAAACCAATTACCCCCACCTGAAATTAATTTCATCTTCATTCAAATATCTATTCATTGACAAGCTGAGCTCTGTACTGGTTTCTAAAAGCAAGCAATGATGGCATCCAAGGGAAGCAATATGCTGGGAAGGGAGAGACTATGTTGCTGAATAAGCCCTTAATACACACATTGGTTATTCCATCGATCACGCCTGGAGACCTGCAAGCTGCGGAGGTGCTCAGCTCCAGTAGTGCAGCCCCAGAACCACAGTCCTGCATGTGTTACAGCTGCCTTTCAGTTAGTTTCAGTTAGCTGGTAACTAGCACCTGTAGTCACTCTCTGATTTCAACAAATGGTCCCAGAACTCAAGAAGGGTTTTGTTCAACCTGGCCTACAGTATTGACCACATCTGAACTGAACCTATTTAACATGCTGTCACAGTGTCCCTAAGTGTGCAATGAGCTGAACGTCATGCAGCGCAATGCTGTTCCAAGATCAGAGCTAAACAGCCGTGCATAAACATATAGGATGGAACATAATGTGTAAGAACCTATGACATTCAGAAGCTGGACATGTCCAGCCCTTGTACAGATTGTGCCTTTCATGGGAAGTGCTGACCAACTCCCATGATTCACTTCATACCTCGGTAAATAAAATTTCAGGCCATAATGAAAAAATTGGTCTGGGTCACAGAGGCAAAGCTATTGGAATTGACACTTGGCAAAAGATAAGTATGGGATTCAGTCACACTAAAGGCTGAGATGACAAGAGAAGCTCAAAAATAATATCATAAACTTACAGAAATAAATTTCAAAGTTAGCTTACTGATTTTTAAGATGTTTTTTTAAAGAAAAAATGAAGAAATCATAGCATATCCATCTGTTCATCCATCCATCTTCTAAGCACATATCCCACCTCGTCGGGGCTGTGGGGAGCCTGAAGCTTATCCAAGGCAGTATAGGGTATAAGGCAAGGGTACATGCTGGATAAATGAAATACATTTTATTTGAGCTAATTACATACAACACATGTCCCACTGAATAAAATGATTTGACCTTAATTTCTTTTGTAAATATTCCGAAGGTGTTCCTTAATGTTCTCATTGGATCAATATCAAAATGTTTAGCTTGTAATCCTTAAACCCCGATATTTAGCTTTATGCAGATTTGATAAAAGCAAAAGCTGTTGTGAAACTGGAGGTTTATTATTTATGAGGCTGGGTGTGAGTAAGAGATGCCTTCTGTCCCAGTTACGGCTTCTCAGACATCTGCAAGCTTTCTAGTTCAAAGCTAGAAGCTTTCCCTCTTATAGACAGAGACAAACCCCATGCCTGTATTTTTAATTCAACACCCATACTTTTATTCTCTTTTAAATACCAGCATGAACACATTTTCACCAGTTTATAAAGTGTTTCTTACGGCTGATCTACAACTGAAGCTAATTCCAAAAAGCAACACTGGCATGAAGATATTTACAACCTGATGAATCTACAAAGATATTCGTATGCTCCTAGAAAAAGACTGTTTTCCATTTCTTTTTGTCTTTTCAGTGTGTCGTTCATTATCTGACTTCATGGAGAAGAACCTGCTGTTTTATTTATGGGCAATTTAACAGGATGCAAAATGCACAAATTCAGTGTTGCACTCACAGCTTTTCATGTGAGTGAATAGAAAGTGTTTTTACTCTCTTCTCCGACTGATTCCATTTCTAATCTGCATGAAGCCTTTTGATTGGCTTTCAAGCCAATATTATAATATGCAACCAAATGTTGATTGGCTGGAATCTGCTGAGGGCATGGAGCCACAGCTATTGAAAATACAGATAAAAAGGAGCTTGAAAGCTGAGAGACACAGAAGCATCTGCTAGCCACTGTTAGTGTTTGGAGAGTCTCTGCCACTTTAGGTCCACTTCTGTAAGTATTCTTGGTATTTATATCAAACCTGTAACAAGGGGTATTTCAGAAGCAAAGACATTTAGCTGGAATCAAGACTAATTTAAAAACCTCAAAGTTGCAAAAAAGCACAGGAAGTCCAAGAAAAGAGTAAGAAGCCAGTGGAAGAGAAGATTTCACAAGGAACATGTCTCTGGACGCAAAGGAGAAGATGCATGTGCGGCTAGTCTTCCTGGGAGCCGCCGGCGTGGGCAAAACGGCACTAATCCACCGCTTTCTGCAGGATACCTTCGAGACCAAATATAGGCGCACAGTGGAGGAGCTGCACAGCAAGGAGTACGAGATCAGCGGCGTCAAGGTGACCATCGAGATCATGGACACCAGTGGCAGCTACTCCTTCCCGGCCATGCGGAAGCTGTCCATCCAGAACAGCGATGCCTTCGCCCTGGTCTATGCCATTAACGATACAGAGTCAGTAGAGGCCGTGAAGAGCCTGCGAGATGAGATCGTGGAGGTGAAGGAGGACAAGTTCACACCCATTGTGGTGGTCGGCAACAAGTCCGACTTAGAGGGCGAGCGGCAGGTGAACAGCGAGGACGTGCTTTCCACACTGGAGCTGGACTGGAACAACTGTCTGCTAGAGGCCTCAGCCAAGGAGAACAGCAACGTGATGGAGGTGTTCCGGGAGCTGCTGCAGCAGGCCAACCTGCCAAGTCGGCTGAGCCCCGCCCTACGGCGCCGCCGCGAGACCTTCCCCAAAGACAGCAGCCTACGGCCACCCATGAACAAGACCAATAGCTGCACGATCTCTTGAACACCATGGGGCAGCTAGAGGGGAAGTCTGGCTGAAGAGAGCTGGTGTGTGAGGGAGAGCAAGAGAGAGGGAGAGAAAGGACGGGAGCATGTCCAACATCGTCAGAGGCATCTGTATTCCCCACGCCCCTCCGTTCACCTTATCTTTCTACTGGACTTCACTGAAAAGGACAGTTACTGTCAATAATGAATTTCATTATAAAACCTGTACAGTCCCCTCGTGTGGGGGATGTCATTCCTGATTTAAGTGGAATGGTAATGAGGATCATGGAATATGTACCATCATCCCATACTTTCACTGTATCGGTCCTGAGGTGACTGAGCTTCTGGTGTCCCGCGTGTAAATAAGCGTTATGTGTTGCAGGTCATGCAGGTTTTTCACTTGCGATAAGACTTCAGTTTGTAGCAGAGTGTAAATGTATATTTGCAAAAAACAAATACGCTGGAGTCTTGGCTTACTATTTACTTTTCATTCGGGGATTTATAATGGGATAGAGAAAGTTTTAGAAAAGCTTCTTGTACTTTACTTTTAACGTAATGAATTGTATTTTTTTAATTTGTCAGTATTTTTGCTGTTCTGGTACTAAATCGATGGCAAACTAATTGAAAGCTTCATTGCAATGGATTTTGCACCTTGATTTCCAAAAGATCGTTTAAGTACTGTTTTATAAAATGTAAAACAGATTTTATTTTTAATAAATATGAAAGATGTTTGTATGTTTGATTGTACATGGAATGTAGGTATATAGCTAAATAAATACGAAAAATACTAAAGTTAAAGTGCCTGCATATAAAGTTGTTTTATTTCTTCCAAAAAAATCACATTTCATAAAACTATCCATGAAACATTGAGATGCGCTTTATAATGTCGTTAATTTAGTTAATAGAAATGCCACACCGAAGGTCGGTCAGTACTGCCAGTAACAAGACGTACAGCAGTGCAGTCAGTGGGTAAAGACGTTAAACGAGAACAGGAATGGGTGAGAAAGGCTTGCAAGGGTGATTCTTTGCTGAAGGTTATCACTATGATTTCATCGTTTCTTACAACAATCAGATTGTGATTACGCACGGAAGCGCTACGAAAAGCACTCAATAAGCCACGGACAAGACTCCCCACACAATTTAGCTTAATTAATTAATCACGAAGAGCTTAATCTGAGTGGAAAATACTTTTTAAAATGTTTAATTACTTACCAAACTGAAAACGTTTCGGTCTCTGTGTTTGGAACTTAATAAAGACTTTCCATCTATATTAGTAACTAAGCATTTTTTTTTCCCCCTTGTTTTACTTAAAAATAATTAGCCTAACATTTATTAAAATCTGTTTTCGTTTCTGCCTTAATATAACAAGCTTACAGTTAAAGTCAGTAAAACTATAGGAAATTAACGATGGTTTAATAATGTTAACGAGAGATGGTAAACGACGTAGAATACAATTTTCTGTAACGATAGTTTGACATAATACAGGCATCATCATCCGGGATCCACCGCTACAGCACAGAAGCCCCGTGAAAAGTAGCCGCATTTCGGACGTATATGGACAAATGTCGCCTTCTAGTGGCCAGGAAAAAACTTAAAACTGAACTTGACTGACGATCGAGCGATTAAATAAGACCGACAGTAAACGACTTCAAAACACAATAAAATTGTAGTATTTTCCAAGTGGTTTAAGTGAGCGATATTTTGTTCATGTACCGGTTTGCAGCGTAACTAATATCGCGGATTTGTGAGACTTGAATAATTAAAATACGATCTGTTAGCCGTCCCCCCATTCTACCCCTCGAAAAGTCTGTGTATGTCACTTCAGTACCAATACTTAATTACACACTAAAGACTATTTAGAGACACAAGTTCAACCTAACGACATGTTTTTGGGCCGTGGGAGGATACCAGAGCACCCAGATGAAATTAATGAAATGTGAACACAGTTATAGGCTCCGGACACCCCGCGACCCAAAATGGGATAAGCGGTTCTGGAAAATGGATGAACACAGTTCACCCTGTCCCTAGTAACGTAAGACAAGGCAGGAGAACAGGTTGGATGAGATGTTCGTCCATCAAGGGGCACGCAAATGCACACGTGACGGGCAAATAAGAGATGACATTTTGCCTGCATGGCTGTCTTTTAAATGCGAGGGAGGGGAAACTGGATTATCTGTAGGAAACTCACAACATGGGGAAAACAAGCAAACTCTGTGGGATGCAAACCCTGAGGCTGTGATCTAACAGTGCTGCCCTCTGAGCCACCGTGCCTCACTAAGCGTAATCCTAGTTTGCACTGAGCCCTTTCATAAGCATATTGCCTTCGCTGCTGTGAATGATTTTCCAGGTGCCCTTTGACACTGTTAAAGCAGACGCTCATTATTTTAGCAGAGTAAGAAATGTCTCGTCGTGCTACAAGGAGGTAAACAGATTTTAAAAGAGCAAACAATGTGCATATTAAAATAAAAGATTGGATGTACAGAAGAAACGAAACGCAGCCTCACCTAGAAAATCTTAGCATGGGATTCATTTTGAATGAAGAAAAAAAAAAATGATAAAAGCATGAAGATAATGTATGGCACTTCTTCCATTTCCAGTCGATCACAAAATGAGTAGCTGCATAGTCATGGTATGAATGCCTATCAGTCTGGTGGGTTAAGCGATCTGTGGGCTCTCCACACATTTTAGTTACTAGCTTACTTACATCAGACACCCCAAGACAAATCAGTCTATCCTGTGATCCTTGAGGACTGAAGACCCTGGTCATTAGGAAATGGTTCTGGTTTTTGTTCTGTAAAATGCTGAATTACCTAATTTTTTCAGCAAGAGGTTGAATTATTGAAACTGAACATGTCACTATTGTTACTGTAATCTACATGCAATCATGTCCAGTATTATTTACCTGCATTTCCAAGTGTTAGGGCACGAGCGGGGCATGGCGCCAACAGGAAACGAAGGGGAACAATCCATTAACGAGCTATGGGGAAACAAGGATTTAATGGGGATCAAAATACACCAGGAATTACACGGACACCAAAGGTACTAGAACAGGGAACAGACTGACGGGGAGCACCAGGGAATACAGGGACAACACAAAGGGATTAATCTAA
>JAAGVU020000092.1:9908174-9934620 GCA_011763525.2 Mormyrus iriodes | reverse complement strand
GCCCCGGGGCAGACCCAGGACACGCTGGAGGGATTATATCTCTCGGCTGTCCTGAGAACGCCTTGGTATTCCCCCGGTGGAGCTGGAGGAGGTGACCAATGAGAGGGAGGTTTGGGCGTCCCTGCTTAGATTGCTGCCCCCGCAACCCGACCCCAGATAAGCGGCAGATAATGGCTGGATGGATGGATTCTTTTAGATTTGAAAACTGGTTCGACCTATTCAATGAAAAGAACCGGTTCAAAAGAATGACTCATTCATTAATCGAACATCACTATTGTTCACTTGGATAGCGGTTTTTGCATGCAAGTAGTGTTTCTTGCTATAACACATAACACGTAGTTCGCGTAGGGCTTTTCTCGCCGACTGAAAATCATGCAAATATAAATGTGATTCCATATAGTAATGAACTAGGGTACTATTATATCAATAGAACAGATTCCCGGTGTAATATCACGCGTTATAGCAGGACTGACTGTGTACAAGATATTCGCCAAGCTGGGTGGTATCCAACAGAAACCATTTTTTAAAATAATGACAATTTTGACTTAAACCATACTGTTGGTGTTAAAATGCCATTGTAAAGGTTAGAACTACTCAGTGACTTTTAAGATCAGGGTAAAAGAGGCATATTTAAAATTTTTGTTAATGTAGTTAAGACATTAAAACAGGAAGTACACTCCACAACGCTGCATTAGATTTATTTCAGTGCCATAAAAATGACAGGACAGAAATCATCTGTGTTTCACAAACGTGCATTTGGATGACCTTAAGAAGTTTAAAAGGAAGTGTAGTTTAAAAAAATCTATATACCCCTTTACTGTGACCATTACACAAGAGAAAAGATTAGTGATTTCTCTCCCACATAAAGAACAAGTGCTGCATTCATAAAACAAACCTGTATGTGAAATCTACATATTCAACTCTGAATGCAAGTCAACATTTATGATGTAATGACAAGCACTGAGCCATAGGAGGACGATTATTATTTTTGTAGCATTTTATGTACTGGGGAAGGAACTTATCAAACAAAAGTAAACATTGTTCTATTCAATAACAGTCAGAGGCACAAAGGTCACAAATGATAGTGCTGCAATTTAGGCCCCTCTTACTGCCGATAACAGACATCAGCAACAACCGGACATGAATCAAATCTTCCAAAAGTGTTTTATGACCTTCTTATCACAATTTTCCACCATAAAGGCTTATGAAGTAGATCCCTTCAGTTGTAAACTTTACCATTTAAAAAAAAAAAAAAAAAAAAAATTCACAGGACAAGGACAAAAAATGTCAAGAGCAGCATGGGACTGATGCACCTTCAGAGACATGAAGTCCACATGAAGCTTTCGGTTTATATGCACACACACATTTCAAGTATTTTCAAAATAGACTTCCAATAAGAGTGAAAAGGCCTAAATGTACTTTTTTCCCCTAGGGCTTTAATCCCAATCATTACATAAGCATAGCTGAAGACATTTTTACTTTTGATCAAAAGCATTTTATCCATCACAGCATGGCCATAGTAAACACTGTAGTGTGTAAGGTTATAGTTTGGGGTAAAATGTTTTCCCTTTGAACGAAACAGAAGTTCTTGATCACAGTGAACTCCACTCAAAAAGCATCTTTAAAAATGTGGTTTTCATAGTTGGGCTGGCAAACTGCCAAGAGCCCATTAAATAAGGGGGGGGGGGAACAAGTACGGTCACAGTGAAAAGCAAGGCCTTCAAAAGTAAGACGACGGGATGATATACTGAACAAACTGATCCTGCAGACTTAAATCCTTTAAAAGGAGTTTGATTCCGTTATGGTTTAACTTCAGAACAAGAGTGGTACAATCTGAGTGCGGATAGAAGGGCTAGAGGATCTATATTGCATATCAAGGCTAATATTTACTGAGACCTGTTGAATATAAGAAAATATACTTTTGTACCCAAATAGAGATGTATGGAATGTAAATGCATACTAGAGATGACAGATGACAGTTTTTCGGAACAAAGCGCACAGCTTGTCCTATACTGAATGCCTCAGTACGAAAGTGAATTGACACAAAAATACAAGGTTACTTTTACAATTTACAGCTGAGCATCTCAATTTTGTCCTTTAATGCCATGCATTTTAAATTGTGACCGCCTCCCAAGTGAATATACAGATGGGGGAGAGGAGACTGCAAGGAGGGTTTTCTGTCAAATACTGATGTGTAGCATTAAAGTATGCAAATGTAGAGACTCCGTCTACGGGGCAAAATGCACCCAAGTCATATTACAAAGTCAAACTGCATGCCCGTAAAGGCAGCTCAGACAGGTCAAACAGAAGGGACACACACTTATTATTAAACTGCAACAATGTTTACAGGCCCTGCTTTGCCAGGATCCCCTGCTTTTATTTATTTTCGTTATTCATTTTTGGTGGGGTGGGGGTGGGGTCCTTTGTCAGGGTGCAGCTGCCCCTTAGTCATCCACGGTGATGTTGCGGAAGAGGTAAGCCATGGACTCTCCGTTGTGGATGCGGCGGATGGCCTCTGCCAGGATCATGCTGACGTCCACAGTCTTGATCTTAGGGCACTGCAGTTTCTGCACTTCATGTGGGACGGTGTTGGTCACGACCACCTGGAAACCACCAGGGACACCACAATTACACCAGTTCATTCATAGAGCATGCACACACAATGTTCCAAATTACTTATTGCGTCAGTCTTGAAAGTTAAGTAATGACTTGTCCATTTGTACACCTAAGTTCTACAATGCAAATTGCTAATATTCCAGTTTTACACAGGTGAGCTTTTCTATTGGGGGGAAAAAAAAATCTGTAAAAATCAGTTATTTGATAATGCCTCTGAAACTGGACAGCAGGTGGCAGACCAGCAAACAAATGAATTCACAACCATAACTTAAGAAAAGGCCCTTGAACACTTACCCTGCATTTTGCCAGTAAAATAGCCAGCCGTTAAACAGTTAGTTGCTTCTGACTACAGTGCCAGCTACACAACCAAATGTGAAGTGCAAAGAAACTCACCGAGGATGAGAGAAACTGAATTTTACCTCTTGGGCTTCCCATTTTAGCATGAATAACTATTTCCACTTTATATTGTCTTGTTTTCCCTTTTATCTAAGGTGCGCAAACAACTTCACTGTCCAATGAAAACCACACATGTCCACTTTTTGAGGCAGGGGCACACTTACCATAAGGCAAGCTGCCTGTGGCTCCTGAAAACTAGGGGGCTCATCAAGACAAATTCCAGAAGTTACATTTATCAATATGATAATTTAAATTATAGCAACATGTATGATATTTGCATTTTTAGCAACAGTTCTCAGGACAGACAAAGTTGGCCCCGTCCCTGCTGTAATGGGCTATTCTACTTTGAGATTCGCGCTACCCAGCTCTTTTACCACAGGAGGCTTCTGGCTGTTCACTGCCAAGCAAACTGGCACAGAGGATCAAGAAGAAAATGGCACAAAGATACAGGGCTAACATTACATCTCCCATGTCTGATACTGTCTCACTAGAGTGGTAAACAACTTGTGAACAGAGAGAGAACAAAATTTAACACTGATAAACTGAGAATATTATTCTGCATGCATATTTCAACGCTCCTGAAATATTGCGAAAGAGCTTAAAACACAAAAATGCCTTAGTAAAATACCCCTTAAAAGTCATTCACACTTAAATTAAATAATTTTCAGCAGACTAAAATACAGTAGTCCTCCCTTATCCTGTGTCTGAAACCACAGGTAGTATTGAACCCAATACATACACTTTTTTCCTATACATACCCATGATAAAATTTTATAAATTAAGGACAATAAGAGATTAACATCAATAGAACATTTATAATACAGTATAAGATGTGTGAATAATGTGGTTTTTAAAAATTTTATTGTACTATACTGACACTTCATTAGTATTGGTTTTAAATAGTTTTGTATTACAAAAAAATGGTTACTTGAACATAAGTATGGCCATACCGCAGAAGTTGATCTGACAATCAAGATGACAACTAAGTGAACGGGAGGGTAACGTATACCGCATGGATATGTTGGACGAAGGTATGATTCACGTCCCTGGCAGGACAGTGCGAGATTTCATCATGCTACTCAGAAGGGTGCGCAATTTAAAACTTACAAAATATCTTGGGAATTTTCCCATTTGATATTTTTGGACCACAGTTGTCAAACCGGGGAAAGTGAAATCGTGGGAGACCACTGTTAATGTTCATGACACTCAAAAAAAAAAGTAAGACCTAGTAAATTTAAATTCAAGACTTCCCAAGGCCTTAATTGGTTCAACTCAAATTTAAGATATTAAGAATAAATGCCCCAAGGACACCCTGGTTCAGCAATTTCAGGGAATTAAACTGTAAACCATGTTATTCCCCCTGCAAGTGCGCGTCTTTTATTCAAGTCAGTGTTTACATTCCGCCACAAGCGAAAGTACAAAAAACACAGCGGGTGCTTACTGATCAGATTCTGGCTGCAGAGCGGAGAAATCCGGATTTCCTGGTTATCGTCCTTAGCGACTTCAACAGAGCCAACTTAAATGAGGATCTTTCTAAATACAAAGAATTTATTAAATGTTTGACCAGCGAGGAGAGCATTCTGGTCCACTGCTACACAACTATCAGCAACACTTAGCGCGCCACTTCCCACGCCACACTGGGCCACTCTGACCATGCGATGGCCCATCGGATCCCCACAAACAGGCAGAAATCAGAACTTTCTTAACCGGCTGCGAGGTCAAAAACGTGGAGCGATGTGGCAGTGGATGAGCTGCATGGGTGCTTGGATTTTGTACTGATTGGAACATTTTCAGGACTGAGACAGTTTGGATGAGTACGCTGATGCTGTGATGTCATTCATCAGCTTTTGTGAAGACTGGTGTGTTCCAACACATGCAAGGGTGAGCTATAATAATGGCAAACCCTGGTTCACAGCTAAACTCAAATGGTTATGTTAGGAGAAGGAAAAGGCTTTTAGAAGCAGGGACTGAGATATGTACAAGGAAGCAAAACACAGGCTCAGCAAGGTGGTGGATGCCTAATGCCTGTATTCTGAGAGTCTGGAGCAACAATTTGTAACCGACAACTTGACTAGAGTCCATCTGGAAAGGACTTCAGCAAATCACCAGTTACAAACCCAACCCCCTCCCATTCTATCAACAACCTGAGCCTTGCCAACGAACTGAACAAATTCTACTGTTGATATGAAAAACAAAGGGACATTCCTGACACCATCCCGTGTGCACAACCATCAGCTCCAGCCCACCGGCACAACCACTCAACCACCCATCAATACAATGGCAGCTGGGGCCACTACACATCCACTCGCTCCAAACGGCCCCATCCCCTTCCTCCACCTCAAAGACCCTCAGAGTCGGATGTCAACAAAATGCTCAAGCATCAGAACCCCCACAAACGAGCTGGCCCAGACACTCTCCCCCGTCAAACTGAATCATTGTGCTGACCAACTGTTTCCAGTCCTCACAGACATCTTCAACACCTCCCTGGAGACTTGCCATGTGCCAGACTGCTTCAAAATCCAGGATCACAGGACTGAACGACTACAGACCAGTCGCCATGACCTCAGTAGTAATTAAGTCATTTGAGCGCCGTGTACCGACTCTCTCCTGGACCCAATGCTATTTGCCTACAGAGCCAATAGGTCTGCAGACGACGCGGTCGACATGGCTCTTCAGTTCATTTTTCAGCACTTGGTTTCTCCTTGATCATACGCCAGGATCCTGTTTAAGGACTTCAGTTTTGCAATTAATATGGTCAATCCCAGCTTTGCTCCAGGACAAGCTCTCCCAGCTGGGTGCGGCGAGCTCCACCTGCAGGTGGATTACCAATCCTGATCCTGAACACCGGTTCACCTCAAGGCTGTCACACCTGTTGTTCTCCCTGTGTGCATACTAACAGCTGTACCTCCAGTCATGAGTCCATCAAGCTACTGAAGTTTGTGGACGACCCCACCATCATGGGACTCCTCTGGTGGGGATGAATCCATCTACAGGAGGGAAATTCACCATCTGGTGCTGCCAGAATAATCTGGAGCTTAACGCTTTAAAGACAGTAGAGTTGGTAGTGGACTTTAGGCGCAACCCAGTTCCACATCCCGCCCCCCAGTTAGCCGGTAAACACGGTGGAGTTTCCTGAGCATCATCATGTGCCAGGGCTTCTTGGTACATCTTTTTTCATCCTATGGGTCATAATATATTTTCATATTTTTATACTCTATATTTAATACCGCTGATCCGTCACTGCCCTTATAATTATTGTTAGTATAATGTACAGCTTGCACTGTTCACTATTTATTTTGCTCCTTTATTCTTATTTCTACTTATCTATGCTTAAGTTATGCTTTTTGTTCTTATGCGCTGTCTGTGAATGTAAGCACCAACACTGCCAAAAAAAAATTCCTAGTACATGCAGTTGTACCTGGCCAATAAAGTGCATTCTGAACATGAGGCTCACCTCATCAATAGCAGATTCCTCTATCAGCCGGGGGGCATCAGCAGACAGCAGGCCATGCGTAGCCATGATGTAGATCTTGTAAGCACCCCTCTCCTTCAGGATCTCAGCAGCCGCTACAAAGTCTTCCACGTCGTCTATGATGTCATCCTAGCGGTCACACAGGGAGCATCACATTAAGAGCTTCATAAACTGACTACCTTTACCTACTGTTTCATCTAATCCTTAAGCTACCAAAGACATTAAGCTAGATCAATTTGGCTGCAGTTTCACATTTACAATTTTGCATTTAGACTTCTCATTCATTCATTCCCAGCCAAGATTTTTAAAGCAAGTCCAACTGCAACCTAACCTCTATCAGGTTGAGCAGATGAGTTTATCGAATCAAGCTGCACGATATCACTGTTCGCGAGAATGACCGGGAAACACGCTAGGCAAGTAAAACAAAGAACATGCGTTCTTACAACTATGATGGCAATCCTCCCGCCAACATCGCCTACCACGGTGATCGGTGGTTTTTCCTTAGCCATCATTACTGCAATGCAAAAACAACAAGTTATTTCAGCTTCAAGCATTGGGAGTGCGCACAAAGGGGACGAGGCAACAGAAGACCCACACAACTCATTATCTATATAGTTTGGGTAAGATGGGTTGAAGCAGGCATGGGAGCAACAATGCAGAAGGGAATGAAACCAATTTCTATCTATCCACATGTCATCTAAGCAATAATATTACAGATGCCTTGCGTCAAGAACTTAGCTGTTCAAGACAAGGGAAAGTTGCCTGGAATGTTGAGTCTACATTGCCTGCCTGCAGTCAGTTCCCATAAGTAATGGAGTGATTAACAGTTCTGCCAAGTCATAGAGAAATGGAAAAAGAAAATGACATCAATGCCAACTCTGCTTAGAAAGCATTGCCTCCAATAAAATGGATTATCATTTAAAATTGAGCTTCCTTCAAGAAATTTTATAGATATCAAGTGGATCCAGATGAGATAATGAAACTGGAGAGGGTCTCTAAAGAAATAGAATCAATCCCCATTTTACCCAACCTACAGCTCTGAAGAAAAACCCTCACTGTAGCACATGCCAAAGCAAAAGAAAAGTAATTAAATTAAATTCTCAAACTTATTGCTGGCCCAGCATGACCAGTCACACTGTATATTTAAAAACTCAGGTTATACAAAGATGATTTTAATCTGATCCAGATCCATTCAAATTGTGAGTTGGCCAAAGTCTCATTCTATTTCTGTAAGCACTGATTATGCGGGCCTTTTCTGGGTTTTTAAATATACAAGAATTGCACCTGGCATAATCAAATCAAAGTCAACAGGTCCAACGCAAAATCAGCACACTGAAACCAGCCTTGCCAACATTCCACACATGGCCTCCGTAGTTCCCAGCTCAACTGCGCAGTTACCGTCCTCCATCAAAGGAGAACACAGACCAATAACATTTTTAGGCTACTGAACTACGGATACCCACTAGGCTGGAGGCCAGAGAGCCAGCATCACAGGTCAATTGCAAGCAATGTATCACAATTCAGTTTTACATTATAAAAGGGAGCCTTGTATCAATTAGATCAGCCGTTACTTCATACCCTTGAACCTGAATATTTTAAAAGCCATTTAGCTAACTAATCTAATGTATTCGTAGAAGCTCACATTCATTCTACACTGTTCCATCTCATACTCTAAGAGGAAACAAACATGGCCACATTTAAGCACACAGGGAGGCTGACAAGCCCTGTTGCTTTTGTGATTTCAAAGCCACAGAAATTATACAAGTGAAACTCAGTCTCCATGGATATACATGAAAAGCCAGGCATTTTTAACCACTAATCTTCTCTTTGAAAAAGGGGGGGGGGGATTACCAGTTAGCACATGGTATTTGGTACAAAGGGTATGTTTCAAGTTTTCCTAGCAATTGGCTGTCATTCCTGTTGCCATGGGGATAATGTTAAACCACTGGAGAGAGACTTGTGGTGCTAAGTCATTCAATGAAAAGAATACAGATTTAATATCTTCTGCAGTTTCTAAGAGGTCTACTGAAAGGCTCTCACTCTACACAAGACCAAGAGGTTTAACAGTGGTGGCACACACCTCTTCTGGGTGCATGTATAGTGTACTATACTGCAATAGTTTACTCAAAGTACCCTGAAACTGACTGCTATGTGCCCATTCCTCAAATGGCATCACCCAGGAAGTGTTGCATTTATGAACAAATGGAGCATGTACATGTCATACAAGGCTGTGCAACAGTATCTACATATCGTCAGCCAATACACATCTCCATAAACAAATTGAAGGCATTGCTGATTAATGTCAACTCCACCAAAACAAAGCTAGAATGCTACAAAGGGCACAAAGATTATGCATATTGCCTAAAAAGTCTTTATACTCATCTTCTGACTTTCCTGTTAGGGTAACAAGCTTCCATTAAGAAAATTAGACTGAAAGGACCAACTACAATCGGAGAATCCATTGGGGTGAGAATCTATCATGCTAACATTTTGAATTTAATTTCCCCACTCAGTAACTGGTGAATGGAAACATTTGTACACTTTCTTCACAATTAAAACCTGGGGGAAAATAATATAATCACAAGGCCCTGAAAAAGAAACCACTTAGCTAGAATATTCATGAGCTAGAGACCCTGCAGTGGAGGTTTCAACAGACTCATGACAGCCAGCTGCTGGAAACTGGGCAATCACCAACAGCAAGGTGAGGCACAGCATCGATTAGCAAGTCAATCTTGCGACCAAATGAATATACAGAGAGAAATTAGCAATGGTTCCATATCAGACAACCAATCAAAATACACCCTAAGAAGATTTTATAACTGAGGGCTTTCAATCCACTGCATCATGAACACTCTCTGTAATATTTTAACTAGGCAATTCTCCTCAAGGAGAGGAAGATGCACAGATAGAAGAAAATAAAAAAGATTAGTTATTGATTAATTATAGCAATTCCTGTTGATGCAGCAGATTCTGATAATCCAGTAAGTGGTCAAATACATTTGTTCTAAATGGATTTTCTAGAATGTGCAACAGTATACTGTGTGGGAAAAAAATTAGATGCAAATATTTTATATAATATCCAAGATTAAAGTTAAATGATGACAAAAGCATCTAGGTTGCATGGGTAGAAGCACAGTGCCTTTCAGCAGAGCAATCTCTGATTCATCCATCAGTATAAGAAAGCGCTAGGAGGAGCTATATGGGTCCCACCGCAAGACAATGGAAGACATATCTGGCATTCTCGCAAAAATGTCAGCTGTTGAAAGTAAGATCAGCGGCTCGCCTCCAGGGGTCCAGACCAACACCAGCCAGCACACAATGTTATGATCTGTACGACTACATACAGTTTAAATCTCAGTGTGCATTGATGTGAGATGGAAAGCCCTCAACCACAAGTCTACATGCAAGGGTTATGGAACCATCTGAGAGTTTGCTGCTGTGATCAAAAGTATAATGGAATTACGGTCGTACTTGGGAGCTCAATGCCAGGAAACGGAGCTTGGTGCTTCCCTATTGCCAACAAACAAATGGCACATTAACAGATATTCACAAAACAGGCAACATGACATACATAGAACCTGAAAATCCCTCTGGGTTCTCTCACTTTTTAAATTAAAAACCTGCCTTTACTGCAAAAAGTTCATTTAAAAAATTATGCTTCATGATGAAAGTTTGCTTAGAAACAATAACAAGAAACCAATTTACGCACAACTTCCTAATTTGTTTTCCCCCTTCCATCTCTGCTTTAAAGTTTGTACAGCAGTAGGAGGCAGCGAGTTGAGCCGTATCTCAATTCTCAAATTGTCATGGCGTGGCAGAACATTGTAGAACATTGAGCTGGCTTTAATAAGGCCTCCGGATTCACAGAAAATGAATCCTTAGCTTAATCATCAGCATGAAAACCCAAAGCCCAGATAATACAATTTGAACACCTAAAGGCACACATTGACCCATTAGGTAACGAGGGGGGGACCCAAAGGTTTTATTTTTATTCTAGACTGCATCCCCCCAGAGGGTTTTTTAAGTTCCATTATAAAACAATGACACAACAGCACTGTTTTCGGTCCACCAGCAAAGTTGTTCTCTCTAAAGAAAATTTTAGAATAGTCTTGACACAATGATCACACCCTCAGAAAACACACACTACATGTGACATTTAAATAACACATATGTTTTGTAGAAATCCTACATAAACTGCTTTGATTTCCTTTGATCACAGCAGTTTAAGATGGAAATTGAAATTCCGCTCTTCGTATTCCCTACAAAATGTTACTTGATGTAGGTCACTTTAATTTCAGAACAGCTCCTTACTTAATATAGCAAGCTTATTACAATTAGAGCTAAGCAGTCCTTGCCTGTTGAGAATTTACTGAAACAAAATCCCAAATCTTCCTTGACAGATTCTTCAGTCTCAAAGAACTGCAGTTTGTATTGGTCACCCAGTGGAAAAAAAAAAAAACTCAAAATGGGTAGAAACAAAATTCCAGTGCTAACAGCTGACGCGCACTCCTCCTTTAAGTGCGTTTTTTAATTACACCGCGTCACACCACTTTGCTTCCTCTACGGGGAGTTGTCTCTATTAAAAAAGAAGAGACACACAGGCCAAATACTTTTAAAATAAGTGATGAGAGTGGCGGTCAAATCATTAGACAAACGTTAATTTTAAAAACCAGGTCACAATGGAACAATGTACATTAACTATAGGAAATGTGGGGGAAGATGGAACATCCAAGTTATATGATTCCTCAGTGGAAGTCCTCAGAGGGAATGAGGATTGGATCAGCAACTGCCTCCCCTGGGGGCGACCTAAGGGACACAGGGACAGGATGTGAGATGGGCTTCTTACATGGCAGCTCCAGCCCTGGATGCCCTGTGGTGTTGCGGACAGAGGGTGGGGAATGCCGGCCGTCAGCCATGTCCGACTCTGAACACTGGGCCTCCCCATGCATTACAGCCAAACCAAGTCGCAATCTCTCTGCGTAGGACTGGGCCCTGAGCAAAAGAAAAAAACCATGGTGGTAGTCAATAAGCCTGCCATGTAGAAGAGCCACAGGCTAAACAAACCAGAAAACGACTTACACACAACTGCGAAACTGAATTAAACATTGGGGAGGGGTTGAGGTCCCCACCATTCATTGTTTCATTGTGACAATATGATTATTTGGGGGTGGGGGTTGTATTGGCCGTTTCTGATTAAGGGGGGGGGGGGGCGGTTACAACCCCCACCATAATTTACACCCATGCCTACACAACTATAAATTCTGCCATGTGATGCACAAAACAAGCAGCCACTCTCACTTTCCCATCACAGTCACAAACACAAAGAAACCAATCAATACAGCTTGCAGGAGGCCAAACTCATTACCTCTTAGCTGCTGATGGAGACTTAGCAACTATAATGGCATTTCGATAATCTGGAATCTGCAAGAAAGATGCGCAGCTGATTACATTAAAACCATTTAGGCTCCGCACAGTTCATCCTGTATGCGTGTGCTGAATAAAGCGTCACAACGGTAATTAAAACCAAATGACTGCTGCAGTGTACCTCCTCCTGGATGTACTGCAGCAGGAAAGGTGAGGCTCGTAGATTATCCACTGGAAAACTAAAGAATCCCTGGATCTCCTTCTGGTGCAAGTCCATTGTAATAATATGGGTTAAACCTGCAGGGGGCCCCAGATGCAACATTAGCTTGGCAGAAAGGTAGGGGCTGATACAGAGAATAAGGGGAAACATCTTGTCACCTTCACATGGCATATTACAGACAGCTATATGTTAGACAGAGCATTAGCATTAAAGGCTGGCTAACCGGTAACATTTCTTCATAATCATGACTCATTCAGAAGAAATGTTTATTGCTACTCTCAAAACACCAATACATGCCGCCATGCACTATTATTTACAGGCAACGGTTTAATTATCAATATTATATCTCACACACAAACACAATATATGGAATTAACGACAAAACCACGAATCACTGTGTAATCATCTCAGAAGCTACACCAGTTCCCTGGCAGAGGGGCTGTGTTAGACAGAGGTAGGTAACTGCCTTCAACATTTCCTGTTGGGGTCATCACAAATGAAGCCATTCAAAAACAGTCAACAAAAACACCTTTTGCACTATAGGGAAGGCTGTGCACAAATAAAAGCCTGACTTCAGATACATTAAAATTACAGAGCACAAACACCAGCACACCAAGCCTTTTGGTTTTGAAAAATGAAAAAAAAAAAACATCGCATTACATAACGCACAGTGACGTTACTTACACCCAAAAACAGACTAAAAAACAATTAATTTCGGCTCTAATTCATTAAATGTTGAGTGTTACTTTGCATGACAGAACGACAGAAGAAACAACACAAAAGTATTTAGTTAATTGGCTATGTCAGCCAGTTTGTAAAGATCAGAAATGCATTTTTAAACAAATGTTCCTTTACTTCGTTTATGTTATTGTAATCTCTGCAAACTGGTTGTGAAAACAGAAAATGACAAAAACGTAAAACACAAAGCATGTCAGACATGTAAAATGAAGTGCGTAAGGCATCTTACCTGCTTTGGCTAGCATAGAGGCCAACAGTTTGCAAACTATAGAGCCTCTCTTCCTCATTTTGCACTGTTTACTGTATGGGAAATAAGGAATAACCCCAATAATGTTCTTTGCGCAGGAGGTCTTGAGGGCATAGGCCATTACCAGCAGCTCCATGATAGCAGTGTTAACATCTCTAAATTGTGGGAAAAGAGCAGGGATTACTACTTATACTAATAGTCATAGTGAAATCAATATTGTAAAAGTTAGCTGAAGAATCAAACTCATATCCAGCTCTGTCGTATTGTCCGTTAACCTGACAGCAGACAATTCACAAATTGACATTAATTCTTACATTCGAGCTTTGCTTTCGGTCCTAAAAAGGTTTTCATCATGGTTAAAAATCTCCCTTGTTTACTGCATTCTGGCCCTTGCCAAGAGGCACAAAGGTTAGGGTTTCGGCTCAAGCCAAACTTTTTTTTAACATAGTGAAGGTAAGGGGGAGAGAATTTTACTTCATAAGAAAATGTAGTGTGACATGAGACTTGCTTTTAGCCTCACTTTTTTCCTTTCTAAAAGGAAATAAAGACCTCATGGGTGTTTATTCTCATTTCATTAAGAGAGTAATAACTTCTCAAGTCAGAAGGGTATGATCCTCTCACCTGGGGATGGTCTGGATGATGAAGATATCTTGGCCACGAACAGATTCTTTCACATCTACTCTGGTTTCTAAATTTGTATGGGGGGGTCAATGACAGGATGGATGTTCAAAAGAACAGCCAATGCAAAATTCCACATCCCTTCAGTAACTGTGTCAGATAACTGCTAGGGCTTTATAACAAAAACGAAAAATCATTTGAAGAAATACAGACAACTACAGTCTAGGAGGGCAGCAAGTCACCTTACCTCTGTTGGATTCCTGGTAGACAACAGACTTCCCCAATTCTACACCAAGACGCCTGTCAAGAGATGAAAAATGAATACCATTAAAGTTGTGGAAAAGGAAGAGCAACATACTCTAATCCTCCACCAACTGAAGCATCAATATACATTGTTTAGTACTAGAAATATACTGCACATCTTACAGGTTACAATACCATTTCCTGCTTTCCATGTTGCATCACTAACACTCCAGCACTACCTGCTATGCACATCAGATGAGCTCAAAATCTACATAAAGAAACAACTGGAGGAAATCACGTCATAGCCAAAAAAACGTCAATGGGACTGACAACATAACCCCAAAGAGCAACTGAAGCTCTATGTACCAGACAAGCTTTTGAAAGAAAACATGGGGGAAACGGTAGCATGCTCGATAATATGGTCAGACCAAGGTTAAGAACTAAAGATGCCCTGGGCACATTCCTTCAACACCACACCCTTCAGTAAATAAACAGTGTTATTTTCAAATGGCAGAGGTAAACAAAGACAGGCACATGAACGGTTACCAACTGAAACATACTAATTTACACTATCCACACAACGTTCTGAACTAGACCATACCCGGAGTTACCCAAGCAATCCACTAATTCTACACTGAAAAAAAACAAAGAATTAAAGCCAGGATAAACTTAAGGAACACTTTTCTTTCAGACAAACCAAACCATTCTGCTGAGCTGATGACAAATACCAAACAAACATTTCACAGTTGCAGTCAACTGAAAAGGTCAAGCAAGTTCAATTTTTAAATATAGATCTGACTGCACCGGGGGGATAAAATATATCAACCATGGCAATGATTACGGGCTTAAACTAAGGAGGGCATGCATGGGTATTAACACTTTCCAAGGACACACCTGGGTAATCCTACAGTAGACCAAAAAGCAATGTGAAAAATCTCAACACTTGGCAAGAAAGCTCCCAGACATACTCAATATTCACACAAATTCCAAACATGGCACTGAAGCCTCATCCAAATAACTGCTGTAATCACATGGGTGAATGATACAAGGTCTCTGATTAATAGCAATATCTGCTAAAGCCACTAAATTGCAAGAAACAGTAATTTAGGTCCATAGACTTCTGCTCAAATCAAATCAAATTTATTTATAAAGCACTTTTTAAACAGGAGTTGATCACAAAGTGCTGAACAAAAGGTAAATAACAAAATCAACATAAAATATAAAACAACATAAACATAGATACTGGATGCTGGATTACATTTATAGTAGGAATATGCATAGGGACCAAAGTTTATGTAGTTCTGCGAAAACTAGATGCCTTGGAAGAATTTACATGTTCACACTGTCCTGCATGGTTATTTAAAGAAGCACAGGAAATATCCCCTAAGCCAGTGATGCATCAGAAACCCAATACATTATCCAAACATTCCATGGCTGAAAAGCATCCTGCCCGAAACCCCTCAGCTCCGCACAGGTATTCTGCAGCCTGGCATTTTTGTAATGCCAAATCTGTCTAAAAGGAAAGAACCGGTAAAGGGCGCAGATGTATTTAAAACCAGAGACGACGAACAGCCTAATGAATCTTTCGAAGAATGTGCAAACAGCCTAAGTATAGAGCAGGGAATGGGAAAAACGAAACATCGCACAAATTCTCACACAAGTGCCATCTATTATGCAGTTAAAGGAAACACTGCATTGCGTAGCCCTGCACTGCATGGATAGCAACCCTTAAAATTCGGTTATTAACTAAAACTTCATTTCCAGGGCCACAATTATTAGACATTACCGAGGAGCTGGGGATTTCCAATGTCTCAAAACACCGATCTCTGCTATAACAGGTGTGGGACAAGGGGCTTTGGCGGGGTACCGATGCATTCACAAGCATGTTGAAACAAAAACTGTGCGCTGAATATATCCCCCTGATTAATTACATTTTAACACTATGTGTGAGGAAATTACAAATAAGATTTAACAACACGGAATGCGAGTTGGTAGGAATGACTGCAACTTGAAATCGTGATTTATTTACGCAGCAAATAGTTCGCAGGTCGAAACCGACATTTGTGGATCATTCGCCTCCAAGTGAAATAATCGGAATACAAATACAAAATGTTATTGATGTATAAAGACCATTATTAAAAAGCCAACGAGAAAACTTCGTGAAACGTATCGTTTGGACCAATACAGAGGCCTGGCTTTCACTTTTCAATAATTTCTTATTTTCCGCATAGCAGCTACCATTTTAAACTGACTTGAGCTGAAATACTCACTCGGTGATCTTCTTGGCCAGCTCCGTGCACGCCGTGGTCGAGTTGGCCGAAAAGACACGGTAGCCGCTTTTCGCCACGTTCATCTTGGAGCTGTGACCATACGACAGCCTCGGAGTTTGGGAATGAGAGAAAACAGACTTATGAGGCCCCACACGCCTCTTGTGCATGTCTGCCACCGACACGCCGGGCTACTCGCTCTCCCCTCCTTTATGGCTAGCGATACCACAAAACACCACCGTTTCTGCTAGTGAATGGGATTGCACCTCTTTGGATAGCCTTCCAGCAAGTTCGACCTTTTTTTCCCCCAAAAAATAGACGAGTCAATTACGAGGGTACAAACTGATAAAGGCCGGCGCTCAGGCGGACATTATCATACAAAAGTGAAGGTGATTAGCAGACATGCCCAACGTCGTTAGTCGGCGACATAGCAGCCACAAAAAACTCTGGCTTGGTTAGCAAACCGTATTTCACAGTGACTCGACTTACTGTGGCGTTTCCTTGTCTTTCTTATTCTCGCCAAACGGTCAAGGCTAATATGTAGTTAGCTATCAGGCTCACTTCTAGACAGCCGAAGTAAAATATGCACCAGATAGCGATTCTAAACAAATACTTAAGTTAGGATATTGCATTAGCAAGCTCTAACTACTACTTTGGACTCTTATACCAGAGCAATGCAGTTACATTTGCAAACGTCAGCTTTATACAGTAAATTTACTTAATAAACCTGATGCAACTGCCAAACCTGTGAACCCTAACTAAACACTGGTTACTAAATAAAAAAAATCCGCAGCCGATCGGCCACTTAGCTTGGTGGTTAGGCTATCTGGAAGGTTAGCAACCTCGATGGCTAACGCCGGCTAACTGGTCAACTATCGTTACGTGGAGCTCTACGTAGCTACTAGAAAAAGAGCTCGATGTTTACATTCTGCAATAACATTCAATTATTTCGTTATTGCGTGAAACCTAAACGACAGCTTTTTATACCAGTGGAATTAAACAGCCAAAACGGTGGAGGCCGAACAAAAAAAACAACCAAGTTAATGAATCAAGTACGACTTGAAGCTCGGCGCGCTCTTCGTACTCTCGCGTTCTTCAAAACTTAATTGCAATGCGGTTGCTGTAACACCAGCGTCGGTTTTTTTCATTGGATAACCCCTCCCTTGACTGACAGTAGAAAGTAACGAATGGGCGCCGAGAATTTGAGCGTAAGGCGGAGCCCCAACGCGTACTGCAGCCACTCAGGTGTCGTAAGTGCGGTAACAAAAGGTCACGATTTGCAAGCAGTAAACGGTTTTCGTTTTGATTTTGATGGGCGTTCTACCCGAAAGAATGATATTTTCAAAATGTACAAAAGCTGCTCGCTGTGTTTACCAAGAAATATATGAAAATCGCCCACAATTTTTTTATTTCCATTTTAATTTAGCAGAAACAAAATAGTAGAATGCCAGTATAAAATACAATTCAAAAATTGATTAAAATACACGTTTATGTTGAAGGCATAATCTAGAACTATACAAATTATTTTTACAGTATCAGCAACAAATTATTATTTACATGTGCATATCTATAAATCATTGGGCCCTCTCATGGCAAAGCAGTAGCATTCATACCTTAAAAATAAAAATTCTTACATATAGCTGTAAAGGTACACTTAATTTATTTTATGAGGCTAACTTATTGATAACACCTGTGGTGATGAGAAGTGACATGACGCAAAGCAGTTCTGCTCATATTTAGTGAATGACTGGGTAATAAATCCATCTTTGCTTCACTCTCACAAACCCTTTTTGACCAGTGCTTTTAGCCCTTCAGCAGTAATGCAGCGTTAAATGGAAAAACTGCTAGATAAATGTTTCACCTTGGACACCACCAGCTTATTCCATACATATATTTCTTTTAGGCACCCATTTCAGCATGCCCAGTGGTGAGGGCCGTGGCACTTAACTGAGCCAAAAATGCTCTGATAGAACAATCGAGCGAAACAGCTGGGGCTCCCAAGTCCTTTTCGCAGGAGCCTTGAACAGATAAACATTTACTTCTAACTGAGAGCTGCCACGTATGATTCTAAAACCAAACCAGCGCTACTTTGCAAAGCTAGGCCCAGAGGACTTATGTCTCAGTTTAAACAGCAGAAATGTTTTCTTTCCCGCAATTTCTCTACAGTCTCTGTTGCCTTATCTCATCAAGGCCTCAGCATTTGAGCACCTTCTCTTTGAGCAGATCCAGGATGACCTGCCTCTCCTGGCTCTCCAATTCAAAGCGGCGCTCCCGCTCCTTCCTCTCTGCGCCCAGTCTCTCCCTCTCCAGCGCGATCTTGCTCCGCTGGATCTCCAGCTCCTCACGTCGCAGGGCCATTTCCTCCTCACGTAGACGGTGCTCCGCCTCTGAGCGTTTTTCCAGGAAACTGAGGATCTCGGAGTAGGTCTGGCAGCAGCACTGACACGGCCGCTTGGCTGTAGGTGCCGCCAGGTCAGGCAGCTCCTCCTGCTCCTCCGGCTCTGGGGTAGGGGCTGCTGGGGCCAGGAATGCACAAAAAGGCTTCACCGCGTGCAACTGTGCTTAGTGCTGTGTCTTAATTGAAATCATATACCAGAGTTGTGCCCCAGTCATATATGAGCCAATAAAAAAACCAGGATCTGCCTCCTCACCTGTAGGAGGAGCTGTATGGTTGGGTATCACGCTGGGTTTGTCCTGCTCTGGCAGCGGCAGCTCTTCTATCGCTCTTTTCCGAAGCTCTTCATCCTGGTACTTGCTCTCGCCACTTCCCATGAGCCCCTTCTCTGCCTCCAGCTCCAGCACTTCATGTAACAGATCCTCCTTCTGAGCATAGAGCCTTTCTGTCCCAAACCTGTATATACACAGACTTATTGACTGATATGTTTGACCGTAAAATATAATATTTTCCTGTATCTCTATGTATGTATGTTTTGGCAAGAGAAGTACTTTAACAATGAAAATAACTATATTAATGCAGTTATTACTACAATTTAAAACATAATAATGCCAAATCCCATTTACATGTTGAATCTCTTTTGATATGCTGGGTAAGCATCCAGACATTTTCTATACCCGCTTGTTGTAAAAAGGGTTATGGACCTACCCAGGAAGCTATAGGCACAAGGCAGGGAATAGCCCAGGATGGGGTGCCAACTCATCAAAGGGCACGTGCACGCATGCACACACACACATACACATACAAAATATGCCATGTTTTTGGACTGTGGGGGGGAACCAAAGTGCCCTACACAGGGTGAACATGCAAAGGCGACACACATGGAGCCAGGGCAGAGACTCAAACCCAGGAGGCAACAATGCTAACCACTGTGCCACCATATCGCCCCTTCTGAGTAAGCAACAGATCATATTTAAATGTTTAGGCTGGTTACATCTGTCAAATACTGTTAAATTTGCCATGCAATAGCTATTCTCATTTCATCTGCAGACACAGCTATGCAAGAGATTATACAAAGACTACGTAATCTGTATACTACAATGGTGCCATCCAGCCATGGAGAAGGAGAAGATGGGTGCAACACAGCTACATGGAGTCCAACCAGACCTGCGCAAGCTGCTGAAGTCCTGTTTCTTATAGTAATCCAGCAGAAGGGCAGTCCTCTCACGACAGCGCCTGGCATCCACCTCAAAGCTCTCATCCTGCAGGGCGGCTGTGATTATTTCGCCCACTTTGGCCCAAATCCTGCCGGGCTCTTTGGAGGAGAAAGGGTTCTGAGCGATGACTTCACGTAGCAGAAGGATATCGTGGCGGGCAGAGAACCGCACCTGCCTCTTTCGTGGGGTGGGGGAAATGCCAGCCATGGAGAACCCTGTGGGAAGGTGAAGGAACATGAGGAGAGGAAGGTCCTGCATGCACCAACGGGTGTGTATGGAGCACTGAGGGTAAACTTATTGTTGCCGTGACAATGGAAAAATTCGCCAGAACACTGTAATAAATAGCAGTGACCACAAAGACTTAAAAAAATGACGTGAGGACTGCATGCTGTGGAGTTTCATAACTTCTGGAGATTTACACCTTAAAGTTTTGCAATTTAGCTTCCAATTCCCAAAATTATAAGGTAGCTGATGTAAGAAAGTGCAAGAGAGAAGAAACAGTAAATATCTTAACTTAAAAAAGAAAACTTTTCTAAAATATACATTTTCATTTCACAGAATTATTTTTTATGATCACAAAATACAGATAAATTATAACACTAATTTTAAAACTGACCGCCAATGTGCTTTAACCTTAAAACTAAAACTCATGTTGCTAAATAAATGAGATTTGCATCCCTTGTGTACACTGGTCTGTCAGCTTTTCTTTAATTCTAGGATCAGGGCAGTACACGTTTGCTACTAGGGACTGCGGATAAAGTCCAAAATCACGATTCGTACACATGTTCAGCCTTAAAACTGCTCTCGTGTTTTCGGACGTTTTCGACGCTCCGATCGCCGCAAGAAATAACGGTTCGGCATGCCAAACGCAGGAACGCAATCGACGTCTGCCCTACGGAGTGATTACGCAGAAAAAAACAAGTCCGCATTGTAGTGGCGTACATACGTACGGCGCGGCAACTCCAATGCACAAAACGACGTATCAAAATAATGAATTACATGTATAATAAACTAACGAAAATAATATCCGTGTCAAGATGTAAGTGTTTAGAGCAGGGGTCTTACCGCCGTTGTTAGGCATATCGGCTACACGTTCCATGTCTCCTTGTATCCGGGGTCAGCTGATACACAGGAACTGGTGAGGTCACAGTACACGTCCGCTCACCAGTACAGGTTACATTCTGACGTGTAACTCCTCAGGAAATCTGGTAAAACCGGAGCTACAATACATCGTCGCTTTACAGAATTCCCACAAGAGGGCAGCATAAGTCCATATTTGTTTAAATAGACGCTATATTTTCGTAGTGGGTATGTTCTTGCTGAAGACTTGTGCATTTGAAGAGAAGACATAAATTCATTATCATTAGGTTAAGGTTTGAATAGAATCTGAATTTTGAGTCCTCAATACTGAATACCCAACAAATGTTTGCATATTATATTAGGGAATTTTAGGAATTAGGAATCACTTCTAAAGATCTCTGTGTGGTAAACACATGTGTGACTCTCAACACACATGCAATGTAATATGCAAAAAGATGGCACTGGAGTTTTTGTGAGTCTGACAGATTGTTTCGTTTCAAGCACCAGATCATTGATAATCTACCCTAGGCCTTGCCTAGCTGTGATTTTTCCACTATCCATCACAAATCCAGAGGAGGGTTTTACAACAAGAGGTTTTTTCTCCAAAATTTGCTAGGCTGGACAGATCAATCAGTTGCCCTGCCCGATGTGATACATGGTGGATTAAAGAATGAAATTGAGATTATGGGCAGCTGAGTGTTTTTCCAGTTGGGACATTTCAATTCACCAGAGTGAGCTGGAGTCACAGTCCAATCAGCTGCCATGTTTATTGACCTACATCATATTGCTGCCACAACCAAACATGATTAAAGTGCTAATTATTGAAAAAGGAGAAAAACAATCCACCCACTCAGCAGGAGAGAACTTATGGAGTCTTTTAATATCACCCTGTTTCATGCCCTAATTTATATCCGCATTCAGAATTATTGATTTCCCAAGCAGATACTGTTCATAGCAGACTTTTTCACCCCCTACTCTCGACCATCTCTTCTTAATGCATGAGAAGTATCTCACCCCCCCTCAATCCAGTTTCCACCTGCCATCACACATAGGCCTGCCACTGCTTCTGGGCTACAGAAGATACAAAATACAAGATACAAGGTATCTTTTTTTGTCACTGTAAGAGTACAACAAGATGACGTTCGGATCATCCTGTAGAACCCTCAATAAAAACTATACAAGCTAAAAGAAAAATGTAAGAAAAAAAACTAAATAGCATATAGCACTGTACAAATACACAGCATAAAAGTATAAGAGGAACATGAATTATTGACAATAACATAAATTACTGCACCTGAGAAAGGCAGCGATTGAGAGTTGTAGTATTACTACAAGATAATGGTCATGATGAATAGTGTTGCATGAGTTAATGGATTACATAGAAATGAATAGTGAATAAAGTGTGAATAATAATGGTGTTGAGACAAAAGTTCTAGTAAATAGTAAGTAATATCCTTCCTGTTAAGTAGGGGATTCATATTACTCTAATAAGGAAACGCCTCACTCATGTGGTCCATAATTCGCAGCTGACTGTGCCTCTGCTGGGGAAATGCTGGATGGTTTTCTTTAAGATTGGCATATTTTTTGCTATCCCAGAATAAATATGTAAACACACTGTGCAGGGTATATTCTTAACTATTGAGCAGTGTCATTTTCACACTTAAACGGTTAGTAGCAATCTGTGGTAAATGTTTTTTTTTCTTGATCGGCTTATGCACTAGTGTAGGAAGGTGTTTGGGAAGACATGTAAAATAAGGGGGGGGGTTGGAAACGTAACCCAGTTATATGGAAAACCATTGACAGGCTTTGCATTGGGGAGTTTGTGCAAAGCAGGACCGCGGTCTTTGGTTGTCATGTCAGCGCCTTGCGTAACAGGCCATAAGTGCGATATTTGGCTATAAACAGTGAATATGAAACTTTTAGACTTTAAATGACGTCAACTGTCCCAAGTAGCTGATGCAGAGATGTGAAAATGGACCGGCAGCTGTAAATTCATTCTCAGCAGGAAGTTACCCAATTGAATTGAGATCTGAAGAAAAAATGAATTTGAATTTGAACTTAAATTCTGATCTTTATTCCACATTGAAACTGATCGTTAGCCCACATTATATGGAAAGGTTATCCTAAAAAGAATTAAATAACCTATACAGGCTATTAACACTATATTTAGGCTACAAGCATACATTGCTCTTTCTTCATCCCTGAAAATAAGGTGTCCACCCCATTCTCCTAATCCAGGGCTATTCGAATCACAGTCCTCAAGGTCCAAGCACTGCTGATTTTCTAGCCTTTCTTTACCTGTGAGTCAGGTGTGAAGCCTCTGGCCAATCAGAATCAGTAATAATTAAGATAAATACTTGGGAGAACTGAAAACATGGCCTGGATTTGAAATCGAGGTCCAGATTTGAAGAGTGGAGTTCTAATCATTTGCGGTCGAATGAATCTCCTAATGAGCCGCTGCACTGAGGTGTGGTAGCCAAGGGAGCTGCATCTGGGTGCTGTGCCGCTGGCTGCCTGTTGTACCACCGGGCCTCACTGGCCATGTGCAAGCAAACTTACAAAGAAGGAATGAGAGATACCAACAAAGAAAAACATCTCCAGCAGCTAGATAGCTAGCGCTTGCAATGTTTACATAGTGCATTACGCAAGACCAACTCGAAAAGCTTTAACCAGTACCTACAGGTAGGTGTCTGCAGTTTGTCACGGAAGGCATTCATTATAGATTTGCAAACAGGATGCTTTTCTCCTCTTACACATCCCATGAAATGTATGTTTGCCACAAAGTATGTCAGCGTGCTGGGAGGACGGGGGATGAAATCAGTGGTTGTGTGGAGAACACCAGCCTGCTCTTTGGTATCGTCAGGGACACACCCACCCCAAAGATAAACGTCGAGAGGACTGCTTCTTTTCTTGGAACATACCAAGAACAAAAGTTTATTTTTACACCTGTAAACCCACAAGGGGGTGCCAACAAGGTTTTTTCCTCTAGTTATCACTGGTAATCCATCTACAGTCGTATTCCTCAGCAACAAAAAAAGGCTTTCTCTTCTCCTAGCTACTTTCCCACCTGACAGGGCAGTCTGTCACAAAATATGTACTTTGTAAATTTAAATTGTGTCAAGATGTTAATAATAATCCTGGAACTTGAACAGAAGTTCCTAAATGAGACCACAGTTCTTGTATTAAGTCATTGAACAAAATAGACCAGAGGGAGAACATATGAATAAATCCATAGTTATTTTAAGAGTCAGGAATTTGAGGAGGACTAATTATGTGATTAGATTGCGAGAAATACTACAAACATAGCCATCTGTCCCAATAAATCCCCACAGAACATCTTGCAAAGGCTGAATGCCCCATAGTGCTGGTTCAGGAATGATATCAGCATCAAATATTCAAGCATCTTTAGAAACACAACCTATGAATGAATTCTGATAACATCAATGTACAAAACATCACTGATCTCATAAGTTGCTATCAGCAAAAGTGCAGTCTTTTGTATACATGCTCCATTGACAGAAAGATCGCAGAAAACCAGGCTAGAGCGGAGAGACAATTCCCTTTACAAGCCCACGCTGGACCATGTCAACCAGGTTGCCTGAGCAGCATCTGTCTTCAGAAGGCCTTTCACATAGTTGTCATTCCCACTGGGTGAAAAGTAGTGCGGTCATCCTGCCGGTTTGTGGGGTGTTGAAGAGTGCAGTGCTTGGCTTCATGCAGAAATCTGTCATCGTTTTTTGTTTCCAGTGACACTTTAATTTGAATAGCAAGCCTTTCAGAAGCCTGTTCTGCATAATAAGTGCATCAGTGTGGGCTCCCTTTCTCCAGACAGCAGCTTATCACCTTTCAGATCTCATTATGTGAGAGGCTGACTCCGTGCTAGAATACATTCCCCGATTTGAACTGATATTCCAGAATCAGACTGCAGTTTTTTGTATGAACCTTTGTCCCCTCTTGCACCACCAGTGTTCACGTTCATTAGGTTCATTATCTCCTGCTAGCATATATATTTTATTGCATCAGTTTCCTTCCCCTACAAATGTTTTGCGGAGTTATCTGTGCACCACCACAACTGTAGCCTGGAGTTTCAGGTAACTGCAAATCAATATGCAAATCCTGGTTATAACATCAGGGCCCTGATTGCACCAGAAGGAGCGAAAGGAAACACTTCTGAATGATTTTTTTGTCTCCATTTGCAAGTTTGAATAGTTTCCTATTTATGTCAGTTTTTTTCCATTTTTAAAAACTGGAACCCATTGCTATTTAAAAATGGACCTAAAGAGTGTAAGCACAAATCCTGCATGCAATAGGAAGGGAACAATTGCCATTGGATCCAGCACATATCTCTTTATAGCTATCTTTTTCCTAAGTAAATAAGATGAGGAATGTATAAGCGCCACCCAAAATCTAAGGCATTCTGGCCACGCTGGGTGGTCAGGTCAAAGGTTTCATTCACAGTGATATGGGAACCCAGAAAACACACTTCAAGTTGTTTCTAAACTAATTCCAGACTGACAGCTTTGGCACTGAAATTTCACTGTAGGCGGCTATCACCAGCTTCTGGAAAATTATGAAAGATGCACACGCAGTAAGACTACAAACAACTCTGTGTTTGCCTTTAGCTCAGCTGACATAAGTCATGCTGGTAACTGCATTAAACAGGTTCACGGAAAGCAGCTGGGCTCAGCGTGATCAGAACTGTTTAACATCGGAGGCTGCTGGCTTTTTTATTTCTACTAGGATCTGTAAACATTGGAACAGCATTTGTTTACCTATGAAAAAGGCTTTATCAATGAAAGCTGTTTGCACTTCCAGAGAAAATCTCCAGAGATTTATAACAGCATGGGAAACTTAAATCATAATATTTTTGGAAGTAACCTTGACTGGCACTACCACAGAAAGAAAAAAAGACATGACTTTTCAAATTTTTTAGTTGCCTTGTTATCAGTTAATTTTATACACATTCCTGGTGTTATAAATGGTCATGGTGTTATAAATGCTTATTGATTCATTAGTATTTTATTGTATTCCTTTCAAAATGTGTCACAATATCAAAACACTACATTTTAACCCTTGTAAGGTGTGCATATTCCTTACATATGCAATTCGTTTCTTGTTGGTTTTTTAATAAGATATGCGGGAATATGAGAGCACACCGTGTTGGTGCTTGAATTTTGGAACAATGTTGCAACCTTGGGTGGGGCAGAAACACAAAACTCACACTTACACTCATACTCTCACATACTCACACACACTCACAGGAGGAGGACAGAGTGAAGATACACAGGACCTACAATTTCCACACTTTTATTAGCCCCGGGTCCAGTGGACCCATAGAACATCCTGTAGGAAATATAAATGTGTAGGGGGGGTGTAGAGTGCACGGTCATTGAAAATGCATTCTGATATATGTTCTTCACAGAAAATGAGCCAAGGCCAATGAGTCTGAGTTTGAAAAAATAATTAATCGCATCATTTTTCTTTTGATAAAAAATTAAAACGGGTCCCACAGACCCGAACACCATACAAGGGTTAAAACATATTGTTATTATGTGATAAAATATGTAAGACTG
>JAAGVU020000092.1:9880500-9908074 GCA_011763525.2 Mormyrus iriodes | reverse complement strand
GGTATGTCTACATCCATGACATTCACCCCCCCCCCCCCACCCACCCCCATGCCTGTCGATCTGCCTGAATCCTACTGAGAGCAGCCTTGATGCATGCTGCTATGTCTATGTCTGAGAGAAACAGGAGAGGGACACAGAGAGAGAGAGAGAGAGAGAGAGAGAGAGTGAGAGAGAGAGTAAGGGGTGGGTGGGTTGGTTTGTTATACAGGGACACTCACAGCTATCTCTGTCAGGTCCTCAAAACCACAAAACACAAGTTCAGAGAATAAGAGCTCATTCTGAGCCTAAGAGTGGAATAAAGGACAGACAGAGGACAAAGTCAGAGAAGTGAAGGAGAATAGATTAAGGAGAAAGGGGTGGTTAGGGGTGAGTGTGGCTCACAATCCTGATCAGCTGTCACCTCCTTCACACGTGGGTTCTGCTTTCTTAATTCCGCTGTTGCTGTTGCTGCTGCCACTGGCACGCTCTGTCACAGGAGCCTTGGATGGAGGAGGTGCGAGGAGACGGGGCTATGGAGCAGAGAGAGCGTGCCGACCAGCTCTCTGAGGCGGAGACGGGCATGATCCAGGACACATGGGGACGCGTCTACGAGAACTGTGAGGATGTGGGGGTCGCTATCCTCATCAGGTACTTTTTTGCGCTTATTTTTAAATGCCCTTTATTGGTGTCTTTCCACGGGGGAGCCTGATCGGTACCTTACACCAGCATGTACGGTGCAGACGCTGCCGTTCGTGCTTTAAGGTATCGTGCGGACGCCGGAGGAGGCTGGCAGGCTGCGGAGCAAGGACGGCGTAAACGAGCCCGATTGTAGATGGCAAGCGTGGCAGGGAAATATGCATGGAAATTTTATTTTTCACTCGCTTTGCATGCCTTCAGTTAACTCTGGTGCCATCGACGTGGTTCGTTGTGATATTTTCAGCAAGCCACAGATTGCAATAATCAGCGTCGCTAAATCGCAGAAGAACCCACGAGCGTCTGAACAACGCTGGTGACCTTTTAGTTAAGCGGGGTGGTCTCTGTACACATCCTTAACACATTCAGATGATCTATAAAGCTCAGCAAATATGGATATTCATTTTTTATAGTTAGATAATCTTTCCCATGAGGGCAAAGTGCGCTGTGATTCCCAGTGGAAACTAAGTTTAAGATTAAGTCCAGCGGTAAGAGACTGGGATAAACTGAAGATTTGTACGTTGTAAATGCAGCCAGAGGTGAATGGCACGCCGGATCGTGCAGTACAGCCTGCAGCCTTGGAGTGCCTTAGAAGATGGGGAGACCAAGCGGCGTATCTGAAGCCTGTTAGACTCTTGCGTCTTTTGGGAGAAAGAAAGGCAGCCGCACTTCTCGGGGCAATTAGCGGGCTGGAATCAAGTGCCTTTGCCGCTAATAGCGAGGCACTATTTATTCCCAAGCCGGGGAGATAAAAGCAGAGAGGAAAGGCATGTAACGTTTGTTGATGTAAAACCCTCTTTCCGACTTGTTCGTCTGATGCGAGATTAGTAGATTTATTTTGCATTTAAAATTGGCAGAAATTCTATAACGCGGATTTAATCTGTACACCTAGAAATTGTTGCTAACTGATTGTTATGAAAAAGAAATGATCATTAGCGCAATTATGTTTCATAAGTGTTGTTAAAGGATATTTGGCGCAAAAACTGATGAAAATGGTAATGGTTTTATGTAAGAGAAGGCAGCAGTATATCTGAGGTTTTCTACAGACCACATGGCCAGTATAACCGGTATACCAGCTGTAGTCGAAGGTGTCAGTTTGAGCACTGACTGAGTTTTAGGGCTGAAGATGAGATCTGTGAAATGTGTGTCACGCTGTAGCAGCACAGCAGTAATGATGGCGTAACAAGGATGGAGTAACATGCTTTAATCCGGGCATACATCTGAATTTCGCAATGTGCTCTCAGCTGGGCAGGTAACCACTAGTCATTGCGTGACTTGTCTCTTGTGGGAGTCTGGTACCATAAGGAGGCAGAGTGAAGCCTTCACATCACAACTTACGTGACCAGACTTGACTGCTTGGATGGCTGTCTGTTGCAGTTGTAAGTCTTCTCATTCCCAAGAGGCTTATGGAGTATAATTGCCATCTAGGGTTAGTGTATGAACAGACTACAGGGCTGTGCATATCATTCTTTATCTATATATTGGGTTGCGTTATTGAGTCTAGTGTTACGCCCAATCATTGTCTCATGAGTTCACGCCCAGGTTTCGGAATTCGTGGAGAGAATGTGGCCATTCTTAAAAAGAGGGAGTGCAGTGAACAAAGCCTTCTCTTAGCTGGTGTGAAACTTTTTCTAAAGAAAAAACACCTCATGTAAGACTAAGTTGCATGCTGTGAGGTAACGGATGGACACACTCAAGTAAATCCGACCATATCTCACTGAGCCAACAGGCACAGTGTATAAAAGGCAGCTTGAATCTGTTTTCCATGGACTGTAAATAGCAGTGGGAATGATGTATTTATAAAATCTGTGAGTTGCATAGCATTGCCTGGAGAGCCCCAGGTCTGGACAGCTTGGGGGAGATCCAACTGGGATGCATCCAGAGGGCTTCGCTCCACCTTGTACCTCTCTGGTGGGGGAGGTGTAAAACACATGCCAACATCCCCCCAGAGGAGAGGGAGAGCATCCTCCTTATGTAAGGGAGACCCAGTGCCTCCCACCTTGGGAGCCAAGTCAGCTGACGAAGGACGTTTAGGGTCGGGCCCCTACACCCCACCCCCAGGGTCTGCCTGCGGGAATGTCTGCATCCATCAAGCGTGTTTGTCTTAGGGTGAGATGGAGGAAATGTTTGAGACAGATATCATAAACCATTGGCCTGGATTAATGGGCAGGGCTGGCATCGCTGCTGGCTGATCGGGCCAGCTGTGCGCTCCTCAGCTTTTCATACCGACGGTTAGTTTGAGCGGGTTGGAGTATTAAGGCAAACTAGGTCTTCCTACAAGGAGGCACCATAAAAGAGACACTCGCAGATATTTAATCACCATTTAAAAGGGCCTCACACTCAAAGGCGCTGGGGGAAGGTGATTATTTATAACATCTCCACGCACAGCTGGCCACCCATGAGAGAAGCAGCCGGGTCGTTATCAACAACCCACAAGAGTGCATGGTCCAGTTCCGACTCATACCTACATTATCCACACCATAGTTAACCAGAGCGGGATTAACAAGCCTTCAATTGCAATGTGCTAATGAAGCCATTTATATGCATGGGCAGGCCGTGTCATTCAGTCGGATGGTAGCTTCTCTCGAAGGCACTTTTCCTGCTTTATCCTCTCCTGACAGCTTCTTTGACGCTGAACAAGAATCAGATGTTGAAGGAAGTTAGATTGGGGGGGCTGGTAATGGCTCCTGGTTCTTAAAAATATGACAAGGTATGGGCTTTTCTAGTTATGACAGAACACAGAGAGAGGTTTCTCTTTGGAATAAAACGACAGAATAGCTGTGCTTTGTAATTCATTTGTATGATGTCACAATGTGCCACGGCTTGGAAATCTTGCAGAAATGTATTTGTTTTTGGACGTGGCACTCTGCACGCATGTTTGGCTCCTCTGTTACTGATTAAAAGCAGGGTAGAGCTGAACATCTGGAAACTCAAGCCATTGAAGGCTCTGCTGGAGCCCCTCCAGCCCCCCCAGGAGTCTGTCATGGGTCGTCCATCTCGCAGCTCTACCCGAGGGCCAAAGCACTGAATGAATAAATAACATCTGCAGTCAGCCATGATTGTGCAGGGGCGTGCTGAGATGAGTTAAACTGGGTCAGCACTAACACAGATTATGGGGGGTCCAATGCACCGGAAAGGGGAGGCTGCTGGAACTGGTATGGGGGGGGGCAGGAATGCCTATCTGGAGATGAATTGCAGATGCAGAAGAAGTGGGGTTGTCTTCACAAGCAAGAATGCTTAAGAAGGGTGAGGACCAGCCCCGCCGTGCTGTTCTAGCTCTCTGGGACCACAAACAGCAGTCATTGGTGTTTCAGTAAGAACAGTAATGCAATGGGAAAGCAGGTAGGGCTGGCAGAGAGAGAGAAACGCTAGCTACAGTTACAGTCATATATGAAACTTCCTGGGCCGTAAATGGCCCAATTCAACTGCGGGGTGAAGATGAACCAGCACCGCCACTGGGTCTTCCAGACACTCGGTACATTTCTGATTACCCACTAGCCAGCAAAGTGATTTGGCTCCCATCAGCACCACGCCGCTTCACATACGGCGAGTGCACATGCACATTGCCTGAAACGGGGGGGCAGCACCATCAGGGTAAGAACAGAATGGGATTTTGTATCTATATTGCGCCCACTGTGACTCAGAGGCACCTCTCATGCATTTTTCTGCAGGCTGTTTGCTGATCACTTGCTATGTGAACCTCTGCATTCACATTTTCTTTAAGGAACCAAAATCTGTCATCCCTCGAATCAAAACACAAAAGGCTTGTTTGCATTTAACCAAAAATAAAACAACAAAGAATTGTACACTTCACTGAGTACACTCAAATTAATTTAGGTGCGTAGAATGAATTAGCTGCACGTGCAGTAGTTGTGTTTGGTGTGAAATCAGTGTGTTGCTGCGGTCTGTTACATAGGTAGTAAATCTCCACTGAGAACGAAGAGCTGTCAAAGCTTTTCGAAATCAAAGAGCTTTTCAAAGTATAGCGTGAAGTCCATGTTTGGGGATGTTTTTTAGAAGCAGTAGCTAATCATATTTAGAGGCTGAATATATTAATTGAAGGAAAGCAGTGTGTAGGGAGTCTTCAATCAATGTCTTGTACTAGGCAGAAACTGGGAAAAAAATGGAAAAGGCTTTAGAATTTGTGTTATTACTATCAAACATGCTTCCATAAAAAACTGAACAGACTATTTTGTATAAATATGCAAATTTTCAGCGTTTATTTCATTTTAAACATTTTAAAGTCTGTCAGGAGTACTGACTTTGACTATCAGGAAAAATTCCTTGCAGACATGCTGAGCTTTACGGATGCTCTGGTTTACTTGAAGCCAGCCATTAATGCAAACCAGGCGGGAAACGCTAATCTTCACAGGCTTCTCTTCCTGGCAGGTTCTTTGTCAACTTCCCCTCAGCCAAGCAGTACTTCAGCCAGTTCCAGGACATGGAGGACACAGAGGAGATGGAGCGTAGCACACAGCTCCGGAAGCACGCCCAGCGTGTCATGAACGCCCTCAACACCGTGGTCGAGAACCTCCACGATCCGGACAAGGTGGCCTCCATCCTGAACCTGGTGGGCAAGGCACATGCCATCAAGCACAAAGTGGAGCCCATGTACTTTAAGGTGAGGGGGTGTGGGCAGCCACGTTCAAGTGACGAGTTAGCTGCTCTGACTAGAGAGCCCCCTGCTGAACAAACCAGATGAAAACCAGCTTATGCTGAGAAGCAGGATTTAGCTGATCTACGATGGTCTTAGGTGATCATATCCCAGCTTTTGCTGCTCTTTGATGGTTTAGCTGGATGGGTCACCAGCTGGTCATGCTGGTATGATCAGCTAAACCAGCTAGAATGACCATCATTAGATAGTATGATCAACAAAACCATCAAACCATCATGTGAGAACGTACCTTAAGCTGGTCAACTATCATAAATTGGTTACAAGCTGGATTTTTCAGCAGGGCTCTTGCTACACCAGAATCACACAGCAGGGTTCATACCAAATCCTAATCAGGCTCGTTGTTTGTTTCATGAAATTCCTTTTTTTTAATCCCCACTGGATTATATTTGCCTTCCTCCCTCAAAATATTTACAAAAATGTAAGTAAAATTTTAACTCTTTCTTTTCATCCATGCATCCATCCATCCATCCAACCATCAAGCTATTTTTCCTAGCCCTGATAACGGGGGAGGGGGGCTGGAGCCTATACCAGACAGCACAAGGTGTCCCCTGCAGGATTCCAGGATGTATTTTATCTTCAAACCGACTAATTTAAAGAAAACCGAAAATAACGATATGTAAAGGTTAATCAATGCAGAGATGTTTTGTATAACTGATAAAACTTCCTTGTCATTAAATTCTTTCACACTATTATGCTCACCATCACCTCCCGGCTTTGGGGAGTTCTGCCTTGGAGGAGTTTTGTATGTCAGTTTTATGTGTCCCCCTCATGTTTGTAGCAGTTAGCTCCTTCCTTTCAGTCATGCTACTGCTACTGAACAAAAACATCCCCTCTTTTAAAAGGCCTTAAAGTTGCTTGCTTATGTCTTGCATGTGTACCTACCGACCTCTGGCATTTTCTGCCAATTCTTCCTCTTGCTCAGATCCTCAGTGGTGTGATTCTGGAGATTCTATCTGAGGACTGCCCCGAATCCTTCACCCCGGACGTGCGGAGGGCCTGGACCAAGCTCATGGGCCTGGTGTACTGGCATGTGACAGGGGCCTACACCGAGGCCGGCTGGGTGCAGCTGTCCAGCTCTGCCGTGTGACTGGGGAACTGGGTCCTGCTGCGCCCTCATGTGGCTGTCCTGGACCAACGCTATTGATATGTTTTAAAGCCTGCGGGCGTCTTTCTGGTGCCCGTCTGCAAAGGGGCCGGACTAGGTAGGAGTGTGTAGGGCTTAGCCAGGCAGACAGGAGAGTCTGGAGACCGTCTGGAAATGGTATCAAAAGAAAAAAATGCGTATAATTCTCTCCTCCTGCCAATTGCTTTCAAGGGCCTTTTCCTGCTCTGCGTTGAGGCACCTTCACTTGTAAATATAACTGCCAAGTTGTCATCTGTGTCGTTTCAGATTTGTGAATGTGTTAATAGGATCGCCCTCCTTAGAGATTCACTGGTATCCACCTGGACCCTTGATTCTATGCCCCGGGGGTGTGGATTCACTGCCCCCCCCCATGCCTTTCCTGGTCTGTTGATCTGCACGTGCTTCCCCATCCATGATTTCCGTTTGCGCTCCAGAAATATATGCACACATACGCACACCCGGAAAAATGGCATATGGGATAATACAATATGTCACGTTACCGTGACAATGCATCACTTCACTACACCAGTGAGCCACTGACCTGCTGCTGAAGATGATTTATGAGGAGTTAGGGGTCTCTGAAGCGCGCACACAGCTCAGTCCACGTAGCACAGCAAAGATCCGTCAGCTGAAGTTCACAGGAAACGTATCAGACCATCTCTAAATAAGCAATCGTTTGTCCGTTCGTAAGTAAACCCATTCCGGTGTCTTTAGAAGGCACTAGTTTAATGACGTGGTGTCATTAAATAAATTCAAAATCTATTGAAACAGAACTACGAGAATATTAAAATCTGTTCCTGCTGTGGTTTCCCAAAACAGGCAGTCAAACTAAACAGAGCAGACTGCACAGGCCAAAGAGGGCCAGTCTGTTGACCCCGAGCCTGTCCCTTTGGTACCACGAGCGGGAGGCTCTCGTCCTTTTGGGAGCTGATCCCGCATGGCCGCTCCTCACGCCCCTGCTCTCCGTATCGTCATTTAGCACTAACGAGGACTTGATGAGTCCCCATGGCCGTCCGTCCGTCAGCATTTCCTTCCTGGCCTCACACGAGAGGCAGATGCTTTGCCATTTGTTTGCTTGTCCCCCTTCTGCTCTGATATTAATGGGAGTGGGGGGGTAGCAGGGGGGGATTGTAAACGTAATTTGTGCATCTCTTCCACCTCCACTCAAAGAAATAAATAAATGCCATGAAGTTCAACGACAACAATTTACTTTTTTATTCTGCTTTATTTTTTTTCCTGCACCAATGTAAACAGTGCACATGATAGCCGTACAGATGGTGCAATTACCCCACTGCCACTTCAGTTCGGGGGGGTAGTCAGGCACTCTTTAGACTATGACTGTTGTTTACAAAATCAGTCCCCAGCTGTCATTGATCATCACTGATCATCATTCTAAGGTCCCTCCCATTTTCCCCAACATTCTCTTTTTAGAACTTTTGTAGCAAAGTGGTGTTTGTACTCCAGCTGTTTCTGACTGTTTCGATGAATTGTTTATTGAGCACTGCGGTGGGCAGTTAATATGGCGATATTCTGTTCTTTTCTGCAAAGCGCAAGTCCCGTCACGTGATGCTTCTGGTCCTGTGCTCCGCTCACCTACCGACAGAACCCACGTTGCCATTTACAGGCGCACACATAGGAACTGCACACCTCCCCTCCACCATGTCTTTTGGGAAGCCAGCTTGAGCTGTTCACATCAAAGAGAGGGGAGGACAAAAGACGGGCGAGTCAGTGTTGCCTCCTGTCACCTAATGTCCACCCGCTTGTGAACACTGGAATCCTCGTTTGCCAGAAATCCTGGTTCTTTAAGGGGATTTCCAAAGTGGGGGGTCATGTCTTGATTTTCAGAAAATGTTCATAAAATTTTAAAAACACGAGAAATGAGAAATATTCAATTCAAACTGCATGATAATCACTGTTGTTCAATGCCACCCCCATAGGCAAAATATACTGAGGGACAGCCCCCCCCAACAAAACGAGGTTGTTGAGTCTGTGAAGCCATGCTGTAGAGCGTTCTCCTGCACCTCATATGTGGGTTTGCAGTAACTTACACAGTTACATGGCCTGAACACGCTCACATACAGTCACACGTCTTCAAGCCGGGGTAACACAAATTACACACTCGCTAGCTGTTATCATTCGTCTGTCGGCAGAAAATGTTCTCTAGATGTTTTGTTTTTCCTCAAATCATCATTGTGAATTGTTATTTTGAAACCTGGACTTTATATTTTTTTTAAATACACAAAAAATGCAGGTTATGTATATGTGCGATATATAATATGATTATATTCTGATTATATATATATATATATATAAATCTATGGTATATACAAATTATTGTACATTGCTGGTGGAAGACAATGTTAGTTTTGTGCTGTTATAGCATGTTTTCACAGTCTACCACAGACTTATACTTTAACAAACCTGTGACAAATAATCATGCCTATCAATAAACATATACTCTGATGGTCTGAGTGCAGGTGTATTATTTCCTTCATAGACTTTGATGAGTACGGATCAAAGAAATATTTCAACAATATCTATATTAATTATGATTCAGAGTATCCATCTATTTTCTATAACCACTTGTCCTATTCAGGGTCATGGGAGGTCCAGAGCATATGGGCACAAGAGAGAACAACAAATGAAGGGGCACCAACCCATAGCAGGGCACAGTCAACCATGAACACCTACGGGCAATTTGGTAGCCAAAGGAACCAAAGTGCCCACAGGAAACCTCATGATGATATGGTGCCATGGGGGACACTTGAACGCTGCTTTCAGAAGGGCAAGGCAACAGTGCTGACCACTGCGCCACCACAGCACCCCAATCTCAGAGTAGCTAACAGGAATTAAGCAAACTTACATGTGAGTTTAAATGACATTTATCTACTGTTCGACGGCATGTAATTCTCTCTCCGGATTATTGGGTGAATGCTTTAAAGCCAGCCCAAGCAATAGAAGCCATGCATCTCTGATTGACAGCAACCTTCAGAGGTCCGTAGGTGGCGCTGTTACAGCAGTCAGCCTATTCGAACCGGTTCCCCGTGGTGGAACAGTGCCTAATTGCATTCTCACCTCTGCAGAGCTATAAGCCACAGCTGATGGCAGATCCTGCTCTGCAGAGAGCCCAGCACCCACATTTTGCGCCTCGTCTCGCCTGCTGACAGAATGGCGGCGCGTCTCCCATCCGGCAGCTTATCATTAGAGTGCCACAGCGGAAAAAGACGCTTTTGGGTCCCCAGGGACGAGGCGAAACACGGAGTTGTCAGCAAGTCACAGCTAGGAGACAGACACCCCGGCTGGCTTGGCACATAGGCCGCACCGGAGCAACCTGGTCTCGCTCTTCCTTATTGTCCCTCTCGCTCACCCTGAATCTGTGGTCATGTGACTGTGCGCGTACCCATCGCTTCTGAGTCAGCGATTCAGCAGATTTACAGATTAACAGCAAGCCTGCTTATACACTAGGGACATGGGCACAGTCAGCTGGGAGCTGGGTAATCACCTTGCGTCAGTCAACCCGTACAATAACCATGCCATAACAGTCTTAGGTTTCCTTGTTTTATCAAGTTAAAAATAACTATAGCGATGGAGTAGTATATCAGGAGTCATACGTCCCTGTTGTGTTGTGTTTTTCAGTTTTTTAGCACTCATTCTATCATTAATACCCTACCACTCTATATGGATATTGACCCATTAAGCCCAATCTTCAAATGTGCTAATGAATTTGCAAAGAAGTGGATTTTGCACATAAATATGTAAATAAGCTTGGTGGGTTTTTAAGCAGTGGAAGAAATTACTCAAAAATGAATGGGGCGACATGCAAATTCTCCTCTTGCAGAAATGTGTCTGCCATGAAGTTCATACCTAAACTTCGCAGGTCACTCGTCAGGAAACCTCCCAAGAAATGTCATCCAATGCCTTAATCAGTTCGCAAGGGCTGAGGCGAGGTGAGTGATGCAAGGAATTTGGGACAGGGTGATGTAGGAATGGCCGCAAGCGAGATGCCTATCTATCAGAGTCAGCGCCCATCTAACCCCGCCCCCTGTGACCTTTCCTCCCTCTGTCATATAATCCATCTCTGTACTACATGATCAGTCCGCGTTTGGCCAGCAAGTGTTGCTGGCCATCTCGTTCCCTCCTCGGTCTTAGTCCTAAGCCCATAGTGTGTCTTCCCAGCTTCCCAAACTGTTGCATAACTCAATGGGTTGGGCATGTAGCTTGGAGAGTGTTAACCCTCTAGTTGTTGGGTCAAGGCTGACTTCAGGCCAAACTCATCCATTTATCTCTGTTTATTAGTTTTCTCACCCACTGTCTCTTGTTTTCTAGTCTGTTTTCCCAGATATACATTTGCTCTGCTGTTTTCTTGTTCATTTCTGGTCTTGATTGTATTATTTGGTTCTGTAAATTATCCTAGTACATTCCCAGTGTTGGTTAATGTTTTATAGTTGTAGTGTTTAGTATTACCTAGTTCTGTGCTTGTTAATTGTTCAACCTGTTGCTGGTTGTCCTGCTCCTTTTATGATTAGTTTATTTGATTATGATTTACACCTGTCCCTTGTTTGCCCTGAGTATCTGTGTGCATTTAAGTGCCTGTTCTGGCTCTCTTCTTTGAGAATTCTTTGTAGTTGTAGGATGGTGGTCAGAGTGCTTGGTACTGTGTGTCATTTGGTTGTTGCCTAGTCCTGCTCCCTGTGTTCTCTTAGTTGTCTATTAGTGTTTTTTCCATGCTTTAGTTTATTCCTAGTTCTTGTTTTCCCAATTGTGTTCTGTTTTGTTAATAAGCCTCTTTGTCTTAGAGCCACAAGTGGATCATCACTTTCTTTGTGTCTGCACCACGCCCCAAGTCCGTAACCCCTAACATTGCCTGCAGAGTATATTCATACTCGTCTCCCAATGTGAGGAACCTACAGAGCCCAGCGCTATTTTCCCACGGTTCCTCCCAACCAGCTTTGGGCTCCTCGTCTGCTTATTCTGGCCTCTTCAGATAATGCCCTTGCATTTTCCTTTTTTCATGGGGGGGGCCACTCTTGTACTTCAAGAACTGTGAGTAACAAATTGAGTCATTAGGTTACCAATTTTCATCTTGGAAAATTAGAAACTCAAAAAGTACACTTGGGAGATTCTCTAAGTAATGAAGTAAAAAAATTCTTTCTATCGTGTTCCTCTGATCCATTCTCACTGCATCCAAACCTCGTCAACCCTCTTGTCTGGGTGACCCCAGTGCCCTCTTGTCTGGGTGACCCCAGTGCCCTCTTCGTGGGTCCTCCACAGGGGAGGCAGACCTCAGACCACCACCAAAGGGAAAACCAGGAGATTTTGAGGGGCAGCTGGGTCTCATCTAAGCAGCAATCATTTCCACATAAATAAAAACAGGTGGGGAGGGGTGTGTCTGGGGAGAATGGTGTGGCTTGAATCGCTCACCCACGGGCCCGTGAAAGAGGCAGCAACCCTCTGCTGGAAGTGCTCACCCAGTGTGCGGTGGCTTATGTTCACTGCTGCCCTCAATAGCGGTGCCTCTGATCCGGCTTAATCCTCGAGCTAATCCATCTGTGGGTGGCGGCAGGCGTCTGTAGTCGTGGTGCCGCAGGCTCACATCGCTCTCTGCTCAACAGGACCCCATAGCTCATGTGCACTGAACCCAGCAGCCACGGGCTGGCTCTGTGGGCTTGCAGCATGTGCACCACTGTCATGGTGCTCACCACCCTGGCCATCATCCTGCGGCGGCGATTCTTCAGTAGAGTCAACCCGTGAGTACGCAGCTTCTGTCCCCTTATTATAACAATTACTTATACTTATGTAGTGGAGAACCCTGAAAATCAGAATGAATTAGACACGTGTGCGATGTCTGAAACTTGTAGATGCTATCAAAACCACTTACTCACCATAAAGTTGAACCTTGAAACCAGAGGTGGAAAGTTCAGGTCCAGAAAGTAAACATCCAGACCAAGATTTCGTTTCAAGCAGCTAGTTGAGTACTCTGTGACTCTTTATACTCAACTGGTTGACTTTTTGGAGGATGTTCCACAAAGCAAGATTTCTCAGTTAACTGCGTTAACTTAAGCTAGATGTCATAACTGTCCAATAGGAATACTCCTTACCTAAACTCCTATTGGACAATCATGACTCGGATAACTGAGAAATCCTACATCGTGAAATACTCCCCTGGACCTAATAAATGTTAATTTATAACTTTTCAAGACAACCAAAGCACTTTACAGAGTCAAGGGGGAGCCACTTCAACCCCCACCACTGTGTAGCACCCACCTGGATGATGCAACAGAAGCCATTCTGTATCAGTACGCTCACCACGCAGTAGCTAAAGTGGTGAAGGGGTAGGACAGAATTTACCAATTACATATAGAGGATGATTAGGAGGCCTGATTTGAAAGGGCCATCTGAACTATCCACTTCTGCTTATAATCCACAATCTGTTGTACACTCATGTTCACAATCTCATTTTGTTATAGGCACCTGATAACACCTATTAGAGGTATTTGATGAATTTAAACACAATATCCAGACCAATCCAGTTTGTGGATCACCAACAACATTTTCAATGCCAAACATAAACCAAACACCAGCTGGTACCTGCCCCCTGCTTCTCTGTGTGCTATTTTCATGTCCGGCCCTATTCTAAAAGACAACGGTATATGCTATCTACAGTCGTATATTTGCTCAAGTCTAATTATTCATGAATGTGATTCAGCACGCTATCATCGAGTGGATAATCTCCTATCTGGGGAATTTGGCCTGGATCATTCTTCTGCACGCAGAGTCCTGTTTTATAGCCCTTCCTTGCTCGCACAAAGAGAGCTTAGTGATCCAGGGAGACTGAGGAATTCTGGAAAAAAAGACATTACCCAACTTTGACCTGAACATAAAACCTATGGCAGACCTGTGAGAACAAAATTAAATTTCCTGTCGAGGAATAGAGGAGCTCGGGGGGGGGGGTTACGGCCCTTTTCTTCAAAGCATCAGAGGGTCTACATCTGTGCTATTCTGAAGTCCTGGCTTGACTCAACTCTGTTTCTCGTTTTATCTGAGACTTCAACCAAAAGCTTAATGTAAATCTTCCTGAGGGAACATCAGTGACCTGATGGGTTTTATCCCAGTGCCCCAGGCAAAAAAAAATATGAAAGAGCTTTCACATGGTGTCTGATGCCTTCACAGTGTTGTCTGATGATACATTTCTCATGCGGATAATGTTGTTCTCACAATGCAGAAGTCTGAGTTGCCATAAATAACATTCCTGCTTTCCACTCTGGAGATGCTCCGTGCCTGAGACTTCATCCGATTATGAATACAATGTGAACCTGAACATGTTGCTGGTCCTCCCAAGAGGGTCATAACTATGACCGATGGGGAGATGAGCCTCTGCAAGACACATGTGCATGTAACACCTTGGCATGAAACCAGCAGGTCAGATGGTAGGACAACCATCAGATTTGGGCTCAATGAATGAAGGCCAAAACAGACAAACAGGCTTTTCCCAGGTCCTTGAAGGCCTTACAAAGTATCCTATTGAAACAACCTAGTGCCAAAAACACATTTTCATTACTTAAATATGTCGGTATAGAGAAAACATCATTATAAGACTGAGGCTATCCCTCCACATCAGCATTTAACAAAACAGCATCTTGTTAACTATATACTTTCATCACTTATCCATTCATTCGTTTTTAAATAAATGAATAATGAAATCTGTCTGCTGTGATTATCCAGGTGCTAATTGCATTTTGATGTCCATCAGTTTGAAATCTGCTATGTTGCACCAGAACACTTACAGTGGACAGTGTTTTAACTCTAACGATGTGTCCAGCTTAGTGTACCAGAATTATGCAGATACATCTGAGGATTTCCAAACAGATGTCATCAAAGTAGGGAGACCCTGTATTCTTACTGGCAGCCAGGGCTGTACAGAGACTTTTCAAGGACCAGGTGTTAGATGGGGGGAGGGGTCTATCTTGGTATATTTTCCCCTTTGGTAAATTTTGTATTGGGGGGGCATTTTCAGTCAAGGGCCAAGTGCTCAGGCACCCTTATTACCCCACCTCTCCGTCCCTACACATGCCTGCTGCTAACAGAAGTGTTAAATTAGTGTAATACACTCATAATATGAAGATCACATCATAAAATCATGGACGTTGCCTTTGCCTGAGGAAATTGTCAATGAGATGCCTCAGTTACAATGCCTGTAACTGCGAGGCAGAAGCCATCACATACGCCCTAATCTGTGAGCCTGTCCTAAGGGTCATGTTTACTTGAGAATTGTTTTCTTATTTTATGTTTCGAAAATGCTACCTTAAGAATGGCTGTCGGCTTGATCTGTTTGTTCGGTATTAATGTTAAAGGCAGTGGCCTCATAGCAGAGGGGCCTTAATGTAGGTCCGCTGGTTAGCAGCCGGGCCATCTAAGGAGGGAACAGCCCAGAGCAGCGCGTAAGGTAAATGATTACTGATAATAAATAAGGAAAGGACTAGAAACTAATGACTCAACCAGTTGCTCAGTTGAAATGCTAAGAATTGGCATTCCCAGAAGGGTTCGGTTGGTATCTAAAAGGTGTTATTGTAGGTCTGCATTTTTTTGTTGTTATTGAGTGCTGGTTCTCTTATGCAAATGTCATGTTACATACCATTTTTATTGTTCATTATGCAGTTAATTATCTTTCTGACAGCTGCATATAGTGAATGATGCACAGTTGCAATGTGAAGCAAGGGTGCAGGTTTGGTCTCGACAACGGTGGGGACCAAATCAGCTCTAAACCCCCAACCCCCCTAAATACACACAGTACTCGCACATTATTGGTAGGGACACGACCCTACCATCAATGCCCAAACCTGTGCCCTTGATATGAAGTTATTGTTGTTGAGGGGTCAGGGGCTATTTAAATATTGTTTGTAAAGAAAGTTTCACACTACCTGTAGTAAAGCACATTTAGACCCGTGTTAAGGAAATAGGCTAGTATAGTTTGTGAGCCTTTAATCTATTCATGCATCCATTCATTCAACCACTTGTCCTACAGAATGAGTCTGGAGCACAGGGCATGCAGCAGGTGATGTCCTGGATGGGACAGTAGCTATTCGCAGTGTTACTCCAGAGTATAAACTTTTATCAAGTTAATTACAGTACCAGCCAAGCTGAAATATCATCAATACATGTTCTCTGTAAACAAACAAATTAATAACTATACTGAGGTTTCCACAAAAGTATATTTAGCTCAAACAAGTCTCAGAAAAGGTCTTGGTTTGCTTTGTTCCTTATAAACTCATGGGAAGGAGAAATAGGTTTACTCCAGTTTGATGTCTAAATCAATTTAACAATTTTCCCCAGATATACTTCGAGTCTTTAATGAGGTAAAACCCACCAAATACCTTTCACATATGGCCGGCTCTTGTTAATCGCCTTTAACACTTACACAAGCGTACAAGAGTATTTTTATTAAGCTATTTTCTAGAATATTCTTTACTCCATTGTGTGTTTCACAGATTCCTCTGTGGATGTAAAAATAATGTAAAACTATAATGTTAAAATAAATATGAAAAAGTTTAAATATGTAACCTTAAAATGTTTGCTCCTCAAAATCCAATGTTTGGATAAGATTGGATCATTAAAGACTGAGCACTCATTCAATTCAGGGTTTCTTTGACCAGGTTCCTTTTTCCAAACAGCACTGAAAAACATTAACTGCGCAATGTAGTGACGTAACGTAATGGGGATAGGAAGCATTTAAAAAACCATCACTTAGCTCATTGTGAAAACACAGTTAAGAGTTACTCTTGGAAAACGTGGATTGTTACTCAGAAACATGGTTATTTTATTATATACATCTGCTGGCCCAGAAGTAAAACATTGCATGAGTGAGTGTAGTAAAATTAATTGCAGACAAGGTAATAATATCAAGCAAACAATGACATGCAAGCTACAGAATATTATGTACTTTCCAGAGTCTCTGGAAGGTGACAGCAAGGTTTTGGTTCGGCCCATCAGGTGTGTCAAGGGGGGCAGTGGGGGGAGAGCACAGACTATGCCTCAGGTCAGTGGACCAGAGCTTGTCCTCACATGGACGGCAGAACCTCCAAATCTCCATCCCATTACTGGCCACTAAGGACAGAAAGAACAGGAAGAGAACCGTCACTGAGAAGATTCATTTGGTGTTTATAGGTAAAATAATGATAGCGAGCTGTGATTTAAATGGTGAAAATGGGGAAAAGCTTTGAATGCTGACAGGTGAGCAAGAAACACTCGAAAAAGCACACAATTGGCTTTCTGTACTATACAGGACGCCCTGTACACATTTAGCTGACTGCATTTTGAAGAACATCAAGCAACACGTTTGGCTGACTGCCACATGAGGACGTCCTGTACACGTTTGACTGACCGCCCACTAGAGGTCATCCTGTACACATTTGACTGACTGCCACATGAGGACGTCCTGCACACGTTTGGCTGATAGCCCTCTAAGGGACATCCTGCACATCCGGCTGACTGCCCTGTAGAGGATGTCCTGCACACGTCTGGCTGACTGCCCTCCAAAGGACATCTTGCACACATTTGGCAGGCTGTCCTCTAGTGGAGATTCTGCAAATGTCTGGCTGACTGCCCCCTAGAGGATGTCCTGCCCACGTTGAGACTGTATTGTGGCAGTATCTCCTACAGTATGCAGTATTTGAACAGGCTGCCAATCCTCCCACAAACATGAAGAACAGCACAAAAATGTCCTTGCCGCTGTCAGTGACTCTGCCACAGTGTCACTCTCGAGCTGTCATTAACTTCACTTCTCATCCCTGCTTTTCCTTCTCTCCTCATCCATGCCTTGACGTTGGGGCTGCCTCCTGCTCCTCGTCTAAACCACGCACCTCAGGGTCACAGAGGATGTTGGAGAAAAAGAGATGGCCTACAAATCAAAGAACCCCACAACTACACGGAAATGAAGACACCATCTCCATGAAACATGACTGTGAGGTACATAACACACAAAGCCCTCATCCAGTATGTGTTCAACCTTATCTCTACTGGAGGTGCCACCGAAATCCAGGAATGAATCCTACATATCTGATACATTGACTCAGTGTTAGATATATTTAACGTAGTGAACCGCCCACTAGCCGACACTGGAATCCAACTGGAAGGTCAAAAGCTCTGAATGTGTGTCGGTCCTTCTGCACGTACCTGGAAAATTACTTATCCTCTAAAGCTAAATCGAATGAATCTGACTCCAACTTAAAGATTTACTTAGACCCCCATACTCATGACATTTCTGTTATTCAGATTACTTCTGGGCTGTCCTCGTTATTGCTTAACTCCCATTTGTCCTGGACGGTGGAGTATACTGGATAGCCAGTGATAACCGTAACTCAGTTTGTGCATTCCTCAAAGGCTCAACTGATGCTTACCGTAACTCAGCTTGGGCAGTCACGCGAGGTTCCAGAGATAGGGGGTCAACTAAGAGGCTGCACGATAGTTTTATGCGTAGTGAAGCTGATCTCAATTTATTCGAGCCAAATGACAGTACAAATCCCTAAATTCATTCGGAGCAGCGCTTATCCTTACCCCGCGGTCTGGCTTACTCTTAACCCTGGCCAGAGCAGGGTGTCCCATCTACCGCAAACATACTCAAGTTAGCAAAGTCAGACAGCCGAGGTGTAATAAAAACGTTTATTCACATTTAATACAAGAAAACATACATTCATATAGACATATAGACTTGTCTAAACTAAATTCAACTTGTGGCCACAACCTCCTAAAATGTATACTATTAAACCACAAACATTGTCACATACTTCAACTGAATGTACACAGAGTAACTGTGGGAAGTATCTGGTTACAGATGTGAATCACGCAGCACCGTGTGGGAACTCTGATTACAGAGTGTCTCCTTAGTAAGAGGTACACATGGTGAGTATGCTAATCACACCGGCCATGTCAGGGTTCTGGCTACAGAACGTCCCCCCAACTGTGTCCTGGACCCTTCCTTAAATTCCAGACTAAGCAACGGGTTTCCTTTGAAGATAGAGACCAATCCCTGACCAGATGTTATGGCTATTGTTCATTCACAGATATTGTTTTTAGGTAGTGATATCTTTGTGATACCCCTCAGGGTATGCTGTTAAGTCATTGGACAAATAAGTTCTCAAGTCAATGATCAATCGAAATGCTAATGGTGGGGTCATTAGGGCCATTTCTTCACTGAGGGGGCGGAGCCTTCCAACAAGGAAAGATTTCTCTAATTCTGTAGATCTTAATATTGTGATATATTGGTTTAAGACTGAGACCATTTTGGCTTTCTGTGTGACAATTTGGGACCTGGGGCAGGGGAGGAAGAAGGGAGGTGGGAGAGGACAGGATGGGTGTACGATCAGTGAGCCCGAGAGGGTCTGCTTGTGGGCTCTTTCTCACACAGTGCGGGTTGAGGTGGTGTTGTTGATAGGATGGTCCAATGGTCTTCGCCCAACCTCATCGGAGTCCAGTTGACGGTTTCCCCCTGGGTGAGGGGCAGCGCAGGCCCAAAGAAGTCCAGGGCCACAGAGTCCTATGTGACCAGCTGCCTCACATTATTAAGTTCTGGATCATTAAATTCAGTTTGATCTTTAGCTGGGCAGTGAATTAACTCTAAGATAAGATTCCCATGGTTTAACAGAGATTTCTATTACAAACTTTGAAAATAAACTAAGACACATCACCTATATATCATAGGTCTCATTTGCATGTTGTTTACAATGTTTGATGTGTGACAAATCCTACACATTCATCTCTGTCCAGAAACCTGCAGAACTAGTTCAGTTCTATTATATGAAGTTAGTAAATTGATCTTTTTGTGGGGTAATATTTTTTCTGGTAACAACAACTTCTGTGATATGTACTGTATGTGTTTCCATGACGATTGGATTAAGCCCTTCTGAAAGGCAGGCATCAACAGCATGTGGAGTACCAACCCCAGCCTGCTATAGCCCCACTCTCAAGTGAAATTTGTGCTATGGTATTAAGTCGCAGTCCATCACAGATGTTCCAGTTGTACCAGTGATATTCACTGATTTGACATTTTGACTGTATTCACCCAGTCATGGTCCTGCTGCTTCTGTGCCTCTGACCATATTCACCCAGTCATGGTCCTGCTGCTTCTGTCCCTCTGACTGTATTCACCCAATCACGGTCCTGCTGCTTAAATATCTTTTTTTTATTTAGACAAATAGAATGGATTCCTGAAAACGTATTAAAATGTTATCAACTGTGTAAACAATTGAAAGAGAGCACTATGTATTTGAACTATGTATATTGACTACAGACTGGGTGTAGCTAATTTTTGCAATTTTATCTGTTTTTTTTCTGGATTTCTTTTTGTTTCCCATTTATGAGAAAGATAAGCATGACAGGAAAAACATCAAAGCATCCCCTTAGAAAACTGGCCCGTAAACAGAGCTCTGGATTGTGCCATCTGGTTGCGTATGGTTCCAGGGTCAGATGTCGCCCTTCTCGCCGGTCTGGCGATCATACCCCTCCTGGCCGCCTTTCATGAGAGTGTATGAGCCCTTTTCACATACCTTTTTCTACAGATTCCAAGGAGAATTCAATCCCCTGTTATTCCATGGTTTTCCTCCAATGACAAAGACTGGGCCTTCCATCTGACCTAATTGCAGGTCTATGGTTACTGCTCTGATTTGGGGCACCGTTTGTGTAAGCCCTGTAATTTTTAGCAGCTGGGGAGACTCAATGGTGTGACAGTACAGCAGCACGGGGAAGCTGAAATTCAACAAGCCTGGTGAGGATGGCGGCTGCAGAACAATAACTGCAGTGTGCCGTTTGTGAGGATCAGCCAGACACAAGGTCACAGTGCGAAAACAAGCCGGGTCTTCCCCCTCGCACAGGTGCTCACCCGCCCATGGCTCCCAGATGGTACAATCTCCTCTCATAGCTAAGGCCAAACCCTGAGAGCAAAGGATATTAGGTACAAGAATTGTCCCTGCCACAGGGGAGGGAGGCTGCACCAAATCAGGAAGTGGGGGGGGCACATTTGGGCTGCCACACATGACTTGGGGACATGACAGAGTGCGGACAGAAGAAAGGCAGAGCCACGTAATAAGTGCCATGCCCCATATTTAACTTTTAAGTGCTTGCAGTTGCTTCCACTAAAAAATGTAGCGGTTTTATGGTCCGGCATAGAGTCTGTGGAAGCGTACTTTAGGAAATTGCTTCTCGTTCTGGACAAGAGCGAGAGCCCAGAAATCCTCCACATCGGAGGTCGGCTTTATTTCAGCGTATGGCCATGATGATTTGTGTGTATTGTCTTTTCCTGTTCAGACATGGACTCCAGATGGAAAGAGTGTCCTCAGGTAGAATTTTTTTTTAAGTTGGATGGTCGTTTCAGTTGCCTACATTTTCACACCCAGAACAGAGTCAATCTGACAAGTCATGATATCTGGAACAGGAGCTGTTACTCATTCACCTGGTTTTAGACCACAATAATTTATTAGTATGGTATAGGCCTCCTTTTGTATCCAATGCAACATCAGTTCACCTTGGGAATGATAGATTTAAGTCCTGCATAGTGGCCAGAGGGATTATGAGCCACTCCTCTTGCAGAACAGTGGCCAGGTCACTATATGATGCTGGTGGAGGAAAACGTTTCCTGACTCGCTTCCTCCAAAACACCCCAAAGTGGCTCAATAATATATTAGATACTTTTATTGGTCCCCATGGAGAAATTCTCTTTTACACCTCCCCCAACTTACTCTCTGTGGGTGAGAGCAGGCTGGCCGCAAAGGGCAGCCACCCATAGCAGCACCCAGAGAGCTAGGGGTTAAGGGTCTTGCTCAAGGACCCACAGATGTGCCGAGACCAGGCTCAAACCAGAGCCTTCCAATCACAAGCACAGAGCCTTAGCCCACTGAGCCACATGCTTCAGATCTGGTGAGTGTGTAAGCCATGGGAGATGGTCAACTTCGCTTTCATGTTCATCAAACCACTCTGTCACCAGTTTTGCTGCGTGTCATCCTGATACACAGCACCACCTTCAGGGTACAATGTTTGAACCATTGGGTAAACATGGTCCTCCAGAATGGTTCAGTACTCCTTGGTGGTCATGCGCCCATCTAGAACAAGTAGTGGGCTTAGGGAATGCCATGATATTGCAGTCAAAGCCATCACTGATCCACCCCCTGCTGCTGCACTCTGGTACGCAACAGTCTGGGTAGTAAGTCTTTTTGGGACTTCTGCACACCATAACTCTCGCAGATGTAGGAAAGACAGTGAAGGTGGCCTCATCAGAGAACAATCCCTGTTTCACATTGTCCAAAGCCCAATATTTGTACTGCTGGAACCATTGAAACCAATCTTTGGCATTGTCACGAGTGACAAAAGGTCTGGCCATAGCAGCCCAACCATGACTATTGACCCTGTGGAGCTCCTGATGAACAGTTTTGGTGGAAACAGGAGAGTCGAGGTGCACATTTAATTCTGCAGTGAGTTAGCAGCTTGGATTTATATTTATTTGGATACAAGCCAGGACAGTACCCGGACATCCCTTTCAGCTTCCTCTTGCATCCACAGTTACTGTGGGTGTGGTCCGCCCATCGTGGTGGTATGCCGGCATTACCCTGGAGACCGTGGCTCTCAAGACATCACAAAGACTTGCTGTCCTGGTCACAGATGTGCCAGCAAGATGCGTACCAACAATCTGTCTTCTATTGAACTCTGACATGTGTCCCATTATGCTGTGTGGATTGCATTAATTTATGTACAGCTGTGCTATTGCTCTGCTAATTCTACTTTTGCACTCTGCTCTTACTGATGGAATAGGCAATCAGTGAAGATTGGCCACCAGGCCGCGTATATAAAGGCGTGAAACCTCAAATACTACTGATCAGGTGTGTCCGTTTCATTGTCCAACCCCTGTAACTGGCATTGTTACGCACCAAGGGAGCTTGAATCTCAACTGACCGAAGAAACACCTCCTACAACCTACTTGATGCCAATTCTGAGCAATGTGCCTCTCTTTCACCAAGTGGCAGCATGTTAACTATAGTGTGAAAAGGTACAGGGATCTGGCCGAGGCTAAGCTGGTGGAGCACTCGGGCTAACCTCTGCTTCCTGAAATTTAAGAGGGGGAGGCAGTTGGATGCTCAACTAAAGACAACAAAATGAACAGCAATTTAAACAACAACTAAAGTGAAACTTGAAATAGGAGAATAAGATTCTTGTTATTAAAATTAATTATTAAAATAAATTAAAATTAAAATGCTATAAACAGTAAACAGGAGAGCGCAGTAGGGCAACACTATTATTGTGGCAGTCTGTTATTGAGTATTATCAGCTTCAGGGAAAAATGATTAAATGTATATGCCTAGTCTGTCATTTTAATCTACTTTTGACTTGTGTTCTTTTTGTCCTTGATATTCTTTCGAGAATCAAGATCTGACTTCATCATTCCATACTCTCGCTTTCTCTGAACAGGTGCACCTGCCATCCTGCAGGCTTCTTGGTCAAACTTATGACATTTTCGGCACCTGGACATCATGGTATGGACCTGTGGAGCTCAGAACTATCCCAGAGTGAGCTCAGTGACTTCATGACATGGAGAGATGACACCTTGACCACTGTGTGTTTTTCCCTATTCAGTTCAAAAACCTCATATTCCCAAGTGCAATATGTTTCCATTTTGCCAAACAGCTACAACAAACAAACCTGAGACGTTGGGCTTTTTTCAAGGATCCCACTACCTGTGTCGTATAAATTGGTCATGCCAGATGTGCAAAAAATAGAAGGTGCTTTAACATAAAAACCGCTGAAAGTAGCTGTAAAGAACCACCAAAACAAAGGTGTCATTTTCACAAACAGGATGCAAATTGCCGTTCCAACCCATTTCCCCGGCTTAATCAGCCTAATTTGCAGTTAATTGTATCTAGTGTTTAGACTACTTGCAAAATACAGCTTTGAAATGTAGCACAATCCTCCGAGACACTGTACTCTCAAAAACTACTAAAAATAGAAACTTAGTTGAGATTTATTTGTTCAAGGACTGGAAGAGTTTAGCAAAATGTTGAATTATCTCAGAGTTTGTAATTAAAATAAAATAATTTCAAGTCATAGTTATTAGTAGTAGTAGTAGTAGTAGTAGTAGTAATTAGTAGCAGTAGTATTGAGGCATTACTTGTTAACTAGATAAACCCATGACCAGAAAGGTAAACTTAATGGCTATGTCCAGCTGTCATACCTTTGAACAGGGCTTGCACATAACCATTCTTCTATAAAACACACTGCAGTTGAAAAAAAATTTCAAAGCTGCTTTGGATGAAAGGGAGATAAATAAAATTTAATGAATAATACATTAAAACGAAGGCACATAAAATAACAGGATACAAGTAACGAATCAGATCTAAAACAAACGATGTCACACTGTCAGAATAGGCCCTGAGTGGTACTAGGCAGCACAACACTGCTGTATTATGGGAACAGAACACCACGACAAGGACTGAACACAGCGTAATGTTTACCAGGATGTCACAAGGATGTCAGTATGTCATTAATGGCTGCTAAACCTACAATGGCGCCATTGCAGTACTCATCAAACTGTGCAAATAGCTAACATTGTTAGCTCTTTAGGTCCCTGCAGAAGCTAATATTCCAAACTTGGTAACACTGTTGTATGAGACAACATAATACAATGCTGTTTTCTCATTTAGAATGAATTTTATTTACCATCACCGCTGTTTCCACTGGAAGACTCAGGCTTGGTGACGTATGTTGATCGCAAACATTGACATGATCATGATGACAATTGATCATGATGACAAAATGATCACAAAGCTAATGGTTACTGATAATCACTTACCGAAATGCCCTTTTGACCGAGTGCTATCTGGTGTGAGAACTTTGAGTACTTCCATTGCCCGGCATTGCTCAGCTATCCGCTTGCCTTTCGTTCTGGCTGTCTTTCATGGAGAAGGTGCATTCCTCAGCATCATGCTGAAAGATGCTCCTCCAGCTTTTAGTCAAAATATCTCAGGATAAGATTTCAGATTCTTAGAACAATAGGACCTTATTGCTATGTGTCATATCGAACACTACAGCATATGGCCAAAAGTATGTGGACGCCAGCATTCCAAAACCAAGGGTATTAACAGAAAATTGGTCCATCCGTTGTTGTCACAATAGTCTCTGCCCTTCTGGGAAGGCTTCCTATTACATGCTGGAACATTGCTGGTATTCAGTGTGGGTATTGATGTTGGGCCATCAGGTCCATTTCAATGAGTCTGTGTGGCCTACCACTCCACAACTGAACTTGCTCTCAGGTGTTTCCACTTCACTTTTGCAGTAGCTCAGTGTCAGCTCTGGCTGGGCAAAAATTTGGTGAAGGATGGCATGTTGCGATGGCATGCACTTGAAAGTCACTAACCTCTTCTGTACAACCACTCATCCTGCTGCCAGTGTTTGTTGAGGGAGATTGAATGACTGTGTGCTTAATTATACACGTGCCAGAAATGTGTGTGGCTTAATTAGTCAGTTCCTGTAATAGGAGTGCCCACATATTTATGATCATATAGTGTATGTGTATATTACCCTCCTGTAATGACCTAAATGACTATTTTTAATTAAAACAATAACACAATAAGATGTTTATAACTAGCTGTTGACAATAAGTAGAACAGTCATTGTAACCTGGAATATGTAAACTGATTTATCTGAATTCTTCTACCATGTCAATAAGATGTGATTTGTTCTTTGTTCTGCTTGACTAATTAATCTGATGATTCAATTGGTGTTTTCTGTTGTTGTTCTTGTAGTCTAGGGGATTGTTTACATGCTTAGCCAGTTAAAAAAGAATGATAGATAAAGTTAGCCAATTGGAAAAAGACAGTGAGGAGAACCTAACCAATGAGAAACGGACAGAAAGATACGGTTAATCTGATAGCAAAAGTGCTCTGTTTTCATGATATTAACTTCACATTTAAAGCATTCTGTTTTAAGGCAAATAGGCATAAATGTTCCTTAAAGTGTGGACCTATTCCAGCAAACAAAAAATATCATTGTATGTAAAGGAACATGAAAGAGATCTATCAAGCTAACTTAATTAGATGTACCACAAATATTTAGCTCTAAAAGATGTGACTTGGGAAGTAAACTGGATGAGGGATCCAAACATCACTCTGGTACCTGGATGTCTGCATTTCAAATTACCACATGAAAGACTGTGTGTGCGTGTCTGTGCGTCCGATGAAAAAGCAGAGACCTTTCCGTAATAAGCTGGCCTTCCTGAACAGTGCAGCAGACCTCAATAGATAATTTAATGATCAGTAGAAGCCATGCATGCAATTTCGAAAGCCTGGGACAGAGAGATGGCAGCTAATGGGACCTGCAGAGCCTCCTCGAGCTGTTGCTGCATTTCGGCGTCACTCGCACGTGTACAGCAGCAATTATTGTGCAAAAAAACAATGTACAAGGAAAAAGACGGGCGGACACAGTAATAAACAGCCAGCCAGCAAAAATAAGGATAAAGAAAAGCAGTCTGAATATTGGAGGAGCCCCATTAAGAACGTTTTAATGGAGGTCCACACTGATTATCACAGATGGTCATCATTGTTTCCTGGAAGGGGTCACGAGAAGGGGGCGTGTGATGCACGACCTGGGATTTTTGCTCCAGGGACAAGCGAATGAACCAGAAGAGTGGAGGCCAGAAACAGATGGCTTCCTTGGGTTCCACTCGTCGCGTGGGTGTCTCCTGAACTGGAGGTCTCACCAAGGCCTGGCATTTTCTCCCAATATCCCGCCCCCACCCTCCGCCTCCCCTTGGCCTGGATAGAGGAGGGTCAGTTCAGAATTAGGAAGGCTCACTTCACTACAAAAGGATTAGAAAGTTAATAATTTAGCACTGGCTTTAATCTGCAAAAGGTGAGCAGATAATTAAGGGTTTGCTGACACGGTGACCCTTTGCCGACTCCCCTCCCTTTCAGGCTGGCATCAGCTGGTGCTACAAATGCCACAAGCAATTATAGCACCAGAGAAACACCCGCAGCTTGTTATCCATGCACTTGATAGCTGGTTGGGGTCAGAGGTCAAACAGAGAACCTGTGTGCTGTTGGTGATTAGTGGCAGACTGTGGGGAACCCATTTACACACCTTTCATCTCTCTGCACACTTGTTAGTCTTCGATAGTGGTGTCACATCCCCCAAGCGTTACAAGCAGGGCTTCATATCCTATATAAGCCTTTACATAAACGCAATGCAGCTGAGTTTATTGCACACATGCTGCTGTAGATTTAGAATCTACTGTTCTGGAATTAAGAAAAACATCAGATTTGTCATGTTTCAAACTGAAAACATTCAGAAATAACATTTCAGACAAAATTCAAGGGGAAATACAGCTGTCACACCTGGGAATGGAGCCAGTCAGTACAGATTCTTCTATAAAACATACTGCATTTAAATAATTTCATATTAGACACACAGTTAACAAATGAGATTCTAAGATTCTGATTTCTAAAATAACATTTGGATGGTAAACTATGATGTATGTCACTAAAGACGTTGAGTGGTATTAGGCAGCACATTTCAGGCAAAATTGTAACATTTAGGAATATGCTCAACAAGAATACACTACCTTAGCTAAATGCTACGGTCAGAGCACCAAGAATAGCATGTGAACTCCTTCTGCAAAGCACAGGAGGAGTCATTGAAGCCCACCCTTCTGCCCTTTCATAGACCGGTATCCCGTCCAGGGTGTCCCCCACCCTTCTGCCCTGTGATGGACCGGCATCCCATCCAGGGTGTCCCTCACCCTTCTGCCCTGTGATGGACCGGCATCCCGTCCAGGGTGTCCCCCACCCTTCTGCCCTGTGATGGACCGGCATCCCGCCCAGGGTGTCCCCCAGCCTTCTGCCCTGTGACAGATTGGCAACCCATCCAGGGTGCCCGCCAGCCTTCTGCCCTGTGATGGACAGGCAAATCTATCCAGGGTGTCCCCCACCCTTCTGCCCTGTGACGGACCAGCATCCCATCCAGAGTGTCCCCCAGCCTTCTGCCCTGTGATGGACCGGCATCCCATCCAGGGTGTCCCCCAGCCTTCTACCCTGTGATGGACCGGCATCCCGTCCAGGGTGTCCCCCAGCCTTCTG